>JAUDYJ010000003.1:56041824-57259324 GCA_030761175.1 Masticophis lateralis | reverse complement strand
ATAAAATTTGTTCTGGCAACAGAAATGCAAAATCTCTTCTTTTAAAAAGAAAAACAAAACACAAATTCTTTTTAAGGTTATCTATTTCTGTTCCACACATGATTTATTGCAGTTCAGCCCTTTGGATGTGTTTTATCTGGAAACTACATCTACAAATATAGAGGCAGGAGGAAGGGTGTCTTTCATTTCATCTTAACATATCTTTTAAAGGCTCTTACTGGACTATTATGTTTCTATCCTGATATATATTTGCAATGGAAATATGTTTCTCATGTAACAACTATGATTCTTAAGATGTAATACATAGAAAATAATCACGAATTTCTGATGATAAAAATCTGAGAGAAAGCCAATAAATAACTTTCTTTTTCCTGGTAATTTCCTGCCACATTGATTAAAATTTTGCTCATTATTAACATAATACCTGTTAAAAACATATGTTTTAACACTGTCGTAACTAGTTAAACTTATTATTATGTTATACCAGTTCTTACTGGGCTTCCAGCATTTGAATAGATTAATGTGAAAGAAATATTATAATAATATCTAACTTTGGGGGCTGGCTTCTTAATGGATTTGGAAAGTTTAAGTCTTATGTCACCCAACAGTTGGTAAAGAGTAGAAGTCTACACTGGATAAACTGGCTTAGATTCAATGGTAGCGCATGATATATTTATGGTCAACTTCCAAATAATAGTTTCCAGATTTTTTTTTTTCAGGAGCTAATCTTTTTATAATTGTAAAGTCAACTCTTTGGCTGCTTCCAGAAACCAAAAGTGATGCTTTTCTAAGCATGGCCATAGAACATAGACTAACTGAGTTGGAAACAACTTTCGAACTCAGACAGGAGATCTTATGCCATTTCAGACAAATTGTTGTCTAATCTCTTCTTAAATGCTTCCAGTGATGGAGCACCTACAATTTCTGGAGTCAAGTTGTTCCAATGATTAATTGTTCTTACTGTCAGGAAATTTCTCCTCAGTTTTAGATTGGATCTCTCTTTAATGATCTTCCACCTATTATTTCTTTTCCTGCCCACAGGCACTTTGAAGAATAGGTTGACTCCTTCTTTTCTGCAAGAGCCTCTCAAATACTAGTACTATCATGTCCCATCTAGTTTTTCTCTTCATTAGACTAAACATACCTAGTTCTCTCAACTTTTTCAAATTTCATAGATCTCTCTCTCTCTCTCTCTCTCTCTCTCTCTCTCTCTCTCTCGGGAGGGGGGTGAATGGCTTAGACTTGCAAGAATTCCAGTGCTTGAAATTACTATCAGTTAAAACCTAATATATAGCGATGATCTTTAGTCTTTTGGGGGCAAAAACGGGATTTGTCTACTTAATTTCTTTGTTTCCTATTTTTTTCTAGTTGTTTGAATCTTTCAGCACAGTTCTTACCTGACAACAAGCTCTTACTTTTTAATCAGCCTAAAATAAAGATAGGTCCTTTCTCTCAGAATCAGTAATGTATTGCTAGGCAAACACTATCAATCAAATACATGCCAGAAGTGTCAAGGACCCCATTTCTCATTAAAGTATCTGTCTGTGCAAGTAGCATGACAACATGTCTAGCTTTTTAAGTGAAGTGCAAGAAATCCATTCTTGGGATTAAAGGGCCCTACAAATGAAATATGATACATAAACATTACTGAAGCCTTGATACAAAGTTTAGCTTAAGTTATATAATTCAATGATTTAAATAGTAAAATATGTAGTGTAAGTGAAGACTAGGACTGAAGACATCCAACTTCAAGTCCAATCTTTTAATGAAAGTTAACTAGGTAGCTTTGGCAGGAGTGAAATGTTCCTGGTTCGGATCGGATCCTCCGATCTGGTAGTGATGGAGGCGGGTGGTTTGGAGAACTGGTAGCAAAAATCCATGCCCCCCCTCCATTGCCCAGCTGAGCCATGCAATCATCAGAGGCTTTTTTTTAAAAAAAATTTTTAATTTTTAAAAGCATATTTTCTACAACCTCTTCGGCTAAAGAGGTTGTAGAAAATATGCTTTTAAAAATTAAAAAAAAGCCTCTGCTGATCAGGCAAGTCAACTGGGATCATCAGAGGCTTTAAAAAGAAAAGCTTCTGCCAATCAGGAAAATCAGCTGGGATCGTCAGAGGCTTTAAAAGCATTTTTTAACAACCTCTTCAGCCGAAGTGGTTGTAGAAAAAATGGTTTTAAAAGTAAAAAAAAAAAGTTGGCCACACCCACTCAGTCATATTACCCCACCATCACCAAGCCATGTCTACAGAACTGGTAGTAACAAATTTTACATTTACCACTGAGCTTTGGGCCAGTTACTTTCTCTTAGCCCATCTTTTCTTATCATACCCAGGAAGGGGACTTCACATTATGTTCTTAGGAAACATGAAAAGTACAAAAATTTGTTGTGTTGATTTATTTAATCTTGAGAACTTTTGAGAAATCCAAGGACTCAGAGGTAAAAATACCACCTTGATATAAAAATGAGATGAGTTCTTGTACAAAGCTTGCAGAGAAGCTAATTTGTCTCTCAGAATGATTTTTTGTTGTTGAAATGTCTTTCTTTTTAATAGGTAAAAGGGTGAATAAATCTGTCAAGTCATCTAGTTAAAGCCTCTGATTAATTCCACATTGTTCATGGAAAAATGCAATGTTTGATAAGCTTTTTTTAAAAATTTGAATGTAATAGAATTCTCATTCATTGTTAATATCATTACTGTGACTTAGAAATAGGAGGAGAAGAGTTGGATAAGCAATCTGTTTTTCAATTCTAGTGGAACGATGAGTCAAAGACTTTAAGACTGCTATTTAAGGATCCACTCTTCAAGGTGGAGGGGAAATTTGTAGCCCTAGGTATTTATTAAGAATTTGAATTTTCCCAGTTTTCACTACAGACATGGAAGAAAGATATGATAAGTTACCCCAACTCTGTTCCCTGCATTTTAAACCTCTCCATAGTGACAAGGAAAGTCTACCTTAAGACTAACAGTCATGGCTATTTAGTCCAGACACCCAGTCTTAAAGTGATAATGTATAAATTTAATTTAATAAAAATAATTCTCATTAATAATCCTTTAGGAAGAAAAAAGGATGACCTTACAGAGGCAATATTTACAACTGGAAGATCTGAAGGACTAGATTGGGGTCAGACTATACTGAAGAAAATCTATTTATGTGGTTGCTAACGATTAGCACCAACTAGATGGCATATAATCAGTCAGTCAGTCAGTCAGTCAATCGATAGATCAATCAATCATCATTTCATTATTCTTACAGGGCAACCACTTCTGAGTAACAATCTCTAATTTTCCATATAGATTTGAAGAATGCTTGAAGAAGATTTGGGTCAAAGAAAGTCCCTTACATCATTGATCTGACCAATATCTTAAAAATTATCTGTTTCTGTCTGAGAACAAGATAGGTGGTTCTTTGATTTTTCCACAATGTGGAGACTACTCTCCTACTTTTACCCTTACTTCATCTAAAATTAGGCCTTACAGTTATTATCAAAAGGAAGAACAATAGTTCAGCTTGCATCCTGCAATGACACCTTTAACACATCCATATCTGCTTATCCCAGGTACTTGGGAAAGACCTGATAGGTGGATAAAAATGTCAAATCCAGCCTGAACATCTGACTGACTGTGTGACAAACTAAAATAATAAACATTGTAGTTCAAATTATAAATGGTAGCTATAAGCATTCACATCACAAGTACCAGCAGCTTCAATTCATGAACAGATTATTGAACAGATTATTTTCCCCAACGAATAGCGCCTTGTTTTTGTTTTCACCAAATCCCTGAGGATGAAGCCTCAGCATCTATTTTTAATGTTGCTGCTCTTTTCTGAAACATAAAAAGCAGTGCCTAGCAGAAAAACCTCTCCTGCTTTGTTTCTACCAGATCCTTCAATCTGATGAAAGAGAATTTATTTTTCCCTCCACTTTTTCCCCCAAAGGAGTAGAGAATTTTGATAAAATTCACCTAGGGGGTATGTTTGTGCACATGGATCTATTCCACTTGTATATCATGGGATAAGCAAGAGTTGTGAGAAAAAATCCTGACTTTCCCTATATAATTGTCTCTTAAGTCAGCAGTACCCAACCTTTCTGGCTTGGTGGCCTGGCAGGGAAGGAGAAGGGATAGTTCCTTGTGACTGGTAGGAGGGTGCATGCATGAATGCACAGCTCCATTGGTGTGAGCAGCAGCCGTGAGTGCCCGCTGCTCATGTAAAGGGAGATTTGCGTGCGCGGAAAAATGGTTGCTACTCGGATGAGGGGAGCTTCACACATGAGGACAAAATGGCCACCACTCGAACAAGGGGAACTTCGCACACACACATGCACTCACCTGCAGCCTATGTGGCCTGGTTCCAAACAGGCTGCAGCACGGTAATCTGTCACAGCCTGGGGATTGGGGATCCCTGTCTTAAGTAGTCTACAGCCTATCTGGATCTTCCATTCTTCAATTAAGCCTAAAGGAAAGTTGGAAAGTGTGGGAAGCCAAAGAGACTTCAGCATAATGGAAAGATGTGTAAGAGAAAAAAAAGGGGAGCACCCTTTCCTACGTCCAATTCAAAACTATTCCCGTTAAGAAATATAAAAACAATCTTCAGAATGAATTGGGGGAAAAAAAAGAGTCCTTTAACCTAGAGACTTTTGTATTAGTTACAGTACAGATTTTGGCAAAACATTAATAGAAAAGACAAAATTGTACTTGTACTGGGTCTTGTTCAGAGTTATTTTGTTTTTCTTTAAGAACAGAGTTTAAAAGAGATAAGTCTACCCCGAACACTTCATTTCTGCATAGCTTAGTGGCTGGGACCTGGCATTTTGTGTAGACAATGTTTCCATGTACACTAAATGTGTGTTAAGGGATTATGACCTTGCCACCTGGTTCCATCTGGCATTTTGCACATTTCCCAATTGAGTCTGTGCAGCTTTAGCTAAACAGGAAAATGTCAGAAATGAAGCCAATTATGGAAGTCATGCAATTCCCACTCCAGAGCAGAACATCTGTTTCTAGAAATTAAGCAATAGGCAATTGAAAAGATAACAGGATTCTTTCAGAAAAGGTTCTAAATCATAGGTGCTTATATAGAAAACTCCCATTCTAGGAAATAGATAAAGTGCTCTAATATAAGGCTAGAGATTTTGAAAATGAAATCCGGTGAACCCTCAACTGAACGTTGGAACTGAGAAAAGGAAGGTCCATTCCTTCTGAAAGATCATGTGACATTGTACCACAAAAGTAATACATGGGCAGTAATTTATATAATTTCCATAATGATATTAGTCAAAGGTTGTGAATTACAGCATTTGTCTCAATAATGCATAGTACTTGAATAATTTAACATATAGTTTATATGCCTTGTATGAATTACTGTGATTATTTACTTTGAGTAGGAAGTAGCATCTGGACGTATGTTAATTGTTGCATCCCAAATCAGGTCAAATGGGGAATCTGTTAAATAATGAATAAATAAATGATGCTCCATTAAATCCATTAAATAATAGAATGAATTATTTTAGGATTTGCCTATGAAATCATAATTTTACAGTTTATCCCTTGCATAGTTTTGTCTTTGAAGGGTTTTTTTTATTATTGTACTAGTATCATAGCAAACAGTAGTAGTACTACTAGTAGAAATAGAGTAGTGAGCATCACATTAGGCATGAAGCCAACTAGTATGTTTAGACAGGCACTTTCTCAGACCTCACAACGCTCCTAGGCACTCCAATAAACCTCGCTGCAGTCAGAAGTCGATTACTCAGGTTAGGCTTTATTTCGTTCTCTCTGGTAGCTGCGGAAAATGCTGAGTTCAAGGTATGGATCACACAAAGTCAGTGTTGGGCGTTTCCCCCCATCTGCCCCCTTAAATAGCCACACTAAACACCCCTCCAATCAGCTGCGCTGCAGGCCAAGTAACCCTGATTCATTCGGTTGCGTATTCAATTGGGGAAAAGTATAACTCCTTAACGCGTCTGCCTGCAACGTGTCCTCCCACCTAAACGTTACATCATCCCCCCTGCCATCATTAGTGAATTCCTTCCTCCCAGGTCAGTAGTTCTTCCTCCGTTCACTTCATCCTCCCAGATTGGATTTCTTTACTGCTCTGGATTTTTTCATCGCCCTGGAATGTCGAGCAGAGGTGGTCTCGACACACTTTCTCTCAGCCCTAAGAAAGAGGCAACAATGAACTATTTCAAAAAATGTTTCAAAGAAAACTATAGGGAATTGTCCAGAAAAATTATCAGGTATTAACATGATTTGAAGGCACAAGTATCTTTATTTATAAAAAGAAAGAAAAAAAATGTTGTTAGTTGTGAAGTTGTGTCCGACCCATCACGTTCCCATGGACAACGTTCCTCCTGTCCTCTACCATCCATTCTCTATCGTCCCCTTCTTCTTTTGTCCTCAATCTTTCCCAGCATTAGGCTCTTCTCCAATGAATCCTTCTTTCTCATTAGGTGGCCAAAGTATTTGAGTTTCATCTTCAGGACCTGGAAAGAAAAATAGAATAGTATTAAAAAGGATACCAAAAAAACCCCCCACCAGTTACTGAATAAAAGAATTATATCCATAATGTATATTTCTAGAAGGAAAGATTTTTTAATATTTTGCATTGATATAGATTCTCTAAAAACTAATCTGATTAGTTCTTCGGGTCAAAAAAAAAAGTTTAAATGAATTTGGAGCTTAATTGTATGGTTGCTGTGGTTTTATCCTCCACTCTGCCCAATCCAAGAAAGAAGTAGCTATCTTAAAATGAAGCCAAAAAAGTGTGCATTCTGATCTCTCTCTCTCTCTCTCTCTCTCTCTCTCTCTCTCTCTCTCTCTCTCTCTCTCTCTCTCTCTCTCTCTCTCTCTCTCTATATATATATATATATATATATATATATATATATATATATATATATATATATATATATATATATATATAATTTGTCTGTGTAAGTTTTCACGGGTATATATGTGTGTACAGGTGATATCTCGGGTTTCTTCCTGTGTAATTGCAATCCTTCTAAAGATATGTTTGCAATTACATGGGAAGAAACCCGAGATATCACCTGTACACACACACACACACGCATATATATATATATACATATATATACATATACATATACATATACATATACATATACATATACATATACATATACATATACATATACATATACATATATGTGTGTGTGTGTGTGTGTGTGTACAGGTATCTCGGGTTTCTTCCCGTGTAATTGCAAACATCTTTAGAAGGATTGCAGCGATGTTTCAATGGAATCTCATCCATCATCTTCTGGCTGATGTTCTCGATTTGGTGCCTATGGGCAAACTGTGTGATCTTAACTGACATCCCTCTTTGAAAAGAGGCAAAGGTGTATTCTGATTGGTTGACAGTGCTGTTTTATTCTGATTGGCTGATGATGTAGTTGTATTTTGATTGGGTGGAAGCACTGCTGCTGGGCTGTGGGTTGATGGATAAGGTATGTTGGAAATGGTGGCAGCACAGGCTTTTTGATAAACCTTTGATCTATGGTTTATATTTTTTGTTAAGATTCGTCTATTTATGAGAGCAGGTTTCCAAATAGAAGGCAGACGGGAGGGGTCATCACGTTTATTCATACAATATGGTCTTTTCTCTATTTCAATGGCCTCTCTGATTATTCTGCCATTGAGATGTTCCATTTTTGCAACTGATTTTGTGTTATTAAAGTTAATATTATGTCCTGTGGCATTTATGTGTTGTACTAATGATGATGTGTGTTCTTTCTTCTGTACTGAGTTTTTGTGTTCCTCGATGCGCACACTCATTCTTCTGTTGGTCTGTCCAATATATGTTGAGGGGCAGGAAGCACACGGGATTTCATATATGCCTTGATCGTCTAGTTCTATTTTGTCCTTAGGGTTTCTCAGAATAGATGATATTCTTTCTATCTATGCAAAATATGGTGCATAGATAGAAATTGATGTTGTGTCTATGCAGTATTTTGCTAATTTTATCTGTTGTTCCTTTTATGTAGGGTAAGATGGCTTTCCCATTGTTTTGTTCCTCTTATTGATTTCTCTTCTGTTTGGGTGTTGCATGCTGGATCATACTGATGATTTTATTTCTACAGAACCCATTTGATGTTAGTACGTTGGTTAATGTATATAATTCTGTTTGTAAATGTGCTTTATTAGCTAAACGTTTAGTTCTTGTGGCTAGTGTTTTGGCAACAGAGTTTATTTGTGCTGGATGGTGGTGTGATTTAGCACTGAGATAGCAGTTCGTATGTGTCTTCTTTTGATAGATGGTATGTCCTAAGGTGCCATCAGATTTTTTATAAATTAATACATCGAGGAAAGGTAGCTGGTTGTCTGATTCTATCTCCGTGGTGAACTTTATTTTGGGATGGAGGCTGTTCAAATATATTAAGAAGTTTTCTAGTTTATCTCTTCCATGCGGCCAGATCACAAAAGTGTCATCAACATATCTAAGCCACAATTTTGGCTTGTTAACAGTTTTTTCTAAAGCATTGGTTTTGAAATCTTCCATGAAAAGATTGGCTATGACCGGTGATAATGGTGATCCCATTGGTGCACCTTCTATTTGTTTATATCTTTGTCCTCTGTGTATGAAATATGTGTTGGATAAACAATGTTCTGTTAAATCTGTGATGTTTTGGTAGTTGATATTTGTTTTTAATTGATGACAGGGCTTCTTTGAGAAGTATTTGCGTGAATAGTGATACAACATCAAAGCTTACAAGTAAGTCATTTTCTTTTATGTGTTGCTTTTTCATTATTTGTATGAAATGGTATGAGTTCTGTACATATGAAGCAGCTAATTCTGCATAAGGTTGTAGATGTTTTGCTAGATATTTGGCTAGATTTTGTAACAGTGAGCCTATGGAACTTACTATGGATCTAAGAGGTATTCCATCTTTGTGTATTTTTGGGAGGCCATATAGTTTTGGACATTTTGAAGATTTCTCTCTGGAATAATTCCAAAATTGTGGCTTAGATATGTTGATGACACTTTTGTGATCTGGCTGCATGGAAGAGATAAACTGGAAAACTTCTTAAAACATCCCTCTTTTCAAAGAGGGATGTCAGTTAAGATCACACAGTTTGCCCATAGGCACCAAACCGAGAACATCAGCCAGAAGATGATGGATGAGATTCCATTGAAACGTCGCTGCAATCCTTCTAAAGATATGTTTGCAATTACACGGGAAGAAACCCGAGATATCACCTGTACACACATATATACCCGTGAAAACTTACACAGATATATATATAAACATCTTAATATACGTAGGAAAATCCCTGGCATAAAGAAAGATACACATAAAGACCTACGAAAATAAAATAATAAATATTTGACTGTTACAGGGCAGAATTAAGAAAAGTGGGTGTGGCTAGTTGACAAAGCCTAACGAGGCAGAAATGGGTCCATTCTAGTCTCCCACATAAACTCAAACAGATAGCATATAGCTGCTGTAATATTTAAAAAGGCCTAAAAGCTGGTGAATTGAGATTTCACCGAAAATTAGGCCATGAAACATCTTAATATACGTAGGAAAATCCCTGGCATAAAGAAAGATACACATAAAGACCTACGAAAATAAAATAATAAATATTTGACTGTTACAGGGCAGAATTAAGAAAAGTGGGTGTGGCTAGTTGACAAAGCCTAACGAGGCAGAAATGGGTCCATTCTAGTCTCCCACATAAACTCAAACAGATAGCATATAGCTGCTGTAATATTTAAAAAGGCCTAAAAGCTGGTGAATTGAGATTTCACCGAAAATTAGGCCATGAAACATCTTAATATACGTAGGAAAATCCCTGGCATAAAGAAAGATACACATAAAGACCTACGAAAATAAAATAATAAATATTTGACTGTTACAGGGCAGAATTAAGAAAAGTGGGTGTGGCTAGTTGACAAAGCCTAACGAGGCAGAAATGGGTCCATTCTAGTCTCCCACATAAACTCAAACAGATAGCATATAGCTGCTGTAAAATTTAAAAAGGCCTAAAAGCTGGTGAATTGAGATTTCACCGAAAATTAGGCCATGAAACATCTTAATATACGTAGGAAAATCCCTGGCATAAAGAAAGATACACATAAAGACCTACGAAAATAAAATAATAAATAAATAAATATATATATATATATATATATATATATATATATATATATATATATATATATATATATATCACATACACATACATATATCTCTCTCTGTGTGTGTATGTGTGTGTGTGTACAGGTTTTCATAATTTAGACTATGAATTTGAGGTGGGGAAACTGAAGAGCATACTTGTAAGCTCTACATGTGTAAATGTAAGCATTAAGCATTATTCCATTCCAAATTGGCACGCTCCCTAGCTAGACATCTTAACGTAGGTATTTTTGGAATCTTTTGGAATTAAACTCTAAGCAGCATAATTTGTCAAGGGAAAATTGATCCTCTTATGACTAGACTGGAGGTATTTAAAAAAAATGAGAGCAAAGTACTTTCACTATGCTATCCAAGGAGAGAGAGAGACAGAAATATCTACAGCTGCATTCTATTGAATTCAGCTGTATTTAACTAATCTGTGTGCAAAATTTTAGCCCTTGTTGAACCCAGAAAATGGAAGAAGTGTTGTGGTGTTTCGTGCTGCTGAATTAGCATGATTTAAAATATTGACCTCATGCCTACATAAGCAACCCAGCAGACTGAATTATTCTAAAGAAGTTTTATTAACTCAGTAGAATTAACTCCCCCAAGTGTGTTTAGAACTACAGCCTGAATCTGTGGCTCTTTAGAAAGTTATTAATTCAACTTTTAAAAAATGGTTTTAATGTGGAAACAATAATACAAAATAAACAGAGAGGAAAATGCAACTGCTTCCAGCAAAGGACTCAGTGATGGTTGATCTCTGGCCTCACACTGTTGGCTGTTTTTGACTTGAGCCAATTTACTTCTGACTCACTGTGTGTTTGAAACTGTCTCTTCTTTCTCATTCTCTTCCTCCTCTTCCTTCTCCTTCCTGATTTGACTGGTGAAGGAGTTATCTCCCCTCCCCCATAAGATCTAAAGCAGTGAATTGTGTTGTAGTTTTTCTTCTTGTTCACAGCATTCAGAAACCATGAGTCATTTACACATTGCTTTGTGTAGTGTTATTAATGACTGGAAACAATGTTGGTATGAAAATGTTCTCTTAATGTTGAACAGTTCTCTTTTCTTAATGTCCCTGGCACTCCATAGAATTCTTTAAAGCTGAACGGGTAAATTGTTTTTTCATTTATTGTAACATTGCATATCTTCTTTTGTAGAAAATCTCCACGTACTTTACAATAATATTGTAACAGTAACTACTAGCTTAGATTTACTAAACTGAATCAATACGTCTAGATTAGAACCTGCAAGCAAAACTCTCTTCATACAGAAATCTTCTCTGTTCTTTAAATAAACCCTAAGGCAAATAGTCAGCATATAAAAAGGAACCATTATTTTCTAATAATGGCACAAAGAGAAAGAAGAACCTCATCTAATTCCTCAGGGGACGAGCAATAGAAATGATTCAGACAGGTATTAGTAGACAGTGCAGCGAACATATTAGGTACAGCATTGCCCAAAGTGACATCAAACTCAGCATGAATCCAAGTCATTTTATCTCTGAAGAACTGTGCAAACTGCTCATAATGGAACTCAGATAGCTTGAAGCCCTGAAAATCTCTATTTGATGGTTCTCCGTGGATGTAATTATAGAGGAAATCCAATGCCTTTCTCTTCCATGATTGCCACAGCATAGGCCTTATGACAATGCCTCCAGCATCAGTCAGAGATATTGTAGCACTTACGTCATTGTTACTCGGTTCACCTGCCATTGTGGTCCATCCCTTGAAACTGCCCTGTGTGCCATATGTCAACCCAGTTGCTGATAGCAAGATTGTTCAGACCGACTAAAACATCTCTGGAATAGTTTATAGTGCAACAGATTCTGTCATCTTCCAAGATTGGAGTATCCAGTTTGGTCCTTACAGACTGAAACTTCTGCAGTTTTTCACATTTCACAAAGTAGTGGTCGTTCCATAGCAAGGTTATGTGTGTGTCCAAGACAAATTCCTTGTGTGTCCAATCACACTTGGCCAATAAAGAATTCTATTCTATCTATTATAATTTCTGGGACAACTTCTGTATATACAAACCACCCTGGATGAAGACCAGGAGTCTGAGGTATGATTTCACTGATGGGTAGATTCCAAAAAGATCCTGGAGCAATGAAAACAGGAAATCTTCAAATGCACCTTAATTGTAATTTGTGTAATTCATCCCATCCCATTCCCCTCTTCCAAAATCCTCCTCAATTATCAAAAAACAAAACAAAAAACAAAAACTTTCTACCCTTTGTAGTACTTTCACCTACCCATTTAGAAAAAATTAACACACCCCATTTTTTTCAGCCTGCCTGTCAGATACAAATTAATCTATGCAACTGTGTTACTCTTTGCTGACTTTTTAAAAAAATACAGTAGGAATTATTAGATGTCAATGACAAAGCAATCCCTCCTCAAAATGTGTTTACTAACTGTAAGAATAATATTAATATTGCAACATCAAGATATAAAGGCATACATACATACATACATACATACATACACACCAAAGCTCAACAAACTAGTCCAATTTAAAGTAGCCTTTGCATTTGAAAATGTATTACAAGTAGTCCTCATTTTAATGACCATAATTCGGATTGGGAAACTCCATCACTAAACAATGTAGTTGCTAAGCAAAACATCACATGACCACAAACAGCTTGTAACATCACATCCCATTCAGTTGTGAAGCAAATCACAGTAGTTCATTAAGTGAGACTTCATGTGATTGTAACATGTAATTTTAGTGCCAGCTTCTCAATTGATTCTGCATATTGGAAGATGATTTGAGCATATAAAAATGGCAATCATGGGACTTAAGATGGTGCAACACTTGGAAATACCTGCCAGTTGTGAAGTGCCTGAATATCAACAGGTACTGTGGGGATGCTGCAATGGACATAAATGTAAGGAGTGATCATAAAAAATTACTTTTTTGATGCTGTTGTAAGTTTGAGCAGTCACTAAACAAGACAGCCTATATATATTTTGAAAGCTGAATTTCAAAATAAGCCAAGTATTCCCATGCAACCAGAGCTTGAGTACTCAGTCAAGCATAAGAAAATTGTATCTATAGCTTTTGCATTTATAGAATATCAACATTAGCCATAGCTAATATTAGCTTATGCATAGCTGTATGCAGAGTATTTTAGTACCCAGATCTTTGCATCACCTGCCTGTAAAATAAAGCATAGCACAATATACATATGATCAGATATAAATAATTTTTAAAAAGGCCCCTAGTGGTCATTTATCAGGAGGCTTAGCAGGTATGTAGCTTCAAATTGTCTTATAACTAGCCACACATATGTTTCACTGCTGGTCTCTGTTGCTGTAGGATGGAGAAAAAAAATGGAAATATGCCATCTAATCATAAGGCACAAGAATAAACCAATTTTCAAAAACCCGTTTGAACACTTCAAGCAATCTGCTTGAAATGATGAATTTGGTTGCAACTGCAACCTAAATATATAGCCACCTCCCCACCCCCCTGCCCCCCCGGTAAGGCAAAATGTTGTCAACATAAAACATTTCTAAATTTCTGATTCATTATGCACCTTCTGCCCAGACTTGCTCTTTATAAACAGGCACCACAAAAATTCAATTTCCTTTTTTGTCTCTGTACAAATTATTTAGAGTCATACATACGTAACAAGTTATAAAAGCCACTCATTTCACAACAGTGACTCTGGGTGGTGCACTGAAAATTAAAAACAATGAAACATGATCCAGAATAAAAAAAACCTAAACTAATAATAGTAATACTGGTGACATATGCTGGGCCCTAACATATTCAATATTAACTGATATCGATTGAACAACAAATTCACTAATAAGATTGGTTTAACTCTAGTTCCAAAGCCTGGGGGAATAATCAGGTCTTTAATACCATATGGAAGGTCAAAAGGGTTGATCATTCTGATCTCTGGGGGAAATGCTGTTCATAGCACAGGTGTTACACAGAGAAGGTCCAGATATTGCTCTCCTTTTAATCTACAATGATTAAAGTAACGATGATTAGTTAGCAGCTGATCTGGTGGCTTTGGCTAATAATTGTTGTCCTAACATTTAGCGTATAGGAGCTATCTCAGGACTCTGAAAAGCAGGCCATTTCTTCATGATAGTACAGCATTAATCAGTAATAGCTTGTCTATAGCAACCAGCATTTTATTTCATTTCATTTTATTCAATATTTGAACAAATCAGTTGGGAAAATTAGTATTATTAACAAAATGCAGTATTCCAGAGAACAAACACTGTGGATACCATTGGTGGGTCCCAAGAGATGTGCTTTCTGTGATGGTGCCCACCTTCTGGAACATTCTTTCCCCCAAAAGTAGATTAGCACCATTCCTTTGAATGTTCTTGAAAGCCCTCAAAATCTGGTCAAGTTATCAGGCATGGGGCTCTCAAGGAACTGGAGACATGCTTTGATGGTTCTATTGCTGAATAGACTATTTCTCTCCCTTCAGATTTGTAACTCTGTTTTTAATAAAATTTACTATTAATATTTTTATATATTTTTATATCTATGATTTTTATATGTGGTTTTACTCATTTTTTCTGCGTGCTGCCCAGGGTCACCTTTGGTGAGATGTAAGGCTATATAATTTTGATGAATATATAAATAAATAAAGGGATAAATTGAAATGTACATTCCTTCAGCAATTTACATCAATTGCAGATTCATATAATTATTTAAATAATGTAAAGTGCAGAGAAACTGGATTTGTCTCATGTATACAGCTCTGCTGTATTGAGACCTGGTCAACTGAGCTTCCACTGTACTACATTTTGTTTTTTATACAGCAAAGAATTGCACCGTGGTTATTGAAAAAAAAAAAAACTTTGCTTCATTCAGCAAGGATAATATGAATTGATGCTATGAATACATTTCCTGTGGCTAGATGACCTGGAATATACAAATGCTTGATGAAGAGAAAATGGTTGGAGACAGATCTATGGTGCCAACCATCTGTTCAGGAGATAATATTTATGATCAGGTCCAACCGTCTACCAATTGGTGATTGGCATGCTCAGCATTTTATTCCTCATTTACTGTTGGCATAAAAACCAACTCGGCTGCTTCATTGTTCAAGTCATTCACAGCACAGATGACTTGAACACAAAATAATTGACTTCAATTACAAAGCTGCATCCTTCCCCTTCTATCTATTTGCTTCTGTCTTTTCTGGAGCAGGGGGTGGGAAGACAAATTTTACAAGAGAAAGATAATAAACATCTAAGAGCTGAAAAGTGGGGAAAATGACACTGGATAGGATAATTTGCCTATGTTATCAATGATGAATCTCTGCAGCCTGAGAAAGAACCATAAAGATTTTGCTAGAAATCTCACAATACATATATATCTTCTTTCTTGGAAAATTGTAGTAGAAATTACTGAGTACCTCATATAATCAAGTAATGTCAAAATTGAGTCATCAAAGCACGTCCATGGAGTTTCCCCATGCAAACTGGACTACCTTATTGAATTGTTTGATTCCCTTCTTTTAAACATTTCTATGTTTACTTGCTCTGCTGCATGGTTCCTGACTTATGATGCTTACTTACATGGTGTAAATGTTTTAGATGGCTTGAAATGTTTTGTGTAGAAATGGAGACCTGGCTTTGGGAAGGGTGAACAGTGAACCATTTAGGGAAAGTTTAATTAGAGATTATGTGGCTCTGATAAAGAGGAAATTGTGAGAAGGAAACTCAAAATAATCTCTCTTTGTTTTAGTTTAGCACAAGATAGTATGCAGAGAGGCCTTTCAAGGGTATTATTCTTCCCTACGATAATAAAGAACATTCCAGGAATCCCTTGTGTCTGTTTCTTAACTTTACCCGTGTTAAAGAGCTGTGGTGGCACAGTAGTCAGAATGCAGTATTGCAGGCTAGTTCTGCCGACTGCCAGCAGTTCAATTCTCACCAGCTCAAGGTTCACTCAGTCTTCCATCCTTCTGAGGTCAGTAAAACAAGGACCCAGATTGTTGGGGGTAATATGCTGACTTTGTAAACCACTTAGAGGCGGATGTAAAGTGCTATGAAGTGGTATATAAATAAGTACTAGTACTAAGTGCTAAAGGGCTGTCACATAATTTTTTCCCCTATTGCTCCTATCTGATTTTTGGAGACTACATACAACTCCCTGCAGTTTTCTTGTCAAGGTTTTTTGAAACACTTTACTATTGCCCACTTCCCAGGGCTGACAGAAAGTGACTGGCTAACAGTCACCCAGCTGGCTTTGTGTCTAAGGCAGGACAAGAACTCACAGATTTCCAGTTTCTAGCCTGATGCTTTTAACCACTACACCAATCTGTCTCTTGTCATGTATGTAAATGTACATAAATAGGGCAAATGTATCAGCCCTAGAAATTTAATTGACACAGAGATCATAGTTCCAAGGTGAGTAGAAGGTTGTCATCACTTACACAAAAACCTATTTTTACAGGTGTGTTTAGACTGAATATTGAACAACCTAACAAATACTATCTAAATTTGCCTCCTAATGGTTTTACGAATACTTTCCAAAACACTGAATCTGTTCCAGCTCAGCTGCCAGACTAATTTACTTTTACTCCTTAGATCAGGGGTGTCAAACTCGCATCATCACAATGGCATCATGTAATGTATCACGACTTTTGACTTCGCCAAACTAGACGTGGGCATGGCCAGTGTGTGACACATCCAGCCCACAGGCTAGGAGTTTGAGCATCCAGCCCACGGGCCTGCCTTAGATAATCTTTCTCTTTCTTCCTTTAACTATAACTTCTTGAACTTAAGGAACTTTCTGCATTTGCATATTCTCAAGATCAGTTTGCAGTAATGAATTGTGTTGTCTCAAGACATGCTGATAGTTGTGATTTAACCTTTGCTGAAAAATTTGGTTGACATCAACAAGATGTCATCTATTTCCTAAGGATTGAACAGGATATGGGAGCATGAACAGGATTTCATTTGATGTGGCATCAAAACAGTGTGTCTTGGTGGTTTTCAGATTGCAGGCAAACACAATGAAGAAGTCTCGGCTTACTCCAATTAATTCCTTTCTCTGTTTATGCAGCTCTCATTAATTTCTTCTGGACTGATATTTACAGAGTATTTTAAAAACCATTTAATCATCTATTAGCATATAAATGTTTCAATAGACAATTGCAAATAGAAGTAAGCTTCCCTTAGCTGGAAGTACATGCCTAATGAAGTCATTCAAGGACATATTCTTCCCTTTTCCACCCTGCTTGATTGCGTTGCTTTGGAAAAACCAACCATTGTTTTCAACTCTGAGGCTCTTCCTACTATGTAAGAGAGAAGTTCTTTTCTAAACACCCTGCGTCCATTTGATTATTTCATGCCTGTTGATTCAGTCTACTCTGTGTGCCACTGAGATATGTGCCTGCCACCTGCTGTCTCTTTTGTATCGCATTAATCCATTTCATTTAATTTCAGGCATTGTTATATACCTTTTGCTGAAGGTGACAGTAGGAGGGCTCTCCTCTTGGAAACCAGTTAATTGGCCTTTTCTCCCCTTGCCTTTTGGCCTTTTCATTTTCTTTGAAGACACAATATAAATCTATGTCACATTTTAAAGCCTGTTTAGACACTTTCAGTAATCATCCTTGGTAGCTTACTGCCTTTTTTGCTTTATTGTGTTTGCTCAAATATCAACCATTTTTCCCCTCTCTATCTAAGTGCTAACAGTAACATACTGTACATTAGTAATAGTAACAGAGTTGGAAGGGACTTTGGAGGTCATCTAGTCCAGCCCCCTGTTCACGTAGGAGAGCTGTACTAGGAATTCGAACCGCCGAACTGCCAATCTTTCTGATAGACAAGCTCAGTGTCTTACCCACTGAGCCATCTAGTACACCTGTACATATAGAAGTCTTTGGATGGGCTTTTAATTGCTTCTGGATTTAATGGTAATTCTTGAAGAGAAAAAAAAAATAAAACATGATCCTAGGAGTAAATTTTATTGGGTAGAATGAGGTTGTCTTCTTAACAGATGACTGCACACTTGCAGCTTACTATAGCTAATTCAAGTGTGGGCAGAAAACTCTTCATTAGAAGTATGTTTAGATCTTGCACAATATAAAGTAATTGTTTAAACTGTTTGAAGCTTCTTCAAATGATTATGCAAGCAGAAAGTTGAGTACAGATTTAATAAATTAATAAATAAAATGAATAAGTTGCAGTTTTTTCCCTTAAATGTCTACTTTGAAGATTTCAGAAATAATGCCCGCAGTTGTATTACATTATTAATGCAATTGTCTCAAAGGCTTTGCCAGTCAATCAATCATCAAGAGAACTGTATTAGATTTTATTTTTTAGAGGGGCAAACTGGTTTCTCCGGATTCATATAGGAAGCATAGAAAAAGAAGAAAACCCTTCTCAAATTAGGAAATAAATTTACTAATGTGTCTTTAAATATAAAAAATTATCTAGAAGTCTTCAAAATGTCCTTTTGCCAACCCCCTTTTAAGAAAGATGTGTGTGTATATATGTATGTATGTATGTGTCTGTGGGTGTGTAGTAAATGGAAGTTAGCAAAGTGATTCACCACCTTCTGGCACTATCTTTATTTTTAAGAATGCCTCTGGACTTCACACAGGCCATTAAGGCATTTTTAGAAAATAAAACTGCTGGGTAGCTGCTCAGGTCTATTTTTTGAATAGTGTTCATCACTGAATTGTGCTTCAAAATGACAAAAATCAGTTGGACTGGCAACATAGTGCTTGCAAGGTGTGGCAGGATAGTAACAGAGTATTTTCTAACTAGTCACACTTTTGTTGTAATCATTGGAGTAATAGCCCATATTGCCATCTATTGTATCTATTTGATAAAACAGGTGGCTCACAACAGTGTAAGAGGATACAAAACGTGAAACAGAACAGCATCCAGGCATTAAAATCCAAATGAAAACCAAATACTGACAGAAAGTAATTGACAACTGAAAGCTTGGCAGAAATATGTAGATTTTTTTTCTGTAGCCAAATGGTGAATTAGGTTGAAGGAGTATGCCTTGATATCTAAGTCATTCTAACTTTCAGTGATATGCTAAATAAGGATAAATCTTTCACCTGTTGGACAGAAATTATTGAAATTATAATTTACTGTGAGATTACTATTGCCAAAAATTGTATTTATTATTTAGCTTTTCACAAAGACCTGACATCTTTAAAATAAAACATGTGCAGATTGTATGTTTTGATTTGATTTGATTTAGAAGCTCCCCAAGCACCACGAGACTCTGGGTGGCTTGCAGTTTTAAAAGAGAAACCAATTAAAATGATGAAATAACAGCAGCTGTTTTTTAACCAAGAAAAGATAAGGAAAGAGGTCATGAATGTCATGAGGGAAGGAGGAGGGAGGGAGGAAGGAACGAAGGAAAGAAGGAAGATTTTAAGTCTTGGTATGGGGGTGGCAGAAGCTGAGGATGCAATCTCCTTTTTCTCTTGTCTATTCAGTTCACACTATGGAGAGGGAGAATAATCCAGATTTAGTGAATCTGTGGGTGTTTTTTCTGAATTATTGCAACATATAAAAGAATGAATGCTTTAAACACTAACATTGCTGCTTATTGCTTATAAAAGTATTTCTGAGTCAGCTTTCATTTCTCAAGCAGCTTCAGTAGTACTTGCAATTTTTAAATTTCTGGAACAGTTTTAAAACTTGATTACTAAAATCTTCCGTTATGGGTAGACTATTGGGAAGAGGTGCCAATTCACTTATTCTGCTACAAAATCCTTAGATAAAAACTGTTAAGAGATATAGCACTGTGAATTGTGTACCAAATTGGCAGTCAGCACAAAAGGAGCAATCATTTTTTCAATATTTTTTTTGTGTGTGTGTGTGTATTGTATCTATATATTGTATACACACACGCAGAAAACACACAGACCCATACAAAGAGAAAGAAAGAGAAATACAGAGACATAGATAGACAGACAGACACAAGCCTTTTTCATTGGTATAGTCATATGTTTTTTATGCCTATACACACACACATACACACACACACACACGTTTGTATGGGTATGCATACTGTATATACACATACTAGAAATTAGCAGTTTTTTGGTTGGAAGAAACATCTGATATTCCTGAGGGAAAACCCTGGATCAATCATTATTTCCTTCTTGGGTCTATTCCAGGACAGTAGGATACAGCTGAAGATGCCAGAGACAAGGCAGACAGGGACATGATTGGTCCATAACCCTTTCCAACTATGTGCAGCTAGTCAGAAAGAGGAGCTGCAATGACTTTGCCACCTGTCCACATCTGTTTTCAATTGGGAAGGGTTTATATGTTTTCCTTTTTCGCTCCATTTCCAGAGTGTCAGACTGCCCTGATCAATGTCTCTGTCACTCTAGTAGCCGAGTGCAACCTAATAGTCTGTCACTTCAAGAAGAAGTAGATGTCACTGAAGTGTCTTCTTGTGTGCACAACAGCAATAGCCAACACAACCTCCACTTGCTTGTTAAAAGCTCTGATCCCTTGTTCTTTCAGAGATTTGCTGGCACAGTGTTTTTTTTAACCTTCTCAAGGCAATAAAAAAAGAATATCTAGACTACTTGTAGTGCAACTTGCCCTTTGAAATCCCACCACCTTATTTATATATCTTTTCTGTTTCTGATTAGAGTAGCTGCTCTGAATCTCTTATCTTTCTTGCTCATTATCTCCAAGGAAAACTCTTTAAATGCGAACTCCTAAAACTTTTCTTCCTCACTTCCCCATCCCAAATCCCCCTGTGTAGAACAGCCCTGAGTTTTCAGACTACTGCAGCAGTATTTTAAATTGTGAAATTAAGATGAAAAGCAACTACAGTTTGGCAGTTGGTTATTATTTCATAGATTCTTGTAATGAAGATTTTAGGAGGTGCAACATAATCCTTTATATTCATACATTAGACATTAGACTCAACATGCAAGAACAAAATGGTGTACATAGATCATATACAGATGATTGCATAACATGGGAAACTTAATATAGCTGAGATTAGCTAAATGAACACCGCTAAAGGACAACTGTGATTATGGCATGCATTGCCACATGTCCACACATCATTTGTGCCACTGATAGTTTGCAACCCAAGGTAAATTAATACATTTACTTAACAGTATTTAATGACCAAATCTGAAGAAAAGTAACCATTATAATTAGCTTCCAGATATTAAATGTTTATTTTGACTCAGTTGTCTCTTGAGTTTTGCTTAAATATGTTTGCTGAACATTAAAATAACCTCCATATATCTTACAAGGATGTGGAATAAATAAGAGTTCTTTGATTGATTAGTCAATTAACAAAATGGTTCTAGCTTTTACACCTGCATATTAATGAATGCAATACTTGGAAGATGGAAAGAGTTACACAAGTAAAAAACAAATGAAATGAAGAGGATGTAACATGCTTTTAGTCTAAGTTGATGCTGGTGTTTTAAAACTAATAGTCTTTTTATTACACATGCTTTATAAATTTCAGAGGGAAAGATATAATAGACGTCAGTTTGGTTTCCTCTGCATTTATAGCAATAATGTCCTTTCTATCTCCTTAATCAAAGGATTTCAAGTCTTGTCACCAACGAAATAGAAAGATAAAGATTTTGACTCCTCTTGAATTTATAGCCATGGGCAGGTCATTTCTTGATGATAATAGGGAGTTGATTTGCCACTACGTACTCCCAAAATATGTTTTCTTCCCATATTACATAAACCCTGGGATTTGTTGGAGCCAAACCCTAACCAGCTCTAGTATGCTTCATTGTTGCAAAATCAACCCTGGTCAACTAACTGATGTCATCTATATGCGTTAAAATTGAACTAAGGATCATGTTCAGCCATCTATACTGACCAAATTCCAAATATATAGTTTGGAAAATATTGTAATGACTGACATAAAATCATCTAGTTAGTTTAACAATCAAGTGGGAAATCTCTAGTATTGATTTTTGTTTTTTAGTCAAAGTCTAATATTTTTACCATAACTTGCAACATGGATCACTTGGATGTGCTCTCAAGTTATTCTGGAGTGTACAGCAGACTTGTTCAGGTTACCGCCAAATTAAAAAAGTTACCAACTGGGCAGCTTTGATGTGCAGTTCAAAAAATCACAAATCCGCCCATCCTGAAAACATTTTAATCTCACCCTGGCTAAGAAACTGAAACCTTCTGCCACAGCACAAACCTGAAGTGGTTTTAGGCCACAAAATTGTTTAATGGAGGTCAGTTGTGTGGATTTTTTGCTATGTGGCACTGAATCACATCCCCCTCCACAGCACAAATGACTTGGTTGAATGAAATCTGTGACTTTGTGCAAGACTACTACAGATATACCTTGGATATTCAACCAATACCTTCATTTCTGAGTGAAGATAAAGGAGGGAAAAGTCAGCTCCTTCTGGCTCACTGTCCTAAGAATGAACTTTGATATTTTTATAACTTCTTAAACATCTAAGTTCCTGAATGGGGTAGATCCCTGTGTAAAAGACCTAGACAAGATTCTGGGTCTCTCAGCTCAGTGAAATGCAAAAGAAATACATTATACAGTGCATTCCAACAAGCTGTGATGTTTTTGAGAAATAAATCTTCATGAAGCTGTGCAAAGCTTTGAGGGGATGCTTTGCTTTGATGATGCTTCAAGGGAAGTATTCCTTTGAAGCTGTTTCAGGAAACAACCTAGTACCCCATTTCTAAAAAGTAAAAGCAAGCAGCGCCTTCTATTCTTCTGGGGCCTCTTGTGGCATATTAGTAGCTGCAGCACCCTGTCAAAGCAAAGTGCAGCTTGCACACAGGCAGATTAGTCAGCAGATGTTAAAACATTTATCATGGAAAGCGATTCTTTCCATCAAGGAAAAAAAACCCCTGAGAGATAAAACTAGGCAGACTTTTTCTATCTTATGTGCAGGTAGAAAGCTACCTTGCACAACATTGACAAACAAAGCCATGTGATCAGCTGTTAATACTCTATAATTTCAAAATGTGTCCACACATTAAAAGCCATCGTTGTTTAAGTCAATAGAACCCTAATCAGGTATGGCTATCAACATCTTGATTTTACAGTTGCATGCAGGATGTTTTGTGTGTGTGTGGAGGGGAAATACGTAAAGTTTTGATTTCCATTACCTAAAATCTGGAACTAAAGGTATTATGGGATTCTGAGCTCTTCATAGATTGCTTCCCTGACAAGAAAGAATTATTATAAGTAAAATAAGATACAGATAAGACACTATATAAGGAAATAAGAAACCTTAGCAAAGGAAGAAGAGAATTCAAGCAGAGGAGACTAAACTGGAGAACAGTGGGAGGAAAATGATTCATCACAATAATAAGATTTGGGTTATAAAGTGGAGTTTTAAGAGGGAAAAGCTATTGTTGTAGTTGATTAATACAATATTAATGCAGAGAAAGGTTAGAGGAAATACAATGATGGCATTTGTTAAAATATCATATCATAAAAAAAGTCATGAGTCAGGCACTATTGTGGTGAAAGCTGAGTATAGGTAATTCTCGAGTTATGACTGCCACCATTCATCACCATTGCTAAGGAATGTGGTTGTAAAGCATGATGTTCAGTAGTGGGTTGCTACTGGTTCTCCCTGGTTCTTGTGAACCGGTAGTGGAAATTTTGAGTAGTTTGGAGAACCGGTAAATACCACCTCTGCCTGGACCTGCCCCCAATCTATTGCTGCCTCCCAAGTCCCAGCTGATCAGCTAGAAGGAAAAAATCAGGGCTCACTTGACAAAGAAGAGGAAAAAAACCCCAAGACACCTTAGCTTTAAATTGAGAATCCAAGAAGCTTCCCAACTGATCGGCTAGAACTGTTCCACTTCTTGTAAACCGCTCAGTGATGGTATCTTGGCAATTGAGGCCAAGCTGTCTGAAGGTGGTTTCCGATGCTCTCGGTGATGGCAGAGCAGCAAAAAACTGTTTCAAGTCTTGCCAGGGCACTTCAAAGGGCCTCTCTACAGCTGATCAGCAGTAAAAGGCTGTGTGGTGATAGACCAGTGCACTCCAAAAATAAATAGGTAGACCAGAACGTTCCAAAAACAAATGGGTAGACCGGTATGGCTCTGCAAGCAGTTAAAAGTCTGGTAGACCAGTACCTAAATCCTAAAGAATTGTTTGTCACATGACCATCAAACCACGCCAACAAAATAAGCCACGTCCACAGAGCTGGTAGTAAAAAAATTTAGAACCCACCCCTGATGATGTTGTATAACCACATTGTTTGATGATGTCAATCCAGGCAGTCCTAGTTGCTATTGCAACCCAAGATACATGAGTCATTAAGCAAGAAGTGGGTGGAAGTCTCAGGTAAGGAGCAGGGGGCTGGGGGATGCTATAGGAAGCCAGCAGAGACTTGGGGGAAGGGATGCTGCTCTTTGGAGCAAGATCATAAAGGCCAGGGAAGGAGGGTGTAACATATGTGCTAGCACAGTGAGCCCTGGGAAGGAGATGCCAGTAGATGTGTGCATGTTTATAAGGGCAGGAAAGCCAGATAAGGATGGTGTAGGGTGCATGTGAGCAAAGAAAGGTTGTGGGAAAAGGAAACTTATCTGAGTGACTTCAGTGGTGGGTTGCCCCCGGTTTGCACCAGTTCTATAGAACAAGTAGTAAAACCGTTGGGAGGCTCCACCCACCGACACCGACATCATCAGCTGTGCACATGCACAGAAGCTTCCGCGCTTGCACAGAAGCTTCTGTACTCACGCAGAAGAGTGTGTGTGCGAACAAAGCAAGTGCACGCACACGGCCACACTGCAAACTGGTAGTAAAGGTAAGTATAACCCACCCCTGAGTGACTTGTGATATTTTCTGCCAGATTCTCATTGTGGGAAGCCAGCAGGAAAAATGGCAAATGGTGATCATATGATAGTGGGACACTGCAACTAGTTTAAGTGCAAGCTGGTTGCCAAGCTCTTGAATTTTGTCCATGTGACTCTAGGGACATTACAACAGCCTGAACTCCAAGGCCAGTCGTGAGTCCCTTCATTCAGCCCTATTCAAAGTTGCGACTTTGAATGGTTGCTGAATGAACAGTCCTAACTTGAGGACTGTCTATATAATGTTAAATATCCAGATTTCCATTATCTTTCCGAAGAACATGAGATTCTATGGAGAACTTGAACAGTTAGGCTATCATGTGTGTGGTCTTTAATTCCAAGAATAATCAGCAATAGCAACCGACTTGGGGATTTGGGAATTAAAAGTCCATATATCTGGAGGGGATTCAGTTTGAGGAAGGCTATCCTGAATATTTGCAATTGATTGAATTAATGTATGCAGATCACAGGGAGAAACCCTATCTACAGAGTGGGCTCGTATTTTCAAATCAACATGTTTTAGAAACAAGTCTCGCACAGTGAATAGAAAACACTTTTGAAAAGTGAGGGAATGCTATAGAGCTAACTTAATCGCTGGTGAAAAAAAATTCAATTTGTACTTTTTTTCTACAGATAATTTGATTAGCCTTTGATGAGCAGTGTTTGGATTTCTTTTTTTTTTTGTCTTCCTGAAATAGTTCCATCTGAATTCCCCAAATATTAAATATGCACAATGACGTGAGCGAAATAAACTTGTTCTTAATAGAGATCTCCTGCTACATTGTTTTACTTTATAATTTGAACTTTTGTTAGCCACACCTGCCCCTATTTCTTTGCCAGTTGGAAGTATAATAATTTATCAGTGGAGTTTATTATCTTTTTATCTACTTAATATCTGTAGAGGACATTGTTGTTAAAGTCATGGAGCAAGGTCAAAACAAAACAGACTTAGGAAAGAAGGAAGGAAGGCTCCCAAGAGAACAAATACATTTCAGATAGAAATATTTTCTAAAAACTACTGGAGACAGGTACATAACATTTGTAGCTTGATAAACAGTTCTCCTTTGCCACCTAGTGTCCTTTAGTTGCTACATACTCTATTTAGAAATGAATATTGTGTTCATCTTCCACCTTTGAAAGGCCAAGAATTAGAGATCATTGACAGCTTATTAAAGTGCATTAGCACAAATATGAGTTTTATTTGAATCAATTTAATGTTTGAAGAGATGAGGAAACAGAGAAAAATCACCTTTTAGAGAGGAGTAGGGGTGGGTTGTTGGGGGTTCACAGGGATTTGGGAGAACCTTTGTGCAGTTCAGGGAATTCCCAAATCCCACACCTGGTTGGCCTCGCCTCCCCAGGAGTCCCCATGCAGCTCATTTTGGATGCAAGTAAGTGCAGGGCGCATGTGGAAGCTCAGAGAGGGTGAAAAATGGGCCTACTGAAAGTTTGTGAACATTGGAAACAGGCCTGTTTCCAGCCTCCAGAGGGCCTCCAGAGCTTGGGTGGGCTATTTTTGCCCTCCCGGAGACTCAAGGAAAGCCCCCAGAGCCCGAGTAGGGCAAAAATGCCCCTCCCACTGTGGTGCAGGAGGCTAAATAGGCCACGCCCACCATGGCCACGCCCATCCTCTTGCTAAAATTTTTGAAGCCCAGCCCTAGAGATGACTATACTAAAAATAGCGGATGACCTGCTTCATTCCTTAACTGAGACCAATATTTATATGATCATTAAATGCAAGGGGATCACAATGCTCTGCTTTTGATAAGGAATCCTGGGAACAGAGGGACTCTTTTCATTAGGAACCTATCCCCACTTTTTCATTTATAAACGAAGTCCTACTGAAGGAGGGATCGCTGTTAGAATTCAACTTGCTAGACCTTGGTGGGGAGGGGGAGATATTTTGTTTTTCTTGCTCCCAAACTACAAGCTAAGCTCCAAGAATCATCTTTTGACTTGCCATTTACATTATTTTTAGCCAGCTATTGTTTTATTGGTTTATCAGCTGGTTTTATATCAACTTTTTTTTTTTTTAACAAAGGAATGCTTATTGATTGCATGCAGAATATTCCCAGTTAGCACTTACTATGCTAGGTTTCTTTCGGTAACTGCCCTTCAGATTAACTGCTATAGGTAAGTAGAGGAAGCCAAAGGGATGTATAAATTAGCCACACCACAGGCCACATGTTGGAAGGGTCACACAATAATGGTAAGAAAATTGTGTTATAATCCAATCCTTACATCTCCAGTCAGCATTGTAGAATATCCAAAGAAATGCATATTATACATGGGTGAAATGGCCTTGAGTATATTGTTCTGAAGTTGCAGAGCATAATGTTCCATTAGATGGAGATTCTTCCTTCTTTAGTCCATACAAATTGCTATTTCAGCCCCTACCTTAATTCAGAAGTCTTGAGGTTTTTACTATAAGTAGTATTTCAACTCAGGTCCTTTATTATTGTTGTTAATGAATGCCTGCTAACCACAACCATTTTTTAAAAAACATATTTTATACACCACAAGCTATGCTTTTTATGACTGCTTGTTAATGGTGTCATAATTTAAGAACAATATAATGCAATAATGTCTAATTTAATTTGTTACACTACATCTACTTTCTTTCCTCTCACATTTTAGTGTTTAATTGTCTGCATGGGCACATCCAGAAGGCATCTAGAGCTATTTAACTGCCATACAACATCCTTCTAAAGATTGTGACTCTCCATTAATTCCACTTCAGTAATGATTGAAAAATGAAATTTGAGGTGGAAAGAGGGTTTTTTAAAAAAAAATAAAATTAAAAAATAATGGCATCTTTGGAAGCCAGTCCTGCCTTGTAATATTAGCAAGGTTTTATATTCCTCTTTCAATTTTAGATCATTTGATCATAAATCCATATTTAAAATACCATGAACTTTCAGCCTGACCAGAAAATAGAATGGATAGTCTATGAAATTGGATACAAGGCAAAAGAACAGTATATGTTCATAACCTTGGGAAAGAAGAATGAAAGAAACTGAAACTGATTAGTGTATTGTCTTTTGGTAGCATGGATAGCTAGTTTTATTTCTTATATTATCTTCAGAAAGAATGTAGGTCATTTTGATAAGGTGCATTACCAAGATTTAAGATCCATTCTCAGCTCAAATTGCTATTAAAGCAATACAATGTTTACTTTATTTCAGAACCTATGAACCAAAATTGCCTATCTTTTGAGTCAAAAATAAAATAACTGTAGAGCTGGTTTCCAACTGCTGAAAAGACATCACCAGCTTGCAGACGATCCAAGCTTTATTTATTTTATTTTATTGGTTATTATTATTCATTTGTTTATTACTTTTATATGCTGGCCATCTCATGGTTGAAGAGACTGTAGGCAGTGTACAAATTTAGCATAATTTTTTATCCTGGGCTACATAACTAAAAGTTCTACACTTTAATTGAGCTATTGTTGTATTAGAGGTTGGAAAATGTATGACATGATAATAGATCTTTCCACTGGTGGGCTGCTGCATGGTGGCAAGGGTTTGGGCGATCCCTTAGCTCTGGGCCCGTTCATCCACCCCTGTGCTATGCTTTCCATTTTTAACTAACTTTCTGGCTCGTTGGCTGGCCTAGCTTTGATCCACGCTGCCCCTGCTGTATTTACTGGAGCTGCCTGAGTTAAGAGCATGTTTGAAGCTCCGTTTCTCTCCCAAAGGGGCGCATGCATGCTCACAACCAGCAAACCCTTTGTTAAAGTAAGTGCAGCCCATCTCTGGTTCTTTCATCAGTTCCATAGAAGCAGAACTGAACCATAACAATTTAACAAGTACAAAAACTGTATTCCTCCAGAAGCCCATGCAGTCATGGGATAAAGGGATAAGGGGTTTTTTTTGCAAAGGAAATCTCTCTGAATTATTTAAATGTTTCAGAAAAGGTTATTGGCTGATTTTAATTTTAAACTGTAGACTCTTTTTTTCTTTTCACATGATCTTAATTTTCTATGAATCTCTTTTATCTTACACTCACACACCAGTGGTGGGTTTCAATTTTTTTTTTACTACCGGTTCTGTGGGTGTGTGGCTTTGTGGGCGCGGCATGGCTTTGTGGGAGTGGCAGGGGAAGGATACTGTAAAATGTCCATTCCCACCCCACTCCAGGGGAAGGTTACTGCAAAATCCCCATTTCCTCCAGATCAAGAGCCTGGTGGCGCAGGGGACTAAGTGCTGTTAAAGTAGCACTTAGTTGCCAGATGCCTGCAATTACAAGTTCAAATCTCACCAGGCTCAAGGTTGACTCAGCCTTCCATCCTTTCAAGGTAGGTAAAATGAGGACCCGGATTGTGGGGGCAATAAACTGACTTTGTATAAAAAAAGAACACCGCTGGGGGGGGGGTGAAAGCCATACTAAGCAGGTATATACAAAAGTATGAAGGCTATTGCTTAATGCATTGTAAGCCGCCCTGAGTCTCCAGAGGAGGGCGGCATATAAATCGAACTAATAAATAAATAAATAAATCATCTGGAACTTGATGGCAGAGAATAGATGGGAGTGGGGCCAGTCACAATTTTTACTACCAATTCTCTGAACTACTCAAAATTTCCGCTACAGAACTGGTCAGAACCTGCTGCAACCCACCTCCGTCACACACACACACACACACACACACACACAAACACACACACACACACACACACAAACCCTTAACAGATACTGATATCACTAGTCTAGGCAAATTGTCTCTTGCCTCCACCAGTTACTTCTAGGGACATCTGACCATCCAACATCTAGAGTTATTCAACCATTTTTATGCAGCTATTACAATATGAGAACAGGCTTCATATCATGTTTTCAAAATCAACCAAGTGAATTAAGTGCACATGTATGTAGTATATAATATATAGATCAAAGTAGGTTTCTAATTTACTTTCTCTTAGCGAAGATGGAGAATTATGCCAAGGATACACTGTGTTTCTTGCTGGGGGTTTGTGTGTGTGTGTGAGTGGTGGGTTTCAAAAAAAATTACTACCAGTTCTGTGGGTGCAGCTTTGTGGGCATGGCATGGCTTGGTGGGTGTGGCTTGGTGGGTAGTATAAAATCTCCATTCCCTCTCCACTCCGGGGGAAGGATACTGTAAAATCTCCATTCTCTCCCCACTCCAGGGAAAGGATACTGTAAAATTTCCATTCTCTCCCCACTCCAGGGAAAGGATACTGTAAAATTTCCATTCTCTCCCCACTCCAAGGGAAGGTTACTGCAAAATCCCTATTTCCTCCTGATCAGCTGGGACTCGGGAGGCAGAGAATAGATGGGGACGAGGCCAGTCAGAGGTTGTATTTACTGGCTCTTTGAACTACTCAAAATTTCTGTTACCGTTCTTCAGAACTGGTCAGAACCTGCTGAAACCCACCTCTGGTGTGTGTGTGTGTCTGTGTCTGTGTCTTTGTGTGTGTGTGTGTGTTGCTTGTGTTGCTTGTGCTTTCAAGTCAGTCTTGACTCCTGGCAACTGCCTGGACAAGTCCCTGCAGTTTTCTTGGCTAAGGTTTACTTTTTTCCAGAAATGGTTTATCATTGCCTGCTTCTTAAAGCTGAGAGAGAATGGCTCATGGTCTCTTAGCTAGCTTTGTACCTAAGGCAGGTGTAAAACTATGCCCTTCCTGTTTCTAGCATGGTACCTTAACCACTACACCTAACAGTTTCTCATACTTCTTCCCTAACAAAGATAAAATATTTGCATTTTCATTTTCTAATTTCCTCTGAGAGTCTTTACAGTTTTCACTTTACTCTTCTGCCTTTTTCCTCTGAGCTTTGCTGTTCCCAGGCCTACACACATGAAACCTCCAAACCAATTCCATTAAAACTTCCAAAAACTTTTCTGCAAATATTGTCATTGGTAGCCTTTCCTGTTGGGAAACACATGCTTGTATCTCTTTTTATTTGCAAAATCACTCAAATGTTTCTTGTGTGCATTGTGGGTCCTGATTGCTCTCTACAGAGATTGTCTTTCTACAGAGGGATTGCTTTTAGTAGGAGCAAATGCATTGAGGGGTTTCCTGCATCTCCTCTTTCACAGAAAGAATACAAAGAAAAACTGGTAATTAATAAAAGAAGCTGGTTGAGTCTCTGAAGCACAGTGTCTGGCCAGAGAAGCAATCTGCATTTCTTTTTGTGCTAAAAGCTTTTTTCCTTCTGGATATTCGTTTTGTTGCACAAGTTACTTGTTTCAATTATATGAAAACTTTCTCAGAGTCTCTTAGGCATGTCTAGATAGTTTGCTTTTGTATTATGTTCCTTAGTTCATTCTTCTTCTTGAGATATTTCTTTCAAGTATCTCCAGAGGCTGACCAAGTTTGAATTCAGTCAGTCAGTTGTTGTGAAAGAAGCTCCTTTTCAGTTAGGAAAGCATCAATCTCCCTTCAGGCATTTTCTACTTGTTATGAAATAAGTTTTGCTTAAGTACTTTCACCCACCCAGCCCCTTTTTTCTCACATCCTCAGTCCTAAATGCCATCACAGAAAGTGATTGAGTAACACACGAGGAAACCCTAAATCAGGGGTCTCCAAATTGACAACTTTAAGACTTGTGGACTTCAACTCCCAGAATTCTTGACAACTCCCCCAAATTCTTGACAAACTTGACAACTTTAAGATTTATGGACTTCAATTCCCAGAATTGGTAGTTGAAGTCCACAAGTCTTAAAGTTGCCAAGTCTGGAGACCCATGCCCTACATAATTCAAATGGCAATATGGGTATGGATTGCTACGTCGCTTGTCAAACAGTGCCATTCCTTTTTAAAAACATTTTTTAATCAAAGATTACAACTAAAAAAATTAAAACAAATACAAGCTACAAAAATATAAAAATTAAAAATATAAAGTGAAGAAAGGAAGAAAAGAAGAAAAAGAAAGAGAAAAATATAAACTAGTAACTTTCTGCTTCATGATGACAATTTCAAACAATTTTGTTAACTTATCACCACTCTTAAAATATATTCAGCACTCTCTTCTTCCCATAGCTTAACTTTTAACCATAAACTATAAACTCTTAATGTCCTAGTCAGTAAAATCCATTAGGCGCTATCAGAGATGACTATGTATTTATTTTAATCTTTCTCAAACAAGCCAACTCCTTCCTTGCATTTTTAATATTCTTGGCTTTTAATCTCTTAACAAGGTATCCTCAAACCTATCTTTTCATCTTTTCTTTGTACAGATCTTGTAACAGATCTCTTTTGTAAATTCAGTAAAAGAAAGCTATCCAAATCTGATTGGATAGTTGCACGTCCTTTTCAAATATTAAAAATCACCTGATTTCATTTGTATCTCCAAAGGGAAAGGTTCCTCTTGCACATATGTGCTAGTTGTTCCTGACTCTTGGGGGCATTGCTCATCTCCGTTTCAAAGCTGAAGAGCCAGTGCTGTCCAAAGACATCTCTGTGGTCATGTGGCCAGCATGACTAAATGCCAAAGACGCACAGAATACTGTTACTTTCCCACCAAAGGTGGTCCCTATTTTTCAACTTGCATTTTTAATGTTCTTTCGAACTGCTAGGTTGGCAGAAAGTGGGGCAAATAATGGGAGCTCACCCAATTACGTGGCACTAGGGATTCAAACTGCTGAACTGCCAATCTTTTGATTGACAAGCTCAGCATCTTACCCACTGAGCCACTGTGGAAGCTTCCCCAGATCCCAGGAATGGGGATCTTACCTCTAGGAAGCTACCAAACCAATCAATACAAAAAGAGGAAAGGTACCCCAGAGTCCAAGGAGTCCTACTGAAGAGCAACCTACCTCTAGGAAGGCATCTTCACTCTGATAGCTGACAGTAACTGACACTTTAGTCTGCAGGGATGAAGTCATAAAGTCACTAGAATTTCCAGGGAGATGACCCACCTCCTTTATCCTCCTATCAAAGAGCACCTGCTCCTCTACCTCTTTGATCTACAACTCTGCCACACAAAGTCTCTAGGAAGCTCCCAAACCAATCACTAAAGCTGCCTGTATCTCATGTTTTGCACGAAACCATTGGCCTTTGGATGTAGGTTGCCTTTTGCTATAGAAGCTCCACTAAGCACTTTAGCACTGCTGAGCAAGCTGAATTTTGCTTTCTAAAGTCAGGGGTTGGAGCAAACTTGACTGTGTTTAGGTTAGACTTTGAAATAGATTTGTCCATTGAAATCCACAGGACTGAATCTAACAGACCTCACTGATTTTAGTTTGATAAAACTTTGACAAAATTTAAATCCAGCCCATAGTCTGGAAAGACAAATAGATTTTAAACCCAAATTATTTAGCCTGTCCCATTTATATCCATTGCAGTATGTTTACTGCATTTCTTTCTGTTCGAGAAAGGGAAAAACTTTTTTACATCTATTATTTTCTTATATCACTGATTGAGGTTTCTGTCTCCCAAAAATCTATCTGTTTGTTCTCTGCCTTATTTAGTCAGTGAAGCTCCTTCTGTGTTCCCTATCAAAAAGACGGAAAGCTATAAACAGCTGAGAAATGACAGTGGAAATGGAATACGGAGGGCAAATTAAACTGCATGCAGGGAAGACATGATTCTAGCAATTTGTCATATTGAAAACATGCTATAAATGTCACAGTGATTTACAGACACTCTTGACTATCTCCTTATTTCTGATTTTGAAAATTTGGCAAGTTTACTTGAGTAGATAGAGATACCAAATCTTTTATAAAAATAAAATAAAAATAAAACCAGTGTGTGTGTGTGTGTGTGTGTGTGTGTGTGTAATTGAGACACAATTTTTGGCAGTAAAGCAATAGTATGACAACATGTTCAGATAGATTTCTTCTCAGAGGAATTTTTATCACTCTCGACGGAAGCATTATTAAGGGAACGTTTTCCACTTTTATTAGAAATTCTGCAGACATCTTAGTCCACTTTGACATGAGGGAGGGTAAAAGAGATTGGCTACACCATCTGTCTCAGATCTATTTGCAAAAGGAGATGGATGCTTTCTTGATCTTTTTAGTTCTTCTCCCGTCCCTCCCATCCCAAGTTGTTGACTTTCCCAAATTGGAAATCAAGTGATTTCCTAGGACTGTGATGGCGAACGTATGGCATGCGTGCCATAGGTGGCATGCAGAGCCATATCGGTGGGCACGTATGTGTTGCCCTAGCTTAGCTGATTTTTGGGCCTTCTGGGCCCACCGGAAGTTGAGAAACAGACTATTTCCGGCCTCCAGAGGGCCTCTGGGGGTGGAGGTGGGGAAGGCCATTTTTACCCTCCCCAGGCTCCTAGAAAGGCTCTGAAGCCTGGGGAGGGTAAAGAACAGGCCTTCCAGTCCCACCGGAAGTCAGCAAATGGGCTGTTTCCAACGTCTGGAAGGCCTCCGGGGGTGGAGGGAAGGCTGTTTTCACCCTCCCTGGGGTCCAAGAAAGCCTCTGGAGTCTGGGGAGGACAAAAAATGGGCCTACTGGGCCCACCATACCATCATATGCCAAAAGCAGGGGGAGTGCAAGGATGTCATTTGTGCATGCACTTGGAGGGGGCAGTGCACACTGATTTATGAGGGTGGGCATGCATGGGCGCAACCCCCCCCCCACACTCTCCCCCACACTTTTAGCACTCGACAGTAAAAAGGTTAGCCATCACTGTCCTAGGGTATTCATAGTCATAATAGGTGACACGGACTGGGTGCATCAAATTCACAGGGTTTTATACTAATTCATGGATACTGATTATTTAGCATATGATGAAAGATGTTTATACATGTGCATGAGCCACAGAAAGACTTTTTTTTTGAAAAAATTCAGAAACATTGCTGAGAGAACTTGTAAAAACTAAGCTAATTACAACATGAGCCACAGAAAGTTGGTTTCATCACTATCTGAGTCTAGCAATTAAATAGCATGCTTTTAACATACAATTCAGTTTCATTGGTTGATAATCATCTTCATTTGGGAATGTAAACTAGAGGAAGAACCTGAGAAGAAAAAATGCAATTTGCTCTTTTATAAAATGAGCACCTTTCCCTCCCAAATTAAATATCCATTTTTTTATTTCTCATAAAAGAGATTCCGCTTTAACTGTGAAAAGCTCTGTTATCAGAAATATGACTCTTACAGGTGGAATTTGGAAAACAAATGATCATGTAATCCAATATCTTCCCCCTTTTCTAGATTTAGTTTTCTAGCTTTAATTTTTTTTATTCTACATTATTTGTAAAAATAACTTGAGGCAGCAAACATACCTAATACTTCTTTCTTTCTTTTACTTTCCCCCCCAACAACACAGTGATTTCTCAGCCAAAATCACTGTAAAGTGATTTTGGCTGAGAGAGTGTGATTGGCTCAAGATCACCCAGCTGGCTTTATTGCCTAAGCAAATAGCTGCTTAAATCTGGCAAGATTCTGTCTGTAGGTAAAGTACAATAAAGGAAGTAATTATCTGTGTTGTTCTTGGTTCTTGGGTCCTCCACATTAAGGAACTTTTAATTACAAGTTTTAAACCTTTTTTTTAATTAAATAAACACCAAGAGTAATTAAATCTTTGATTTAAAAAAAATCAAAATAAGATTTTGGAATTAATTGATTTGATTTTAAAAATCATAATGATATAACACTTTAAAAATTGGAACCAAAGGGAACTATAGATTACATTAAAGAAGAAATCAAATGTGAATCACTAATACTGAATAAGGCAAAATATTTTAACATTGGACATACTGAAGAATATTTTTGAACAATAAACCTTAACAGCATCTGTCTCTATAGATAGACTTGTCTAAATGCTGTTATGAAAGAAGATTAAATCCTACATGAGAAGATTGAGACTGGCTTGGAAGTGGGTTTAGAAATGACAGCTACAAGAATGACATGGAAAAAGACGTTACGCTGATGCCTTAATAATTAAAAGGGATATATAAACAACAAACCAAGAAAGAAACCTGGGTAACTTTCTTATATTGGATTCACGAAAGAGGCCTGTGAGAGTTTTAAAGAATTTTATGTGAAATGACAAAAAAAATTGAAAAGAAATAAAGTTCTGATATTATTTGAAGGGACTAAGGATTGATGCCTGTCTCAGCTTAAGGAAAGTTATGAGAATGCCTTTCAGGACTGCCCAGATAGAATTTGTTTTGAAAAGACTGAAAAAATTGTTTTGAAATGATTTATGATGAAATACTGGAGAACTCCCTCATAACTCCACTCCGTGAAGAAAAATAAGGTGAGCATTTTAAGAAGATGTAGTGCTGTATGACATAAGTTAACTGCCACATGGGGGTACCACCATTTGAGTAGAACATTTAGTTGCACAACTGTCCTTACCTTTTTATAGCACAAAGTTGGATTAGCAGCTGCAAAATAAATCAAATAAACTAAACTAAACTATAAATTAACTAAAATAATATAAATAAGGGACCAAAGTATTAATAAACAGGTACTTGCTCAATAGAGTAAGTGCCTGCTTTTTAATGTCTGAGGAGATTCTGGCCCAAGACCATAATATTTGAGTTAGTGCTCAGATGATCTTTTTACTTTTCAGCTAAATAAGACCGCAATCTGTGCAGAACAACTTATATAGTGGAAAGTAAAATTAGATCATTGGCACCAAAGACAGCAGATAGGTTCCCTGTCAGTGATTTTGAGCGGGAAGAACTTGGCATCCTTCAAGAGGAAAATAATACTGTTAATGAAAAGATTGAATAAGAGTGGTAAGCTAGAATGCTTCTCTATTTAACACCCTTTGTAGAAATAATTGAGTCAGAAGGCTTTTTCTATAATATCTGATTTGAAAGATGATATTTATGTGAAGTCTCATTACTAAATTCAACACCTTGATATCAATACCTAATATTTTGAATTTGAGCCATTGTTAGTTTCGACCTATAGAATCATAGACTGAACAGAATTCAGTGTGCAATACAGTTTACTATTGGTGATGTTAAGGTACTAACCAACAAATTCTTAGAGCTATAAAATATTGCGTAATTCCCTTCCAGATTTTTGACTACCCAAACTTCATGTAATTGAACAATTGAAGCATATATTTAGAAAACATCCCTAGTGCTTTTCTGAGGGGACTAATTTGTGCATGCAAATATTCACTGATTCAATAGATCTCTACTTTAAGAAAGATGTTTCCACACAAATTGATCTCAGTACCATTGGAAATAAGAAAAAATGTCCCTTGGTATGCAATAGCACTTAGACTTATATACTGCTTCACAGTGCTTTTACAGCTCTCCCTAAGCGGTTTTACATATTGCCCTCAACAATCTAGATCCTCATTTTACCAACCTCGGAAGGATGGAAGGCTGAGTCAATTTTGAGGCTGGTGAGATTCAATCTGACAAATTGCAGGCAGCTGGCAGTCAGCAGACGTAGCCTGCAGTACTGCATTCTAACCACTGCACCACCACAGCTCATAAATGATGATCAACGATGCCCTTATTGTGATGTCCCGTTGCCTGGAGGCTGTATGGATCTGGATGGGGAGAAACAAACTCAGACTCAACCCCTCCAAGACTGAGTGGCTGTGGCTTCCAGCATCCTGGTATAGTCAGCTGGTACCATCACTGAAAATTGGGGATGAGACCTTGCTCCCCACAGAGAGGGCCCGCAATTTGGGTGTCCTCCTGGACGCACGGCTATCTTTAGAAGACCATTTGACGGCCGTGGCCAGAGGGGCTTTTTATCAGGTTTGCCTGATCCGCCAGTTGCGTCCCTTTCTGGATCGGGATGCCTTGCGCACAGTCACTCATGCCCTAGTCACCTCCCGTATGGACTACTGCAATGCTCTCTACATGGGGCTCCCCTTGAAAAGCATCTGGAGGCTCCAACTGGTCCAGAATGTAGCCGCGCGGGTGATTATGGGTGCATCTCATTGCGCCCATGTAACACCTCTCCTACGCGAGCTGCACTGGCTCCTGGTGGTCTTCCGGGTGCTATTCAAGGTGTTAGTTATCACCTTTAAAGCGCTCCATGGCTTAGGGCCTGGGTACTTATGAGATTGTCTTTTGCCACCAATAGCCTCCCACAAGTTCATTCTCACAGGGAGGGACTACTCAGGGTACCGTCAGTCAAATTGTGCCGACTGGCAACTCCCAGGGGGAGGGCCTTCTCTGTAAGGGCTCCAACCCTTTGGAATGAACTGCCCCCTGATATGCGAAACATCCGTAATCTCTGTGCTTTCCACTGTGCCCTCAAGACCCTGATGTTCAATCAGGCGGGGCTAAGCATGTTAACTGAGAATGATTAAAATATTATATAATTCTGGGTTTTATTTAATTTGGGTTAAACTTTGCTATAATTTTAATTATCAATTTTATGATGTTTATGTATCTTTTATTTTTTCTTGACTGTACACCACCTTGAGTCCTGCGGGAGAAAGGCGGCATAGAAATTAAATAAATAAATAAATAAATAAATAAATAAATAAATAGAAGTAGAGTGTAATATGAGTGGAATATTTAAACTATATCAGGACCTCTTCTCTGCAATCAGTCTTGGCAAAATTTGGGATGCAGCAGATGCCTCTGCTATATCCAAAGGTTGCTACAAGAAAATTCCTTATATCCAGGTGTCTCTGCCTTTGACATCTAAAAGATATTTCACATTATCTTTTTCATTGTCCAACTTAAGCTACAGCCTGCTCCAACTAATTGGATCCTCTCCTTCTAATGAAAGCACAATGGCCAGATAGCTGTAAGATTGAACTTTTATGGAAAAACCATAAGAAAGTTGTCTTTGCCTATGAAGCAGCTGAGTGACATAAACAATTTCATCCCCTTTATAAATTTAACTTCACTTGATTTTAATTGCAACTTGTTTTTAGTTATTCTTAATGGGTTCTTTTTTAATCCTTATAGGTTGAATTTGTCCATTAATCACATTTTCCTTTTTTATCATATAACCAATAAGTAAGTGAAAAAACACATTGTTATATCCGATAGTTGCAATAATTAAGTGCTAATAAGCTAAATATATGCACAGATATTCAACATGTAATGAGGTCACATGCTGGAATCAAAGGAAAGAAAAAAGAGGATTAATGATGTTTTAATTAAATATTTTCATTTCATATTTTTAAAATTGCCTGTGAGGTCATAGTTCAAAAAATCAGGGATCATTAACATCTCTATCAAGACCAGAATTATTATTTTAATCATTAAGAGTGTGAGATTCTTTGATGTTTTGTTGTCACAGAAAACTCTAGAAAGGGCATTCTGTAAAATTTATAAAGGTTTCTAGGCTTTAAAAGCTTTCATCTTAGTTACCGTATTTTCCAGCATACAAAATGCCTTTTTAACACATGAAAATCTTCTCAAAAGTCGGGGATCATCTTATACGCCGGGTGTCGTTCTCCTGTAACCAGGCAGACCAGCCCGAAAGGCTCTGATGAGCTTTAAATGGTTCTAACGATCCCAACTGAGTTGCTTGCTAATCAGGCAACTCATCTTGGATCGCCAGAGGCATGTAAAAGGAAAAAAAGTTTTTTTCCTTTTAAATAGCTCTGGTGATCCAATCTTTGACCATCCCAGCTGAGTTGCCCGCTAAAATTCCACCCCTCCAGTTTGTTTACCTTAGCTGCTAGTCGCAATGCTTGCTTTGCTTCACTTGCCTGCAATCCATTGCATCAGCAAGCAACTGAATTTCCCTGCCTACAATCAAACAGGCAGGCAGTTGTGGACTTCAACTCCCAGAATTCCTCAGCCAGAAAAGCAAAGCTGGCTGAGGAATTCTGGGAGTTGAAGTCTATAAGTCTTAAGGTTGCCAAGGTTGGAGACCCCTGTTCTATTGGGTAAGTTTTTTTTCCACTTTGGGAGCTTTAAAAAAATAGTTAATTGGGTTTTTTTTTTTAGTTGTTCTTTTTTAGACATAGCCATTTAAAGTTTAGGAAGTTTTACATTTAGCTTTCATATAAAAATAAAAATTAAATTAAATTAAATAATATGTATGCAGCTTTCTAAGATTTAGTGTGTTTCTGTAGTGAGTATAGCCTAAACCCCAAATATTTTTACAGGAAAAGTTGGGGGTTGTCTTATATGCCCAGTCGTCTTATACGTCAAAAAATACGGTATTCAAATTTCCGTCCTGTATGGGTTCTGAGGATTCAAAGTTTTATTAAGAATTGTGAGCAACCAATAACCTAAATTATGATAATGGTTGAGACGATAAATTTAAGGAATGAAAAGAAGACAAGAGGAGGAATCTAAATTCCCTAACCCGTTAATACGATGTAACTCCTTGTACTTACAGTGAGATTAAGATAGATGAAAAATATTATTTCTGGCTAAATGTATTCACTCATATTCATATTATAATCTTTAAAGCCATATCATCAGCAGCCAAGACACATTATCTATGCCTTTTATGCTTGCTCTTCTGTAATTATTTTTTATTGATTTTCTTCCCCACAACTGATCATATCAACCACATGCCAGTAGTTCTAAAGCAACAAATGTTTCCTTTATTCTTTGATATAAATGTCACAACCACCTCCAGTAAGCAGGTCTGTAATTTTCCTTCCAGCCTACGTAACTTTAAGTCTTCTTGCCATTTCGTAATTGACTTCCATCAGAAATTTGAAAAGTACACCTTCCTCTCAAAGTTTTTTTTCCCCACGTTCTTGAATGTTAGCTTTCTAGTGTTTAATTAACAACTGCAACAGCAGAATCTCCTTTTATGATTCATTGACATTCTTTGCCATTTTATGACTCATTGACATTCATTAACATTCAATATATTTTTGTTTGGGGCATTTTAAAAAGTATTAAAAAGGCAACAAGGGAAGATCTCTAGTTTCTGTGTAATCTACTCACATAGATATTGATATGTGTACAGTAAAAACCTATATTTAAATCAAAATCTAAATCCATTTAGATTTTAGTAGTATGTTTGTACTACTATACATAGTAGTATGTTTGTACTACTATATCTGTGGGTAAAAGAAAAGGCCAGCACATATTCTAGGTCCATGATGGTAAACCTATGGCATGGGTGCCACAGGTGGCACGCAGAGCCATATCTGTTGGCATGTGAGTGTTGCCCTAGCTCGGCACCAGCGGGCATGTGCAAACCAGCCAGCTGATTTTTGAGCCTTCCAGGCCCACTGGAAGTCAGGAAATGGGCCATTTCCGGCTTCCGGAGGGCCTCTGGGTGGGTGGGTGGGTGGGGAAGGAATTTTCACCCTCCCCAGGCTCCGAGAAAGTCTCTGGAGTCTGGGGAGGGCAAATAATGGGCCTACTGAGCCTATTGGGCCTACCATTAACCTTTTTGCCATCATGTGCCAAAAGCAGGGGTAGTGCAGGGGGTCGCATGCGCATGACTGGGGGTGCGGGGTGTTATTGAATTATGGGTGTGGGCACGCCCGCATGCAACCCCCCCCTGCTCCCCACTCTTTTGGCACGTGATGGCAAAAAGGTTAGCCATCATTGTTCTAGGTGATGTCACTAAGAAAGATAATTTCACAGTCTTTTCAGTATAAGCATAATCAGGTTTTTATACATATAGTAGATAATTAATATAGGAATTTACTAACACTAGTTTGAAAATTGAATTGATTGCAATTGTTGGCACTTAGAAAGAAAAAATTGAGTCAAGGAGGATGTACTTATCAAAGCTATTCATCAAGCTGTGAATATGTGGGACATTTTTGTTCACAAATACAGAATAATGAGATGAGTGGGGTTGATATACATTTTTATCTTAAGGTTGAATTACTTATAACATTAAGAGAACTAAAAAAACCTACTTTAACTTGTTTAAGCTCCCAGTGGCTTAAATAATGAATAACGTGGATACAGAAGTTTTCTCTGCTTTTCTCAGAAAGTTAGAACTCAAGGTCACCTATTGAATTAAAGGTTGCATGCCTTAAATGTTTGCTGGGAAGGAACAATATAATAACTTCATTTCCCTCTACTCCAGTCTTGCTAGCTCCCCAGAAGTACATTACACACTATATACTCTCACTATAAATCCTGAAATACTATCTTTTTACTAGTGAGGATTATTGGCCAGAGTGAAACAAAGAATTATTGCCATATTGTGATGGCACCAAATACTTTATGAACTAAGTTCCTGCATTGGCTGATGGTTACAAAAATGTCAGCAAATGTTTGAATATTCAGGTCCCAGTTAACAGGATGTAGCCTTTTGATGAAATGTACTCATTTGAGTACATTAATTTGAGATAGATGAATTCAGAATGTCATGTATGTAAATATCTAACAGTATCAAAACGATACATTTTATGACACAAAAGTAGCTTTATTATGTTCTTATATCCTAACGTTGCTTCAGACAGATTAACGAAACATGGAAACAATATATACTATTACAATAACAGTGCTTTAAAAAAAAAAAGTAAAATGTGGTTATTTTATGGTGAAATGCTTACTTTTGCAACTACGACATTAGAATGTAGAAGAAACCATAACATTTTTTTAAATTATTGAGCTTCTTTTTAGCCTTTGAATTCTTCTATCTGAAAACTGGAAAGCATGATTTATATCTTGTAAAACAAATTGTTCTGCTATAAGCTTTTTAGTATCTTTATATGCTTGGTTGCTTAATACAGTTCTCTAAGATTGTTGTCCGTATTCATGCTCAGATTCGCTCAGATCATTTTGCTACATATTTCGCTCATTTTTCATGTTCTTTGAGCAAGTAGAGAAAAATCTCTAGTGCGATTTAAACAAATAATGTAATTGTTTCCAAGGCATAACTGACAGCAAACAACGACATTAAGAAAATTGATTGAATAAATTGATTTTCCACTAGATAGCTTTACAACTTTCTACTCTGAATATAAACCAATATGTTTGAATAGGATTAGTACAGTGCTTCTTTAGATATCAATCACAAAGGTTGGAAAATAGGTAGGAGCAAGCAGAGTTGTCCATGGGGGGTCAAAATGTGATGGCACAATGGCACTGTGATCATGTGATAGGAGCTCCACCTGGCCAGGTTTAGCGAAGGGGAAAGAAGTCATGATACTTCATGTGATGGTGCCGTGACAATGTGAGTTTGACACCCCTCTTCTAAAGGAACTAAGACTGAACAACTAGCCTTTCCATTCCATTCTGTGTCTTATCTACCAGACCCTGATATTTTATCCTGGGCATTTAAAAAAAGTATCTACATGACTGAAAATACAGATCTCCATATACACACTGGATAAGAATACAGCTTATTCTTCAGTCACCATGTTGAGAATGAGCCGAACAAAAGACTTAGCAGGCAAATGTAATGTGAGCTATCAACCCACAATCCAGTGGTGAAAGCTAAAATTTGTTACTACTGGTTTTGTGGGCATGGCTTATTGGTGATGGGGTAATGTGACTGGGTGGGCGTGGCCAATTTTTAAAATTACTTTTAAAGCCATTTTTTCTACAACCTTTTCAGCGAAGAGGTTGTAAAAAAATGCTTTCAAAAGGCTCTGACGATCCCAGCTGAGTTGTCTGATCAGCAGAGGCTTTTTTAAAAATTTCCACTACCAGTTATCTGAACTGCTCGAAATTTCTGCTACCGGTTCTCCAGCTGGATTTCACCCCTGATATAGGGATGTTTTAATAAAAATTACAAAATTATAGCTGAAGAAGCAGGCAGGCAGCTCATTTCTGGAAAGATGTGCAAAGATTATATTATTATATTACTATTCAAAATAACTTACAATGATTCCATTTTCTTAAGCATCTTTACTGATCTCAGATTATCCTGGTCTTAACTGAGACTATCTACTAAACTTGTATTCTTATAAATGTAATCTAGAGCACACAGATTCCATTCATAACACTAAATGTATAAAACTCGTTTCACCTGGAGAATGTTTTTCTGTTGTAAGGGTATACTGCCATCTGATGGATTAACACAAAACTGCACAAAGAAAGAATTAATGCCAAGAATTAATCCAAAATCCCATATTTACCTTGCAGAATTGATTGACGTGCTGAATATGATAAGTATTCAGTATAAGTATACAAATAGACATGAATGTGATAAGTATACGTATACTTGAATGTTTCATGCAAAATATATAACTGCAAATAAAGAGCTGGACACTTTGATACTGTGTATTTGCTTACAATGCAGTTAATAAAGCCATTCTCACACAGGTTGAAAAGAGGAGATTTTAAAAATTCCAATATTGTACCCCCCTTTTTTTGCATGTTTAAAATAAGGGGATACCTGTAGCTTGCAGATAGACTCACATTATCTGATTCACAATATTGTCACATTCCTTTCAGCCCAGCCTTTTCCATTCAGAAAAGTTATTAGGGGCACAACTGCAGGAGATGACCAGGCTGAACCCGAGGGAGGGGTCAAATGTGTCATCAGTCACGAGTCCCTTTGCGCCCACAAGAGATCTAAGTCTAGCCCACCTTGAATTCCTTCTACTCTTAACCAATGTCAATTTCTTTTGACAGTTATTAGTTCAGATTCTTGCACAGAGCTTAAGCTTGCAATACATCTTTATGCCCATTTGAACTGCCTTGATTTCCCTGGCACTTGACAGCTAAAGGGGATCAGTGGATTACTAGATGGTAGCATCAGAATGGAAGAATCAAAGGTCTCTTTCTCTGATTAGCAAACCTAAACTTTTCTTCCCTTGCAAAGGTAATTCATCTCAGGATGTTTTAATACTCCTTTTAGTTTTGAGGTTAGTTTATTATTGCTAATTGGCAGAAGCAGACGTTTTGTTCTATATATTCTTTTTCTTTTTGTCACAGTGAAAAAAACCCTACTATTGTGACCAAGGCTTCCTGAATCATTAAAACACATGAGTAGTCCCAAAAACCTCTTTTATTGTAACAGCTGTGAATTACGTTCATTCACAGTGGAGTCTCAATTAGTTGCAAAAAGTCCTTTGGGAGAAGTCCTTTGGGATAATCACCAACCTTTATCTCCCTTGACATTCTGCCAAAGATCTACTTGGCAAAGCCACACGGAGTCCAGAATCAAACAGAGATGCCAACTGGGAACAGAATTAACAACACCTTCCTGCAAAGAGTCCATGTGCCTTTGCTCCTCTTTTAAGCCTTATGGGAGGGCCCAATCATCTCCAGGCCTTACTACTGAGTTGTCCTTTTAGTTTTAACTGTTCTTGCCTTCTGGCAGCTCTGTGCATGTGTGCACTAGGAACAGGAGGAGCCTATTCCTCTGCCTCTCTGATGTCCGACTCTGGAGGTTCCGGAGTCCGCACATAACTCCCACACGGCCCTGGCCCCGTCTCTGCCTCCGACACAGAGCTCTCGTCTGAGCCTTTCCCAGACTCCAGGACTGGCCCATGTTCCTACCTAGCCTCCTCATTGTCCAACTCTGCTGCCAGCTTTGCAGGCTGCTGGCTGACCACAACACCTACTGACAGGAGCTCTTGTAGAGTTTAATTGAAATGTGGGACCTTGGAGAACTGCATATGGCAGGAGAGATGATTGTGTAATAAAACACAGAGAGAAATTATGCACATCTCGTAACAGGTCAGTCTAAGAACACCACATTTCATGTGAGAGAATTATTCCCAATTTTTCTCTCCTTTTGAAGAAACCAATAAAATAGATTTTCTTTCCCATTAGACAGAAGAAAGGTTAGAGGAAAATATAGAACTAATGTTCATCCCAGCCTTATGAGGAACATTTGGATGCATTGGACAGTCTAGATGCACAGCTGATTGGCACTTCAATGCTGTCCCCAGATGGCAGGCAGTCTGGTGCTGGACAGCCTCTCTGGCTGAAGGGAAAGACCTTTGGAAGTCAGGAATAAAAGGCAACTGATTGGTTCCTGCTGGAAATTCTCTGAGTAACTTCCTGTCAATTCCTTCTCCACCTGGCTTTCCCTTAATTAAAGACTGATGAGAAGATCCATGCAGATTAGAAGATCCATGGAGGAGAAGAAGTAGTAAGGGAGAGAAAAAGTGAAAGAACACAACCAAAGCAGGTCATTAGAATGACATCCACTACAGTAACTTATGCTTTCTTTTTCTTTTCTTTTTCTTTCTTTTTTAGGGTTGGCATAAGCAGTGGGCTTGTCGAGACAAGGCATACAACAGCTTATGTTGCTATGTCCTGGACCACTTGAAACTTCCAAATGATTTTTAAGGACAGGCCCATATTTTAAAATTGATTACTGATTACTTTGTGCCATTCATAGGTGGTATTGCAATTTTTATTTGTTTTGCTTCTTCTGCATTTAGATGTAAATACATACACATATTATTTCCTATATTATCTATTTCCTATACTATTCTATATCCTATAGGATATAAGATAGATAGGATACATTATACTCTACTACTATATTTCCTATATTATGCTGTTTTCTATTAAATAATTCTAGGTGCTGGTTCCTACATTTAGACAATCTTCCCTTAAACAAGGAGTTGAAGGCATAGCATAGATTATCTTCTTCGCTTTTGCAAAATCGTATGATGGTAATATTAGTCCAGAAGTTCAGATTTATGGACTTGAATTAATATGATAATATATGTCCAAAATTCAAATTCTGCTGTGCCCCTATAATTTAGCCTGAATTCCTGGAAAGAAGATGCTTTTAATTCCATATATTTTGCAAATTTGCCCTGTTAAAAGAAAGCTGATCTCTTCAGCTCCTGAGCCTTCACTGCTAACAGTGCCATTGAACAGGAATCTGGAGCTTCATCAACCTCAATCAGCATAAGCTCTTCTGATCTTAATATGGAAGCCATTTCCCTGAGTTAGAACTTTTTTTTAATGGAATTAATTTCTCTATTGAATTTCTCCAGTGCAAATGGCAATGGCCTCTGGGGTAAACTTAGCAAGATGTGGTTTTCTAATTATAAATATCTAGTCTCCATCCTGAAAGTTGTCTTTCTTAATAAACTGGGATAAACTAGAGAACTACCTGTCGCAATTCACTTGGACTTATCCAGAAGCTGGTCTTATATCAGCAGACAACTTTAATGCCAGGCCAGGCAGCAATGATAATGCACCCCTGTTTCTTAGTTTAACAGTCATATTTTTGCCCTAAGAGATCATTCCAAAGGCCAACGATGCCAGTCCATGTTCAAGGGCATTAATTTAGCAGAATGGTGCCTACAATGTATTGTCAGAAGATTCAGGCTTTGCATATTACTGTAGATGGGGACTGGTTGGTGACCTTACTGACTATTAGCTAGGGAAAAAAAGTTTTGATTTTTTTCATTATTTAGGATGTGATTATAACCATGACTAGAGTGGAAACTGGAAAAAAAAATCTCAGGAAGAAGACAACAATTATCCACTTCTGCAATGCTGCCAAGAAAACTGTATGATTGCATGAAGCCAGACATCAGGTTTTGCTTACTAGCATGTTACTTTGTACTATGCATAGCTATTCTGAAGTAAATCTCACTTAGTTCAGGTGGAAATACTCCCAGCTCAGGGAATTGTATATGAGGAAGAATAGGGAACAAGGGCCGTGTACAAAGCAGGGGTGGGATCCTACTGGTTTAACAACGAGTTCACTAAGCGCTTGTGCCAAACATAGTTTGGAGAAAACTCACCTTCCGTATTGCTGCCGGCAAGGAAAACAGCTGAGGCATGGCAATCCACTCTGCCGTGCCAATGAGTATAACACAGTGGCTAGGGGGGCAGGCCCACTTCAAAAGCGGAGCGAACCGGTTCGCTCACAGCTGATAGTCAGAGCTAATGGTTTGCCTGAACTGGTCCGAACTGATAGAATCCCACCACTGAAGGGTCAAGAAAATAGCATATTTGACGAGATTAGGATGCCCTAACTCTACTGGCCTTTTATAAGACCCTAAAGACCTGGCTCTGTATGTCAGGGCTTCAGTCCCTGAATATGTGAAAGAACCTATCTCCAAGCTATATTAGTGATGTTGACTGTGATTTTTCACCCCTCAGCTTTTATGCACTTTAATTTTTGTATGAATGGTGTACTGTAATTGTGTTTTACTTGATATTGTTCACTGCCTGGAATGATTGGTTGAGATGGGCAGCTACAGAAACTGACTAATAAAATAATAAATAAAATGGCTGGATGCCATGTAAAAGCTTATGGCCTAGAATAGGGGTCAGCAACCTGTGGCTCTGGAGCCGCATGTGGCTCTTTCATCCCTCTGCTGAGGCTGCCTGTTGTTGATCAGCTCCACAGTTAATAGGGCTTTCAGTTAGGACAGGTAAAGGAAAAAGGATGCTATGCTAGGAGGAGACTCTATGATGGGGGAACTGGACTTCTGGTTAGCAGAGAAAAAAGGATGCCATGCTAGGAGGAGACTATGATGGGGGAACCGGACTTCCGGTCAGCTCCAGAATTGAATAGGGGCTTCCAGTTAGGACCTTTGTGGCTCTTTGAGTGTTTAAGGTTACCAAACCCTCTCCTAGAATATCACTGAATGATGAGATTGTAGCTTAATGATATAGGTATGATCATGAAATTCTTGTAATATCTTTTAGCAAAATAAAAACCTTTCTCAGGCAGTATAAAAAATTCAGGAATAGATTGTTTTCTTAAGACAGATTCCTAACTTCCTCTTTGGGTCTATCTCTGATAGCTGCTCAACATTCTTTTAAAGCACATAAACAAAAAAATGAATAACTCCAGAGACTTTCTGAAAGAATTAGTTCAATGATACATAAAATACTTAATCAATATCTTCAAGTGTCATAATTAGAGCTATGGGCAACAGAGTTAGATTTTATGTACCCTAAATCAATGGAATTAATGAAATGGTGTATTGATTCCAAAAAAGAATGTGATGAGATAAATTATAACTTCGAACTGCTAAATATTCATAGACGGACAAGGATATATTTTATTCTAACTTTCAGATTATTTGGTACTTTAATTCTCCAATTTTTCTGGAGAGTTGAAGTCCATAAGTCTTAAAGTTGCCAAGATGGAAGACCCCTGGCCTACATCATTTAAAAATTGCCAACATGTTTCACTTTAGGCACTGGGAATTACCAAGGATACATGTAAGAGTGGGGAGGGAAGTGCAATGAGGCATTAACGAGTTCAAGACTTAGTGATATTTTGGAGGATCCCCGTAAAGCTATTGTCTGACTTCAGCAGTAACCATAAAAAAAAAAAGTCTCCTTGTGAGATGACAAGACTGAATGCTACAATGCTTAGGTCTACGTACAAAGGGATAGGGCAGACACACTATTCATGCTCACTTGATGAAAGGAACAGAAAAAGACAGCCCTGTTGTGCATTGAAATATCACTGCAGACATTTCTACGTTCCTTTTTTCTCCCACAACTTTAAAACTATCCATCATCTTTGTCTTCTCTTTGGCTAGAACTGCCATACTCCCTGTATTTTGTGTTACTGCCTTCCATATCCCTCTCCGCGTTCTTTCCTCAGGGGTACTTGAGCTCAGCCTTGTGTCATCCTTTGTCAAGTGAGCTACTTTGTCTGGCTCATGATAAGATATATTTATCAAAAAAACACTATTGGATCATCCGGCAAGCACAATGAATTTTGCCAATCTCCTAGACCCAGCAAATAAATCAGATGATCTGGAGCTGTAATTGCAGGCAGGGCCAAAGATAAATGCCTTTTCTGTCAACTGCGTGAACCAGGCTGAATTGTGACCCTGCTTTTAGCTCATACTATCTTTACAGCTCAGATTGAACTAAGAATATCAGGAAAATAAATGTTTGAATATTCCTGTTCCAAAGTGAACGTTGTTCATCTTTCAAATCTTAAAAACGTTAATTAGCACACTGTGAAATTTCATCTTTTCCAATGAGAATAAGTCCAACTTTCTTAATCTTTCCACATGATTTCAATCTTTGAAGCTTTTCTTCTTTCCAATTGTGCTTTGCTACATTAATGATAGAATAAAACATGAATAAACATTAAAATGCTTGGATCTTAGAATTTCAACTCCACTCATTAATTTTGATATCCTATAAACTATACATATTTGCTACCCTGAATTCCTAATATTTCTGAATGCAGATGCTGTCTGACAAAATAATAATTGAAAGATGGCAAGATTGATTTTGCTCTAGGGCTTAGTACAGCCTTTGAAAAGTTTCCATTAAATTGGGCAGAAATTTCTGACAAAAGTTCCCTACCAATACCTTCCTTTTGAAATTAACTAGCAAATGGAAAGCCAGGAAACTCCTCAATTTCTTATGACTAAATAAATGCAAGAACATTTCATCTATTAATATAAAAGAAAACATGTTTTCTGTTATCCAACCAAATGAGAGCTGATAAATACAGAATAAAAATTCTCTGCCTGGAATAACCTTATACCTTATCAGGCCATTATTTCATCCAGCTCAGTATTATCTGTGTTTGTTTGTTCTCCAGGATTTTACGGTGGAGACTTTCCAACTTCTAGGTGCTCAGGGCTGAACCTGGAATGTGAATTTTACCAGTAAGAAACTATTTCGAAGCTGTAAAAACAAATAGAAAAGGCTGATGTAGATATACCTCTTTCAGTGGTGGGTTGCTACTGGTTAGCCCTGGATCAGGTGAACCGGTAGCGGCGGTGGCGGGAGGCTCCACCCACCCAGACAGTTCTGCACATGCACAGAAGTGTCGCACAAGGGTGCAAATGCATGAGCTCCCATGAATGAACCAGTAGCAACGGGATTTGAAACCCACTACTGACCTCTTCTCATATCAGCCATCTTGCATGCATTGTCAACCCCATGCAGCTGATAAGACAGAGAAAGCAGGCACATGTTCTTCAGGAAAGCATTCTAAGGTTATTTTGGGGTCCTGCAGAATCTTGAAAACTATAATGCTAGTCTCTGTCTTAGTTAAGAGAAAATCTCTTTGAAATGCTCTATTAACACATTTTTCATCGCCTGAATCGCCTTTAAGCCTTGTTCCTCATTTTCCTGCAGTTCCCCCCAAAAATTGAGAAAATAATTTCTTAAGACTTCTATTCAATTTGTTGCAATACAAGAAAAGTACAATATGTGTACAAGAAGAAGGACAACACAATAAACAAATGGAATTGGCATAAAGTCCATCTGTCAACCCCCGAACATTTATATTTATATCGCTATTTTACCCTGTGCATAAAAGCATTTCCCCCCCATATTTCAGCTGATTTAAGGATGCTTGTAACACGAATGCCAGTATATTTAAAAGTTTAATTACATCTACAAACCATGTGCCCCAGGCACAGCCCTCCCAAGCATCCAATACTGTGAATCTTGAGACAAACAAAAATATTTCTTACCCCCATGAGCAGAAACTCTGGCCAAACAGTTTTGTCTATGTGACCCGAATGTAGCAAAGGTTAGTAAGGTTGCATTGTGAAATGTCAAACAATAGTCATACATTTTAGCAAAAGACAAAGGGTTTTTCAACTCCAATTTTTTTAAAAAACATGATAAAAACTTCACCTTTGTAATTGGGTGTATAAAATAGATGTAACCCCTGACTTCTAACTTGTTCCAGGATTTGTTCCTTTCCTGAGGGGGGGAAGCCTGCCAGTTTTTGAGGCCATTTTTTTCTTTTAGCTTCTTGACTGCCACATATTTTAGCCCAGTGGTGAGTTGCCCCCGGTTTGCACCGATTCTATAGAACCGGCAGTAAAACTGGCGGGAGGCTCTGCCCACTGACCCTGATGTCATCAACATGCTTCTGTGCATGCATAAGAGTGCGCACACAGGTGAGTGAAGTGAATGTGCGCATGCGGCCCCACTGCAAACCGGTAGTAAAGATAAGTAGAACCCACCCCTGTTTTAGCCTAGGAAATTGGGAGAGGTTTTTTTGTTAGAGTGGTGGAAAAATAGCCATAACAAAATTCCTTGCTCTGGGAGTCAAGGACATTTTGGACCTGCACCTGGATGGGACCTGCACCTGGATGCACCTGGATGGGAGTGACTGGGTTGAGCCTGAAGGATGGATTGGACCATGTGATGAATTTGTGGGTGTGGAGCAGGGTTGTGAACTTTCAACTGGGTGGGGAAAACCTGGAAGCTTTCAGATTTGGGTTTTCCCAGATGTGACAACATAACATCTCTAATAAAGTGGAACTGTAAGGAATCTATTGCCTTGGAGTTTTATTTCATTGGGGGTATTTTTTTGAACCCCGACATCAGCATTCAGCCAGATGTTTAACCATTAAAAATGTAGATCAAAGCAAAATAAAACTTCAAAAAGTGATGTTAAAACAGAGGCATGCCTAAAAAAGCAAACAAATGAAAAAAATGGAAATCAGATCTTCTAGCTGCGCTTATTGAGAATTGGCATCCACTGGATTCTCTTCCCATGCAAGTACACAGTGGTTTGTCTGAGGGTCATTGTGGGTTATTCCAAGTTACTCCCATTCAAAACCTGGGAATGCTGCCAAAGAGCCAGCTTTAGCTGCTCAGCTGCTTGTTGGTGAGAGAAAAAAAATCAACCCATCACTCAGCATGCCATTTTCTGGACACTTCACTTCCCATCATTTTGGGGAATCTTCATTTAATTATTCAATATTGTTGATAGAGGAATCAGTGCAATGTCAAACACTAGTGGTGATAGTGAGTCTCCTTGAAAGATTCCTTTCTTAATATTAACCTGTCTAACCTCTCACCATTGACTAGCACCATTGACCAGCATGTGCCTTCAATCTTTGCACATAGCTTCTGATGTTTCTAGTGACTTCTATTATTTCCAGGCACTTGATTATGCAATCCTACAGCAGGGAGTCAAACACCTTCTTATAATCAGCCCATGCTATATTCACATTTCTTCTCTTGCAATTTTCCAAAATCATCTTGTCAAATAGGAGCTGATCTTTTGTTCCTCTGTTGTTTGGGTGGTTCCTTTGTGCTTAGGAGAAAAGAACTTGTTTTCAACTAGATGCTGCTGGACTACATCAGTTAGTATACCAATTAGCAATATGAAAGTGGTTGGTAAGCAGGTAATTGGTCTGTATCACCTGGTGCTTCTCCTTCTCCTTCTGTTTATTGTTATAGTTATTAATTAAATGTATGCTGTCCAACTTTCCATGACTCTGGGTGGTTCATAACAATGGAGATTATGTGCAAATGTATAATGATTAAGGATGACAGCTAACTGTAATTATTCCCAAATGTGAGCAGCAAACCTGTATCTTGTTGTGACTCCTGATAACAGGATTGGCAAAACAGATGTCATATACCCAAGGAACATGGAATGGGTGAAAACTCATCATTAAATTTTGAGCAGAGTGATCATGGCTTGGAGGCATTAAACACCTTGTTAGATGATTCTGATCTTATGGTTGAAGATTTTGCTGCAGGTGCTACAATAGTAAGGGGGGGATCATTGCTCTGCTACAGCTGAATTGTCTACATGTGTGACATCTCATGAGAAAACTGTTGTCTTATCAGTGCAACTAAGGGACATATTATTTGAATATAATCAGTGCTGGTATAGATCACCCACATCAATGGGCTAAGCACTGGTTACTTCTGGCCTCATTAAGGTTTTTTAAAATTGTTTTATATGTTTTATGTACAGTATGATGACTAACGTTTTCTGGAACAACAAGTGGCCAAAGTGTGTGGGTGCACATGCGTGCATGTGTACATGGCCAAACCCCCTGCATGTGCCCCCCCCATGCAGACATGTGCATTCCCACACACATGTGCAACAGTTCCAAAGACCAGCTGGTTGGCGGGAGGCATGCATGCATGTGTGGTGGAGCTGAACTGGGGTGATGGTTCATGTGCCCACAGAGAGGCCGTTGCGTGCCACCTCTGGCATGCATGCTATAGGTTCGCCATCATGGGTATATGGTTTCAGTTAATCCTTATCAAAGGAATAAGTAGTGTATGATCCATTTAACAGGACTGTCACCTTTATCTCCCTTGACACGCTGCCAAGACCTAATTGGCAAATAGCTTTGCAAGGCCACACAGAGCAGAGAGTCTAAATGGAGCTGCAGAATTTAAACCAACCAGAACAAACAACATTGCTTCCTGCAAAGGCTCATGTGCCTTTGTTCCTCTTTTATGTCTTATGGGATGGTCCAATCATCTCCAAGCCCTACTCTCAAGTCATCCCTTTTGTTTTAACTGTTCTTGCCTTCTGGCGGCTCTGTGCATGCGCGCCCTGGGAACAGGCTCCCTCTGTTCCTCTGCCTTGCTGATGTCCAATTCTGGAGGCTCTGGAGTCCACACATAACTCCCAGATGGCCCTGGCTCCATCTCTGCCTCTGATGCAGAGCCCTCATCTGAGCCTTCCCCAGACTCCAGGTCTGGCCCATGTTCCTCCCCAGCCTCCTCACTGTCTGACTCTGCTGCCAGCTCCACAGGCCTCAGGTGGACCACAACAAGTATCTCTTGTGTTCTATGAAGGAAATCAATATATGGGTGCAATAAAGAACATTGGTTATATTACAAAATCCTAATATCAGTAGAAGACTTAAGGTGACTGTAGAACTGAAGAATGTAGAGGCACCAATAAGTCCATAGTCAGGATGCCAATAAAAGATAACTTGAAACATTTACCTCCAAACTCTTTGGCTCTGTATTTAGGTGGGTATTTCACCCACAGCTATACAGAAATAGCATCTGGCTGCTCTCAGATTTTATATCCAGAGTATCCCATTCTCTTAGACACTGGTGTTTAGTTCCTTGGGGTTTTTTCAGGGATGGGGGATTTGTCTATTTGTTACTTTTCTAAGGAAATAAGCTCGATTATTTGGCATTGTTGCATATAGGTTGTTTTGATATTTCTAGTGTTTGTTTCTCCCATCCTCAATCCAAAAGGAAAATGTAGAATTCAGGGGTCTGTTAATAGAATTATAATTATGCAGGTTACATGAAATATATTAGTCAAATTATATAAAAATCTATGGTATGTCTTTCACACACTTGAGTTGCTGGAATACATGTTTACAGATATGAGAGGGCTGGAAGAAACTTGAATAAAAGGCTCACATTCCCAAATGAGGTAGTGTACATCCTCTCCTATACTTGTTAAAGAGCCCTGGTAGCACAGTGGTTAAAGTGCAGTATTGCAAGTAAACTGTGCCTACAGCCTAGAGTTTGATCCTGATGGGCTCAAAGTTGATTCAGCCTTCCATCCTTTTGAGGTCAGTAAAATGAGGATCCAGATTTTGGGGGGCAATGTGCAAAATCATGTTTACATTGTAAACTGCCCAGAGAGCGCCATAGTGCAGGGTTCTACAACCTTGGCAATTTTAAAACTTGTGGACTTCAGTTCCCAGAATTCCTCAGCCACCAATATCATAAATGCTATAGCTATTGCTGTCATAATGACAAAAATACAGAAAAAGTCATAGATTGGACAAAATTTAATGTGTTGCGATAGCTAAACCTGACATGACTTATTTTCCTTTGTTCTTTTAAAAATAGTCATGAAAGTTAATGATCATGGCTATTTCTAATTATCACTAACTGAAGAAAGAGAGAGAGGACCTTTTGCTACATAAAGAATTCTTTTGAAGGCTGTTAGATAGCAATTTATCCTGTTAAAAGGCCTGAAGTGCAAGCCAAGGAATCTAGGATAGCAACAAGGTTATGTTTTCAATAAAACAATGTTTCCTTTTTTCACAAAGATTCAAAAGTTAGTGGACATTGATGAGATAGGTTGTAGTGGCCCTGAAAAGAGTGGCCTCTTATTTTCATACATCTATATCTATATCTATATCATTATCTATGTAGGTCTTTGGTTATTCGGGTCTTCTCCCGCGTAAAATTTACACGGAAGAAGACCCGAATAACCAAAGACCTACATACAAACACCCGCAAAAACCTCAGAAAACATCTCTATCTCTATCTCTATCTCTATCTCTATCTCTATCTCTATCTCTATCTCTATCTCTATCTCTATCTCTATCTCTATCTATCTATCTATCTATCTATCTATCTATCTATCTATCTATCTATCTATCTATTATGGTCAATCCAAGTTCACCATACGTTGCATCACATATATTTCTAAAGAGGTTTTGTCCTCATTTTCCTCTTTCCTTCGTGGGAGATGTTCTAGACTAGAGGCACATAGGAAAGAGAAAGAATGAAGCAACAATGAAGCTCTAGTACTCTCTCTCTCTCTCTTTGTGTGTGTGTGTGTGTGTGTGTCAGGGGTGGGATTCACTTACCTTCCTTACTGGTTCACAAATGTGAGTGTGCATATGCCACTTCTGCGCATGCACATCGCCTTCTGCTCAGTAGTCGCACATTACGTCCGAGTGGCTGGGTGGAGCCTCCCGCAGTTGCTGCTACCAGTTTGCGCAATCCAGACAGAACCGGCGGAAATCCCACCACTGGTGTGTATGTAACTGTGGTCAAGAGTATTATTGAATTAATCCGATTTTGATGCCACGTACTCTCTTTTTTGTTACATAATATGCTTCCTTTAACTCTCTTTCTAATTGTCTGCTAGCCCTAATTGCTCCTCCAGCTTTCTTTTCTTCTAATAGATGAAGAGAGGAATGGCAATGTCTTCATTTTACTGTGTGGAGTTTTATGCAATTCACCTTTTCAGAAAATAACAAACAATTGACAATAATTCTGCTTACCTTCCCTGGCCTGGAGACAGAAAATTTGGCTGAGCCAGGGACTCTGCTGAAACGATCCATTTGACCTACCCTTCTGAGTCCCCTGATGACACTAAAAAAGAGGAAAAGCCACAACAGCCAGCAAATAAGTGAGGGCACACGGTTTCTAATGTAATTGATGAGAGGATATGAATGTGACCCGGGGAAAAAAAAGAGTCACATTTCTGAAAATGGCCCAATTTAAAATCAAGCCGGCATAGCTCCCAAAGGCATTTTTGGATGCAGTTGTAACTTGCTTGCCAATCGAACACTTATATTGCATTTGGCATTTGCTAATGTATTCTCTGAATTGACTCAAGTCCGGAAATACAATAGTAATAAGTCAGCCCTTGAAAAAGTTAAGATGAAATATTTTGGATTCAGCATAATTTTGAATTTTAAAAGAGCTTTCTTGCTTGCTCCTATTAACCTTCCAATCTATGAAAGTTCAAGGTTCGATTTCTTTGAGCTTGAAGCGTCTCCTTATGTGTCTCGAAATTCCCTCTCGGATTCATTATAGATGAAAGAAACTTTGCCGCTTTTTTTCCTCCTTGTGACAAAACCCAAATGGTATTTTCAGAATTCTGAATTAATATTAAGTTTGTGATCAACACTGATACCTTGACATTTTATTCTAATGCCTTTTCCATACAATTTGGGGAAGATATGCGGCATAAATGAGAAGGGGTGGAAAAGACTGTTGCACTGCTTTTAAATCTAAATGTCAAAGGACGTAATAGGTTTCTGCACCAAATGTAAATTGGGGGAGTAAATTGATAATTATTGGAACAATAATATTAATTTTGAATTCTAAAATTAAGTTTAATTTATGTCACATATCATGTCCCCCTTCTCATCTAGGTTACAGACTTTTCAGATGAGCCAAATTGCACCGATGCTTCAAAAGGTGATGTTTATTTTCTTTAATCTTTTTCAAGTTTTTAATGGAAATACTAACGATAGGCTATTTTTAAAAAAAGAAAAAAGAAAAAGAAAAGAAACATTACAGGTATTGATGCAGTTAATTCCTAAATAGTTTAGGAAGATGCCATGCTGTCAGAGGTCCATTTTTCTTCCAAAAGAGATAAAGTTATTTCTTATTTCTATGGGGTTATAGAATCCATTCCATGAGGCAGTTTATTAGCCCCTATTCTACATTTTTAAAACAAATATCAGAATGAGCCTTCACCAAGCTAGATAGTAATTTATAAATAATTTCACTGAAAAAAAAAACAGAATAATACAATAACACTATTCATTTAAATGTTTTAATTTTAAATGTATCTTTTCATTTTTTAGCCACCTATCAAAATAGAGAGATATAGTATAAACCAACCAGCTAAGCAACCAAACATATATACAACTAGTTGTTACTTTACAAGTATCCTTTTCAACAACCATCTGAAGTGGCAACAGTTCTGAAAAGGTATCTTTATGACCAGCTCTTGATCTTTCAATCACTGGCGTGTGACATGATCAAGATTTGGATGGATTTACAATTGTCACAGCATCTCACAGTCATGTGATTGCCATTTGCACCCTTCACAACCAACTTCTAAGAAGTAAAATCAATGACGGAAGCTAGCTGCAAAATCACCAGTTGTAATCATGTGTTATTGCACTAAATGACCTGAGGTGATTCACTTATTGACTATGGAAGAATTGAAGTCATAAGTCCATTGGGATCACATGACTGTGTTACTTAATGAGTGCGTTGGAGTTTCCAATCCCTGTTGTGATAATTAAGCTAATCATGTGACCATAATGGATTTATGACTTCAGTTCTGCCATAGTCAAAAAGCAAATCATTAAGTAAGGATTATCTGCATAATTACCCTAGTACAGTGTGACACATACACACTTTACATTAACCTATTTCATTTCCTGTGCTAATATCTAGGCTGGGCTGAAATTCATCCTTTCTTTCCCAATTTGGGTTTTTGGATTGGTGGGTATTTTTCGGAAATTTTGTTGCAGCACTTTCACAAAATGGATGCTGCGAAGGACTGCTTATTCACAAAATCTATATCATGAGTCATAAACTACTATGGTTGTAGCCCAATTTGGTGAAAAGGCCCAATTCAGTGTAGTTGGCATCAATCTGGGACTGGGGGTTATTTAGTTTAAGCAAGCTGAATAGTGCTCATCTTCCTGATCCTTATTCAAATCTCGCAATGAATCTAAATTTTGATTTGAAGTTCTTTTCTTCTATTGGCATTTCAAGCTCTGCTGTGATCCAAGATGGTATAATGGAAATTTCCAGTGCTTGTTTTGTGTAAAATTCCTTTACACAAAGGAAGGAAGGAAGGAAGGAAGGAAGGAAGGAAGGAAGGAAGGAAGGAAGGAAGGAAGGAAGGAAGGAAGGAAGGAAGGAAGGAAGGGCTGGATTGCATAATCAATAGATCTGCCTTCAACGCTAAGTAATTCCACTGATCACCATTGACCATTTCAATTGCAGCCTTCTGGAATGGTATCAGGGCATTGGAAGATGAATTTCTCCAGTCAATCAGAAAACCAGGAGAGGCAGGGCAGAAGTAGGACTCAGGCAAATGTAGGTGCAAAAAAAAAAGTGCAAACATTGGAAAAGATGTAGAAATGGATTAAGCAATTGCTATGGTTGAAAAACCTCCTCCAACATCCTGCCTTATTCCTCACCAAAAAATAATCTTTTGATGGACTGTGTCTGACTAAGAGTTAGGTATGTAGTTCATTCAGGCTGCTATTACCAGAAGGAGTGCTTGGGGTGATTTCCTTCCTTCCTTCCTTCCTTCCTTCCTTCCTTCCTTCCTTCCTTCCTTCCTGCCTGCCTGCCTGCCTGCCTGCCTGCCTGCCTGCCTGCCTCCCTGCCTTCCTCCCTCCCTCCTCAAACAGACATTTTGCTCAACTGTACTGGAAATGAAGATCACATCCAAAATAGCATCATTTGGGTCAATACAGAGTTCTTTCAGAGAATTTTGGAGTAGAAGGAATAAAAAGAGAAATAGCGGCTATTGTGGTCCACCCTGAAGAGGAAGAAAATGAAGGTCATGTGGAAGAGCAGCCTGCCTCAGAGAGTTGCTGGGAGACACCTGGAATTGAATTGACTGCCGAGAAAACCAGAAACAGAAGTTGACTCAAGACCCTAAACCAAGTAGACCTAAGAGTAGAACAGAGAGTCTTCATGGCTCCTTACAAAGCAAGAGCATGCCCATCAATGTTGCTTATACTTGCTGGGGCTCTATTTTACAGCCAGTGTTGGCAAGCAATCCTTTATTAGGATTTACTGGAACCTCACATTAAACTCTTCCCTGTGAAAACCCTATGCCTTAAATCCAGATCAGCTGCTGATCCATAATGATTCTATGACCTCTGGACTCTGCCCTGACTATGCTTGTGTCTGTTCTTTGGGACTTTGCTTATTGGGACAGAATCTGTACATTTCCCAAGTAATTTGGGATCATTTGAAGTTGTGTGTGTGTGTGTGTGTGTTGTGCAAATGCATGCTTGCCCTGACTACTACTGCTGCCTTACTTTACCAAGTAAAGGCCTTGTACTGTTCTCCATTAGGGGACTGTTTTCATAATATAAGAAAGAATGGGGCAGAAAAAATGAGTTGGAATGTATGATATCTCAAATGGGGCAAGCTATTTCGAAAGCCTAGTAAAACGAAATTAAAAATAGTTAACAATACAGAAGAGTCAAACAGGGCAAGGAGCCTGAGAAGTTCCACAGTAGTTGGCTCATGAATAGATTGATGCTTGTTACTTCCTTATCTACTTCTTTGCTACAGTCCTGTGGGCCATAAAGAATTCTGTGCAAGTTGTAAGAGCAATATCTCCTTCCTCTCTTTTCCAATAAAAGCAGCATATCTGTAGCACAGATCCAGATAAATCTGGGTACAGAAAGCTCTGTGCATAATACCACTGTTCTGCTGTAGGGTGATAAGATCAAGCAAATAACATGGAAGATGATGGAATGAAGATGGAAAAGGGAGAAAAAAAACTTCATAAAATGAATACCATATATATGAAAAAAAATATTAGTTTCTATATTTTGAATCATTTTAGTATTTCAGAAGTAGAGGCAATGATTACTGATTGGGGTGCCCCCATTTTTTTTAACATGTTTATAAACTATCGTATTTTTCAGAGTATAAGATGCACTTTTTCCCCCCTAAAAGAGGGTGGAAATTTTGTTGCATCTTATACACCGAATTCAGCCACTTTGGGCCTCCAAAAGCGCCGCCCCGCTCGTCCCATTTTTGCGAAAAATGGGCCTGTTTTTCACAAAAACAGGATGCGCAGAGGGTTTGGGAGGCCTGTAGATTGCTCCTGGGGGCCGGGGAGGACAAAAACCTTTTTTTTTTTCTTATTTACCTCTTCGAAATCTTGGTGCATCTTATATACCAGTGCGTCTTATAGTCCAAAAAATACGGTAGGTATTTTTTTGTGAATTGTAAATTGAATAGAGTTGTCAGTCTGTAAAGAAGTAAGTTATTTGACCTGTGTATTTATGTAAAACAGTCTTTCCACAACAAAAAATGTTCACCTGATTGTATTTGCCACTTAAAAGTTCCAGGTCAGAGGAAGAACATTTGTTAGAAGGGCAGAAAGGAAGCTGCTATATATATACGTATTTATTTTTTTGCTTTCATCAACATCTTCTGAACACAAACATGAACACAAATGATTTATAGACCAGGAAATAAGGATAACGCGATAACAGAATATTAAACAGATAAAATGGATGCTGAAGCAGTTTATCGTAAATAAATATTTGAATAGCCATCGTAGTTGTCAAGGTTGAAATGAAAACATAACCGAAAGGAACATCGCTCATACGTGCGAAGAACTTTCTGAAATGTGGCAAGGAACTGATTCATCTCATTTAAAAGCACAATGGGCTGGATCCAAGTTTCTGCAGAGTGGTATTTTCTAAACCAGTCATCTTAATTTATTAATTTGATTAATATCCCATCTTTTCTACAGAAGCTCAAATCATTTTATATAGGAATCTTTCTTCATTTTCAATCATGCAATTGAAAATCTGTGTAATGAGCTTAAAAGAGAGTAACTGGCCCAGTTACTCAGGGAGTTTCCATGACTGAGGATGGATTTACTCTGGTTCTCTTTAGTCCGAGACTCCATTCACAAACTATAGTCCTTGAAGTGTATTACATCAAACAGCTTTTCATCTGAACTAGAGAAAATCATCTGCCACTTCACTTTATTTTAAGTAAATGAATAATCTCCTTCTCCTCCTCCTCTTGGTTGAGTGTCTTTGGAGAACAAATGTTAAGAGACATCATGGGGAGAAAGAACTAGCAAAAGTAACACTTCTCCTTTCCCCAGCAAAAATACCTCAAAGAATCCCATAGAGCAGTAATGGCTAACCTTTTTCTCATTGTGTGCCGAAAGAGGGTGTGTGCAACAGTGCACATGTGTGCTGGCACCCATAATGTAATGTGTCCCCCGTGCATGCATGCATGCATGCATGCCCCCCATCCCCCCACCATGCATGTGCACGCAAGCCCCATGTAACCCCCCAGTACATGCACACATGACCCTGCCCCCCATTTTGGGCCTAGTAGGCCTCACTGCAGCCTTGTAGGCCCAAAATCGGACCATGGGGGGAGGTGTCACACACAACCATGCCCTGTTTGGGCCTAATATGCCTTCCTGCAGCCTCCTGGACCCAAAAATGTGTGTGTGTCTCCTGTATGTGCTCCCCCACACACATCCCCAAAATCAGCTGGCTGGTGGGAGCTGTGCAGTGGAGCTGAGCTGGGTGACAGCTCGCATGCCCGCAGAAAGGGCTCCACATGCCAGCTGTGGCATGCATGCCATAGGTTCACCATCACGACCATAGAGGGAGTCATTCTGTTTGTCCAAAACCAATTTTGAACCCAGCTTGATGCAACCATTCATGAATGAATACATTTTAGTATTTATCATATAATTATGGTGTTGGAAGGAATGTTAGTGGTCATTTAGTCCATCTCCCATTATCCTTGATGGATGAACCTTCAGCCTCTAAAGATGTTTATCAGAAGGAACTCTCTACTTTATATGGCAACCTCTTCCCCTGGAGAAAGTAAAACAAAGGAACATTGGAATGGCAATATTAAAGAATTTTACTCCGCATATTTTCATGGAAGTAAAATTATGAGTTTTTACAAAATAAGAGTTTGCACAATGTGGATGGCTACACTGAACAGAATCTGATATTTTTTCTGCAGTGATAATTCCACACAATCCCTTCCACATTTATTTTTGTAAGAACCATATATATATATGAAACCAGAATACTGTAGAAATGGATGTATGTAAGTATGCAGGCATAAGGCAGATTTATATATGTTTTTTAAAATGATTTCTCAGGGAGTTTAATAATTACATAAATTCAATGAAAATACTGAATGTTAAGTAAAATGCTGAGTGAAATGCAAAATACTTACTGAGTCAGTTTTGGAAGACAATTTTCTTTTTTGCTTCTTAACTGCCACATATTTTAGTTGGGGAAGTTAAGAGGAGGTTGTGGTTGGAGCAGTAGAAAGTTAGTCATAACAACATTCCGTATTCAAGGACTTTTGCCTGCATCCGATGGAGACTGTCGGAAGATTGTATCCAGCTGAGTGTGAAGAGTTGATTGGACAATGTGATGAACTTGTGGATGTGGGACAGGGCTGTGAACTATTATCTGGGTGGAGAAAACCTGGAAGCTTTCAGATTCAGGTTTTCCCAGATGTGCCAACATGACATCTCTAATAAATTGCAACTTTGAGGAACCTCAGGCCTCAGAGCTTTATTTTGTTTCTTGGAACCCTGACATACTGTTTCTTAATGTAGCCAGTAAAATGAAACACACTTACATCCCAGATCTAAATACATAAATTAAAAACAACAACAATAATAATCCTATATACTCGCCAATTGCTAACTTGAATTGTCCTCATTTTTTTAACCTATGCGGCCTTATTTGGAAACTGAGGCTCAACGAACTCTACAGCTTTGTTTACTTTGGAACTTTATGATTTATCAGTTTGGCCTAGTATTTAAGGCACCAGGGTCAAAACCGGGAGATGGTGAATTCTAGTCCCATTTTAGGCATGAAAGCTGCCTGGGTGACATTAAGCCAGTCACTCTCAGCTCAACCTACCTCACAAAGTTGTTGTGAGGAAAATAGGAGAAGCGAGGATTATTAGGTATGTTTATTGACTTGAGTTATTTTTAAAAATAATAAAGGTAGGATATAAACAAACAAACAGTGTAATTCAAGGAACATAGAACTAAGCACACAATTAAACTTTACTTCTGAGGTTATGCAAGCCTATATCTCAATGGTCACACAACTCACATCAAAGAAACATCTGGCGCTCTGTATGTGATAAATACTGTAGGTGGGGGAAAATGCATACTCAGCACATCAATCTTCATCATTATATGTAGCTACATTACTGGAGGGTGATAGCCTATCTCTTTTGTTACTGTACACATTTCCTTTTATATAAATTTGAAAGAAATCATCCTCTCCACATCTGGTTGAATAGCTAACAAGGCTCTTTTGTGTTACTTACCTGCTGTGGATAGTTTCCTGGTACGTTAGATGCAGATAGCGGCATATTTAATTTCCAGACCATTTTAGAATCATTGAAAGGATGGAGAATTTCTCTATCACTCTGCTTTGCTACACTACACTACCAAGTCTCATAAATGAAACATAAGGCTTGTAAAAATAATACTGAAAGAATTCATGACTATATTTTTAATAATACATACCACTAGGTGTCTCTATATAACAAAGTTTTGGGCAAACATGGACACTTTAGTTTAAAAGAAGCTATCTTTTACATGAAGGAATGGAATATCTATAACACAGCATACTAATAATTGCCATAAAAGTAGGCCAAGTGGAAATCTTCTAAGATGATCATTACTACAGCTACAGAAATTACACATTAGCCACTAAAAAAAGAAAACTCACATTATTTATTCTTAACATCAAACAAGATTTTTTTTTTTTATAGTGTTTCAGGACTGGCTCTACCATTAGTCTAATGTGAACATTTCAGGCAGTGGTGGGTTGCTACCAGTTCCTACTGGATCGGGCAAACCAGTGATGGTGGTGGGAGGCTCCACCCACCTGCCCAGATGCTTCTGCGTATGCACAGAAGTGCCGGGCACACAAGAACGAACTGGTAACGGCGGAATTTGGAACCCGCCCCTGATTTCAGGTAACAGAACCAGAAAGGATAGCAATAAGCTTAATTGGCAACAACATAACATTTTGCAGATTGCCATGGATGTTTTGCAGCTTGCCCTTCATCTCTTAAATTATCCTGTCGTTTTCATTTACAATGCTGTTTAACGTTGTCCAAACAGGTTTCATTAATACTTTGCATTCCACATGTTGAACATAGGAGAACCATTTTATGATGTAATATAGCAGCTAAATAGTTAGGATCAATCTGATCATATCAATGTTCCTTTGCATGTACTATATATCCAACCCAAGAAATTATTAACTATGTCTTCAAACAAAACGAATAGACAGTTTACTCTATGCTTTTTTCAATTTATCTTATTGCAGCAGAACATAGCATTTTTTATAGCAGTTTTAAAACTACTGCGATGGAATACAGAAAAGGATATCTAAAGGAATTTTGATGGATATCGCATCAGGAGCTGGTAAGATGAAATACAGCATAATAGATAGATCAGATGGATCCGATCAAAGGCCTCGTTAGTTCTGTACCCTAATTAGCTAATTATCTAAATAATTAGAATCCTTTGGAAGAGGAATTACCATTTCAAGATTGTTGTTCTGACAACAGATACTATTCGGCCTTGAATAGTAGTGAAAAAAATAACTTTGAAAATGGGACCACCAGGAACTTCAAATAAAGGGTTTATTTCATAGGAGCATTACCTGCAGCCTTTCACTTTGACTAATATATCAAATATGATGTGAATATAAATGATAAGATTTAAAGAAAAATGTTAAGTTTATCATTATCAATTTTAGGGATGTATAAAGGGTTTTTATAAAGATGTGAACTATATAAAAAACTTATTCATAATTAACTTTATTTTACTAGTGAAGATATAAAATTAAAACAAAATCTATTATTATGGATGAAATCTGCTTTTTATTTGGAGGATATACATTTCAATGCTAGAAAAAAGGAAGACTATTCTGATGGTTGGCACATTGATACATAATTAATACTAAATAGGCTGCCAAGTTTAAACAGCAAGCCATTTGGAAGAAACACTTTGTTGTCAAACTGATAGATTTTCCATCCAATCACCTTAAGTAACTCATTATTCTATATCTTTGCTAGTCTCCCCCTATTTCTGATTGGTGTTTATTTCCCATCACTTCTGCTTTCATTCTCAGCATCAATTGCATTGCTTAATAGATGTGTTTTGTGATAACGGATAGATAGATAGGTAGATAGATGATAGATAGATAGATAGATAGATAGATAGATAGATAGATAGATAGATAGATAGATAGATAGATGATAGATAGATACAGGCAGGCAGGCAGGCAGGCAGGCCCATACAAATACCCTTCTGTAACTTTCATGCCTAATGTTTGCTAGCAAATACTTAATTTTTCCCTCTTTTATATTTAAATTTTTATACTTTGTATTACAGTTTTATTATGCTTGATATAGGGTACATATTCTTCCCTCGTCTTTTCTCTTGTTGATCCATAAGAAGACAATAGTGTGTGTATGTGTGTGTGTGAGAGAGAGAGAGAGAGAGAGGGAGAGAGAGAGAGGGAGAGAGAGATCTAGGACATTTCGGCATGGCCAGCTCACTGCCACCATCTCACTACCACCAAGTCACCTTTGCCAACTTACTGCCACCAAGTTGCTGCAGGACAACTCAACACATCCCATTCATCATGGGAAGAAGTCACCATGATGGGTGACTGGTGGGAGAGCTGGGCAGGCAGGCAAGCAAGCAAATGGGCAGAGTGCAGAGGGTCTTCCTATTTTCACATCTCTTGCCATTGCCACTGTTATTGTGCCGAGCTCCAGACCATTTGGAGTTCAGGCTGTTTGGTGATAGTAACAGCAAGCAGAGTGGGTAGCTCTGCGTGTCCCATTTTCACACACCTAGCCAATGATACTGCACTGAGCTCCCACAGTCCAGTGCAGTGTCAGTGGCAGCAACAGAATATGTGTAAATGAAACATCTCCAGTCACTGTCTCCCCACTGCCCAGTTGCCAGCCACAGCCATCACCATCCCAGAACTCTTCAGCCCAGAGCTCAAGAATAGTGGTGGCCGTATGTGTGAAAATGAGAAGCTCTCAGCCATTGCCACTGCTCTGCACTCTGCCCACCCATTCACTTAACTGCCTACCTGGTTAGTCCTCTTGATACCCATGCCAAGTTGTCCCTGTGGCAAATTGGCTCTATTGAGTTGTCCTATAATGACTTGCTGGTAATGAGTTGGCAGAGGTGGCTTGGCAGCAGGTGAGCTGGCCGCACCAAACTGGCCACTCTTGAGTTGTCCCATTCTGATATATCTCTGTGTAAAAATAACAATTATAAGCACAAAGGTTTTTTAAGATAGTATACTCCTGTACTTAGGGGCAGTGCAAAATGTCTCTGTGAAAATCTTAAGCATAAAAAATTCTGTTTTCTTTTTATATATCAATAGTTACCATGCAAATATTATTTTGGACCAACCTACTTTGAAACTAAATCTATTTCCACTGGCCCAATAACATGCTATGCCACCTCACAAAATGGAACCAAATTACAAATTAGATTTTAAGTATGAAATTATAATTAAAGTAAAATAACTCAATGTTGAAATGGAAAAAACCCCTCCTAACCAATAAAAACAAATCTAAGACCCTGGTTACTTAATGAACAACATACTCCCATGTACTCTATGCGGTTCTCTTATCCATCTTGGGTTATTGTGGCATCTGCTGCATTGGCTTTTGTGGCACAGTGTTAGAGTGCAGTTCTGCAGGCTACTTCTGCTGACTGCCAGCTGCCTGCAATTTGGCAGTTCAAATCTCACCAGGCTCAAGGTTGACTCAGCCTTCCATCCTTCCAAGGTGGGTAAAAGGAAGACCCAAATTGTTGGGGCAATATGCTGATTCTGTAATCTGTTTAGAGAGGGCTGTAAAGCACTGTGAAGCAGTATATAAGTCTAAGTGCTATTGCTATTTATATATATATATATTGCTATATGTTGCAGGTTTGCAGATGACACAACAGAGATCAGTCTCATTCGAGACACTGATGAATCTGTATACAGATAGGAGGTTGAACAATTAGCCTCATGGTGCGACCGGAACAATCTGGAATTGAACACACTCAAAACCATAGAAATGGTGGTAGACTTTAGGAGAAACCCTTCCATACTTCTACCTCTCACAATACTAGACAACACAGTATCAACAGTAGAGACCTTCAAATTTCTAGGTTCTACCATATCACAAGATCTAAAATGGACAGCTAAGATCAAAAATGCCATCAAGAAAGCACAACAAAGAATGTTCTTTCTGCACCAACTCAGAAAGCTCAAAACTGCCCAAGGAGCTGCTGATACAGTTCTACAGAGGAATTACTGAGTCTGTCATCTGCACCTCTATAACTGTCTGGTTTGGTTCTGCAACCCAACAAATCAGACACAGACTTCAGAGGATAATTAGAACTGCAGAAAAAACAATTGCTACCAACCTGCCTTCCACTGAGGACCTGTATACTGCATGAGTCAAAAAGAGGGCTGTGAAAATATTTACAGACCCCTCACATTCTGTTACAACATAAACTGTTTCAACTCCTACCCTCAAAATGATGCTATAGAGCACTGCACACCAGAATAATTAAACACAAGAACAATTTTTCCCAAACACCATCACTCTGCTAAACAAATAATTCCCTCAACACTGTCAAACTATTTATTAAATCTGCACTACTATTAATCTTCTCATCGTTCCCACCACCCATCTCTTTCCACTTATGACTGTATGACTGTAACTTAGTTGCTTGTATCCTTAAGATTTATATTGATATTGTTCCTGACTGCTTATTTGTACACTATGACTATCATTCAGTGTGTACCTTATGATTCTTGATGAACATATCTTTTCTTTTATGTACACTGAAAGCATATGCACCAAGACAAATTCCTTGTGTGTCCAGTCACACTTGGCCAATAAAAAAATCTGTTCTGTTCTGTTCTATTCTATTCTATTCTATTCTATTCTATTCTATTCTATTCTATTCTATTCTATTCTATTCTATTCTATTCTATTCTATTCTATTCTATTCTATTCGTTAATGTAGTTTACTGTTGCTTCCTTTGTGGCAAGGAGGCATTGGAAAAGGATTCCTTTTTATTATAGTTTAAGTGATAGCTAAATTCATATTTATTCACCAATCTTTCAATGTTTTAATATTTTGAAGTAAGGATTACACATTTATGTTTCTTATTTTTAATGATGCATTTATCATTATTTTATTTTATTTTTGTTAGTGCCCAGACCCATTAAAAGAATGCATAGCATATCAATTTTCATAAATAAATGAATGTGCATCACTGGTGCCTCTCTATCAGTGTTTTTATTGAAAGAGGTGGCAGTGGAAATCAGCATTACACAAAGCCAACATTATGAAATAATGTAAGCTTGGAGCACAGAAAATCTTTTTGATAAATGAGCCTTGCTTGAGGAATGGAAGTGTGTCAAATGATAGCAAAATAATTTAGATAGTTCTGTACGCTATAGAGATATTCATGTTTGTGAACAGGAACTCAAAAATCAATATACAATTCCATTCTATTCTAATTAATCTAGGATCTTCTATCAGCACAGCATACATTTTAACATATTTCTTGAATGAGATTGCTGTAGTTCTTTCTTTTCTCTATCCACTGTTGCAGGGAAAAAAAGGCTTTACTCCAATTGTTGCAAAGCCAAATAGTAAGCCACTGTGGATGCAAAGAGGAGGAAGAGAGAGAGGTTTATTAAATTTTTGCTGTTGTTGTTTACAAATATTACAACTCAGTGGGTTGCCACATTGCAGTGATTCCTGACAATAACACCACAACACTGCTTTATTAACTTAATGACATAATTGCTTTATATTTATGTTGAATAAACAGGATAAGAATTCTGTTAATTAGAAAATGAACAGACTTAATGTTATGACTTGATATTGAGGCTTAAGTATCAAGTGGATGTTATGTCATACAGCAGAATACAATTGCATTTGATGCAATAACTCTACTCACCCACATCAGGACCAAGCAGAGGGAGATGTAGAGCATGGGTGTCAAACTTCAGCAACTTAAGATTTGTGGTCTTCAACTCCCAGAATTCCCCAGTCAGCATGGGCTGGACACCCTTCAGTCAGTGGTGGGATCCTGCCGGTTTAACAACCTGATTGTCGGAGTGAACCGGTTCGCTCCCAGCTGATCGTCAGAGCTACCAATTCGCCTGAACTGGTCTGAACCGGCTGAATCCCACCCCTGCCTTCAGTATGGAGACTTCATCTTCCCCTGCATGGAGCTCTAGAGAGCTTGCTGGCTTGTCCCAACCTGAAACACTTGAGTGCAAAACTCTCAATTTGAACAGCAAACTTCTCCTGGCTGAGTAACAGCAAATTGCTTATGTACTAAGCTCAAACTGGTTTTATAGGATAAACAGCCTTCCCATTTATCTTTTGAAAAGGGAAGTATATAGTGGTTAACATAATCTCAAAAATAGAAGTAGGGCTACCATAACTGAACTTCAAAAATCTGGACATTTGAAGATGAGAAAATGAGAATTCATAAAAGCAAAACAAAATGTAACTGCTTCTTGGGAATACATATCACACATGCACAATAAATAATAATCAGTATTTAAAACAAACATTTAAAATAGATAGTTAATATTTGTAACCCAAAAGACATTTGTTTACGCAAAGATAATCTAGTAAGAATTATTTTCTTGATGAAACTGAAGATCATCAGATGTAAATAATAATAAACTATTTTCAATTAAATAATTTTTCAGTATATTTTGCTGCTCTTTTAATTTTCCCAATAATGCTATTTCTCACATTCTAAAATATTGTTGATTAAAAGTACTTTAGTTCCAATGTTTTGCTCTAGAAAATATAGCAGATAAGAAAAATACATTAATTTCTTAAACTGCACAATTTTATATACTGTGGGGAAAATGAACAATAAAGGATTAACAATTGAAATCTACACTTTATAATTTTTCATATTTCATCAACAATTTTCAACCAAAATGAGAAGTTAACCAAGGATTGCCATCAAAGATGGTGATACTAATTTGATTACAATTCCTTGAAAACAATCAAGAAATACTTCAATGAATGTATTCATTGAAGTATTTATATACATGATGCTATGTATTCATACATAGCATCATGTATGAATTAGTTTTATACTCAGTTCTTGATAATTAGTCAATTCAGATTTAAAGAGAATGCTTTGCCATTAAAGACATCCAAGCTGAATCATTAAACTCAAATCCCAAGTTGTCTTCTACTGTTTCTTTAACTATGAAAAGAATCTATTGTATTTAATAGAAACATTTTGTATAATACTCAAAAGACAAATCTGATTTTAAAATACACACAGATCAGTATTCCCGCGGGTCATAATGCCTATCCCCCAAAGAAAGACGGAAAGTTAAGCCTTGGAAAATACATCTAGAGTTTTACTGATGGTATGTAAAGAAAAAATGCACTACGATAATATTTTCCTAATGTTGCTGATTACATACCCTTATGCATAATATTATCATATACACAAATACATGTATTATTTTACTACTATATTATGTATATTATAAAACATACTTGCAATATAGAATTCTTTCTATTAAGCTTTAATATAACTAAATATAATACCTAAATGTAAACTTGGTGGCTCAATGGCTAAGACGCTGAGTTTGTTGAACAAAAGGTCGGCAGTTCAGTGGTTCGAATTCCTAGTGAAGCATAATGGGGTGAACTCCCATTATTTGTCCCGTTACTTGCCAACCTAGCCACTCAAAAGCACATTAAAAATGCAAGTACAAAAATAGGGACCACCTTTGATGGGAAGGTAACAGCGTTCCATGAGTCTTTGGTGTTTAGTCATGCTGGCCACCAAACCACAGAGACGTCTTCAGACAGCGCTGGCTCTTCGGCTTTGAAACAGAGATGAGCACTGCCCCCTAAATTCGGGAACGACTAGCACATATGTGCGAGGGGAACCTTTACCTTACTTTATTCAAGAATTTTAAAAAGATTCTAGTATTTTTTTCTTGCACTTCTCTGGATTGTCCACTACCCTTATAAGGTTCGTGCCTCTCATTTTGAAGATCACTGTATTACAGAACTAATTTTTGTCTTGATCTGTCATCAAACATATTGATGGTTTTCAAATAATATAAATTATTATCACAATAGTGAAGATCCCTGTTAGTTTTCACAACTTGTAGATAAGAATACCACAGGCAGCACTTAATATTCCTTTATCAGGGGGTATATATGCTGCACAATGTTTTTCCATGCAAACATCAACTGCACAAATCCAAATCAATATATTTAGTGAGATGGAGATATCAGATGCTTTGTGGAAAAAATATGGAGGAGAGAAACCAAAGGAAAGTCTGCTACTTTAACACCTCTCTGGGAAGACAAATTCTGCATGTACTCATCATGTACTTCCTTTAGAACAGTGTTTCTCAATTTTAAAGTTGGCTACTTTAAAATGTGTGGAGTTCAATTCCCAGAATTTCCCAATTAGCATGTTGAGGAACTACTACTTTTGATAGCTAGTAGTTAATGCACTCAAAGAGATAACAGCTACCTCTGAGCTGGAGGTAGAAGGTAGAAGGAAGTATTTAAGTACTTAAGACTCATGAGTTATAGACTTCTTTATGGAGGACTGACAGTGGATTAGACCAAGGAGCACAATAAACAGGGAGATGGGGCCTGACTCGGGAGTGAAATCTAAAATTTTCCCCTACCGGTTCCATGGACTTGGCTTGGTGGGGGGGGGGTGTCCTGTGACTAAGTGGGTATGGCCAACTCAATGTCACTCACAGCCATGCCCACTCAGTCACAAGACCCCCTCCCACCAAGCCACGCCCACAGAACCCGGTAGGAAAACTTCTTAAATTTCTATTCTGCCACCCACTCACCACCCTCTCTCTCTTCACTTTGGGTCAGGGCCCAAGGATGTGCCATTCCTGGTGGCCTTGGAGCTGCCACCTGCTCACCACTTGCCTCAACCAGGTTGGGGAATGCACCATTCCCCCGACACCAGCCTTGCCCCAGAGCCGCTGCCCACTCTCTCATTGCCAAGCGGCATGTCCTCACCTTTCTCTTGCAGCTGACTGTCAGGGAAGGCAAGCACCCGAAAGTTACCAGAGTCACTCACTCTCCTTCTTGAATGTGCCGCCACCATCGCTGCCCTGGTCCATGCACCGGCTGCACAAGTGCACACCCAACCTGCCACTGATGAGTGAATGAAATAAACGGTGTGCACTTGCGCAGCTGGTGCATGGACCAGAGCAGCAATGGTGGTGGCACATTCAAGAAGTAGAGTTAGCGACTCCGGTAACTTTTGGGCACTTGCCTTCTCTGACAGCCAGCTGTGGGAGAAAGGTGAGCAGTAGGATACACTGTGTGGCAAAGGGCGAGCAAGCAGCGGCTCCATGGCAAGGCCAGAGTCAGGGAATGGTGCATTCCTCAACCCAGTTGAGTGAGGCAGGTGTCAAGCAGGTGGTGGCTCCGGGGCTCTGGTGAATGGCGCATCCCTGGGCCCTGGCCTCTGACCCAAAGCAAAGGGCACATAGGCAGCAAGTGGGCGGCAGCTCCGGGGCAAGGCAGGAGTCTCTTTCTGGGCATGTCACTTCTGCCTGTTGAGCCACTTCCAGGAAGTAATGACTTCTGGGTGGGTGGACGGAGCCTCCAGCTGCCATTGCTACCAGTTCTCCGAACTACTGGCCATCATCGCTGTAAGATCGCAGCTGTTTCTTCCTTTTAACTAATAGAGGGGGTGTGAGCTGATTGGGTGGGAGCTTGACTGTGTTCTGATTGAGTGGAGGTGTGTTCTGATTGGTTAGGGGCTTGGCTGTGCTCTGATTGGATGGGGGGGTTGGTTGTGCTCTGATTGGCTGGGGGTGTGTTCTGTTTGGTTGGGGGCTTGGTTGTGCTCGGCTTAGTCTGAGTTGCAGGGAGATTTGAGCTGGTGAGCTGTGTTGTTGTTGTTTCGCTTCGTGTTTGTGGCCGTGAGAGCTCTTCATGGTGGGTGTCAGTCTGCTTCATCAAGAATAACACACACACACACACACACACATGTTTTCTGAGATTTTCGCGGGTGTTTGTATGTAGGTCTTTGGTTATTCGGGTCTTCTCCCGTGTAAAATTGGAAGTGTCTTGGCGACGTTTTGACAAAGTCTCATTCGTCATCTTCAGGCTGGTGTTCTCGGCTTCATTGCCCCGAAGCCGAGAACACCAGCCTGAAGATGATGAATGAGACTTTGTCAAAACGTCGCCAAGACACTTCCAATTTTATACGGGAGAAGACCCGAATAACCAAAGACCTACATATATATATATATATTCCTAATTTGGGAATGTCATACAAATAGGGCTAAAAGTCACACTTAGAAACTGTATAAAAAGAAATTCAACCATATGTGCATACCTGACACCATTATGGGAAGCACTTTTCTGTTGAGTGTATGATTTATTAAATGAAAATGAAAAAGTTACTTTATCGCTATTATTATGGTGCATATGAGAGAATCTGAAGAGGCCACCATGCCATTTCATCAATTTTCCAAATTGGCGTTTTATCTTGATCTATTTGTGTCTCCTGATGCACACATTTCAAAGTTAGTTTGGCTCACTCACAAAAATCCCCTGTGCAGTTTCTAACCATTATTCAAGCAAATGATAACCTCCAGGGGTCCTACATGGAAATAGACTAATCTGTCTAATTTGCAGATAGGAAGCAGTAAATGTTAGTCTATAATTAACAGATCGGCTTTGGCCTTAACTGTTGCAAGAAGATCGTGTTTCTGGCAACAGGAGAAAAATAGGCTGTATAGGTAAAATAAGTATCAGGTTGTGTCTACAAGTCCTATAAAGTAACATAAACAAATGGAGGCAAGAACAGCATGAAACAGAAGAAAACTTATTGGTGTCAGTAGCTTGGATTTTCCTGGGTGGTGTTTCACTATGGGGCTTCTTTCTTAGCAGATCCTGAGAAATTAATTATTATAGATATATTTATTCTAGTAGCCTTACTAGAAAACATAATTGTGACCTCCAGTATTAAGCTTCTGATCTGTATATTCGAAGCCAGTCAATTTTTTTCTGCCATGTAAGAGGAAAGAACCATAGTAATGTTTTCTTCCCTTGACAGTAAAACAATTTAAAATAATCAAAATACATAAATAACAATTTGCTTCTCATCTGAAATCTTCTGTCTGAGGCATTATTCTTTCTAAAGGAAGGGCCAGACCTGTTTCTAGTCCTTTTCTTTTCTATAGCTTGCAGTATGATTGTTTTAGTTTAGAATTCTGGATCAAACTCTACTTTCATTGTTATTTTATTAGTTGCTGTAGCATGCAACTTAATCAGGAAAAAAGGAAAAAGTTACAGTAAATGAATTGCTTCCTGTAACCCACTATATCAGAGCATTTTATTAAGACTCACCAGGGGTTTCCTACATGAGTTTTCTTATGCTGCTGGCTCTGAACCAAGCAAATATTTTCTTTTAAAATTGATTTTACTATAAAATGAGGACTCACAGAGCAACATGGAAATATATTCTAGAGAAGGATTATAAAGCTGTATTTCAGGGGTGTCAAACGCAAGGCCCATGGGGCTAGCCTGGAAATATCAAAGGCCCAGCCTATGGGGCCTCTGCCGGCCAAAATGGAGCACTGTGGGGCCTCATACAGTCCCCTCACAGCCCGTTTTCAGCCGGCAGAGTGCTGTAGGAGGCTGTGAAGGCTGAAAATGAGCCACAGGGGGCTGTACATGGCCCCTGTCACCTGTTTTGGTTGGCAAATGCTACAGGAGGCATCCATCCCATCTCCCCCCCTCCCACCTGGCAGGCCCACAGAGGAGAACTACAATGCTGATCTGGCCCTCAAAAAAATCCAGTTTGTCACCTCTGCTGTATTTGGACAAAAACAAACACTTTCTCTTTTTCCCAGTTTTAAATTTACTTCAGAAGGTGAAATTAATTCAACAAATCAAAGCTCCCTGCAGATAAATTCTAATCTTTTAAAATGTCCTCTGTCAGGATCTTTGGGCAAATGTTGTCTGTGAGTGTGTGTGTCTGTGTCTGTGTCTGTGTCTGTGTCTATGTGTGGGGTTGTATCTTTACTGACAACCCAATAAAATCATTTGTGGAGGGGAAAATGAAATATTGACTCATTAGGAATAGTTTTATTTTAATCATTACCTTTCAAGTTTGTCATTTTATTCTTTTGCCCCAGCCCAGTTGAGATTCATTTTCACTCCTGAAATTGCTTCAATTACCAGATGGTTCAAAATAATGAACTTTGTATGTTTATTTTCTTGGAAAAAAAAATATATAAAATGACTGCAACATATTTAGATTCGTATTTATGATTGACAGTGAAAATACTGATTTTTGTTTTATGAGCATATAAAAAAACTAGCTTCAAGAGGGAATTGTGGTTTAGTTAGGCTGAACTATAGTTCTTTTAACTGTGAGAGGAAATTTATCCTATTTACTATGAAACTTAAGACACAAAATTCAGAAATTGATTTTAAAAATTGCATGTAAAACAAGAGATTCCTGTTGGACTTTAATGAGCTTTAAGTTAGGGTGAGAAGTCAAAGTTATTGGAAATTTACATAATTTAAATAATTTAAGTCATCAGCAACAAACCTGTCTCATGAACCAGTTGCAAATTTGTCTGGACTAGGGTTCCTTGGGACAGTCAATCTTGCTTTGATTAACTTGCATCCAGACTACCACAATGTACTAAACATTTGGAAACTGCTGAGAAACTATAGCTGATCAGAATAAGTCAGCAATGGCAATTGTAGATGTTATGTCCTCAGAGCCATTTAACATTTCAGTTTTCTGAGGTGTGTTAGTTGCAAGTAAGTTTCCAGGTGTGGTTCAAGGTGTTAGTTCAGAGGTGGGATTCACTTACCTTCCCTACGGTTTGCAAATGTGAGCGTGCAAGCATGCTTGCTTCGCTCATGCACATAACCTTCCATGCATGCTCGACCTTCTGCACATACTCTTAGCTCATGCAGGTGCCTTCCACGTATGCACAAGCCTCCAAACGTGACTAAATAGGACAGCATTACATCCAGGCAGGTGGGTGGGGCCTACCACAGTCGGCGCTACCGGTTCGCCCGAACGGGACAGAACCAGCTGAATTCCACCACTGTGTTAGTTATTATCTATAATAGCAAAGGACCTGCCTATCTAAAGGAAGATCTGTCTTTCATGGCTTCCATTCAGTCCGTTAAATCAGGCAGTTAGCATGTATCAGATCTCATCCGTCAAGCAGTGTCATCTGAGGGAGTTTGGTAAGTGAACCTTTTTATGTTATAACACCTGCCCTCTAGAGAAGCATCACTCCTAAAATACAGCAGGGTCCACATTGTCATGCTTCAAAGTCCTATGAAAACCTGACTGGGTTCCCAAGCCTTAAAGTTGGGGTTGAGTAGGGGACACATCTTGTGAACCTGGTTGTTTTTCATTTGTTGTTTTTCTTTAGCATTTTAATTAAACAAACAAGCAAACTCCTTTACTGAATTTTTACTATATACTGTTTTACTATACTATGTCCAGTGTTATTGCAAAATAAATTAGCCTTGTAAATTTATAAATAAGTAAGTAATTTTAGGTCCCTTAGTTACAGAGATTCTAGTTATGATGCTGTTCTCCCACCCACTCCTATATGTGTTGCATCTTTTAAATGCAATATAGAGAAAATAATTGCTTGTGACTCTTCGGAGGACAGCCATGCCACTGATTCTCCTTGTGTGCTTCTAAATTACACTTATGCATTGTTACAGTGGCATCCACATAATGATATATTATACTGCCATATAATCAGTAGTATATTTCCCCTGTAATATATTAATTCGAGTCATCAAACTAGGAACATTACAACAAGATTACTTTAACAATAATTTAAGCTAGCATATCTTCACAGCTGCTAATCATCCCTCCAATGATTCAATATGTTAATGCCTCGACAGACTGATGATACTGTAATATAAAAGATACATATAAATAGGATGATGTAATTTCAATGGCTACGCTTTCTTCTATGCTACTATGGTTCAGTAATAGTGATCTGTCCCCCTCTACACACACCCACAAAAACACAGCCAGTCGAGGGTTAAAGAAGCACTTGGCACACACCACAGTCCTTATCTCCAACTTGGCAGTGATATTCACACCATCTGCCAAGTGCTTTAATTGTTCACAGAAAGAAAATCACATACGTAGCTTTGCCAAAATCCATTCTTTTAGCAGCTTCAGGCTCCAATGACTACCAGATTGAGTTTTGTTCGTCACAGGGATCACTGACCACCACCCTCTCTTATATAGTCTCTGGGGTGTGGTCCAGTGACTCATTGGTCCTGTGACTCAAGTCCAGTGACTCAGGTCTATTCCCTCGCACGCCTCCTCAGCTGCTGCAAGTGCTTATCTCGCCTTCATTGACGTGTGTCCAGGAATGACGTCTCTCCCTCAGTCTCATCTGAGACACCTGTTTCCCCACTACTTTGCTCTCTTTCAGCTGGCACCTGAGACGGTGCCGGGGGGGGGGGCTGGGAGATCTGTCTGGCTCCTCTTCCTCATGCTCAGAGCTTCCTTCCTCCAATGGGATAGGCTCAGAGGACGGGGCCACAACAAATAGAGCCATGGCAGTCAATTACATTTTTCTAGATCTTTTAAGTTCACATGTATCCAAAATGTATAAGTTACTTTAAGGAACCTTTCCAAGATATGTTTCAGTGTGAAAAGAAATGTGGTCTGCTTGTTTTGAAAGGCAGATAACTCTGGCTATGGATTCTGCACTAACTGAAGTTTCTGAAACATTTTCAAAGGCAGCTGTGCAAATAATGTATTATAATGATCTATTTTCAAGTTAGCGCAGGATTTTTCGTAGGAACTAACTACAAATCAAAACTGGAAAATGGATCTCTATCTCCTCCTCCTCCTCCTCTCCTGTGCAAAGCACTTGGGCATCAAGTGTTTTCCAGTGGTTTCAAACATTCATAGCATCTTCGGCATTGTCCCATCTCTTACTCATAAAAGAGCATATATATGTGCTTTTACAATCTGAGTCTTACATATGTGTCAACAGCAAAAGCTTCTGAATATTATCTATAAGCCTATTAAACAAACAATCTTTCTCACTTCCTCTTCAGCCACTCATCACTAAGCATTCCCTTTATTCTCCTACATGTTCTAACATCATCATACACTACTTATAACACATTCAGTAACCAGCTTTCAGTTCCCTATTTGCACAATACATCCTATAATTCAACCATATTCATTCATTTATTTAATCTATATGCTGCCTGGCTCTCATCCATTTGCAAAACATATTTAAAAAACCCTTTAAAACAGGAAAAAAGCATAAAAAAAGACAAAGCCATGAAAATAACTAATCCAAATCAGAACAAAGAAAAGAAAAGAAAAGAAAAGAAAAAAAGAAAAGAAAAGGGGGCTTCAAAAATGCATGTCTTTCTTACATGCTTAATTTTATTCAAGCAATACAGTAAACTTTCTCATATTCATAAATTTCTCAATGACCTGCTGAAGAGCAAAAATACGGCTCATACATTCACAATTTTGTTTTCTGTCACCTCTTTTTCCATGTTGATCAGAATTCTGCCAAACGTATTCCCAATCACCCTTAACTGGGTAATCATCTTGCTTGCTTTCCATTTGCCTAGGGTAACAAAAATAGCATTCTTCTAGTCATCAGGAACAGATGCAGCTTGCCAGCCCATGTTAAGCAAGTCACAGCATATGAAATAGCATCCTTACTGTAACATTTCTTCAGTTATACCAGATGCAGTGTTATAATTTTTAAAATCTTGACTGTACTTCTTTTATCATTTTAATACTACCACTTGTAGGATCCTAGGATAGCATTAACACTGATATATCTTTCTCTTTCTATACAAATTATAGAATATTTTTTTTTAAATTTTTGCAGTTATCATTCTTTTATAATTGCTACATTTTTCCTAATTCACAATTTTTATTGTTATTTCAGTTATCTTTTGGCTTCCTACTTTAGAATTCCAATCCCCCATGATGATAAGGATATCATTCTTTGGTGTTAATTCTATAAGGTCTAATAATTCTATAAGGTAGAATTAATTCTATCTTAATTCTATAAGAGCCTCAGATCACTCAACAGGCTAGATAGCCTGTTATTAACATTCAGCTGTCTGCAATTATTGCAAGTTCGAGGCTCAAGGTTGACTCAGCCTTCCATTCTTTCTAAGGTAGGTAAATTGAGGACCCAGTTTGTGGGGGCAATAAGCTGACTTTGTATAAAAATATAAAAAGTATGAAGGCTTAACAGATTGCAAGCCGCCCTGAGTCTCCGAAGAAGGGTGGCATATAAATTTAATTTTTTAAAAAAAGGTGTTGTAGGGCTTCATAGAACAGATCAACTTCATCCTCTTCAGCACTAGTGGTTGGGGCATAGACCTGGACTACTGAGATGTTGAATAGTTTGCTTTGGATTTGAAATGAGATCATTCTATCATTTTGGGGATTGTATCCCAATATTGCTTTTCCTATTCTTTTATTGACTATGAAGGCTATTCCATTCCTTCTGAGGGATTCTTGCCCGCAGTAGTATATTGCAGTAAAATATAGTATAGACTGGATTTTAGGTTTTCATAATTGAACTGCATCTTCACTTTCTTGAATGTATTCCATATATTTATCAATTCCACTTCACAATATCATGCCACCTTCATTGAAATATATTATATGGTACCACACTTGTCTACATATACCATATCTGTTTTTTTTCTTTCAAGTTACTTGTTAAATGGTATTTATTATTTACTCCTCATATATTCCAAGTTGTAATCTTCCTATGCATGAGTCATTACCAGTTCAGTCCCAGATACTGATCTTCAATAACCCTTAAGGATTTGATTGATTTAGGCTTTCTCATAATGGTTTCTAGAAAATGTGTAGATTAGTATCTCAGTCATAATCTTGCCATATTTAGTATTCTCTGCTAACACTGTATGAGAATTTTGATCCCTTTTGGTCAATATATTCCAAGCCCAGATTTATTCATTATTTTGACAAGAAAGAAAAGTAGCATGTTTATATTAATTGTTGTGCAAAAGTCATTTTCTGGCTAATGCCATTAGGTTCCATTTCACTCCCAGAGCATATCAGTCTGTCTGTTCTGAAGGTGATCTAGTAGTTTTCTGGAAGTAAATCTTCTGTATTTGAAAATAGTCCAAGGAGATACAGATGTTGCAATAATTTTTTTCCAGTGAGAATATCTCCAGTTCCTTTACCAAGACTCATACGTTACACCAACTGAAATGATCCTAACTTCGGTATTTGAATGTAAGTAAACTGCTTATGTTCTTGGTTTGTGAATGTCAGCATGCAGAGTGGAGGTAGATGAAGTAGCCTTACTTTTTTAAAAAAATATGCTCTGATAAAACAGAATTACCAGCCCTGTAGAAACTTCTGTTAAAGCAGTCAATACTATACTGTAACTCTCCTTCAGATCTCCCACTAGCTACTTGGAGATAGAATTAGACATGTTAAAGACATTGGAGGAAGCTCATTTGGTTTTACATCCTTTAACCTTTCCTGTACTTTGTTCAGACATAACCCCTTGGTTAAGTTATACAGTGATTATACATTAAATATAATAGTTTACCATTATACTTGCAAGGTAGAAATGCATGTTGTAATCCAACGATTGGAGATTTGTTGGGAAACAAGTGCGATTTTTATATGAACTTAGTCAATTCACATCATGCAAATCTAAATGCACCTTGAAAAGCAGTTGCATGCCTAAATCCACATTTTTCAAATCGCATTGATGCAATTCCCTATTTAAAAACTGAATACTACAGAAAAATACATAAAGGAACAGATATAATAAAAAAAATATGTATGAAAACAAATTCCACTAGGAATTTGCAAAAAGAGTATATTTGGAAAGGGAGGTGCATATAACAATAGCACTTAGACATATACTGTTTCACAGTCCATTACAGTCCTCTCTAAGTGGTTTACTGAGTCAGCCTATTGCCCCCAACAATCTCTTCAGTTTACTGACCTTGGAAGGATGGAAGGCTGAGTCGACCTTCAGCCAGTGAGACTTGAGCTGCCGAACTGCAGGCAGTTGACAGTCAAAAAAATTAGCCTGCAATACTGCATTCTAACCACTGTGCCACACGGCATCGGAATAAAAGTGCACATTTGTTATATATGGAGGTTTTTTTAATGAACAAATGGCTGAAATGAGTGTAATGATGAAAAATGAGAGCCTGATATTTATAGATTTGCTTGTTTTCAGTGTTCATTGCTCAGGAAATTATAATTATTACATGACCAGAGATGCTAAGATGATGTTTTTCATTTTCTGTATGTAAAACACGTGCTTTGGAGATAGATATGGACATTTGTTTAAAGTTGGTTATAACTTAGAACTTTTATTTTTGATCACCTCAGGGAAGTATACATATCTAATGCTCCCACTTCCTATGAGGTGGATTGAGCTGAGACAGAGTGACTGCCTCAAAGTCACCCTGCTGGCTTTTATGCCTAAGGAAGGCCTCAAACTCACAGACTCCAGGTTTCAAGATCAGCATCTTAAGCACTACAATTAAATTGGCCTTTACAAAATTCATGCTTGTTTCGGGATTCTGTTTATCCTTTTTACTTATTTAATGACATTGGCTTGCAGAGAGGAAATCATTTAGCTTATTTGGCATTTACTTATATTAAATTTATAAATCATTTCCATCAAGGCAATTCTAAACAGCATACAAAAGCAATAGCCACAGCCACAGCCAATACAATAACAGGTTACACCATTTGGAGATTAGATAAATAATTAGATAATTAGGTAGGTAGGTAGGTAGGTAGATAGGTAGGTAGGTAGATGAGAGAGGGGGGGATAAGGAGAGGACAGATAATACATTTAAATTCTTTTTTTTAATTATTTTTTGGTGTGGGTATACATACAAGGTTTTCTGTTTTTTTTTGACGTGTTCAAAAGTTGTTTTCTGTCTTTGTCTAACTTCAATAAATAGAGTCAGGATGGGAATAAAAAAACGGGAAAAGTTTACGCTTTATAGCAATGAGATTGGTTCTTCAGTGCTGAAAGGCAAGTTGTTCCTACTTCAAATTAAATGTACAGAGCTGATACTCCCTTTTAAATTATAACAGCTCTCACACTGAAAGTAGATTTGTTTCTCTTCATTTTATTAAGGATGTTTCTCTCTGTCTCAGTTGACTAATAAAAATTGCTTTGACAAGTGACACTACAATGACAAAATTGCTTGGAAGGTATTTTAAAAGGCACATCTTTTATATGCTTAATTTCTTCATTTTCTTTGTCTTATCTGCTGCTCCTTTCAGCCAATCTCTAGCAGCTAACTCAGTCAGTAAAATAACATGGATCGATTTACTATAAATGATTAAAATAAATCTCCAAAACTAGAAAATGTGCATCTACTAGGTACACTAATTGAAATATATAGGGTAAAAGGATCAGTTTTTCAATTATATGTTTAAATGCATGCACACTCCCTGTGCTGGTGATTTTTGCAGGCAAAAATTTTGTATGCAAGCAATGTTAAAAAATTCAAAACTTATTTTAGCCTTGTCATATTTTTTAGCAAAGAAGGTTTTAAAGTCAACTAACTTCAAAGAAATCTGGACCTGAACTTCATCTCTTTGTTACCTCATGTTATCAATCAGTGCCAGAAACTTTAATATTGGATTAAAGATGGATTTAGAATGATATCATCTACTCAACTGCTTAGTTAGTTGAGATTGCTAAAAGTCATGGTCGATCATTGTAAACCTCAGCCATCTTCTTATCTTCTGCATTGTTTATACTTAATATTTCATTTGATATGCACATATGTCTGTGTTGTTCTACATTAAGCTAAGATGGCAAGCGTCAGAGACATGCAGTTGAAATGAGGCACTGGTCGGAGGAGGAGGAGGAGGAGAAGGAAGAAGAGGAGAATATGAATGCTGTAAATAGAGTGAACTCAATGAAGAAGGCATAGAAAAAGGTACTGAAGATTGACACTAAAGAAAAAAGCAGCTTGAAAACTCTCAGAATTGAAGTAGGAAGTAAGTCTCAAGGGGAATAAAAAGTATCAATTTATTAGGATTGCCTAAAACATATACAATAATCTTTGGATGTATATTGTTGAGTTAGTTAGCACTTTTGTATTCTCAATTGGACCAGAAACAACTAGGTAAACCTCTTTTATTAAACTGTATTTTTATATAGCTTTGGTCAGCTATGGCCCTAAGGATGGGCGAATTTAGTGTCTCAACCTATGCAAATATAGAGGAGCAAGTGATGACACATGCATTGCAATATCATGACACAAACTCTGCTCATCATGTGCTTGCATGCAATACACCATCAATGTGATGAGGAAAGGATGCATATACTTTTTGTCTCAAAATATTGAGAATATGCATTGAATATTCAGTTGCAGGACAAATCTACATGGTGTTGTAGAGCCCTGGTTAAATCTAGTGCTTTGCTGGGCTCCAGCTAGCAGAGCGGAACTAATTGAAGAAAGCAGACTCTCTTTCTTTGTGTTATCTTTTGATGGTTGAGAGACCTTGTCTCCAGTTCTATCTATCTATATCTTCTATATCAAGGGCTAAGTAGGATACAATCTGCATCTCTTTTCCCCTCACTGTATGATATTGACATTAGATTCTTCAGTTTTGAATTGATAGATTTATTGCAGAGGTCTTCAAACATGGCAGCTTTAAGACTTGTGGACTTTAACTCCCAGAATTTTCCAGCCAGGATAGCTATGCTGGCTGGAGAATTCTAGGAGTTGAAGTCCACAAGTCTTAAAGCTGCCAAGTTTGAAGACCTCTGGGTTTATTGGCTTGCTGAATGAGGAAATTGGTATGTTCAGCATCATCATGACAACAGAGTTATAATCAAACTCAAAAGCAAAGGATCTGGAATACTAATAGCTAAAGAGATATGAGTGATGGATGTAGACTAAATAACTTGTACATCATCAAGATAGCTACCTAATTCGTTATCCAAGAATATTACAACAGGATTAAGATGCCTTGATGAGAACTTGCCTTTAGCTTTTTTGGAAGACAAGTTCAGATAAAATAAAATAAAATAAAATAAAATAAAATAAAATAAAATAAAATAAAATAAAATAAAATAAAATAAAATAAAATAAAATAAAATAATAAAATATGAAATATGAATTAAACCTATTTCCGGGATACTACTTACCCTGAGTGATTGAGGCAGTAAGCCATCTGCTCTTTCAATGCTCACTGTACATAAAAAAACCAAAGGATTGTCATACTTTTATTCAAAGCAGCAGGTCAAGAAACGTGGAAGAGCAAAATGTACAAATGTAATGTAACCTTTTCTCTCTTGAATCAGGATGATAACATTACTGACAGATTTGATAGATGTTTTGTTTATTTGTTTTGTTACTGCAATTACCATTCCTTGTTGAGCTGCCCAAAGGTAGAAAATGTACTCTTCCATTATTTAAAATGTTTTTATCTTGACTATAGCACAGCTCTTTTCCTTGTACCTTTTTGTAACCTAACATTTTAATTTGCTAGTCTTTGACCATAAGTACAAATAAAACAGGTTTTTTTTTGTTCTGCTGGAAAATTAGTTTGTTAAAAAATAAATCCCCATAGCCATTTTCTTTTGCAATTTTTGTGACATATGGAACTTTTGTCAGAAACAGCTCCTAAGATATGCAAATGTTAGCATAAATTCCCATTTTTTAGTAAAGAGATTGCTCTAAACTCTTACTCTTTTATTGCATTTTTTTCCAAAGCCAAGTTTTAAATGTGTTGTAATGTGCAATTTATATATGTATATTTCAGAAATCTGTAAAATGTGCAGATGCTGAGATACAGGTAGCATATAAACTTAATACATTATGATTATGTTCTTTTTCAAACTCATCTTTAATTAACAAGTTGAGTAATTTATATAAACTTTTGTCCATGAATAACACTGTGTTTTGGCAGAACATATAATTCTGTTTCCAAAGCATTCCACTGCCAATTATCTTTTTATATTACTCCTTTAATGCTTGGATGTCCCTGAGAGAGGTAAGAGGAGCAAGAGGAGGAAGTGATATTGTGTGTGTTATAATGTAATCCTGCAAATATTAACTGTTATGTACTTCAGTATTAGTACTACATAATTTATTTATTTAGGGTATGGCAAATACTATGCAATGACTGCATGTAGCTTCGTTTTGATGTCATCATAGCTTCTATTACTTACCTACATTTGCAGGAAGGAAAAGCTATCTGTTTATCTGGAAGTAATTCTTACTGAACTTGATGAGGCTTATGTTAGAGTAGACGTAAGTAAAATGACATTATGGCAGATAGTACCAAAGACCCCTCGTTTCAACCTTGAGCCACAAATATTCTTCTTTATTGATATACTATTTTTAAAAAAGTTGTTAAGACAATGTAGGATATTCACAGCTCATGCACAGAAATATAGAGAAAGAAAATGATAAAACAACACTCTCAGGTAAAAATGCATGAAATTAAGGTTGCCTTGAGTTTCACTGCACAGAAGATACATCTGGATTTGAAAATATTTTGTCTTTCAGTCCTCCCCAATCTGAAAATCTCCAGATAGGTTTAGACTATATAGGTTATGTAGAGTAAGAATTCTGGGAATTGTAGCTCAAAACTATGTCAGGTTGGAAAGTTTATTTTCTCTGTGTATTGGCAAGCCACAAAAATGAACACTAATAGAAAAAGAGAGAAACCATTTTAATTCATCTAACAAAGATTAAGACTTGGATGACAGATTAAACAAGAGATATCACAAGGTCACTATCTTACTATATAATAAGGTAAATTTTATTTTCTACTTAAATAGAAATGCAATTATTTTTAAATGTATATCGATACACTTTTCAGTCCCTTTCTCATTTTTGATTCTCATGATAATGAGTATCATGAGTCACGAGTATGATACTCATTATCATACAGAAATGTATCCCATCAAAGAAATAATTGGTTAGTCTAATTACTACTGAGGGAAAAATGAGCTTGGTGCATTCTCCATATGAAGAGTTGCTCAATATTTCCAAATATTTGCAGTTCTTCCTTTCAGATGTTGTTAAAAATGGAAACCAAAGCAACTTTTGTCTACTTTTTACAGAAATCTCCTTCCTGCCAGCATAAATTTATTTATAGATTAGTTTGAAAGATATATAGATATAAAAAGATATATAGAAAGAAGTGATGCAAACCTAATTGTTTACTAAAAGATATGAAAATGTATGCTTTTCTGGGAACTCTAGAGTAATTATGGCAGATGAATCCCAAATGATAATGTAAAAATGAACATTTCATTAAACATTAATTAATAACATATTGGCCATGCTGAAAAATCAACAACAATTAAAGAGACTAACCAGGTGAAAATAATTAATGTGAATTTGGCCAGAGTATTGATGCTTTGATGCTTAAGAAAATGCTTCACCAGCAAGTCAATGGTAAATGAAAGAGTAATGTTGATTTCTTTTTAATTAAAAGACAAATCTGCAAGATGAAATTGGCTTCAGAGCCAAGCTACAGTGCCAGATTCACATACTGTTCAGTTCTACTCTCCATTCAACTAGGAAGCTTCTAAGCATGCACAAAACTTTGTTGCTACATTTTGTCCCCCAAAATGGGCATGTTTTGGGTGGCTAAAACCACAAGGAACATTTTTAGTGGATTTAAGAATTGGGTGCAATTCAAGGAAATGGATGGGACTATTAATATGGAGAGTTGTAGGTTTTCCTTTTGCTTTTAAAAATGTATTGACTCTACTTTAGGACTTAGAATTATAGAATCATGGTTTCAGAGGTCCTTAAGTCCCCCTACCCAATAGAGACCAACATAAATAATCTGCAACAAAGAGCTGTTTTGATTTTTTTTTTTTTTTGCATTCTTCCAATACAATAAGCCTAAAACTCTTTGAAATTAATCCCACCATCAAACTGTTCTGTTAGGAAGCTTTTTTTCAACGTTGAGTTAGATGCTCAACTTTGAGCATCTAACTCAATGTTCCTAAACATCTGAATTTTGTTTTCTAAGTGAACCATGTTGCAGTTTATTAAATTTCATTCAGCTGTTTTTCAATTTAATGTACTAACCAGTCAAATCATTTTCAATTTTATTTTGGGGTCTTCTAGAGTATTAACTATCAAAGCCAATGTTATACCTGCAGATTTGAAAACAAAAATCCCTCCACCTCTTCATCCAAGTCTTTACTACAAAATATTAAGAAATATTAAGGAATAAAAATAATTGGAGTGAACCTTTTGCAATTTGAACCTTTTAGGCTTTGGCATCCCACAATATCTTATCTCAATTTGATGAGAAACCATTGGTGATGACCTATTATAATTGTTTTATATGTTCTCAATTCAAAGGTATCGTATAACTCTGCTCCCTAAATTTTGGCATTTCTGGACAAATATAGCTTTGGTAGGTTTTTAAAAAAATGCTTATGAAAGACATACTGTCCCCAGGCCATAGGTTGTCTTATCTACCCATAGGCTACTCATTCCGGCATATCCTGCTTTCCTGCATAGATAGTATAGGGATGATTTTCTTGAAGCATATTAAGATACAAAATTTAACAATTAAATAAATTAGATACAGTTACAGTTACAGATGCAGTTGGGACATTCCCATCCCATCTGCTGTAGAAACTTTAATAGATAGCATGTTGCAAGGAAAACTAGCCATCAATAGTAATCAGAATAGCCAGTTTACTATTCAGATTTGAAGGCTATCAAGCAAAGATTCAAGGTCATACCTTTTTGAGAAACTGGTACATAATAGAACAGAAATCCTCAACTGTCAACTATAAGCTGAGAGATGGATGCAGTGAGGCTTGCATATCCCAATGGCCCCCATGTCCTCTAGCAGACTAGGACTGGGTTGGTTTGTGTTTGAGAGGGATGATTGACATCTGCATACTATTTTTATAATGGTTTCAGGGTTTTTGCATCTGTCCTTTATCCATGTGGCCCTCCCAAATCCATTTGCTTCTTATATATTTGTCTTCTGATGTCATTAGCACATTGGGTTAGGAATTGAGCAAATATTTTTGCTATTCACATTTTAGAGAATACTTTGAGATAGCAGAAAATATCTCCTTTTAAGATTAAAAATGGCTTCAAAGTTTTCCATGTCCTGATATAGACAAGTTTGTACACATATTTGATATGCAAAATTGATCAGCAGGGCCAGGCTTAAGCTGAAGACTTCCTTTTACTGTCTGTATTTGTTTATCCTTGCTTTAAGGGCATTTCAAATGGCTTGATGTAACTCTTGAAGTCTTTGAACAACGTTATGTTCTTACAAGACTCTTCTGAGACAATGTTATAAATACATGGGGAAATGTTTAAGTCACTTTGCCAAGCTCTGAGCATTTCTACTTGGCAGCCTAAGCTGCTTCTGTCCCATGCTGCCCGTTTCCAGCCTTTTTTGTAAGCCAAGTTCAGAAAGCCCATCTGGGTTGCTGTGGATTGGCAACACAATTAGGCTGGTGCTCAGTCCAGAGTAGGGCCAACACAGGAACTGATAATTGTTACCCAACTTTTTCGCCTTCCCATCTGTGCAGGGAATTCAAACATTATTGGGTGGCTGTGGGGTGGCCAGTTCTCCTTGTGCCTGACTTTTTCTTTTAGAGATTGGTCCTGCTTCAATAATCTCCCCCATGTTTATTTTTTATCATGGATTTGTTTCTTGCACTCTGCCACTTGATTTCCTTTTTTATTTCTTTTAGATATCTATTTAAATATTATATCAGTATTGCTCAGAACTTACATTCTCCTTGCTTTATAGCAGGACTGTCAAACTCGTGCAGGCGATGTCCACACCTGGTTTAGTGAAGGGGAAAAGAACTCCTGATACATCACATGACGTCACAGTGATGATATGAGTTTGACACCTCTGCTTTATAGAAATCAGATTTGCTGGACTCTCCCTTCTTTTCACCTCCTCACTAGCACATCTTTCTTTAGGAGCTTGAAATAATGTTACTAAAATTCATAGAAACATGGAAGGATATTGTATTCAGTAGCAAGAAGCATGAAAGGAAGGGAACAAGCTTTACATAGTCTATGAAGAAACCCTTCAAAGTTTAGCAGAAACTTTGAGAGAGGCTGGGATATTGAAGATCTGAACCCTCAACAGCCAGGAAGAAATGGTTGTACATCTCCAATTGAGGGAAAGGGATATGGCAAGCCATGCAGTTAATTACAGTTATAGCTGTTAACTAAATTGGAACAGAATATTGGAACAATGGATTCTCAAGGGTTAAAGTGCTTTGTGCAGGATACCACTTTATATCAACTCTGGAAACAAACCATAGGGATGGCTTTTGCAATGGGCCAGAAGTGGGAGGAAACATATATTCCTACACTTCAGTAGATATGGTTGATAGGCTCAGCAGAACATGTGGCTATGTCCTAACCAATTGATTAAAACTCTTCCAGAATCCTAGATGTATAGATATGGAACCCTATAAATCAGGGTGTCTAAACTTGGCAATTTTAACACTTGGGAACTTCACCTCCCAGAATTCTTCAACCAGCATGGCTGGCTGGGGAATTCTGGTAGCTGAAGTCCACAGGTCTTAAAGTTGCCAAGGTTATAGACAGCCCTACTGTAGATGAAAACATAGGTAGAGAAATTATGTCTGGAGGATGTGGTTGAATAATAACTGGTACAGGAAGAGTTAAACATTCACTTTATATTTCTCCTCTGATGCAAATCCCCTCCCCGAAGAGAAAGAAGGTGATTACCCAAATCAGTTGGAAAAGTTGCTTTTGCAGTCTTCTTTAAGGCTTGACCAATTTACTTAAGAATAAGGTTGATTGAATTTAATGGGATTTACTTTTGAGTAGACATGCATAAGACTGCACCGCTAGTTCAGTTTCAGGCCTCTTTCTTTCATAGCCATTGTTCCAACTGTTTCAGCTCAACAATTTATCAACATTTCAAGGTTGTGTGATTTTGAGTTTGGTTTTAATTTAACAAGAAGCAGCCTGTTGACGTCCATATTATGCTCTAAATAATGTTTTCAGGCTCACTTAACTAAAGAAATAAAGGTTTTAAAGCATACATGTATTGATTTTGTGAAGAGATAGTTCAGTAAACAAACAATACCTATGTGTAACAATCAAACTGAGATGATTAAAAAATAAAGCCACATATTAAAATAAAGGTAGCCGGTTCATTTCTTTTCTACCAGACTTTGTGATATTTACCAGAACTACTCATTAAAACACTCAAATTCCAAAAGGAGGAAAAATAATCCAAAACTATACAAGTTGGGGAAGTGAAATGTTATCCTTGGGCTGACACAGCCTTCTATATAGCTAACATATTGAGGATGCAAAAATATGAATGACGCAGGAGGTGAAGCAAAGAGATATAATAAAGGCTATAATAAATACCCTGGCGGTTTCACGGTCATTTGGATTTTTGCAGTCTAGATGGGATAGCCCTAGGCTTTCAGGGATGTGTGGAAGAATGAAGATAATTTCCATTCCTCCAGAACTAGCCTATACCTTCTCTAATCCCATAAGACTGGTAGATGATCCAAGTATATTGGTATGGGTTACAGGAAAATGGTGGACTTTAGAAAGGTATCTTCCTCTCTCTTCTGCTTACGAAAACTAAGTCTAACCTAAAACAAGGAAAAAGAGCATGTTTATAATCTGAGCTGGTTAGATACAGTAACAATTAAAAGAATGGCAATTGTCACAAAACGTTATCATTATTGTTCAGCAGTTTCTCCATTGCTTCTTGAGATTTCTTTTCAAGAATCTCAAGAAGTCCTCAGATCCTGAAAACAGCTCCTGAATAGTATAACAGACTTCCTCCTCACTTCCATGTGTAAGAAGTTAGCACCCACCCCTTTCCTAAAAGAATGAAATATGTTAGGAAATATTAAAAAGGCAGAATATTATGTTTCCCTGGATGAGAAATGGAGAAACATGTTTTAAAGATGAAGCAGCTCCCACCTTCTTGCTCCCCCCACTTTTGTCAATGGGCCAGAGGCAGAAACTCATTTCCCTCCCATCTTTGTCAATGGACCATCATCTGCAACACAATAGGACCCATTTAGCAACAGAAACTCACCACATGGCACCTGGGAAGATTATATCAGCCAGCAAGGCTAGCTAAGACCCCCATCCCCTGGGAGTCTAACAACCATTCAGGATACTCTTTCTGGGCCCCAGGAAGTTCAAAGCCAGAGAGGGCATAAAACCCGGGGACTCCCTGTCTCTCACCCCTTTTTCTGTTCAGGAACTCAAGGCATGTGATCCTGTCCACCATTAAACCATCTTTCCAAGCAGTCTCCATGTTTCCAGTGTCTTTTTTCCCACTTGGAGCAGAACCCAGAAGGATATTTCTTCCTACACATGTATATGCAAGAAAAATCAAGTGGGCATCTATAGAACTATCTGGATGTTATTCCTTACAAACCAAGTGAGTAACTAGTTGGGACTTTTGCTCCATTGTGCAATTTTCTGTTTTTAGAAGAGTGGGGTTTTCCAGTAATAATAAACGTCAACTTCAAATATTTTCCACCAGGGAATGCTCCTTTTAAAAATCAACATTGGTCAATAATATGCTATCCCACCCAACACACTCCCTCCACTGTGAAATTGATGAGCCTGTAAATCATAATAATTGAAGTAATGCCCAAGGCTCTTAAAATCAATCCAGCAAAAATCTACAAAAGTAAATAAAACAATGAAATACACTTTGCAGCACTTGGAACAGCTGGGGAAACTCAGTGGGAAGCTGTGGGTGACCATATAACTTCTATCATAGCAGACAAGTCAGTACATGACAAGACTGTCAAAGGCATCACGGCAATTGCCATAGGCAGCAAGAGCTGACAGTAGTTGTCAGAGATTTGGAAACAACACAGAGGTTGTTGCATGGGCTAGTGGCTTTTTTTGACTATACATAGAGAAAGATCTTTCTTACTTAGGGATCCTAAAAGAGGGGCAGGGAGACCCAAGGAAATTAGTTCTTGCTTACTTTGAGCTTGCTTGCTTACGGATCTTGTTCTTGCTTACTTTTTAGATCTTTGTTTAGATATTCTATGACTTGATCTACAAAAATATAAATCTCGATGGTAATGGGCATGTTCTGCATGGCTTCAAAGAAAACTACCATAATTTAGCCTTGTGTTTTTTGCAACCCTCAAGCTTATATTGACTGATTGATTGATTGGCATGCCGCAAAGAGGGGGTTGCGGGGTTTTTTAAAATTGTCTTTGTCTAATCTTTTAAGGGGTTCGGGGAAGAGGGAGGGGAGGGAGAGGTATAGGCCAGGCTTGTCTCAGGGGTATGGAATGGGTGATGGGTGGGGTCTGGAGAAGCTCAGTGTTGATAGGAGGGAGGGAGATTCCAGCAGGGCCATGGTTGGGAGGGGCAGATATGGTGGGAGCAGGGGGCCACATCATGTGATGGGGGCTGCACCCGCTGTCTCCAAGCGGTGGTGTGCCTCAGCCCCCAGGACTCTTCTCACTCCCCGGGCTGTCCAGAGTTGCAGAGCCCAGGCCTTAGGCTGATGTTGTACAACGCCAGATCTGTAGTTAATAAGCCCCCCCTCATTTGTGAGCTAATTCAGGAGGGGGATGCGGACTTGGCGGGTATTACAGAGACCTGGTTGGGCCAAGGGGGGGGGGTTCCCCTCATAGAGATGTGCCTGCCAGGTTTCCATGCATTTCATCGACCAAGGGCCCAGGGCAGGGGTGGGGGGATGGCGGTCATTATAAAGGAAGGTCTTGATCTGAGGGAGGCCACTGTACCTCAGATAGCTGGATGTGAGTCTCTCCTAGTGAAGTGGGGCCATGGGATGCAGGTGGGCCTGCTGATCATGTACCTGGCTCCCTGCCATGTGACAGCAGCCCTGCCCGAGCTCCTCAACTTTTTTGCTGGGGTGGCGGTTGATATCCCTAGACTTTTGGTTATGGGGGATTTTAATCTGCCATCTGCCGGTGAGGCATCTGGGTTAGCTAGGGAGTTCATGGCTTCCATGACAGCCATGGACCTGACACAACTAATTCTTGGCCCTACTCATGCAGGAGGACAGTGGTTGAATGGCCTGGATGTTGAGGATATAGTTATTGAACCCCTGTCATGGTCGGACATTCTCTCCTGAGGCTGGACTTTCTGACCACCACACCCCACCACAGGGAGGCAGAACCAATCAGGTGGTTCCGCCCCAGGCACCTGATGGATCCTGATATGTTCCAGAGGGAGCTTGGGCCAGTTCCTGAAACTCTGGTCACGACTCGGCTGAAGACCTGGTGGCCACCTGGGATAGGACAGCCACCAGTGCTCTGGACTGAGTCGTGCCTTTGTGGCCTCTGACCCGGCGCCGAACCTACCTGGCTCCTTAGTTCTCCGAGGAGCTGAGGGAGATGAAGCACCAGAAAAGATGCCTAGAGAGTGGTTGGAGGGCCAGTTGTTCCGAATCCGACCAAACACTAGTTAGGTCTCATATTAGGACCTACTTAGTGGCGATAAAAGTGGCAAAGTGTAATTACTTTTCTGCTCTTATTGCATCGGCAGATAATTGCCCAGCTGCCTTGTTTAGAGTAACCCGCTTCCTCCTACATCAGGGAGCACGGGAGGACCCCTTGCAAGGGCAGGCTGAGGATTTTGCACAGTATCTGCATGATAAAATTGCTCAGATTCGGGAAGGCTTGGACTCTGACTGGGTAGATTCTGGCGAGGTGACTGAGGCAGGTCTTGAGAACATTACCTGGGAGGAGTTCGATCCTGAGGACGTGGACAGGATTCTGAGGAGGTTAAACACAACCATGTTTATTGGACCCGTGTCCTTCCTGGCTGGTACTGGCCACCCGGGAGGTTACATGAGGCTGGCTCTAGAGGATTATAAATGCTTCTTTGAGAAAGGGTTTCTTGCCTCCCACCTTGAAAGAGGCAGTGGTGAGGCTCCTCCTCAAGAAGCCTTCTCTGGACCCGGCTGTTTTGGCAAATTACCGTCCGGTCTCCAACTTTTGCTTTATTGCGAATGTTGTTGAGAGTGTGGTTGCGTGACAGTTCCCGCAGTACCAGGATGAAACCATCTATCTAGACCCATGCCAGTCTGGCTTCAGTCTTGGGTACAGCATGGAGACGGCATTGGTCAAATTGGTGGATGATCTCTGGAGGGCTCAGGACAGGGGTTGTTCCTTTGTTCTGGTTCTGTTAGATCTCTCAGCGGCTTTTGATACCATCGACCTTGATATCATGCTGCGCCGGCTGGAGGGATTGGGGATGGAAGGCACCGTGCTGCGGTGGTTCTCCTCCTATCTCTCCGACCAGTCGCAGTCCATGTTGGCAGGGGGCAGAGGTCAACCTTGAGGTGCCTTGTTTGTGGGGTGCCGCAAGGGTCGGTCCTCTCGCCGCTCATGTTCAACGTTTATGTGAAGCTGCTGGGTGAGATCATCCGTGGTTTTGGGGTGCGCTGTCATCTGTACGCTGATGATACTCAGCTGTACATCTCCATCCCAATGATGCCCTCAAAGTGCTGTCCCAGTGTCTGGAGGCTGTGCGGGTCTGGATGGGGAGGAACAGGCTTCGACTCAACCCCTCCAAGAGCGAGTGGCTGTGGATACCAGTGTCCCGATATAGCCAGCTGGTGCCATCACTGGCTATTGGGGGTGAGTCATTGACCCCCCCAGAGGGGGCTCGCAACTTGGGCATCCTCCTGGACACACAGCTGTATTTAGAAGAGCATATGACAGCCATGACCAGGGGGGCCTTCTATCAGATTCGCCTGATGCACCAGTTGCGCCTCTTTCTGGATCAGGACTCCTTATGCACAGTCACCCATGCCCTCGTCACATCTCGCCTGGACTACTGTAATGCCCTCTACATGGGGCTCCTCCAACTGATCCAGAATGCGGCCACATGGGTGATTATGGGAGTGACACGATGCTCCCACGTAACACCTCTCCTGCGTGAGCTGCACTGGTTTCCCAGTTGCCTTCTGGGTGCACTTCAAGGTGTTGGTTCTCACCTTTAAAGCGCTCCATGGCTTAGGGCCAGGGTACTTGCGAGACTGCCTGCTGCTACCGATAACCTCCCACCGGCCAATACACTCTTACAGAGAGGGCCTCCTCAGGGTGCCGTCAGTCAAGCAAAGTCGGCTGGCAGCCCCCAGGGGGAGAGCTTTCTCTGTGGGGGCACCCGCCCTGTGGAATGAGCTACCTCCTGGAATACGACTGATCCCGGACCTCCGTACTTTCCATAAGGCCCTAAAGACTTATTTATTCCACCAAGCCGGCCTAGCCTAAATGTTTTTTTAATGGGAATTCTTAATTTTTTTTAAATTGGGTGGCCACTGATTTAATTTATTTTTAGCTTTATTAACTTTTGTATTATATGTATTTTAAATTTTGGCTGTTCACCGCCCTGAATCCCATTTGGAGAAGGGCAGTATACAAATCTAATTAATAAATAAAATAAATAATTAAATAAATGATTATATGCCACTAAGTCATTTTTGACTTCTAGTGACCACATAGGTAGAACTTCTCTATGAAGATCTATCCCTAACCTGCTCTTTCAAGCCTCCCAATGGTGCCATCATCACCACTGTAAATGAGTCCATTCATTTTACTACTAAACATCCTCCTCTTCTCTTTTTTTCCACCTTACTTAGCATTAGAGCCTTTTCCAGAGAGTTGGGTCTTCACATAATGTGTCCAAAGTTGGATCATTTCATATAAAATCAAATCAATTAATTACAGCCATTAGGCCAGTTATGGTAAAATGTCTAATAGTAGAATTGCTATATACCTCTCTTTATGTAAAACAGAAAAAGAATCAATAAAATAAGGTCTTAAAATAAATAAAGGTAACTCTAGGGCACAGCGCTCGTCTCTGTTTCAAAGCCAAAGAGCCAGCACTTTCTGAAGACATATCTGTGGTCATGTGGTTGGCATGACTAAATGCCAAAGGTGCACGGAATGCTGTTACCTTCCCACCAAAGGTGGTCCCTATTTTTCTACTTGCATTTTTACATACTTTTGAACTGCTAGGTTGGCAGAAGCTGGGACAAGTAATAGGAGCTCACCCCATTACGCAGCAATAGGGATTCGAACTGCTGAACTACCGACCTTTCAATTGACAAGCTCAGCATCTTAGCCACTGAGCCACCATGTCCCTTCTAAATAATTTAAAAAAATAGTCATATATAATAAAATAAAAATAGCATAATAAAAAGTGATGAATATTCAAACTTAATTAATGGTGCAGCATATTGTATAGACCAGTGGTTCTCAACCTTTTCTTCGCCATTGACCACTTTTTGTGGCCGTGGACAGACCAACAAACTCAAGATTTAAATCATAACATTTCTTCAAACCTTCCAGACTTCCTGTGATGACATCAGCCCTCCCCGCCCTCTCCCCGAGGTCCATGGACCAAAGATTGAAAACCACTGGTATAGACGGTAGCATTTCCTTTCATGTTTGGACAGCTTTATGTTCAATGCTAAAACAGGGAGCAACATTTTAGTTCAGATTTGGCTCTGTGTTTTCTTTCCCCAATCCAACTTTACAAATTCTTCTATGGAAGTCTAAGATCTGTTTTACCTTCTGTTTTACCTTCTTGCAGCTGGCCAGGCATTGATACAGCAAAGATAACTTTTACTAAATAAATGCATTATTTGGGATTAAGTAATTATTTACCAGAAGGCTAATATTCCATGTACTCAATACAATAGGCGTTGTTTAACTGTATTTACTCTACTCAGATTATTAAAGACCCAGACAATCACATTAATGTTTCTAGTCCAGGGATATTTAATTTTCTCCAGTTTAAAGCTTAGTCCCTATTTATAATGTAATCTATTTGCCAATATTGCTTTCACCTTTTACTAATACAATTATTCCTTACTTGTGTATAGAAGAAGATTCTGGCTACATTTAGCAAGATTACAGAATGACAGCTGCAAAATGGCATGCTTCTGCATCACAGTTTTTTAAACTGCTTTTATATCTATAGCAGATTATTTTGTTTCTACACAATGATCGCCTATTGAGAAACCTATTATTATCTATTGAAAAGAACAATGTCTGATTGCAGACTTTCAGAGCTGAGGACTTCCAATCTAAACTGAACGTATTTGGGGGATCTCTTTTAGGATGTGTACCTGGACATGGACTTCCATAAGAATCATACTTTGTGGCAGGGGTGGGTTCTAACATTTTTTATTACCAGTTCTGTGGGCATGGCTTATTTTGTGGGCATGGTTTGATAGTCATGTGATAATTCTTTAGGATTTAGCAGAGGTACTGGTCTACCAGGCTTTTAACTGCTTGTAGAGCCATACCCATTTGTTTTTGGAGCATTCTGGTCTACCTATTTATTTTTGGAGCACACTGGTCTACCACCACACTGCCTTTTACCACTGATCAGCTGTAGGGCGGCCCTGTGAAGCACTGCGGCAAGAATTTAAACAGTTATTTTCCTTTTAGCCAATCAGCTGGGACTCGGGAGGCAGTGAATAGATTGGGGGTGGGGTCAGGCAGAGGTGGTATTTACCAGTTCTCCGAACTACTCAAAATTTCCATTACTGGTTCGTAAGAACCGGGGAGAACCGGTAACAACCCACCACTGCTTTGTGGGATAAGTCACAATTGTTCAACCAAAACAAAACCAAACCCATATTATGGCATAGCATTATTAATATATCTAGCCTTTGTCTGATCTGGTTAGTTTCTTGTCCTGTTGGGAATTGATGAAATAGGGTTATACTTTTGAAGAAAAAAAAATGGGGGTAAGGAATATGCAAATAATTTCAAAGCACAGAAAATTCCAGTTACCTTCCTTAAATTCTCTAAACCTGCTTACTCATCCTTACTCACAAATGGTGAATTTTCTTAGAGTATACTTTTGACTGTTCTCCTTTTTAAAAAGTAACTAACAGTACCACATCAACACCAATAATTTTTGACTTTCCCCTCCCCCAGCTTCTCACAGGTTCAAAAGAAAATAAATGATTTCTGTTCCATGAACATGAAATGTGTTGAAATTTTTGAAGACCAATCAATGAATACCTTTATTCAGTGACTTCATCTGGTTAACAGAATCATTACTGAGAGCACCCTCTGGAAATGATATATGGCAATTAATTCAATTGATCTGACTTGCAAATCTAAAGTTAGACAACATTTTCTGCTTTAGTGGAAAGAAAATTGCTTTTTAATGTTCTTCTTAAGGATGGAAGGATGGCATATTTATGCAAAGACATGCTTAGACGCACTTTCATGTTTCTAAAAAGCTATCTTTCATTCTGAAATCTTGCAGAAAAAAAAAATACATGTATTTTGATTTTTTAAAAATGTATTGCCCACTCAGTGTCCAGTCTTGGAGTAGAAAGATGAAAAACAAAAACTAATAAAATGAGAGAGATATAACAGAACTTATTTTAAACAAGCATTTTCTGGTAATATTATACTACTAACCAGAGCATACAAAACATTTGCTATATCAATTCTCGAATACAGCTCATCTGTCTGGAACCCGCTCTGCATATCGGACATTAATACAATTGAGCGGGTCCAGAGATATTTCACAAGAAGAATCCTCTTCTCCTCTACTAGCAACAGTATACCTTATTCCAGCAGACTTGAAATTTTGGGCTTAGACAATTTAGAACTACGCCGCCTTAAGTCTGACCTAAGCATAGTTCATAAAATTATCTGCTACAATGTCCTACCTGTCAATGACTACTTTAGCTTCAACCACAACAATACATGAGCACAAAACAGATACAAACTTAAAGTACCACTCCAAACTCAATTGCAGAAAATACGACATCAGCAACAGAGTGGTCAATGTCTGGAATGCACTACCTGAAGTTCATCCCCAAACTTCATCCCAGTTTGGGGATGAAACACACTCTGTGTTTCATCCCCAAACCCCCAAAATTTTAACTTTAGACTGTCTACTGTTGACCTCACCCCATTCCTAAGATGTTTGTAAGGGGCGTGCATAAATGCACCAGTGTACGTCTACCATCCCTGTTCTAATGTTCCCTTTTATTCATATCTGTTTCATGTATTCAAATCATGTTTATACTTATATACATTTTCTAATATGTGCTTGGCAAAACAAATAAATATAAATAAATTAAAATCTTATCAGCAGAAAATATTAGGAAATGAATAGCATAAGTTGTTGGAAAATATGAAAGAAGTTTGATTAAAAACTAAAATCTACAGGATACAGAGTTAAGGGGAAAATAACTAGGAATAAGACAGAATTCAGAAATGATGAGGAATGAATTTGATTAGAAGTTTACTTTCATTTATTTATTTATTTATTTTCCCTTATTACCACAAGATGGTTCTGGGCAGCTTACAAATTAAAATTTTATGTATTATATATACTATTGTTCCACTAGTTCAACGTGAGAAATTGTACTAGTAGCAGGATAGAGACTGCTTGTTTTTGCAAACAGAAATTAAAAAAAAAAAACAATTTTTCATATTTGAGGACTATACTTTGCTGGTTAGTTCTGGTTTCATAGCTTATGACTTGGCTGTTCATAGTTTTTTGTGTTTCAGAGCACTGCAGACAGAAGAAGATTGCTTGATTTCAATGTTGGCAACCACAAATTCTGATGGAAAAAAAACCATCCTAATGCTCAATATACAGTATTTGCTATGGAATTCTTCCAAACACCAATTCCAAGAACTATTGTGCCTAATGGAATTGGGACAACAGTCTGACATTCAGTGCTTTTATGTGATCTCCTAATCTTTTACTAAGGATATATTAAATAATGGACATGTGGTGTCTCTGTTTTCCTTTTGATTCTCACATTACAACAGATAACAAATTAATTTTGCAGTGTACATTATGACTAGATTTGATTAAGTGATTAATCTTGATTAAGAAATATTTTAAAAGAGGCGTTTATTTATACTAGCCTTTGGAATCTCCAGCCTGTTGTTCATGATGACAATTCTTCTTTTGTTCATATAGTAAAAATGTAATATGATCTAGAACTCCCCTGGTTTTTAATCCATCATGGAAAATCAACCTGCTCTCACTATCTCCACATATCTCAAAAAACAAAGAATAAGTACAACCAGTCATGTTCTAAGGCCTATTACCTATCTCCTTTGTGCTGTTTTTTTCTGTCCGCTATTTCTTGACCAGCCCTCATAACCTTCCTCTCATTGCAGCTCCACTCTTCTGTTTTCTCCTTGGAATAGCCATGAGTAGCTCAGCTGCAATTTGCTTTGTGAAAAGCTACCCATGCTGAGTTAATTTGGCAAATCAAATTAGTTTCTAGACAAGTTCTACCAGACAAAAAGCAAACAGAAATAGTGTGCAACAAAGGGAAGAGATTTTTGTAATATGTAGTCTCGCTTTCCCCACTAAGCCACCCATTTCCTCCAACATCAGTATGGATTGGTATAGCAATGAATGTTGAAATGCATAGGCAACACCTGCTTGTGACACAGCTATAAAGTCAGTGGTGTAATCAAGTTATAATCTTACAGATGTTTCATCTTCATTGCTTTCATTTATAATTTTTTTTCTGTGGAATAAAACAGAATGGATGAAAACAGATGCCTCAAATCAGTAACATCAGGCTTTGTGGGAAATAGGTTTCCATGCACAGATTCATTTTAATTTTTGTACGTACTTTTTCCCAAGAATATATCAGGTAGCAATAGTTTAGGGAAATATATATATAATGATAACTTTGCCATTGCTGTGTGGGTTCTTTATCTATATGTAATCAAAATAACTCAACATTAAGAAAACTAAGATCATGACATCCATCCCGCTCAATTTTCAGATTTTTGGAGCCAGATTAAAGATGAGTGACATTTCAGCCTTTTGGGAATACCACACTGCTTTTGATAGATACATCTTTCTCGGCCTGAAATTGAAGGGAAACAGCTGATTCCTATATATTATTTACATTATTACATGTGGTTAAAAAGTAAGATTGAAAATACTGAGGCAGAAACATATTATCTATCTATCTATCATCTATCTATCTATCTATCTATCTATCTATCTATCTATCTATCTATCTATCTATCTATCTATCTATCTAATCTATGTCATTCAGTGATGGCCTTTGAGATTTCTGAAAACTTCACTAATCCCTTTCATTTTGTATTTCATTTTCCCTGTAATATGAAGAAACAGTTTAAAAATTGCAACCTTCTTATAAGATAGAAGGAACCTTTTATAGAAGAAGCATATCTCCCCTAGCATCTGTGGAATTCAAGAACCAAAGGCTCTACATTCAAGGTAACAGTTTACTAGAACCTGATCATTTCTGTATTTCCTATATAGTCACAAGTTTGCCTAATCAACATTCTATCGTTCTTATCTGGGTTTTCCTTAAGTATGTCCACAACCAGAGGTGGGTTTTAGCAGGTTCTGACCAGTTCTGGAGAACTGGTAGCAGAAATTTTGAGTAGTTCGGAGAACCAGTAGTAAAAATCCTGACTAGCCTGCCCCCATCTATTCTCTGCTACCCAAATCCCAGCTGATTGGGAGGAAATGGGGATTTTGCAGTAACCTTCTCCTGGATTGGGGAGCGAATGAAGATTTTACAGCGCCCTTCCCCTGTCATGTCCACTAAGCCATCCCTTGCCACACCCACCAAGCCACACCCACAGAACCGGTAGTAAAAAATTTTAAAACCCACAACTGTCCACAACGCAATTATTGCTAAAGTTAGAAACTTCTACAATCAAGTTTAAAAAATACTTGAGATCATCAAAATCTCAAATTGGCTTTAAATAGGAATGAAAGAGATTGCAGATGGGCAAAACAAAGACTTCTTGCAGTAATGAAATTGTGTATAAAATTGTAGATGTTATACCAGGGAATATCAGCCTTTTGAGTAGTTGAGCATTATTGGGTGATTTCACATGATAGCATCAAGAGTCTCTTCTATAGTGCAATAAAACAAAATGTCTGAAATATCACAAAATCATCATATGTGGTAGATATGGAGAAACCAATCCAAAATACTAAAATATATATATTGTATTCTGTAGAAAATTTTGAGACTTAAATTTGAAATGAAACCACAGCTCTTCCTATTACACATAATCTCAGTGGGAGAGAAGAGAAACACCAGTGACATCTATGCAGTGGTGGGATTCAAATAATTTAACAACCGGTTCTCTGCTCTAATGAACTCTTCCAACAACCAGTTCACCAAACTGCTCAAAAAGTTAACAACCAGTTCTCCCAAAGTGGTGCAAACTGGCTGAATCCCACCACTGGATCTATGCTTACAAAAGAATAAATGTTGCTCAGCGCTAGAAGAAAGATACAATTCTGTCAGTATCTGAGTGGAAAATTAAATGCAGTGTATATGTAGCAATGGCAAAACTAACAGTATGTATGTATGTATGTATGTATGTATGTATGTATGTATGTATGTATGTACCGTATTTTCCGGCGTATAAGATGACTTTCTAACACACAAAAATCTTCTCAAAAGTTGGAGGTCATCTTATACGCCGGGTGGTCGGCTGTAACCAGGCAGACCAGCCCGAAAGGCTTTGACGAGCCTTAAATGGCTCTAAGGAGCCAAGCTGAATTGCCTGCTGAGTTGCCGCTAATCAGCTGAGTTACACGCAAGCCCCGTGTAAAAGGGAAAAACTTTCCTTTTACACAATGCTGGCCATCCCAGCTGCTAATTTTTGCCTGCTAATTGGTACGTAGCAAAAATCCCCCCCCTCCAACTTGCTTACCTTAGCTGCTAGCCGCAACGCTTGCCTTGCCTTGCCTGCAATCCATTGTATCAGCAAGCAACTAAATCTCCCTGCCTGCAATCAAGCAGGCAGGGAGTTGTGGACTTCAACTCCCAGAATTACTCAGCCAGCAAAGCAAAACTGGCTGAGGAATTCTGGGAGTTGAAGTCTACAAGTCTTAAAGTTGCCAAGGTTGGAGACCCCTGTTCTATTGGGTAAGTTTTTTCCCCCCTTTGGGAGCTTTTTAAAAAAAAAAGTTAATGGGGGGGGTTAGTTGTTCCTGTTTAGACCTAGCCATTTAAAGGATAGGTCTAAGTTTTAGGCTAGGAAGTTTTAAATTTAGCTTAAAAATAAAAATAAAATAAAATATTTGTGCAGCTTTCTGAGATTTAGTGTGTTTCTGTAGTGTTTCACTCTAACTACACAAACGCACAAAATCTCACAAAGCTGTATGTGGAATTTTGTGTGTGTAAAGTGTGAAAGTTGTTTTTTTGGGCTTTTTGTGGCTGTGTGAGGTTCCTGTTTGTTGCAGGGGCCATTTTGGGTCTAGCACAGCTGCTTTTACATTGTGGGTGAGCCAGTTGATGTTTTTTAATTTTTATTTGGTGTGCATTGGAAGAGAGGTTGTCTTATACAGCAAGTATAGCCCAAACCCTATATTTTTACAGGAAAAGTCAGGGGTCGTCTTATACGCCCAGTCGTCTTATACACCGGAAAATACGGTATGTATGTATGTGTACATATATACAGACACATATACACTCACATATTTTTTTAAATTGTAAGCCACCCTGAGTCATAAGTAGTAATCAGAGAAAATTGTAGTAATGAGAAAATAAATAAATGAAAGTAAACATGTTTTAACTTCCATCATTTAAAGTTTATTTTCTCTTATTAATTCGTAAAGTCTTATGATCAAAACTATTTGAGCTAATCTAGAACAAGTTCTGAACTATGATGTCTACAGTTTTAGACATCATAGTTCAGAACTTGATTAGTGTGTGTGTATGTGTGTAATTTTTCATTTCTCAATTTTAGCTGGATTTGTATTTCTATTATTGGGTTTATCTACCCAGCATGAACTTCTGACTGGCAAACAAACATCTTTATTTACGATGACTTTTATACTTTAATGAAAAAGGAACAAAACTTCTTGAAGACTCTTTCATATGATGGATAAATTGTTAGTTTCTGAGTGGTTTGTTCAATGACTCATCTCATTCCTAACAATCTTAGGCCCACATTTTTCTATCACAGATATAAATACAACCCTGCACTTCTCAGACTGTTTGGTACATCAGTCCTAGAATACAAAAGACTATTACAGTCATTTATTTCCTGCAAGGCTAGTGCATTCATAACTATCACAAAGCATAACCATGACCTTCCAAAACTAAGGACATGCGAATATAAAACTATTGTTTTAGAACTTTAGATCTGCCAGATCTGAGCTGTAAAAATCTACAGGATCTATATGATCTTTAACTTCGTATTTCTTTGCATTTCCTTGTTACCTTTTGGGAAGAGGGTTTGTGATATCCAAAGCATGTTCCATGTAGCATTACCTTATATACAGTAGATATATAAGTGGTCACAAACACTTTTGACTATGACCAGATTGGGTTCCGACCAAAAAATTCACAGGTTTTTTTTTCATGGCCAATTTCCCCTTCCACACCATTCTTTTTGTAAGCACCAAATTTCCAAAATTAGGTTCACGTCATGACCAAATTGGGTTGTGACCAAAGTTATGGAACTAATTATGATTGTGACCAGGGTTCTACTGTATACAGATAAACATTAGATGAGGTACATAGATGAGATAACACACATATACACATGCTATATACGTACATACGTGTGTTATCTATGTACCTCGCCTCACCACACCACACCTCACCTCACCTTATCTTATTTAGTGAATGTCTGGATCTATGCAACCCAGGCCTGGTAGAATTCACACATATTTGAACTATTTAATGATGAAAAGAGGCAATGCTTCCTAACACAAAAATCATGGTTAAATTATGTACAAGGTATCAGTATACCACAGATCATGGTGGAACTTCACAATGCAGCAGTCCGACAAGTTTTGCAGCATTGTACATATGTCAGTGTAGAAAGAACTTTGGATTAACCTGATTGCTTTATATGTAAATCAGTTCAGAAGTTGGCTCATTTACTTTCCTTTCCTTCCTCCAACTGGTGCCAGCTTGGCCTTGCATAATTAATCTGTTTTACTACAACACAACAACAAATCAGGTGTTTTCTTTGTTTCCTGTAGATAGAAAGGAACAGAAGGCACTTTTCATTCAGTCCATCTTATATGTAGAAATTTGTGAAACTTTTATGTTATTCTTGTAAATGTGTTTATTGTTTAAATAGAAGTAATTATTTTTCTTTTCCCACAGGAAGCTTAAGGCTTCTGCCAAATGTCTTTAGCATTCTGCTAGCAGATGTAGCATTTTTATAATAGAGCCCATATGTTCAATTGTTTTAAGGGGTAGGATGGTAGGTAGCACAATATTGGAAATGGAGATTCAGCTTATGGAAGACGAAAGACGGCTAAGAAGAGGCTTGATCATTATATGAGAATGTTAAAGGAAAAGGGTTTTTTGAAAAGCTACTCTTGTTTGGCAATTGCCATAAAGCAAATAACTTCTTATAAAGAAAAACCACTTCGCTTTTGCACATTTAACCAGCCTATTCCAACTTGAATTTGGCCATATGTTGTGAAGTAACTTTCATTTTTTACTTCTCACTATAATACTTAGAGCTGGAAGGAGATAGAGCTTAGTACAATTCTGATGGATAAAGGTAAAAAACTTTTTAACAGAAAGTTTTGGGTTTTTTTTTAAAAAAAATACATACCTCTCACTTTTTCTTTCTTTATGCTGTAACTTGGGTTTTGCTTGCTCCAGCAGGAAATGATAAATAAGACAGCTAGAATCTCTACAATGCATACATATTGAATGGCATCATACAGTGTACTTTGTCATGAGCTTTTGACTATGATTTGTTTTAGAAGTCACTATTGGCTAGATTGCTACATCATTCTAACTGTTCAGCTATAATTTATAAACCATAGTAACTTAGCTTCATACCACACTTTAAACCACAAATAAGCAGATCACATTTTGATACACCTTAAAGTGAGCCCAGTCAATACTTTAAAATTCATAGGTAAAGATAAAATCCCCTTTATGCTGAATTCAACTCTTATTGATTTGAAATGTATCTCCTTATCAAATTTCTTTTCCTCCCTCTCTCCCTCCCTCCCTCCCTCCTTCCTTCCTTCCTTCCAGCCCTAGCAATTTTCTACAACTTTCTTATCCAAATATTGACTGAGCCAGACAAATTCAGCCACTAAGACCAAAACTCATAAAGTAACCAGAAAATTGTCTGAATCATGAATTAACACCTCAGTATCTCTGACCATGGAATGATCGCAATGACAAAGCTCAGTTATAGACAATGTCATTCGTTAAAAACAAAGTTCATTCATGTAACAGCTTCCTAACTTTAGATTGATATTGGGAAGCCTGTTGCCCTTTAAAACATGACTTAGAAAGCTATCTTCGGAAACACTTGCACAGAAGGGACATTAAAGCAAATAGAACTTTCTAGTAGTGAAGCATTTTGTGTTGATTCATAGCCTAAGTCAGTTCAAGAGAGCCTTACAGAAAACTAATTCTGCATGGGATGGAATAACTTTTGCTTTGACAAAGTATAGAGGAAAAATAAAAAGGTGAGAGACTGTACTCATTCTTATTTTCCAGAAGCAGAAAATATCTAGAAGGCATACAAAGATTTGTTCAAGGTCAAAATAGGGTGTGTGGCAGAACAAAGAAAATAAACACAAACATTGTTTCCTTTTTAAACCTGTCAGTGCATTTCTAGGAATTTGGTTGATTCTCATGGTCATTACATCAGTTTTTCAGTCCCCATTTGGAGGAAAATAGATGAAACTTTTAGCCAAGCATTTATTTAAAAGGAATGAACATCTTCCCATCATTCAAATATTAACATCTATTTTGCCTATGAAAATGCATTCGCCTTGAACATTTTTTTTTAAAAAAAAATATTTATTTATTTATTTTTGTCAACCATGTATAAGATAACAGATATAAGTATAAACATGATTATGAATTCAGGAAATGGGTACAAATAAATGGGGACTGTAGGACAGGGACAGTAGGCACACTGGTGCTCTTATGCACGCCCCTTACAGACCTCTTAGGAATGGGGTGAGGTCAACAGTAGACAGTCTAAGGTTAAAGTTATGGAGGTTTGGGGATGAAACCACAGAGTTAGATAGTGCAGTCTAGGCATTGACCACTCTGTTGCTGAAGTCTTATTTTCTGCAATAGAATTTGGAGTGGTTTACCTTAAGTTTGTATCTATTGTGTGCTCATGTATTATTGCGGTTGAAGCGGAAGTAGTCATTGACAGGTAGGACATTCTTGTGGTTTTGTGGAATTACATTATTCCTCCTTCTCAGATTCCAGTACTATTTTTTATGTGTTAAAATATTCACTTTATACATCTTTCAGGATCCATCTATACTCTATAGAATCTAGTATGTGTATATCTATTTACTGAATTCCCAACAGACAACTCAAATCCCTGGCAAAATGCCTCCTAATCTTTTCCATACGTTTGTGCTCTTCTTTCTCTGATTTTAAAATTAATGTTTGGAATACAACACTCAAAACAGCAATCATGGGAATATCCCAACCTTATTTAACATTGTTCTGGGTTGAAATACGTTGGTAAAAAGGGATAAGGCCACTTTCAAGCCAGTCCCTTTATGGTTTTGCACACATGGTTGCTTTCCAAAATCTTTGCACAAAGTTTGTGAAAGCTGGTGAGGTTATTCAGCCAAATCTTCTATCATGTCTTCACACTAGCTATGCTAACACGTTTCTAAGCCTGTGTGAGGATTTGGTCTATACCATTATACTTGCTCTTAAGCATTTGATTAATTTTAGCCAGCTTCACTTCTTTATCTTTGATAAAGGCTGCATTTGAGTAAATGGGCTTGGCATTTCCTGCATTTGGTTTCCCAGCTTTGTTTGACCCTTAGGGACTAAGAACTTGCCAATAGAGCACAAAAGCCAAGAGAGAGAGAGAGAGAGAGAGAGAGAGAAAGGGAGAGAGAGACCATGCACAATAATTGGAATGCAGTTTAAGGGATTGTTTAGATAGACCTTTGAAGGGATTCACTATTGCATCTCAGTTCAGAGACCTTGTCCAACATATGAAATGGAGGAATGAAGCTTTTTTTTTTTAATTGCTTATTTCTCACTTCAGCCTTTAGAAGTAAGTCATGTTTTGCAACTGATACAAAATATCTTCCTTCAGGACAGGCTTTGGTTCTCTTCTTGAATTTAGAAGCATTTGCCAGCAAGACTTCCTGTTGCCTTTGGCTTGGATTTGAGTTTTGTAGCTCATTTGTGCCCCTCCGATTTCAGTCAATGCCTCTTCAATTTGTCAAACCTGAAAATCTCTGTCTTTTTAGACACTCAGTTCTAGCCTTTTTAGTCACCCTGAATTATTTCTAACAATGGCAAGGTTTTCTTAAAAACAAAACATGTTTCAAAACATGATGTAGGTTCTTTCAGGAATCTTTTGGCACTGGGATATTCTCTATAGCCTTTGGTTGATTTAAATGCTGAAGGAACAGACGCGTGTGACTCAACCCTTGCCTCTTTTGTTCAGCTTTTTGAAAAGAAAAGCTCAATTTAATGTAACATCTTGAAGTATTTTCTCTTTGGAATTACATTTTCTTCACACTCCTATCAACTGTTTAAAGGCAGATCCTATCTGTTTAATTTTGGTGTTCATAATAACTTGAGATCAATGTTATTACCTTCAAAGGAAATTAAACTCAATGTTTATGGAAGATGTGAGTTTGTAGACAATAGTGATTCCGGGTAAATGGAATATAGTGCTTTTAGGTCAAATTTTTATGCATAAACCTTTTCACTGCTTACACTTTTAAACTTTTGCATTTTAAAAACTGATGAAGTCTTATTAAATATTCCCTGAAAACAAAAGGAAGGAATTCCAGTGCACTGTTTTTTTTTCTTTCATTCCCTTCTATTCTTAAATCTTCCTTCCTTTCTCCCTCCCTCCCTCCCTCCCTCCCTCCCTCCCTCCACATTATATTATCTAAATTTATATTATCTAAATTTATCATTGGCTAATCTGTACATAAAATGTGAAAAGGGAAATTATTTATATAACTTTGGAACAAAATTAAATTTGTTAAATTAAATTAAATTAAATTTGTTTAATTTAAACAAACCTTTTGATTGCCATTTGAAATAAGGTTCTGTTCTAATAGAATTAAGGTTCAGTTTGGCATTGAGATATGGAATTAGCATACCTGCATGTGTGTATTTTCTTTTGAAATAAAGCAGATGTAAGTCCCATTTGACAAGTGCTTTTACATTGACAAATCTACCAAATCTACATCCAATAAAACCCCCAAAAGGTTAAAAAAAAGGTATGAGGAAAAATATCTGAGGAAAATTAGGCAAATGATATTTAAGTATTCAACTGCCAAAAATCATCCTACCATCTCCAGGTGACATTTTCTCAGTAAAATAAATGAAAATGGCATTGATAGAAAATGTATTTTGTATGTGGAAAGTTTCATCTTCATTTCCTGATATTGCAAGGTACAACTGAAGTAAAAACTATTTCTTAAATCCTACATAACATCTGACAATCATAGTATGAACAATTTTGAGTATTGTGGAGCAATGAACCTATCAGATGTAAGGCGAATTGATAAGTCTTTAAAATCTCATCTCCCATGATAAAATAAATAATGGACCATCTGCTGCACTTTATTCAGGTATGTAAAGCAGTCATGTTGCCCTACCACAGAAGTGTGGTCCACCTTGAGTGATTACTCAATGACAGCATAGGAACAAATGTTAAGAGGACTCTAATTACCAAACACAAATCTTGGCAGAAGAATCTATTTCTAGAATCTCATTATAATTATGTTCAGTCAAACAGCAACCTCATCTGAGGTTTTAGACAGCAAATGACACCAAAGGTCTGATTAAGCAAGTAGTAATTTTAGGTGTACAGAAAGTGTACCAAATGACAACATAAAACAAACTATTTTGAAAATATTAACATAAATCTAGGATGGTGTCTATTTTAATTTTATTTTAATGAGGTATGTAATAGAAAACCTAACAGTGCTTAAAGTAACAGATTTTTGTTTGCTAAGCTTGGCTGCTGGTGAAAAATGATCTGCAAACTGATTAGGTTAGAAATATAATGTGCATTAAAATTGCTTAAGTAACTAAGTCAGGATTTAGCAAAAGCTAATGAAAATACCTTGAGGGTAGCACTATTACTGCACTGCCTTGAAATTATGATTTCAGGAAGAAAATTGAGCAACATATTTAAGTGGTGGACAAAAATAACTTTAACTGTTAATAAAGGACAGAGACCATTAAAATACAAATTACAGGTGAACTTTAGAAGGCAAGTTTCCTGCAGCACTATAATTAGAAATGGTAATACTGTTGTACTTTGTAGATAGAAAATAGGATAAATCCATGGCCTGCTTTTAATCCAAGGGTGAGAGGAAGCTTTGTTCCAGTCTAATTATGAAATTTTAAAATTCGTATTTCCTAACTATTATTATTGCCAGACATTCAGCATACTGAGCGTAATTTTCAAGAACAACCTCCCCCCTGCCTGAAAAGTTTTTGACCAGTGTACTGTCTGTTCTAACTTATGCCAGAGAAACACAGACACTAACCTTATAATCGATACAAGAGCTATGAATGATGCAAAGAGCCATGGAAAGATAAATGCTTGGCATTACAAAACAAGATAGAAAGACCTGCAAAATGCACACGGATTGTCCCATGATGTTAACAAACATCACTTCAATTAAAAACCAGTATCCATGAACACCAGCTGGCAGTCACATGCCATGATCCCAAATCCTTAATCTGTACTCACACTAACACCAACCAGCACCAGTTTGATTGGAGCAACACAAACATAATCAGCCATACTACCAGCCACCATGTTTGAGAATTTATCAAAGCCTAGCACTGCATAAGCAATTCCATCAACAGACACATTGACGTACAACCAGCCTATGAACCCCTCAGAGTCCAAATCAACCACGCAGCTAACCAGAGAAAGCATTGACCCTCAACCAACCCATGCAACTCCCCAATCAGCACTTCACCTTCCAATGGCCTTCACCTGATGTAACCTCCCTTTCAAAAGACCCATCACAAGACTCACACTGATGACTCACACCTGACCCATCACAAAGCCCCTATAAACAGAAGAACACTGATATCCCCTAAACTCTGCTGTTGATGTTACCTAACCTGGTGATGAAATGTTCAGAAACCAGCCCACGAGTTTGGAGAATGAACTTTCACCCTCAAAACTCTCTTTTCTACCATCCATTGGCCTTTCTAATTTGTATTGCCTAGATATGGTAGCCTCTGTTTACTTATCCTGTCATCTTGACTGCTTCATTGGAGAATCAATAGAATACTAATATTCTATTGATTTCTAAAAGTCTTCTGGTTTGGGTTGCAGTAGTATTTATGTTCTAATTGCAGTATAATGTAGCTTTTCAGATAACTTGGAGCTCATTTCCTATTGGCCACAGCAACAAAATTGATCAGGACTGATTGGAATTGTAATTCAAAATGTAGGGAGAGCAAAGATTCACCATCTTCAGTGTAATAAATTACTTCTTTCAGGTTCGGAGTTAAATGTAATGCTTGAATGATTTGTACCCATTATTTTTATGAACGCTTTCATTTTATTGAAATGTAATATTGCTTGTTATTGGCTTGAGGTCACTGTAACTATTAGTGCAACAAAAAACAGAGCTGCATAATAGTACTTACAGCTTACAGCAGGCAATCTTATTTTACATATTCGCATAAGCAATGACTTGTGATTATCTTCATGATTTATTTACACAGTGCTACTTCTGAAGGTATTTGCAAATAGAGCTCTCTTTTTAACATCTAGTCACTTATCCATTGTATCTGCTTTAATTTGCAGTTTAATTGGATATGAGTTTATGGTTATGCGGTTGATGAAAAAGCCACACACTATAAAGCTTTCTTTTATCATTGTATTGGAAAAATGGTTGATAATGCAGCCTAAAAATCCTAGCTGGGAATCATATAACCATTGGGTTCTGGAAGAGGACCCTATGATGTCAGATCATGAATAGAATTAAAACATGTCCACCTAACTTGAAAACACTGAATTAGCTGGTCCAGTGTTTCAGTTTATGCTAGCAACATCCTGAAAAAAACAAGTGAACTCTCTAAGGAGCAGTGACGGTATTCAGCCGGTTCTATCCAGTTCTGGAGAACCAATAGCAGCAGCTTCAGGAGGCTCCGCTCACCCAACCGGACATAATCACATCCCATTTATCCAGGTTTTTGATGCTCTGCGCATTCGCGGAAGGCACACGCTCACATTTGCAAACCGCTTAGCGAAGGTAAGTGAATACCACCCCTGCTAAGGAGGTCTATGAACAACTAATAGCACAAATTTATGTCCCATATTTTAATACAGTGAGACAATTATGTAAGAGAGAAGCATCAACTCTGGACTCTATCTATGTAGTTCTTCATAGCCATGGTAGAGTAATTGCTTCAAACATTCCAGTTGAATTAGCTTAGAAACTTTCAGAAGCAAGTAATTACATCATCATCATCATCATCATCCACAACTAATTATTTTTCTGCATGCCTAGGACATGTTTTTGGTCTAAATTATCTTATTATTCTGTCACCTAGCATTAGAACCTTGCATTCTGTGCTATTCTAGAACATTCTAGCTCATCTCTAAAAAGAAAAAGGAAAAGTTCCTGTCAGGAATTCTAGACAAATGCTATAGATAGCCACTCATTTGAAGTTCTGACAGTGTTGAATGAGGAGGACTTATGACACATCCACAGACGTCAGAAAATATGCATGATCATGTGATGGGAATTTATGTGCTTGGTAACCAGCTTACAATTATGACATTGCATGTGTCCTGCAAGGATTACCATTTGCAACTTTCACTGCGGGCTTCTGACAAACTCAAATTCAACGGTGGTGAAACCAGCAGGAAGTAAAAAAAGGTTGATTATGTGACTCTGGGATGCTATGACCACATGGGATTTATCTAATGGCAGCAGCTGGGATTCCCACAAACTGCCATCATAAGTCAGCACTGACACACATGATATCACATTTTACAATGTGACACTTAGCAATGGAATTGTTTCTTCAAATTATCATAGTTAAGCAAGGACTGCTTGTTTAAGTAAACAATTCTTGTTTAGAATGACTAGCAACTTGAGGCAGAAAACAGTTTCAGTATCAGACTAACCCACCATTTGTTTGGGGCTTAAAGTAAATGCACGTTGGGTCCCATTGACTGAACAATATCCAATAGGACCTTTCTCTGTTGTGGCACTGGTCCTCAGGAATAATATGCCCCCAGTTACTTGGATGGCTCCCCCCCCCAATGAAATTCAGGAAGCTATTAAGTGCCTAGATGTCTTCCCAGGCTTTGGGACAGGGGATGGCTGAGTAATCGTGTATAGTTTACATGTTTGCCTTTGGATGCCTTATAATTTATATGAATGCATTTTTATGTGTGTTTTCTTTTAATTGTAAGCCATTCAGAGTTATTGGGAGTTAAAATTATGCAATAACCATAAGCCATAACCATGGCTTATAAGGAAAACCGGTATAAGATGTTTTATTGTTGGCATTTAGCACCAGTGAGGCTGGCCAAGATGTACCCAAAGTTAAATCCAAAATGTTGGAAATGCAAGCAGGGTCAAGGTACCTTCTTTCACTCATGGTGGTCATGTCATACAGGAATGGCTACAGGATTTAATTAAATGTCAAATAGAATTCTATCTGGAATTATTTCTTCTAGGGATATTTAGGGCAAAATATAATAGAAAGCTAAAATATTTGATATTACATATATTAATGGCAGCAAGGATTGCTTTTGCGCAGTATTGGAAGAAAGATAGTATACCACCAGAGGGATTAGTAATTCAAAAAATATTTGATTGTGCGGAAATGGATAAACTCACATTAAAGCTAAAGGGAAAGGATGACTCAGTATATTATGCAGTATGGGAGAAATGGTATGAATCAGTGGTGAACTGTAAAATTTGTTACTACCAGTTCTGTGGGCATGGCTTGCGGGGGGGGGGGGGGTAATATGACTGAGTGAGCGTGGTCAACTTTTTTTTTTTTTTACTTTTAAAACCATTTTTTCTACAGCCTCTTCATTTGAAGAGGTTGCAAAAAAAAAAAGCTTTTAAAGCATCTGACGATCCCAGCTGACTTGCCTGATTGGCAGAGGCTTTCTTTCTTTCTTTCTTTCTTTCTTTCTTTCTTTCTTTCTTTCTTTCTTTCTTTCTTTCTTTCTTTCTTTCTTTCTTGCCTCTGATGATCCCAGCGGAGCTGCATGATTATCAAAGGCTTTTTTTTTTAACTTTTAAAAGCATTTTTTTCGGCCAAAAAGGTTGTAGAAAAAATGCTTCTAAAATTTTTTTAAAAAAGCCTCTGATGATTGTGCGGCTCAGCTGGGCAATGGGGAGGAGGCAAGGATTTTTGCTACCGGTTCTCCAAACCACCCACCTTCATCACTACCAGATCGGGCGATCCGGTCCGAAACTGGGAGCATTTCACCCCCGATATGAATGGATAGATAATAGAAATAAGGAACAGAAATGTACATAAAAGAATAGAATGTTTAGAAATAGAATGTATATAATGTATTGAATATTGATTCTAGTTGTATGAATAATGTCACAGATTTGTTAAATATATAATAGAGATATGTAAAGAGAAAAATGCAATAAAAATTCAATAAAAAAAATTAAAAAAGAGTTATTGGGAGTTGTGCAGACTATAAATGAAATGAATTAGTGACAGCCACAGTTAACAAACCATAATGACTGGATTCATACTATACATCAAGCCAAACATAGCAAAGATAGTGTCTTCATCTATACAACTTTTATTGCTCATTAAGATTATCTGTTTAAGAATATTTTCAGAGCTACTAATTCATTGATTGGTGACTTACTGCAGAACAATCTCTTTTCTAGCTCTTCTCTAACACTAAACTGAGCTTTGTGATATACAATACTTTCCACCATGATAAGAAAACTACAAGCATATTTGGTGGCCTTTAAGAAAGCCCTAAGGCATTTATCTCTCTGATCAATTTTTATTTAATACTTAAGTGTTTCTAATTGGATTGATTGCCTTGTTCTTACTGTAGCTGCATTCAGGTGATTAAATTATTTCTATTTTTAAAAAACTGAATTTAGTACTGGATTTTTTCAAGACAGAGCAGTAATAAGTGTTTTCCAAATGTAACAACTGATTGATTATAGCTTTGACTGAAACATATTTCAGAACGTATTTCTTTGATAATAGATATTTATAATATATACAAGTGCATGCCAAAAACAGAGCAGAGATTCATATTATAGCTACATGTGTCGGCCATCATTTTAGGGGATATCTTTGTAGAGTTACTTGACTTTGGAGTGATAAATATTTACTAGAATAACCATATATCTGAAATTATGTCAAAAAGTCACAATTTTTAAAAAGTTTGTCTTCCTTCCGCTTAATTTCTAGCTTACCCTTTTAACTCCCTTTTCTTGGTCTGATCTCCTTCTGTCTTAAAGACTCACTAAAACTGGACTGTAAATATCTGGGCAACCAGGAGATGGATGCAAGGGGAGTTCCTTTATGACTTCACTGACATCTAAAGTTGCCCATGACAACCCATTTGATGTAGTGGTGTAAGGCTAGAAACAGGAACACAAGCTGGGGGATCATGAGCCAGTCATTATCTCTCATCAAAAAGAAAAAGGCAATGGGAACTGGCCTTCAAATATCTTGCCAGGTAAACTTTTCTAGAATAAATGTTGACCGGTCTCTATTGTCCCTCTTCATACAGAAAGTAAAAAATAATTCATGTGAAAATAATAGTAGTTCTGTCTACTCATTATTAACAACACAACTCCCATCCTATGATAATGTGCAGAGGTAAAAAATGTCTTTGAAATTAATGGCAAATTTGTCCAAGCCATTATCCAAGGCCCTTATTTGAAATGATTAAGCTCATTGAGTGTTTGCTTAATATATTTTCCTCTCTTCATAGAGATGCATGATGCCTCAGGGCAAGCCCCTCTAATAATTTTCAATTGAATAAAACCATAACTCATGACCCAATAAATTATTAAGAAGGCCTGTGTTGCACCTGAACTATCATTCATCTTACTACAATGGTGGAAAGCCTACAGTTTTTGGTAATGGTCCTTGCCATGATAAATAGTTCTTTTAAAATTTATAAATACAGTACAGTGGTAGACATTAAAACATATTCTGCTGTTGAATTATCTGTCAAATTGTTTTCCCCCTCCCTCCTGCCTTTACCAATGAGTTGTACTTATAATTGTTCTGGTGTAGAAAATGTACCAGATTAGTAGTTTCATTCCTAACTCTAAAGTTCTTTTGAAAAGGATTGTCAAATGATAAATGCTCCACAATATCCAAAGTCGATTCTGAATAATTGCTCAGTAGAACTAAAAAGTCCATAATCAACCATCAACAAAAATCTATACTGAGGAATATTTAGAGCTCTCTGAGCTTGGTTGTTCACTTGCAGAGATTGCATTATCCTAGTAGATAACATCCTCCATACTAGTGAATTTGGGGTTTGTGCATTGTTTATATGCAGTAGCTTACCCTGCCACTGTTGCTGGGGTGGTGGTTTTCAATTTGGTAGTTTCTTGATTAGAGCATTGTTTTTTGCTTGATTGTTTATCTTGTGTTAATCCATGCTTAACTTGGTGTAGGTTGCCAGGGAGAATGTCTCTGGTAATTTTATCTAAATGCTCAAAATACTAGCTCAACTCAACAACCACCACCTCAATCACAACCACAAGTAACCATCCACCCAGCAAATAATTCAAACCTACCAAATAATAGATTCTTACTTATCAAAGATGCCATTGAATGTGAACAAAAACGTCCAAATGCTATTTTATTTGGCCTGGATGACAAAGACGAATCTGATGATATCACTAAGGTTCACAACATTATAAGAAACTCCCATAAACCAAACATCTCTCCTGATGACATCATCAAAATTTCAAGAGATGGCCCTGAGTTCAAATACAACGATGGCCTGGTAGCTCCACCATTTTGCAAAATTATTTGCAAAAATGAGTCCATATTCATACATACAATAAATTCAATTGCCAAAACCAACATCAGCTATAGCAAACTTTGCTCACGTCCCGACCTATCCATATTGCAAAGAATCCTCTCCCGTTAACTCCGATCAGAATTTAAAAGACATCAAGACATACTGACTTATACATTGACTACCGTGCTGACTGTATCAAAAGAAAGTCCCACAATCCACATCCTAACACCCAATCCTCCTCCATCCAACCCCCCATCATCCCAAACTAGGCAAGCATGCCTCTACCTTCCTCTATAACAACTACTACCGACCTTAAATGCAAGCTATTTAATGCAAGAAGCCTTGTAAATAAAATACCTGAATTCCTCCTCTTACTAAATATGGCTATATTTGACATTATATTTGTCTGTGAAACTTGGCTGAATACATCCCTCCCTGACTCCATTACTACAGTAAGAGACTATCGTATTTACCGGTTAGATCATGAAATCCATTGAGGATGTGGTGTTGCTATCTTCTACAGAAAGTCCCTACATCTAAAAAATATTCAAGTTCACGGGAACTTGCTCTTCCTGAGACCATCATTTGTGACCTGTCCTTAAATACCACATTTCGATTCTTAATTTGTTACAGAGCCCTAGATTACGACATCTAACATGTAAACAAGTTAACTTTGCTACTAACCTGGGCAGCCTCCTGTCCACACCCAATAATCTTTCTTGGTGACCTTAATTTACCACTTATTAATTGGACCCTAAATGAATGTACAACTGAACCTATACATGAAACCCTGTACAATACTGTAACTAATCTGGGACTTGATCAACTAGTAACTAACAACACTAGACTCAACAACTGCCTTGATCTCATCTTCTGAAACACTTTAAATTCAATTTATGGATTACAAATAAAAGAATCATTCTCCAACAGCGACCTAGTATTTAGGGAATAACATGGTCTCAATAATTGCTGGAATAACTCTTATCCACCAAATCATAATTAATACCTGCTTTATAATTTTTAGTTGCTAAGACTCTTTCCTGTAAATTTCACTCAGTTTATCTTCAGATTCTATTTCATTGGTTCTGTGAACTGAATTGTTCTGGATAATCTTCTGAGACACATATGAAACATGGACAGAATGTATTTATTTATGAAATGTGGTTCTAGGTGTGTACAATTTTGAAATAGATTTGATGGTGTTACTTGTATCTCAGGGAGTGAAAATATGAATCCTACCTAACTAGCTCCGATCTTTATTCAATGAACTCTAGAAGTCAAAGACAGAGAAACAACCAAATAACTTCTGCTCAGTTTGAATCGCTATCAGATTGATTTTAATTTACATCGTATTACCAGGCTCTCCACTAATGGAGTCAGTCTTTTGGGACAAACCTTTCCATCTGTGTATGAACAAACAATATTTGCAGCAATGCTATCACCAGGAGGCATTTAAATGTGTAAATTATATAGATTGGCAGATTTAAGCCAAATGCTTTTTCACGGAGCATAAAAGTAAAATAAAAATAGCAGACAAAACATTCATGGCTTTGTATTATTTTACTCAATTACCTGATATTGAAGAGTCTACCTGTGGATTCATAATACAGCAAAACAGCAAGTTGCTCAAGAAGCCAAGAACTTCAAGTAAATGTTATGGAATCATTACTCACTGCTTCTCCTTTGGGCTCAGGTCCAGAATAATGGACAGAAATTGCTTTCCATAAATTATGTGTGTTCATAATCATGTACATATTATCTATATACAAGTACACATTTATACTTTTAAGACATTATTTGCAGTCAAGAGTTTTACCAAGCAATAAGAAGAATCTTACTAAATTCTGGAGATGGTCTGGGAGCACTGAGAAGCCTGAAAGAATCATATTTATGCCACTTTTAAGGTCAAAGGGCTTCTTATGAAAGCCATTAATATCTAATCTCCTAAAGTTCAATTTATTGCCTAAAATCTTTTTTTTTTAAATTTTATATTACATTACAGTACAATGCAAATAAAATCTGTTACACAGTGGTATTTTCTATACAGATTTGATTCATTCTTTTGTTATAGTGCCTCCTTATTTACCTATTCGTTCTGGTATTTACACTATCTCTTAACTCTCCCTTATTCGATTATCCATCCATCTATACCATAGTTCCCACACCGTATAGTATTCCTATTTCTCTTTCTCATTTAACTCTAACATTACTTTACTCATCTCGGTACACTCTAAAACTTTCTGGATTGCGTGTTCCTCCAGTGGTGCCTCCTTTCCTTTCCAGTGTTGTGCGTAAACTATTCTTGCTGCTGTGATAATGTGTATAATTAAGTACCTCTTTTTTTTTTCATATTTCCTCTTTAGTACTCCCAGGAGAAAAGTTTCAGGTGCCAGTTCAGTTCAGTTTCAGGTGCCAGTTTTTCTTTAATTACTTTTTGTAACCAATTTTGGATTTTTTTCCAATATCTCATCACTTCGGGACATGAGCACCACATATGAAAAAAGGTACCCTGGTAGTATCCACATTTCCAGCATTTGGGAGTTACGTTTGGGTATATTTTAGCTAGTCTTCCAGGGGCTAGGTGCCATCTGTATAGCATTTTATATTGATTTTCCTTAAATGATGCTGCTTTTGTTAATTTCTTTTTAGTTTCTATTCCAGATTGTCTCCCACTCATCCAAATTTATGTTGTGTCCAATATTTTTTTGCCCATGCTATCATTGGTTCTTTTACCACCTCTTCTGCCCTATCAAATTCTAGTAGATAGTTGTATAATCTAGCTAATATCTTTTTTTCTGGGACTATCAATAACTTATCAAATCTATTTGTTTCCACCGCTATTCCAAATTCTTCCTTGTCTTTTTGGTGCCTGGATTTAATCTGCAGGTATGGCCACCAATCAGTATGGATGCCCTGTTCTCCTAGTGTTTGATTGGTTTTGAGATTTCCTCAGCTATCTAAGAGCTCTTTATGACTAAACATTTTATTGGTTTCTAGTATGTTAGGGTATATCATAGCTTCCATTGCCGAAAGCCAGTTCGGAACCTTCATATATTGTTTATATCTAATTTCCTCCCATGTTTGTATTAGCGTATGTCTTATCTTATGTCTGTGGAAGTATGTTTTTTTTCTTTTTTTCCTTATCCCATAGATAGGCATGCCATCCTTTTTATAGGTCATGCCCTTCCAGAGTTAAGATTTTTTTATTTTTTAAAGTGATCCATTCCCTTATCCAGACTAAGTTAGCCACTTTGTAATAGATTTCCCACACTGGGAGTCCAAGCTTCCCCTGCTTCTATTATCTTGTAGTGATCGAAGTGCAATTTTTGGTTTCTTCCCTCCCCAAACAGATTTCCTGGTAATTTTGTTAAGTTCTATAAAAAGTCTTTTATCTAAAGTGACTGGTGTGGTTTGAAATAGATATAATAACTTGGGCAGGAAATTCATCTTTATGGTTGTTATCCTGCCCAGAAGTGATAACTACAATTTCTCCCGTTTTTCGAGATCCTGTTTAATTTTTTTAATCAGTGGTATATAGTTGTTTTCTTTCAGGGCCGAGCATCTTGATGCTATCCAAATTCCTAAGTATTTAATTTTTTTAACAATTTGTAAGTCCAATTTCTTTTCTAATTCTTCCTTTTGCCTTTCTGTCAAGTTTTTGACCAACATCTTAGTTTTTCCTTTATTTAATTTAAATCCATATCTCCATATTTTCCTAATTCCTCAGGAATTCTTTGGTCCATTTCTAGCGGTTCCTCAATAATAATCACTACATCATCAGCAAAGGCCTGTGTCTTATATTCCTCTCTCCTGATCTTTAGACCTTTTATTTCACTATTGTTCCTAATCCTATTTAACAAGGTTTCTAATGTTAGAATGAATAATAATGGTGATAATGGGCACCCTCGTCTTACTCCTTTCTTGATTTGAAACGTTTTGGTCATATCCTCGTTTATTATTAATCTTGCCCTTTGTTGGTTATAAATTGTTTCTATCATTCTCTCGAAGTTTGTTCCAAATTTCATTGTTTTAATTTGTTTGATCATAAACTTCCAGTTAAGATTGTCAAACGCTTTTTGGGCATACAAAAATACTAAGGCCATTTGCTTTTCTGGGTGGGCTTCATAATATTCTAAAATGTCTACAACTATTCTTATATTATTCCTAATTTGTCTGCCAGGTAGAAAGCCATTCTGGTCTGAATGTATCATGAAATTTAATATTCTTTTCATTCTTTCAGCCATTATATTCATAAAAATTTTATAGTCCAAATTTAAAAGGGAGATTGGTCTATAGTTTTTTACTTGTTTTGGGTTGGTACCTTCTTTTGGCCATAATGTAATATAAGCTTCCCTCCACAAATCAAGTATTTTGGCCTCCAATAGAACCTCATTACATATCTCCAGTAATTTTGGTAGTAATATTTCATCTAATTTTTTATATATTTGTCCTAGGAGACCACCTGGGCCTGGTGATTTGTTGTTTTTTAGTTTTAAGATTGCCGCCCTTAGTTCTTCTATTGTGATTTCTTTGTTCAGCCCTTCCCTCTCCTCCTCACCTACCAGTGGGAGTTCTTCCTCTGATAAATATTCTACAATCCTTTCTCTTGGAACTTCTTCCTCTTTGTTCTGTATAATATTTTTGAGCAATTTCAAGTTTGTCTTCTTCTTTATTCTGTAGATTCCCTTTAATATCCTCCAATTGTTGGATAATCCACTTTTCATTTTCTTTCTTTAACTTGTAGGACAGCCACCTACCCAGCTTATTGGCATTTTCAAAGTAAAATTGCTTAGGTTGTCTAATTTTATTTGCCAATTCCTCCTGGTCTATTATGTTCATTTTATGCCTCAGCATTGTCAAGTTCTCTTTAGCCGCTTTATCTCCAGGACTTTGTTGTAGTTTCTTTTCCATATCACCAATTTCTTTCTGAAGGGTATTTTGCGCTTTCCATTTTTCTTTATTTTTATATGCATTATATGTTATTATTAACCCTCTTAAGTATGCTTTCATTGTATCCCATAAGTTTTTTGGGGATGTATCTTGATTTTCGTTTTCTTTAAAGAATAATTTCAAGTCTCCCATTGTTTTTTCTATGTATTCCTTCTCTATTAGAATTTGTGTGTTTAATTTCCATCTCCTAAACTTTTTTCTTTGTGGGGTCTTCCATTTAACTTCTAAGTGGTTATGATCTGCCCATATGTTGGGGTTAATTTCTGCTGTTTCGATTTCCAGTCCTAATTTTTTACTAACCCACAACATATCTATTCTGGATCATGATGTTTGGGGGTTTGAATAGAAGGTGTACTTTCTCTCATTTGGATGTAGGGTCCTCAAGATATCTATAGAAGGATTAAATTTAATTCCTCTATCAGGTCAAAAAAGGTTTTGGGTAGCTTGTCTCTTTATTAGTATTATTATCTTTGCCACTCTTGTAGTCTTTTTCTATGTCTGTTATCCCATTGAAATCACCCACTATGCAAATATTACTGTATTCCATTTTACATAGTCATTCATGCAATTTTTTATAGTATTCTCCCTGATTTTTATTTGGAGCATAGATGGCTATCAGTAATATTGGTGAATTTCCTCTCTTTATTTCTATCATTAATGTTCTTCCTTTGGGATCGGTATACTTTTGTTCCGCGACAATCCCGCCCTTAATATATATTGCTACCCCCTCTTTTTTTTTCTTGCTAGTGCTGTAAATGTTTTTGCTAATTTGTTACATTCTAAATATTTTTCATCTTGTTTCCAGATATGGACTTCCTGGAGGCATATAATGTCAATATTTTGTTTGGCTAATTTTGTAAATATCTGTCTCCTCTTTCTACTCTCGTTCAGTCCATAACATTTATTGTTATTAATTTCCAGTCCTCTATTTCTAGTTTCCCTAGGTGAGGTTAGTATTTATTTACCTTTCTGACTCTTTGGGTTCTTGGCTTCTTTCCTCTTGCATCCTTGTCCTCTTTTTCTTCTGTGTCCTTCATCAAGCTCTTTTATTATTTCCTGCTTATCCCTTTGTAGGACCTCAGCAATCATCTCTGCCATTAATTGTCCCAGATCTTCCTCCTTGCCTTCTGTTACATTCTGGAATCGCAGATAGAAGGCTGCCCAGTCCATCTCCAACTGAATAATGGAGTCCTCAAGTTCTCTGTTTTGGGCCATCAATTTTTTATCTACCAGTTCGAGCTTCTTTTCATTCTGTTCCACTTTAGTTTCCATGTTCTTTATTTTTTGTTCATTTTTGTGAATTGACTCTTGCATGTCATTCATTTTACAGTCCAGAGATTGGATGTCTGTTTTTTAGTTCATCATGATTGCTGGACATTTTCTCCTGCATTTTCATCATCATCTCTTGGATCAATATTAAAGTGGATTGCATAGCCTGCATCGTTGGGATTACCACGGATTTTTCAATCTTTGATAGTCCTTCTGTTGATCTTTGAGTTCCAGGTGATGCCATAGTGATTGTGGGATTTGAAGTAGTTTTTTTCCCCTGTTTTTAGCACTGTTGTGGAGAGACTTGTCATTTCTTTCAATATCCTCCTTTGATCTCTCACTATCCTAACTATTTTTCTCCAAACTACCATCCACTGGTGTTATCTATTTTCCTTGTTCTCCTTATCTATCGTTATGTTGGTCTATGGTGTCACTAAGAGAAACCTTCCAAAGTTGTACCCAGAGGAAACTTATATCTGTTAATTCTATGCCTTATGTTCCCTTATCACTTGTATTTCTTATATTTCTTATATTTTGTTTTTCCTACAGAGAGATGTGCTCACAATCAAGAGTCTGCTTATGGTCTTAACAAATAATCTCCAGTTTCTATACAATAATATCTATGTTCGAATATATGAAAAACAAATTAATCAATATTTAGATCTAGATTTCAATTAATCTACTTAACTAATAATTAATTGGTTCAAATAGTCTTACCCAAAATCTTAGGTTTCTATACAATGAAATATATATATAAATATGTAAAAGATAAATTAATCAATTATTAAATCTTTATTTCAGTTATTCAATTATTCACTAGGATATATAATCTACTACTAGGATATATAATCTTTATCTAATTAATAATTAATCATTAACTAATATATCAAATATATACGACTTAATTAATTGATCGTTCAACAAGTAACATAAAGGGGGGAGATCACAAGATAATAGAAAGGTAGGGGAAGAACACTTTATCTTAATAGATATATTCCAAGGAACAGATCCAGAGTTATTTCACTTTGGTAGGATAGAGTTTGTTATTGTTATTTTCATTTCCCAATGTTTTTTAACTTTAACTTTTTAACACAGTTTCTTTTTATTATTCCAGTTAGCTCCTACAATCCTTTTAAGTTCGGGTGCTATCAAGCTCCTTCTATCCTCGCTTTGTCTTTTCAGTTTTGTATCAACAATTAATCCAATTAATCCAATTAGTCAAAATATAAACTTAATACACCTTTCTCAATTCTGTTGGTCACTCCTCTTCCTCTGATTGCTCTTTGCAATGGCCGCGTATCCTGCTTCCTTCCTTTTCCGTCCCAGTCTAGATCTCCATCTGTCCCACCGTGATATCAATGCTTCTTCCACTTTAATGTTTACTCATGAGAACCATCAATTCTTCTCCTCGTGCCTCCGCTGTAACAAAATATCTTGTTATTCTTCCATGCCGTCCTGTCAGTTCAACTTATTCTGTTAGATCATTCTCTTTCTGTCCATTTGCTGCTCAATCTCCTTCTGTGAGTTTTCTCCCCTGACAAGACTGATCTCACTTCTCCAATTTTCTGTGTTTTTACAATGTTCTGGGAAAAAATCTCCTCACCTGGCACTGCCTCCACCGATCTTCTTCACTTCCCGGCTCTTTGTCGGCTTATCGCGGCCTCAAGTCCGCCATTTCAAAATGACAGACACATTTGTTCTGGGATTAACAGAGGTGTCTGATCGGGCAGTGAGCGCTCGCCCCGTGATTTTCCACTCGCCAGACTCCCTCTCTTGTTTGCAATGGTCTTCAGGCTCTTGTGCCCCTAAGGGTCCCCAAAACATGAAGAAATCCGGGGTTAGAGAACAGAGATCACTCTCCTCTCACCGTATTGCTCCGAATCACCAACCAGAAGTCTTAATGCCTAAAATCTAACCATATAACTTATTCTTCTTCCTAGTGTGCTACTCTAGGGGAAAAAAAGCACTTAGTGATCATAAACTTCATTTAATGGAATTAGCATCAATGAGAAATTAAGGGGTTTTGCGGGTAAAGAGGGAAGGTCTGATTTTAGACTTTCCAAATATATTGAAATGTGTGTATGCCAAAATCCATGCTTGAGAGAATTTTGTGACATATTTCACAACCCCCAAAATATACATGTGCCTGTTAGAAAACATAAGAAAATGTGTGTATTAAAGAATATAAACAAAAAAATGGATTTTGCCTTGAGAAAAATTTCTTGCCCAAAGTGCAAATATTAAGAAAGATTTGTGAAATCTTTCACAAATCACATCTTTCACAAATCACATTAGATATATACCTACAAAATTAATATTCTTTTTTAAAGTCCAAAATCCAATTAATACAGAAATGAGACCTAACAGAAGTTGTGGTTGGAAAAAATGAGAAGGTTTACAAAACTATTTGGCATATTTTTGGGGCTGTGGGTTGTTGTTTTCTGACTATAAGACATTATTTTGTTATATATACTCAAATATATACACAAGTTAGCTTCTGGGAGAAAAAGAAACAATGAGCCGTGTTATTCTTTGCCTACCCTGAGGTTTTATATTCTCATATTGTCTATCAGTTCCTCTATATTCGTTGCATGTATGTGTTTATATCACCTATCATATACTACATATATAAAATCTATATCTGTAGCTATAACATCTATATCTATAAATATCTGTGTATAATGACCAACCTAAACCAGGTCATTGCAGGATTAAGACATCTTCCTTGAAGATTGAAGACTGGTAAGCTATCATACTGATTCAGTTAAATTCTGAGAAAGGTAGGGGTTTGTGTGTGTGTGTACAAACACACAAACACATGAGCCATGGTAGTACAGTGGTTAGAATGCAGTACTGCAGCTACTTCTGCCGGCTACCTGCAATTTGACAGTTCAAATCTCACCAGGCTCAAGGTTGACTCAGTCTTCCATCCTTCTGAGGTCAGTAAAATGATTGTTGGGGGCAATATGCTGACTCTGTATACTGCTTAGAGAGGGCTGTAAAGTGCTGTGAATTGGTATATAAGTCTAAGTGCTCTTGCTCTTGCTATATATTTAAAATTATCCAGCCAACTCTTTTTACACACACACACACATTTCTTAAACACTTCCAAACATGGTTTTGTTGTGGCCTGTCAGCTGCTAGCCCATCCAGCATCTGAATCAGATGAGGAGGAGGGGTGGGAGTCAGGGTCAGCATCAAGACAACCTGAGAGCTCTGAGGGGGAAGAAGGAATGGAGCTGTCAGAGAGAGAGAGACAGAGGCAGAGCCTGGGCCAGCTGTCAGCCTCAAAATGGAGAGAACAGCCCTCAGGTCTGGAGGTGACTGATGAGGAAGAGGAGGAACAGCTGGGTCCAGTGCCTGATGCGCGGATGTGCAGAAGGCAGAGGAGAGGAGAGCAGTGGGCCGATCCTTAGGACAGAAGAGCCACCGCTGCTAGCGAAACCCCACCCTAGCTCTGGGGATAAAAGGCAGAGGGCAGAGATGAATAGATGTGGCAGACAACTATTTATCTCCCTGCCAGACAGACTTGTTAGCCTGCAGTGAGAGAGAAACTTTTTGCCAGGGCTGCTGGCGCTCCTAATAAAAGAACCATTGATTTAACTTGAAAGGGATTGTTGTGTTTGGGGAGCTGGGTCAAAACAAGTTTTTTCATTGGCTGCATACTGATGGCATAGGGCTTAGATATCTAATCATATGTTTTAGAATATGTTTCAGCAGTGTGGTTGCAATCCAGATCTCCACCATTAAATTTTGTTTTCCTGTGTGACCTTTAGCAAGTGTGTCTTATCTATTGCAGCTCTTACCCTCTGCGATAGTATCTCTCCAAAGATAAAGATAGCATCCTCTCTCCTAGGGTTCCAGAAAGTTTTGAAAGCCTGGCCCTGATCCCAGACCTGGGGTTGATGTTTATATTATGTGCTTAATGGCTCCTGTTTTTATTTGATTTTGTGGTTTATTAGAGCATTTTAGCCTGGTCTGTTTTATTTAACATTTATAGCTGTGTTTTTATTTTCTTTTGTAATTTTGTATGCACCCAGAGTCCACTGGATGGCCCACACATTTAAGTACATAAGTACGTAAATACGTAAGTAAATAATAAATAAATAAAATGAGTGAAAAAAAGAAAAAAATTGTCATTCTTCACCTTCACTGATTAGATTGGTCAGACAAGTTATTGTATTTCATCACCTGACATTTTACTGTCCCCCTTTCTGACAGCATCCCACAGCTGTGTTAGCATGCGTTTCCTTCTTCCTGGAGCTAATAGAAATGTATGCCAGTGCAATTTTCCCCTTTGTTTCTAGACCCTATTATGCCTCATTAATGAGATCAGAGAGAAGGGCTGTTTTTATCTTTTCATGCAGGATAAACTAAAGAAAGCAATTGTTGGATTCTGCAGCGAGTGGGGAAAATATCCAGAAAGCATTCTCAATGTGGAATGGGATTGGGGCTGGGAAAGTGACTTATTCTGACAAGTGGCTCTCTATCAAATGGAGCTCTAAGTAGCCCCTTTCTCTCTTATATTTTTAAACCTTGATAAGTCTATTTTTGTGCCAATGTTTTTCTTACAATGTTTCCATAGTGTTTAACTGATTAATTGTGTTTCTTTTTCCTTTCTTACTTTTATAGAATCATTTTGCTTCTGAAAGCATAAACTGAAATGCTTTAAAGGAATCCCATCGCCATAACATTCAAATTATTAAAACAATCATCATACAAGTTAGTATGAAATTGAATTTTGCTATGGTTCTGTAAAATGGAAGGACTGATAAGGTGAACCAGCATTTTCTAAAAAGTGTTATAAAAATGAACACAAATATGGGGAGAGTGCAAAATTGCTGCCATTCAACTTGTAATATAATCAGCCCAGTTTAATAAATATTGTTGTTCGAAGCAAGATGAAATAAATCTTTTGTGTTCTGAAATGCTGCAGAGAGCAATATTTTGATTATGTTTCATACTGTATCACACATTGCCAGGAAATGTCTCTAATTCTGCATGTCAACGCAGCTGGTTTTCTACCCACACTCCATTACTCTGCTGTCATTTTTGTGGCTTTGTATAAAATAATAACTGTCATCAGATAGCAATAGAAAATGTTGCTTTTCCCCTCCCCATTACTTCTAATTATATGTTGAGGTTTGCATGATAGTGATATTTGTAAAAAGACATAGTTCAATACTTTTTATGTAGGAAAAATTATGTTAAACCAAATGTTCCCTTTTATAGATAGATGTACTGCATAGAAAATATTCATTTATCTACCTGAGTCTTTTTCAAACCAAAGGAGATGAGTATTTTCAAACTACATTACTCTCATTTACTTCTTTAATATTATAAAATGTTGACCAAGCATAAACGTGATATCTCCTGCAGCCAATTCCACCTTTTAGCTACTTAGCCACAATATTAGATTGTCAACATAATTCAGATGTCTTGCATAAAATGAGCCACATCACTGGCTCCAGATCTCTCTATATGTACCGTCAAACCACAGTCTGCATTTCCAGCAATGCCTCAGACCTCACATAGTTTTCAATAGCCTTCTTAGAAAATAAAGTGGTGAGTTTCTCCAGCCCAGTGGTTTTTTTCCTCTGTCTCTCTGGCACATGGTGATTTGTGATTGGTCACAGCCACCATGGGAAACATATTACAAGAGTATCCATCATCTGCTTTCAACTTCCAAATGGGCCAATTGTAAAGTATCTGATCTTATTTCTCTTTGTGGAGCTCATATCATAAAAACCCAAGGTCGTTCCTACATATCATTTCAACTTGTCTCCAACAGCTCAAATAATATAAATGGTTCTCTTCTTTTTGTCCCATAACAAACTTCTCTGGTAGGTACTGGTCCCAAATCATGCAGTGTGAATTCTGTGGAGATTTGTATATGATCCCCCTAGTCCGAGTAGAACATCATATACTTTCTTTTAGCTCTTGCCTCAAGTATATTTTTAAAGCTTTAGTGGAAAGCTATTCTCACAGGGTTTTTTTTCAAGAAAAAATCGTTAGTATTCCTCTGAAGCTTCTTTCCAATCAGAGGAACACAAATATTACACACCTGAACTCACAGGAAACAGCAGCTGCTTTTTTAAGGTGACTTTGATAGGAATCAACATGCATCAAGGGAAAAATATTTCTAAGATTCAAAGCCTAAACTATTAATTTACATAATTGTGTGTGCACACTGCAGATCAAACATCCCCCTCCCCCAAAAAATGTCAAACAACATTAGACAGTTAACTTTATTAAAAGCTATGAAGTGTGGCTTTCCCCTTTTGCCTGAGGGGATAGGATGGGGGTAGGGAAGTGCCTGAATATAAGAAGTGGGATGAAGTGGACATTTTAGAATTAACCCCTCAGGCGAGTTTCCAGTGATGCCAGTGCTTTAACAGCTTAGCCGGTTCTTCTGATTCCTGATGAAACCATTGTGTTATTGAACAAGGGGTCCTTAAGCAATACAGAGATGGTGCCAAAGGCTAAAAAAAGGAAAAGTTAAAAGCAATATCAGAGTGGTCCCTATTAGCATCAAGTCACTGCTGGACTGCAACCCAACATATTCTGCTGATGTTCCCCATAGTAAGAACAAGAACTAAAAAGTAACTACAGAGAAACAGTTCAGATGGCTTTTTTAATATATATAACCTAGAATCTTAGTAAAGCTAAACCTCTATCTTCAAGCATGCTTTCTTAAGAATATATCACATTTTACCACTTATAGAATAACAGAGTTGGAAGGGACCTTGGAGGTCTTCTAGTCCAACCCCCTGCTCAGGCAGTAAACCCTGTACCATTTCTGACAAATAGTTGCCCAATCTCTTCTTAAAATCTTCCAGTGTTGGAGCATCCACAACTTCTGGAGGCAAGTTATTCCAAATTGTTCTGTCAGGCAATTTCTCCTTGGTTCTAGGTTACTTCTCTTTTTGATTGGTTTCCCTTCCATCCGTTGCTTCTTGTCCTGCCTTCAGGTGCTTTGGAGAATAGGTTGATTTCCTCTTCTTTATGTCAATCCCTTAGACATTGGAACATTGCTATCATGTCACTCCTAGTCCTTCTTTTCATCAAACTAGACAGACCCAATTCCAGCAATTGTTTTAGCCTCCAGTCACCTAATCATCTTCGTTGTTCTTCTCTGTACTCTTAACTTCCCAACCTTTCATCTCATAAGTGAAAAAAAAAACCAAACCCTTCCCTATTGCAGTTAGTGGTCAGTGTCCCATGTATGAGAATAATGCTAAATTACGTCTTTATTTCCATCAAATTGCAGTATACGTTTTCATGCCAACTGTGCAGCATATTTTCATAGCAAAAGAAAACCACTTAAGGTAAGAAGCTCATATTATACTGCTGAGCAGCTATAGCATCTGTTTTGGAAAAGGGAAAATACTGAAAAATATAAAAAGCACACGATCAACTCGAAAGTTAAGAGCTCCTTTATCCCGCTATTTACAAGAAGGATGTTAATCATTTCTCTCCCATTTGAAGTCACTGAGATTTGAAGATGCTTTCACCTGAAGATAACAGATCTTACTCAAAATTCTTTCCCTAAAAGTATTTTTCCCCATTTCATTTATTCTCATTGTATAGTTCAACAAGATATACATATACCATGTATATACATAAACACTTATACATACACACTTGTGGAAAGTGATGAGAAATCTGATCAGAATCTGTTTAAAAGTATGTATTGTAAAAAGGATTATGTGATTATTTTACTTCAGGTGGTATATCAATGGAGTGTTTTTAGTATGAATGTAAGGTAATGTTGCTAAATGGCCCCAATAAAATGCACAGTTGGGCAATGTACAAAAGAAGTCTTTATCAGCAAGATCCTTGTTTTCAAACAGTGGGAAACTATCATAATGAAAGGCTTGCAGTGGAACCAAAGAATGATATGGCCCATTGTATCAGGTAGCAACCATAATGCTTATAATGACAGGAGACTGTGCTAGTTATCTGTGAAGTGAAAGCATTGTTTGAAATAAAAATACCCACAAAATATGCTTATTGGATAAATAAATATTTATACTGCATAATTTATCAGTCACGTTTTAAAGTTAAAGTGGAAATAATATGTGAGAGCTTGCTGGAGAAATTTTGAATAATGTCCCCAAGTTTCAACTCACAGCTCTTGCTACCAGTGGCTTGGGAAATTCTGAATAGTATAATTTTATACAGGTAACAAAAAATAGGATTTCTCCAACATGAGGCTGAATGCAATTTTTAGAAATGTACCCGAAAGTGGGTGCAACCAATAATGCACCCCCCCCAATAGTTTACAAACAGTAGGGATGAAAACAACTTCTAAGATAAATTACTCTATTTATTTATTTTATTTGATATGTAAACTTACTCCATCTTCAAAGATAAAAGTGATCACCAAATGCTAATTCTGGGATGAGCAAGCATTAGAAAAGTCAACAAAAAGAAAGGAAGGAAGGACGAAAGAAAAGAAGAAAGATTATACAAAAGGGTATGCCTAGAATTCTGAATATCATCCTTCTATGTTGACATATTTTATTATTTTTCTAAAAATATATTGTATTCACAACCAGGTTTAAATAAAAGTAGAATATATCATATATATAGTCACTGACGTTCATTCTCACATTATAATACTAAGGGTACATGTTGCCTAAGCTATATATTGTAGTTTTAAAAAGAAATAGTCCATGTGTGAAGCTAATCCTGGGGTTCTCCTAAGTAACTGTAAGAATCCAAATAATCTGCTGCAATTACATGTAAAGATAAAAATGTTTATTTGTACTACACAGTTTTCTTGAATTTACTGATTTGTACATATTGTTAAAAAACAGTCTCTCAAACTCAGAATGAATTTTGAAATGCACTATATATTTGTATGCTTGCATTCTGAGATTTGATTTAAAAGAAATGCAACTAGGAAAACTTCTACCAAGAAACAATTGAGACTAAATGAAAAACTAAGAGAAAAAAGAATTAACTAGGATATAACAGAATTATAAAATTTGGCAATATATTTTACTTGCTCTTCATATTAAGAACGTGTTCTCCAAACATATATTTTAATTAAGCATGTAACAAAACTTAAAAGCATGCATATTTTATAATACAATAAATATGCGGTTGCTAAGTTCTGCTACAAATAAAAACACATCTCAAATAAAAAGACATTGGGGAACGACTGCTGAAAATTATATTAGTAGAAGTAGAACAAAATAACATTTCTCTGAGTTCCATTGTGACTATGATCAATAAGCCCTGCATTTGCAGATTTTAATTTATATTTTATGTCTGTCTACAAAGGATCTTGAAAATCAAGGTAAGTCATATGGATTCTATTATCAAGGTACACATTTAAACTAAATAAATTACAATGTTATGGTGACAAGGATTCCAACACAAAGTTATTCAGATCCAAGACCACTCCTGGAATTAATGCTGAACCTGAGGAATAAAATCTCAGGATCTCCAATTTATCAATATTCTAATAATCTTCCAATAATCAGTCAGTCGGTTGGTCGGTCAGTCAATCTCCCTGTCTTTCTTGCAAACAGTAACTCTAGGTGTGAAATGGATTAAAAGTCCAATAAAATAATGCAACCATAATATAAAGTATACATAATGGCAACCAAGAAAATGGCACCATAACAACCCTCTCAGTGGCTCTCTTTACCTCTTCACTCATCATGCAGGGAAAGAGACACATTTTTAAGGCTTTCCAGACTGCTAGGAGAGTTGTAAGCAGCCAAATGTCAGGTGATCTGTTCCAGAGGATATGCACTTCAAAGAAAAATCCCTTTTTCCTGGATGCAATTAAATGACATTCTCAATCACCCAGGACTTCATTTGGAACTAGCAGGCATGTTGAAACAATCAGAGAGATAGGGTCCTACAAATAACCTAGCCCTGTGACATGGAAAGCTTTATAGGTGACAACCAGCACTTTGAATTGCACCTTCAAGCATGCTAAGAATCAGTGCAGTTTGCAGATCCAAGGTGCAACATGGGCATGCCATGGGGCACCTCCAACTGCCCACAACTCTGAATTCTGGACCAGCTGAAAATTCCAGATCTTCTTCAAGGGCAGCCCCATGTAGATTATATTACAGTAATTCATTCAGAAGATGATAAAGACACAGATAACTATAAGCAGTGTGCCCAGTTCCATTAGTTGAAACCGCACAAAAGTCCTGTTCCTTGAGGAGAAATCAAAGCTGCCAGAATTTCAGTGGGATCCAGTAATAACAGACTAAATTTTGAAATTCCCAGGTAATAACTGAAGGTAGGATGAATCTGAACATTTAAGCAGTTAAATTCATCTACAGGTATCTGTAATGTATACGATGAGAGTTGCAGACCAATCTTGCTAAAGAAATGTATTTGTAAATTAACGGAAAATAATGTAATGGAATATATATATAGAAAATATTATGTTTCAAAATATTAATCAGATTTGGCAGTAATTTTAAATCCATTAATTTTAGCCCAAATGTTCAAGTAATTTCTAAATCATCTGCCTAGATATTCTAAACCCCTAATTCTTATACTTTTCTACATTGTTAGAGAAAGCTAGTAGCATCAAACCTGGAATGCAGAATTTAAACTCAAGATTTGGATTATAAATTTCTTAAATCTTTATAAAAGGTAAATATCAACATATTTGGTTAGCCGTCTTCCTAAAATTCCGCTGATATTTTCCAAACTTCTAATTATATTTGCAAAGCATATTTTACCAGGGGGAGGCACTCAATAATAATATGTAATTCAGGTATTGAAAAAATCAAATCAATCCATGATCTAAAACTCTGAGGAAACTCAAGATACTAATAGAAAAGAATATTTGCAACTCAAAGTTGAACTGTGACTCCTTGGTGCTTTCTGAGCTTGATTGTTTTCAGTTATTGATGATGTTACCTAGTTGGGTAATGAAACATCTGAAAGAAAACAACTAGACTTAGAGAGCACGAAGTACCCCTCAAGCTCCAGATAAATCAAAATTCACTTGGATTATTGCCAAAACACAAAATCAAAGAGTTTCTTATCATCCAAAGGAATTATAACTATTGAACCTTGTCAATTTGAAGTTATAGCAAGAATATTAATTAAAAATCCAATACTGCCAGGGGTTTGATGGCCATGCATAAATTCAACCTGAGCTAGGAGCACTAGAGTTGGATGAATAACCAAAAAAGTAACTAATAAAGTAGATAGACAGTAGAAATACCTGGTTTTTACAGCTCTAAAAAAAGACTAATAGAGCACCCAAACCTTGGGAGCAGGTGTAGCAACAGATAAGTTTAGATGATGCTGCCTCAAAGAGGGGATCTGGAATATGGTATCACTGGCAATTGGACAGAATAAATAAGTGGATACAGGCAATCTTTCAAATAACCTGGCCGCATGCCATGAAGGGCTTTGTAGGGAATACCCAGCACTTTGGACTATAATCAGAAGCCTACAAGGAACCATGAAGCTCATTGAGTAGCTCTGTTACTTAGGCATGCCAAAGTATGTCTAATACTACCTCAGTTATAGATAGAAAAAATGGGAAAGAGTAATGGTACACTGATAAAAATAAAAACAGAATCTCTATAATTCAACTGATGATGAACATCTCAACATGTTCCTACTGCTCTTCACAAATTAATAGCTATTTTTAATTTCATTACTGTTATACAATAGGGTAGGAAAGAAGAAAGTTCATTTAATAAAAAAGGAGAAGAAATAGGTGTGTGTGTGAGGGAGAGAGAAGTTAATGCATAATATTTTGATTCAGTGTTATTTATACAGCATTAAGTGGATATTATTAATACTCTGATGTTGAGATACAAACTTCAAGAGATAGAGACAAAAATGATTGTACGTTATGATTTGACATATGGATATTAATAAGTATAAGATTGTTTTTTTTAAACAACACATTAATAAAATAACAGTAATAAAAAAGAAAAATAGTTAAAAAACAAAAGAAAAAAAACAATTTGGCTTCTACATTTTCTTCTTTTTTTCCTCTAGTAATTTGCAGTGTTTTATAAATATTTAGACCCCATTAGAAGCTAATCTAGAAATGTTTATATTTACTCTGCTATGTAATATATTGTATATACGGGAACCATTCTTGTTTAAATTTGTTTAAACTTCTGTTGTGGAAATATATTGTTAATTTGGTCATTGTTGCATATTCTCCAAATTCTCAATCAGATATTGTTGGAATTGTATTTTTCTTCAAGTAATTGGGCATTGAGCAATTATTCTTGTGCCATGAGCATGTATCTCAGTAAATTATGACATTTTGAGTTGATGGGTTCTAGGATTATGCTTAGTCAGAGAAATTCTTATTTTATTTGAAATTTAATTTCCAAACTTTTCTAAGTTGGAGTTTATATATGTGCCTTAAAAAATGGTATATTGGTTTTGTATACAGCAAGCATTTCAAATTTTGACTTTCCCCTTTAACGTCCAGCTCTTCTTCTTAAGATCAGATTTATTTCTTCCAACAATATGTAAATTCATCAGCAATGATATACTCTGTCCTTTACTGAATAATACAAGTTATTTCTTTAACCTGTTCACTGAATCTGAGTGGACCATATCTACATATGTAATTACAGTTTTTTTCACTGCAATTATCTTCAAGATGGAAGGCATTTGAAGGAAAGGCTATTTGTGAATTGCTGGGCTTATATTTTTCTAAAAGTTGCATATTTTTATTAATTTATTAACATAATATTTTATGTCCTGTTAAATTGTTATCATTCTTTGTGACTCGGTACAATAAATATCTACAAAGTGCATTAACTAGACTAGTTCCTTTCAGTATTGACATTGCACTATTCAGGAAATTTATCTACTCTGTTATGCATGATAAGTAACTTGCTTTATCACTTTAAAATATTTTATTAAAATAAGTTTTTACAAAGATTTTTAAAAATCCTACAGAATCAAAAGAAGGAATAGAAAAGAAGTTTATAAAAGAGCAAAAGAAAATAGCAAGAAAAGGAATGATACCTAAAGAAACAACTTCTGATCTTATTTTCAGGACAGTTACAAACATAGAAATTATCATCTCCACTGCCCTCCGTTACATATCACAGTTTCCTTCTCCCCATAAGCAAACCTTTTTAATCAAAAATCCTGAAATCAGCAGTTCGTTTTTATCCATTTTCAGCAAAAAAAAATATCTGTAAAGGTTTCAAGTTTTTTATAAAAGTAATTGTACTTCCCCCTTTAATCAAACAAAAGAACATCTCTGTCTTTTGAATCTTGTAAAAAAACCCAATAATTTAATTCTGGGTCTCTTTGCATGCCGTATAAATTTGCTGACATTTTCTTGCCTTTTTGATAAAGTTCTCACTGAGATTGTAATTGGCACAATTTGGAACAAATAATTTATTGTAGGGAATTCATTCATTTTAATAATTACAATTGAGTCTAACCAAGATGGATTTAGATTCTTCCACCTTTCAAGATATTTTGATTTATATATTTTTGCCATAATTTAGCATAGCTGTTTGGATATATTTCTTGATTGTTACAGACCAAGATATTTCACTGAATTATCTGAAAGCCAGGTTCTTCCTGCAAAGGATTAACGAGTAGAGCTATAAAAAGATTCACAAAATTTTTCTGTAGCCAAGATCTTACAGAAATTAATACAGATCTATAATTAGAAGTTAGAGATAAAAAATAAGTCTAACAAGTGAATAAAGCAAACATAACAAAACATTAAGAGGGGCAAAAGGTTCCACGATGTGAACATTTTTCCAAAATTATTTCAAAGCTGCTTTTCAGCTTCTATGTGATTATCAGATATTTTCAGAATCCATAATTTCAGAACTGAGCGGCCAGAAAGTTGATGAAATATTGATGATTCTTCTCTGAAGCAATTTTTCTTGCATTGGTATGTTGTTCAATTCCTTTAATGAAACCAGAGAAAAACATAATACTGGACTTTTTAGTATCCTATTTCATTACAGTACAAAAAAAGGTGTCCACTCAGATCCTTCACAAATATGTTTCTTTGAGAAAGAACACAAATGCAATCAGAATATACACAGCCATAGCTATTTTGCATTCATCTACACGAAGTGCAAAATGCTTCCGAGAATCATTTCTTTTTCTTTAACCCATGTACACAGCATTAAATATGAAAGAGCCGAATTACTTCCATTACAAGCACACAACATAATCAGAGTTATTACAGTTATTATTGGTTACAAATGGACAAGATAAAACAGAGTTCAATGGCTTAGTGCTTATTACCTCTCCACCCCCCACCCCCCAAACTCTCATTTATTCTCAGGACAAAATTAAGAGAAGTTCATTTCATCCCCACTTTGGAAACGGAAACATAGGAGTGATACTGGATGACCTATGATCATGAAGTTGGGTCAATAGATTTAGTGTTCTCATAACTACAAACGAGCAAGGAAAGTTATTTGGCGAAAACAGTGTTCTGATCGAGGCCTGTTGAGTCAGTAAAACACACGAGTAGTCACAAAAACCTGTTTTATTTTAGCAGCTGTGAATTCTGTTCATTCACAGATGAGTCCCAAATAGTTGTAAAGAGTCCTTTGGGATAAGGCTGATAATCACCCACCTTTATCTCCCATGACATGCTGCCAAAGTGCTAATTGGCAAAGCCACACGGAGTCCAGAATGAAACAGAGCTTCAGACTTTAAACTGCACAGAATTAACAACATTGCTTCCTGCAAAGGCTCACAGCCTTTGCTCCTCTTTTAAGTCTTATGGGAGGGGCCAATCATCTCCAAATGCTACTCCCGAGTCGTCCTTTTGCTTTAATTGTTCTTGCCTTCTGGCAGCTCTGCACATGCACACACTGGGAACAGGCTCCCCCTGTTTTTCTGCCTTGCTGAGGTCTGACTCTGAGGCTCCAGAGGCACCATGTACCTCCCAGATGGCCCTTTCTCTGCCTCCGACACAGAGCCCTTGTGGTTTCATCATCCACAGCATTGAGTTTTAGGAAAGTTGTCCCATTATATTCCCGAAGATGCTTTTTCAAGAGGCAACTGGATTTTCTGGTTTTTCTTTGAAGAGATTTCTTTTCTCACCCAGATGAAAAGGCTCCACACCCATACGCACTACTCAGGTGATGACACAGATAAACCACCAGGTGGCCTTGTTGATTCTCTAAAATGGGTGTCAAGTTGACAGCATCACGTTGTCATCACATGACGTATCATGACTTTTCCCCCCTTCACTAAAATGGGAGTGGGGTGGCCAGCATGTGATGCATCTGGTCTGTGGGCTGGGAGTCTGACACCACTACTCTAAAAGAATGCAAATGGCAGGCTGTCTGCAAGGAGTATAAATATCTTCTATTCCCCACCATTCACATAGAGCTGATGAAGCTTATTGGGTGAGAAGTGAAACGTCTTCAAGGAAAAAACAGAAAGTCCAGTTGCCTCTTGAAAAAAAAAACATTTGAGAAAAACATAATCTGGATGACTGAGAATCTCTATAGACAGTTGTCCCATTATATAGATCCAGTTTGCCTCTTTTGCTTCTCTCTCTTCATTTCCCCCCCTTTCTCTCATATCCAGACTAATCCTTCATTTCCAGCCTAATTATCCAGTTTTGCGTCTCACTTTTATAAATCTCCCCCACAATGTTCTCATTCCACCGTAATGGAATGTTATTTTTTTTTTCAATACAACTTCCCTGATGTCATACTTACTGGGTGTAAATTGCTCTAGGGATTCCTGAGATGTGAATTCCTTTATCGTGTTAATGTCACCATTAGTTCTTATTGCTTCCTTAAGTGCCTCCTTAAGTTTGTTGAGGGTGTTAGAAATTCTCATTGCAGCTCTCTTTTCTGGCAATTTTGTTTTAATGCTTTGTTTGTTTGCAATCTTTCCGTTATTTGTACAGGAGCTTTTGTCTTCATTTTCTTTCAAAGAGGATTCCAGTTGTGTTATTGGATGGTCATGAAAGTGGTGTTCTATCATTTTGGACAGTTTTATACTTGTTTAATAGAGCTGGAGTTTCTGTTTCAGGAATGTTGCTTGCCTTATTTAGTAAGGTTTTAGACATGCACACTATAAATGACTGCTTCACAGCGTCTTTTCAATTTCCTTCTGTTGGTGTTCTTGGCAATATTGTTCAAAGTTATGACCACTTGCAGCTGTGTAATCTTGTGGCTGAGGACCAAAAGAAACTCTTCTCAATTTGTCAACAACTTTTCAGGGTATCTTGAACTCATTTTATCTCCATCTTTTATTAGGTAACAATATTACTTAATTTCATTATGAAGTCATTTGATAACATATTTATAAGCCTTGTAGATTGATAAGCAGAACACTATTACCAAAGGAGTCATATTTTTTTTAGACACTTGGAGTAATACTTCAATAAACACACACATAATATATAGTAACCGTGTATATCTATATATTTTAATATACATATTATAATCAATTATAAACAGAACACTGAGGAAATATATTGGAAGAGGAAGAAAACATGGCAAGTTCTGGTATCACATTTTTAAAAAATGGAATTATAACTATAAGAAATTCTATGTTTAGATAATATCTACATTTATAGAGATTAATAAAAATATTTCTTGGTTTGCACATTCTTATTTACTTATCAAAATAGAGCACAATGCCCATGAATTATCTTATAATTGCATATACAGATATATAATATATGAAATAAATCTTTCCTGGATTTCAAAAGCCAATTAAAAGGATTTCAGCCACATCTTTAATTTTGAAGGAGTTATTTGATAGTATTGAAACAGTAACATCTTAATACCTCCAGACAGATGGGATTCCTACTGAGTGTTACTATGTGCATATATCTGCATAAACATATACATTTAGTAAATTAAATGTTGATCAACAAATTCACTTAAACACATATACAGACAAACACAAATAGGAGATTGTCTGGGATGCATTTTAAGCATTCATACATAGTAAGACAATAGCTTACCCCCTCTTGACAGAAACAAATCCCTGAAAAGATTATATTGAGGGGAAAAAAATAGAAAAGGATGTTGAGGAGGTTTGAATATTTATGTTACAAACCATACACTGAAATTATACCAAGCCTTTATATTTGTAAAACTTGAGCTTTACCAGTTATATACATTGATTATAGACTATTCATTACAGAATGTTGAAGAAATATATTGGGAACAAGGAGAAAACCTGGTAAGCTCTGTTTTCCTGTTTAGAACAAATGAAACAGCTAACAGTGACATACCAAAATACAATCTCTCATTAATTTGAAGTTTTCTAGCTAAGACCATTAATATTATTACTAGAGCAGGTATAAATGAACCATTATAACAGCAAGCACAGAATTATCTGTTGATTAAGACACTTTAAAAATGTTCCCCTTATGAATATTCATCATGTGGAGTTGATAAAAAAATGTATAGTACTATTCACTTAGTTTTAATTGTCTTCACATATCAGCCAAATAGAGAATGCATAAATTCTATGGTTGAATTTGCTTTTTCTTCCTCTCCTTTCCTCTCTTTATGAAATTTTATGGTGATCTAAAATTAATCACAAACTAAATTAAAGTCTCCAATGATTATGCTGAAAAGTTATGTGAAATAATTATTTCAAATGTTTAGGTTATCTTTAACAATATTTATCTATATGGTACTACCAATAGTTAACCATCAACATTGTACAATATCACTCATCATATAGAATTTCTTGCTCAGATTTAGTAATTAGTTTTCAATAATTTTATTAGGGATTATATTACACAAGTAAAATTTATACAGCTATAAAATAGATACATTAAAAAAAATAAAGGGTACAAAAGAAAAAGAAAGCACAATCAATATTAAGGACTTAACACTATTTCTTAAAATAAACCCATCTCTACAACTTCATCTCTCCCTATTATGCAGCAAAAGTCCAATAGAGACAATTCTCTTTAAACAAATCCCCCACCCCACCCCCCGTCCCCATTTAGGAGCCATGCTGGCACAGTGGGTAGAATGCAGTATCGCAGGCTAATTCTGCTAACTGCCAGTAGTTCAGCAGTTCAATTCTCACTGGTTCAAGGTTGACTCAGCATTCCATCTTTCTGAGATCAGTAAAATAAGGACCCAGATTGCTGGGGACAATGCTGACTCCGCATTTAGAGAGGGCTGTAAAGTACTACGAAGTGGTATGTAAGTCTAAGTGCTATTGCTATTTCATTTTTTCAAATAATCCAGACACATTAAAAATAAATATTATCAGAAATAACCATTGGCATCCAGTCCTAATAAAGAAACCATTATCATCCAAATAACAGGCCATTATTTAAATGTTGGTCAAATAGATTAATTTTATATTATTTTTCCCTTTCTGAAGAAATCTTTAAATCCTCAAAGATCAGTGGTCCAGCATCATGCTCTCTTTTTAATCTTCCTTCAAATTTCTTTTCTGTATCAAGCATTCTTTGTGCTTCCAGAATAGTAATTTCAGCAAACCCCTCTTATAAATTCATGTTTTTTTCCTTTTTCCTTTTCCTTTTCCTTATTAATTCTTTAATTCAGGATAGAGTCGGGGTGATGGGTGGACCTAGGCATAAAGGCTGAATACCCTTCCTGAAGCCTATGTGGATTTCACAGCAGATATACTGTATATTTTTTCCTCCATAAGAGAAACATCTGCCTCTAACCAGGATTGAACTCTCAACCTTCTGAATGGGAAGCGAGTGTCTCCATCACTAGGCCAACATGTCACTCATCCTTCTTGTAAATTCAATATAAGGAAATAATCCAAGTCACTCATCTGGTTGTATTTCTTTTTCAATTTTTGAGACATCTTGGGTGATTAAGAGATGAACCAGTTGAAGTCCATCAGGTGACATTAGTGGCTACAAACAAGATAGAATGCTGCAACTCTCAGATGACCACAAACTGGACACAAAAACACAGTTCTGAGCATCTGCTCACAAAAATGCAGCTGTAAGGAGCACATCTGGGTTATCTGAGGGTCTCTCTTTAACTCCAGAGAATTTTCAGTCATCAGGAGTTTTTTCATCCATAATTTGTTTCTTTCTTTCAAAGGAACATCAGTTTGCCATTAGGTTCACCACAAATTTAGCAGATTGGAAGATTTTTTTTATTAATAGTGCCATTCCTCCGGCAATTTTTGATATCCATTTATAAAAATCTGATCTATCCAATTTCTAACCAAAATTCATTTTTCACCAAGAAGCAGAGCTTTCTTTGAAAAAAGAGGCCTCAATAGCCTCACTTTATTTTTATAAATCTCCTCTAGTTATATCTTTCAACTCTGCAATCTTCCATAATACAGAAAGCTTCTTTAGTCTTAAAGATATTAAAACAAAATGAGGTGTTTTTTTTCCATCAGGCAATACCTTTAATTTAATCTATATAAATTATTCCTACCTATGTCATGATTTTGATTAAAATAGGATCTGGCTGTTGTATTTCTACTAAAAGTTCCCTTAGGGCTAGCTTTTAAAATATGAAAACCTTGCTAGATTTAAAAGGAGCATTATTACCTTAAAATCTTTATGAAGGAGAAATATGACAATGATTCTTGCTGCTGTTGCTGCTGAGCCAGCCAAGACCTAAATCTGAAATATTATGGGGACCTAGTTGAAGATGTAAGAAATTATGCTCCTTTAGCCAGTTCATTCCATCATCCCACACCAGGATCAGACAAAGATTTTATTTCTATATGAATATGAGAATCAGCTGCCTTATGGATTTTGAAAAGTAGGATAGAAAGAGTATTAATGCTTCTGAATGTTGGTGCTGTTGCATGGATGATGAGAAGTGGCGGGCCCTGTCGATGCTCTCTTTTCTGTTCTTTGACATCTATATAAATCTATGGGAAGAAATCATGTGACAATCTGAGGTGCCGTATCATAAGTATGCTGACGATATGCTTTCTTATCTACACTAATCTCTCTGGGTTGTAGGGAAGATGCTGCCAATATCTTATCACAGTGTTTGGGGATGGGTGGGAGAAAACAGCCTTAAATTTAACACAAGTCAGATGAAGTTGTTGTTTGTAGATTGGGATTCATTCTCTGTTGATACTAGTGTGATCATTGGACAGGCAAGCATCTTCTATGAAGGGGCAAGTTTCTTGTGCAGATGGCCTTCAACCTTTAAACAACAGATAGACGCCATGGCATAGCTCCCCATAGAAGCCAGAAAGGGATGGTTTTGCCCAACTGTAACTGGTGCACCAGTTGCAGACTTATCTGGTGCAGAAGGACCTGTCTATGTCAAGTCATGCTCTCATTTGCTACCCTGCAACACTACTGCAATACAATCTTGCCTTTGATGATAATTAAAACTGCAATTGGTCCAGAATGCAGCAGCCTTTTTTTTTTTTAAGAGTGAGGAGGGAATTCCAAATGGCATTATTTGGGAAAGCATTCTACCATCTTTTTAATTCTCCTGTTTTATTTATTCTGTTCATTTATGTACTTGTTGGGGCCTTTCATGATTGTTACTGTATATTATTTTAAACATACTATGAATATTTCAAATAGTTTTCCATATTAAACTAGTATCACAGAGTATTACACTGATGATGTGAGCAATTTCAAACTGAATTTCAAAATTGTGCCATTGTGTGGAATGTAACTGAAATGGATGGATGGGTGGACGAGTGGGTGGGTGGGTGGATGGATGGATGGATGGATGGACGGACAGATGGACAGATAGAAAGACAGACAGAAAGACAGACAGACAGATAGATAGAGGTTTGTATTTATTTACTAAAGCTATGACAGTTTTAAATCATAAAACCTTTCTGTGTGCTGGTCTTCATTTGTAACAACTAGTTTTCCTTTAGCCATTGAAAAAGAAGTTGGAACTCAGTTTCAAGTTTGGAATTAATACAAGAATTTCTTGAGTCCTAAAAAAAAAGTGCATTAACTGATTAGCTTTGGCAAAAAGAAAAATATATACAACTAAGAAGTGACAAGTTTGAGAAATTTCTCTTGCCGGCCAGCTTACTTTAAAACATTAAAACACACCTCCACTGCAATTACTTATGTTTAGATCACACATTAAAAAAAATGATTGGTTTCTATGTGCCTGCTCAGTTATATTTTTTGTGGAGCTAAGAATGCATAACAAATCTGTAAGTTATAGATGGTGGAAAACATAAACTATCTTCCAGAGTTTTGAGGTCCTTTTGCACACTGTAAAACTTTTGTACAGGTTTATGAGCCAGGAACTACAGCATGTAGTTTAGTCTCCCAGATATATTATTAATCTGGTACATATTTTTAGTTTTCCTATTTTATCTGATGAGGTGCTGATGATTACGTACCTGGTATGCTTTCACTGCTTAGCATTTTTGCTCCTAGATATATGCTGTATGATTTCACTAGTGCAGAAACACTCCTCTAACATTTCTTTTCCCTTTAAAAAATGAATAAAAAGACCCAAAGTTATCATTGCTATTTTGTGCTCTAAAAAAAATCTAACTTCAGTACCACTTTCCATATACATACATCCATATTCATAACCTCCATGATATAAATATATGAAGCCACTGGGTGAGATCATTCATGGTTTCGGAGTGCGGTATCATCAGTACGCTGATGATACCCAACTGTATATCTCTCCCCAGACCAACTCAGGGATGCCCTTTTCATGATGTCTAAGTGCCTGGAGGTGGTACGGGTCTGGATGGGTAGGAACAGGTTCAGGCTCAACCCCTCCAAGACAGAGTGGCTGTGGATTCTGGCGTCCCATGATCTAGCATCCCCATCACTTCAGATGGGAGGGGAGTCTCTTGCTCCCTCTGAAAGGATTCATAATCTTGGCGTCCTCCTTGATTCATGGCTATCTTTAGTGGACCATCTAACGGCCATGACAAGGGGGGCATTTGCACAGGTTCACCTGGTGCACCAGTTACGCCCCTTCCTAGACAGGGGCACCCTCATCATCTCTCGGTTGGTTTACTGCAATGCCCTCTACATGGGGCTGCCCCTGGGGTACACCCGGGAGCTCCAACTGGTCCAGAATGCAGCCGCACAAGTAGTTATGGGTGCTTCCTGCTACTCCCATGTGACACCACTTTTGCGCGAGCTGCACTGGCTGCCAGTGGTCCTCTGGGTCCGCTTCAAGGTGCTGGTACTCACCTATAAAGCCCTTCATGGCATGAGCATGGGGTATTTGTAGGAACACCTCCTACTGGCCTCCCACCGCCCAGTGTGCTCACATAGGGTGGCCCCCCTCTGGGTCCCCTCAGCCAGACACTGTTGGCTGGCGGTCCCCAGGATGAGGGCATTCTCTGTGGTCGCACTGATCCTCTGGAATGGGTTGCCTGTCAAGCTCCGGACGGCCCCCAATCTCCACACCTCCCACACCGATCTTAAGACATGGCTCTTTCAACAGCTTCCCTGATCTATTGCTGATTTTAATTTGGGGGATTTTGGGGATTTTATTTGGTTTTAATATTAGTTAATAGAATTTTTCATTGTCGGGTTGTTTTTATTGTTGTGAGCCACCCCGAGTCCTATGGGAGAAGGGTGGCATACAAATCTGACAATAAATAAATAAAAATAAATATCCAATATATCAATTGTAACATATCAGTCAAACCGATTTTCTCTTTCATTTCATCATAGATTTTATTGCGTCATAGATTGGTATGACTGAGCTTGTATGAAACTCTAAGAAATTTCCTATCTAGCCTAGTATATTTTTCCTCATAATCCTAACACAGAAAACTTACCAGTATGCTAACCGGGAAACCACAGATATTATCTTCACTTGAGGGGAGAAGAAAATAGAAAAATCAGAAACTTGATTCCTAGCTAGCACAATCCCCCTCTTTTGACATGGGCCCAAGACGTGTGAAAAAGTTTTTATAGTAATTCCAGCTTACAAACTAAATATGAATCGACAGCATGATGTGGCTAGGTAAAGGTAAAGGTTCTCCTGCACAAGCATGCTAGTCATTTCCAGCTCTAGGGTGGTGCTGATCTTTGTTTCAAAGCCGAAGAGCCAGCGCTGTTCGAAGACGTCTCTATGGTCATGTGGCTGGCATGACTAAACACCAAAGGCATATAGGGCACTGTTATCTTCCCACCAAAGAGGTCCCTATTTTTCTACTTGCATTTTTTATGTGTTTTCAAACTGCTAGGTTGGCAGAAGATGAAACTCAAATACTTCATCCTGAAGATGAAACTCAAATACTTTGGCCACCTAATGAGAAGGAAGGAGTCACTGGAAAAGTGCCTTATGCTGGGAAAGATTGAGGGCAAAAGAAGAAGAGGACGACAGAGAATGAGGTGGCTGGATGAAGCAGTCACTGAAGCAATAGGCGTGAATGGACTCCAGAGGATAGTAGAGGATAGGAAGGCCTGGAGGAACATTGTCCACGAGGTCGCAATGGGTCAGACACAACTTCACAACTAACAACAAGAATAACAAGGTTGGCAGAAGCTAGGACAAGTAATGGGAGCTTACTCCATTATGCGGCACTAGGGATTCGAACCACTGAACTGCTGACCTTCTGATCAACAAGCTCAGCGTTTTAGCACTGAGCCGCTGTGTCCCTTTGATATGGCTAGAAACAGACAAATACACTTTTAGATCAACATCAACAGGATTATAGTTTTTAAATCCCTGGAACATTTTGAAAGTAATTCTAATTCATTCTGCATTGATCAGACGCCACCTCAAGTACTGTGTTCTAAGCAACACAAGAGGAACAACAGAGATGTGAACAAAGATGATTGGAATGAGAAATGATGTCCTATGAAGAAAGAGAGAATGAGCTGAGATTTTTTTTCTTTCCCTGAGAAGAGAAAACCAAGAGGAGATATGAGAGCTGTCTTCAAATCCTTGAAGGACATCAAACAAAAGAAGGTCAAGGCCTGTGTTCCACTTTCCAGTGGAAGCTAGACAGGCATCTGTCAGGCATGCTTTAATTTGTACTCCTATACTGACAGGAGATTGAACTCAATGACCTAAACAGTTTCTTCCAGTTTACTACTCCAAAGACCTACAGTTCAAATTTTTAGCAATGATATTATAACTATTTCTATCCATCACTTAGAATATGGTAGTATAGGTTTTTTTTTTTTTTTTAAAAAATAAGAACAGTGCATTTTCATAGTAGATACAGTCGCAAAAATGAACACAACTGGATTGCCCATAATTATCAAATCAGTGTTTCCAGTAAACTTTTCATTGTGTAACTTGGGTAGAATAATCTTTTCTCTTTCCTGATTTGAATCTGCCCTCTTACTATCTTTCAGTACTGGTTACCCTCCCTAGGATTTGTGGAACTGGGAGTTCAGGTATTAAAGGGCCACATATACTCTCTCCATAATCTTTTTCAAGTGATGATCAGGGGTGCTATTCAGCAGATTCTGAATGGTTCTGGAGAACTGGTAGCAGAAATTTTGAGTAGTACAGAGAATCGGCAAATGCCACCTCTGGCTGGCCCCAGAGTGGGGTGGGAATGGAGATTTTGCAGTATCCTTCCCTGCCACGTCCACCAAGCCACACCACGCCCACCAAGCCACGCCCACAGAACTGGTAGTAAAAGATATGTGAATTCCACCACTGGTGATGATCTTCATCTTTGCAGCACTTTCACTGTGTTGTTGAATCTTAAAACAGTTCTTACCACATCTATTGCTAGCTTATTTATTTTGCATTCTATTTCATGAAATCATTCTGAAATGCTGCCATCATTTCTGTAAAAAAAAAAAAAAAACACCCTTCACCATAGCTTCTGAAAGTACCTGCTACAAAACAAAAGGCCTATCTTCTCCTGTGATGTGGCAGTCAAAGGGCTGGCAATTTTTCCATCTTTCTTTTTTTCCTTCTTCTGGTATGACAGAAAAAATACAGCTAACGTGTGGCAGCAGAGCTCAAAAAAGCTTGCTCATGCCCTTTCTCTGTATTTATCTCCTCACATTTGTTGAAGCCATTAATAAAAACAGCACCGACAGATTTCCTGCTGAGTAGGCAGCTGTAGGTAGATGTTTGACGTTTCAAATGGAGCAAAAGATTTAACACAGAGCTGGCAGATTTGTATATTTCGGGCATTGCTATGAATACACAGAAAATTAAAGACTGCAGAAATAACTTTTAAACTTAAATGAAGACAACCTCCCTCCTCCACAATCACCCAAATTAAATTGATATGACAGTTGTTGTTGGAATACAAAAGCCATGCTATCTCATGGATTGTAGCCATGGTGGGGAATGTAATTCTGGACAAGTTAATGTCTCTTAACTGCTCGTCATGGGTGTTGTATAAGCATACACTTATTGCTTTATAGATTTGGACTTTACAGCTTGTAGAACTAATTTTAAAAAGTAGCACTACCTTCAAAGAATGACCTTTCAGATCACTTTTCTTTGTAGGAATCTCATACAATAATGCTACAGTTGTTCAAACAGAATATAATGACACCTGCATTTTGTAGGAATCCAGGGTTCTCACATGATGGCTCAAACTTGGAAGGATGTAACACTGTGCCTGAAAATCCCATCACATCCCATCTCACTGCTTGATATTCTTATTTTTATCACTTTAGAAGGTCCTTACAATCTTCATGGGGAATGGAGATTTTATAATATCCTTCCCCTGCCACGCCCACCAAGCCACACCCACCAAACCATGCGACGCCCACAGAACCGGTAGTAAAAATATTTGAATCCCACCACTGATGGTACTGAAATATAATTGAAGTGAATCGCTAATATGAAGGATTAACAACAAAAGTAGAATTAAGAATTGGAATTACCATCTTTATAATTTATTATAGAAGAAATGTTTACATATAAGTAGAATTCACCTACTGTAGATAATGTAAATTACATTAGATATGTACTGAACAAGATAACTGTTTGTTTGGAACTTAAAGTGCCATAAGATCTTCACCCACACATTTTTCAAAACTTTCTCAATGTGTTGGTTCCAGACGTTTTTACTACATTCAAATCCAAACCTCTGTTAAAGTTTCCAATGAATAATTCTGGCAAGTTGGTCATGAAAGTGCTTGTAGTCAAAATTCTGAAATTTTGCTGCAGCCACTGTCCAAATGGTTAATTGTTTCATCCTTTTTCATTACAGCATGCTAGATGTTGAATTTCTGCTTTCATGCAATTATTGGCAAAGCTTTCTCTTGAGGTTAAAATAAAGACTTTAGTTTCTTTTTTTTAAAATACTTCTGATCTTAACCAACTCCATGTAGGATTTTTTTAATCAGCTTTTCTTTCTAGATCTTTCAAGTATTGATTATGCATTGGCTCATTCTTCAAATTAACAAATTAGTTTTCAATTGTTTCTTTTCTATAGAAAAAAGGAAGATAGAAGGAATAGATCAGACATCCAGCCCTTGCTTATCAATGGAGACTGAGTGGAGCAAGTGGCCAGTTTTAAGTTTCTGGGTGTTATATAAAAGAGGACCTGGGGCATTCACAATACAGCACTGATCAAAAGGGCCCAGCAGAGATTATACTACCTGAGATTTCTCAGGAAACAACAACTGAATGAAAAATTGCTGGTGGCCTTCTATTGCTGCATCATAGAAAATATTTTAACTTACCACATCTATGTATGGTTTGCCAATTGCACAGTAGCAGATAGGGTAGCACTTCAAAGGGTCAATCTCATTGCCCAGAGGATCATTGGTTGCCCACTCCCCTCCTTGGAAGAGCTTTATAGCTCCCGCTGCCTTAAGAAAGTTCAAAACATTCTTAAAGATCTATCTCATCCTGGGCACCCTTTTTTTGAACTATTACCATCTGGCAGATTGTACAGGTCAATAAAAACAAGGACAAATAGGCTGAAAAACAGCTGCTATCCCAGGGCAATAACCATATTGAATTTTACGGTATAGTGCAATATTGGGGTTTCAATTTCAATTATGTAGAACTATGATGGCGAACATATGGCACGCATGCCACAGGTGGCATGCATAGCCATATCAGTGGGCATGCCAGCTCAGTTCTGGTGCATATGTGTGCGCTGGCTAGTTGATTTTCGGGCCTTCTGGGCCCACCAGAAGTAGAGAAACAGGCTGTTTCCTGCCTCTGGAGGGCCTGTTGGGGGGGGGGGGGAAGGCCCATTTTTCTTTCTTACCTGGCTCCAGATCCTCTCTATGCATCTGGGGAGGGTGAAAACAGCCTTCTCCACCCCCTCGGAGGCCCAAAACAGCCGATTTCCCAACTTCCGGTTGGACAGGAAGTGACATTTTTTTGCTGTCCCCAGCCTCCAGAGACTCCTAGAGAGGCATGCCATCTAATTTCCCTTACATTTTGTGTTTGGCTGCTATTTGCAGGAACTTAATTAAGAAGGAATCAAAACTATCTTATTTCTAGAAAATGAATATGGCTGGCTGGTGTTTCAGAGGGAGATACAATTAATGTGATAGCAAGCAGTGATATGTCATCACCCTCATCTGGCAAGGTTCCTATGAGACTTGCAGGCTATCATAATTGTAAATAAAAGGAAACATTCTTGATTCATGGATTCCAAACAGAGGATAAGATTGTTTCCTTCCTAGTTAGAGGTACTGCCTATATATTATTTGTGTAGTTTTGGCTAATTTGCTTTGTCTTTTGTAGCAACTGCATTTGTGGCTGATGCAAGAAGGAAAACTGAATTACGTAAACAGACCAAAAGATTACATGCATTTTTTTTCTCATGCTTACTTTGAAAATTTATGAAAGAAGATCAAAAGCAGCTTATGCCACAATACAATTAAATTGTAGGCAAATGCCAATAATGGTGTCAATTCTCATTGATTTCAATGGATCAACTCTTAGTACAAAGTATGAAACGAAAAATAAAAAAACCTTCAGGTGTATCATAATTATAAAGCCCTCTTTCTTAAATTCCAGAAGAGAGCATTGTTTTCAGACTTAGTGCTACTGGAACTGGTTCACCAGTACTGACTTGTAAAATGTTCTAGGAACTTTCATAGGTATTGTATTTAAACCAACCTTTGTTGCTAGGGGAGTATCAATAAACACTCGTCTATACTACAGCTAACAAAATAACCAAACAGGCTAGGCTACTTTTGTCTGAAATCTTTAAAGAACTGGGAATTAAAAAAAAATCATTGTACATCAATGATATTTGTAAAGTCCTATTGTCATGAAATATATATAGCAGAGTAGGAACAGGGCACAAGGTTATTTGCTCTTACATTGGGACTGTTCCTTCTTTTAGTCTAAACATAAATGTGCTTCACCACACATTGAAATATCAAGTGAGGTTTATGAAATATATATTGTGGGGTGCAGAATTTCTTCCCTTTGTTTCCCCATTTTATTGTATTTATTTTTCTTCTCTTTCAATAGCCAGCTAGAATTCTACATGGACTAAGCAGGCTCATAATCTCAACAGGAAATTCATTCTTTTGATTAAAAATTCTGTTTATCAAAAGATAAGACTGTAACACATACAAATGTATTGGTTGAACCTGAAGGAATAAAACCTTGTTCTTCCTACAGTTTCTATAGGAGGATGGAGAAAGGAAGGAAGAAAAGAGGAAGACAAAAAAAAGAGAAGGAAGGAAGGAAGGAAGGAAGGAAGGAAGGAAGGAAGGAAGGAAGGAAGGAAGGAAGGAAGGAAGGAAGGAAGGAAGGAAGGAAGGAAAAGAAATTTCCATTCTTTTTTCCCCTAAAGAAAATAATTAGTTTAAAAAACTTAATTGAAAATAGGTAGAATTTTGTTTTTTTTTTCTTCAGGGTACATTGCTGCTGAAGTAAAAGTTCAATAGAATTAATTAAAGGTCTATTCAGGCCACTTTTCTTTATTTGTAATCTGAATCATTTGTGGCTCGGACAAAATCCAATTGTGTGTAAAACAAAGATCAATTTGTCAGTGAAAGAGTAAAAATCCATAATTAATTGGAAAGAAAATTCTCCTTTTATTTGCCTTGGCTAAAGAAAACAACACCATTGGTGTAATACATTAAAGAAGTGAAGTGCAAATCTTTCAGAGACTTAGTCCAGCCTTCATTTCACAAGAAACAACCATTATCTCCTCTCCCCCTTTATTTCCCAGATTCAGTTTCACAATCACTAATGTATCTTTTACACTCCAAGTTTCCTCTTCTATCAAAGAAATGTTATCCTTAGTTGTAAAGTCTTTTTAGGACATACAATACCAAAGGATATGATGCATAGGTGTCTACAGGAGGAGTCAAAATCTGCAGGTTTAGTGATAACTCTATATGCATGTATTTGTGTTTGTCAAAATCTGCAAGGTATCAGTGTTAGGATCCAAGCCCTGCCCCTTGTTCATCCCTGCAACAAACACAGAGACACAAAACAGGCATAGTTGGATTGCAACACACGCTATGACCATCATTGTGTACATTTTGGACCACGCAATTGGACACAATATCAAATTAACAGTGATGTGATGTGATACAAGGAATGGAGAAAGGATCCTTTCTTTTGGGAAAGAAATGAAATTTGAAGCTCCAATTGTTGAACCAAATCAGAGACTTATTTCCTTAAACAAAGAAAAAATATGAGCATATTATATATCTGTATATGTAAAACTGTGGATGATTATTAAGTTGTATCAACTTTTGACTAAAGTTGGTAATTATCTTTGAGGAGTCAGGCAGTAATTAAGGTGCCAAGCTAAAAACTGGGAGATTGTATGTTCTAATCCTACCTTAAATACAAAGCCAATGGATGAACTTGGGCCAGACATCCACTCTCTCTCCAGTTCATGGAATAAGGGAATGGCAAGCCATTCCTGAAATCTTGCTAGGAATATTGCAAGATTTTGTAAGTATGTATGTATACATGCAGTGGTGGGATTCAGACAGTTCGCACCACTTCGGGAAAACTGGTTGTTAATTTTCTGAGCAGTTTGGCAAACTGCTTGTTGGAAGAAATAATTAGGGCAGAGAACCAGTTGTTAAATTATTTGAATCCCACTACTGTATATATGTACATACATTTACACACTAATGGTTCAGTTTTATATGACTACAGATACATGGGGGGGATATCCTTCCTTGCCAAGAAGGAAGTTTTAGATTGGATTATAACTATGATATATAGTTTTCTCTCATCACTTATATAGTTGTGTCCAATGAAGTAGATCAGGACTTCATCATTTATAACTAAATTCACTTAGCAGGACTATATCGGCAATTTAGAAGAGTGGCGATGTAGTCACAATTACTTCCTGAACAGATCTGTCTCCGCTTGTCCTGATCTTTATGGCCTTCATTTCAAGCTTTATACACTGGCCAGAACATGGGAGAAGAACCATGTAATTTTATTATACAACTGTTAACACTGGAATATTTTTAAGGACTGAAAGATTCAAAGAAGATAGCAACAGCAATTAACCACAACTGTTATCTTAAACAAAAATACACACCTATCCAAATCCCAAGAAATGACAAGAGTAGATCTACCCATCTAGGTTATAGAGAGATATGTTGTATCATGATATATTAAGTGTTTACAAATGTACCTTGTGTGTTCGCTACATCATGCATGCTGAAGATAAGACAGTTATTGATATTAGTTATATAAATGCATTAGAAAGCTAGAATAAAAAATATTCACATAAATATGAATAAAATACAAATATACGCCCTTCACCCCATAATTTAAAATGCAAATAGAGCCCCCAAGTCATCTCGGCTCCTACATCCATTCACATATTCATAGTTTTCTGAGCAACAATATACAAGAAAATTTCCATTGCCTTTTTCAGGAGATTTTTTTTATTTTATTTTCCAGGGTTATCTACAGCTCCCAGCAGTCTCCCATTTTAGTGTTAATTCAGTCTGACCCTGCTTAATTTTTCTCAGATCAGTTAGATGCTGCTGATTGCTACAACCTTTTAGTCCTAAGTAGCAAACAAACTAAAAAAAAAAAAAGAAATATTTACTAAGTATAACATTGAATAATCTTTTTAACTGTACACCAGAAGTAATCAAACAGGAACTATAGCAAAGTTGTCACAGAGATTCCAGTATTCAATGGAGACCATTCAATAATTCCCCCCCCCACAAATCCCCACCAAATGTATCAATCAAAATGGATGGACAGAGGCAAAGATTTATCTAGAAACATCTGTAGAAAAAAGAAAGGGCAGTGTTTCAGTCAGGTTGCCTAGCAATTTATAAGTTATAGACAAGACTAGGAATTTTGTTATGAAATAAATCAGTAGCCACTGAAGTTTTGCATGCTATTTATTGGTGGCCATGGCCAGTAGGGCTGTACAGATTTTAAAATGTTGCACATCTGATTAAAGTACTTCTAACATCTAATGAATGGAACACTCACCCTACTCCACTCCACATTGTATTGGTAGCTTCAAATCTTGGTCATGAAGGTTGACTGCAGAATCCCACATGCATCCCATTATACTCTGTTATCAGTCTCCTAAAACTCTCCAGAGGCAGGACCACATTGTGTTACGTCTCTAAATGAACTGCAGTAAACCAAATATCACCATGGTCTCATCTAACATATCCAACAACAGGAAGCCAACAAATTCCTAGCCATCCTTGAAGCCCTCCCCTAACTAAGCAATTTTGTCTCCTTACCCAACCTCACTCCCCATTTGCTACACATTTGCATCTACATGAGAAGGATCTTAGATATTTGTTTACCCCTTCATCAAGCCCTTACTACATAATTCCTTCCTTTGGAGGATTTGCACATCCTATTTAATCTAGTCTCATTTCTGAATTCATAACAAGAATGAGGTGCTACTATAGTGCTTAGTGGTTATTATAGTGACAGCAGTCTAGTAAAATGTAAAAAGTACATGCTACAAATAAGGAATACTATCTAACAATATAATTACATTTTGCACGTTTTCAGACTTCTGATGCAGAATGATATATGAACTCTTCCAATGAGCAGGCAATCAAGGAACTAATTATGCAGTACTGTCATCCTATTTACAAATATGTGATTTAATGATTGTACAGGTGTAACTACATTGACCTTATAATAACTCATTTCTGGTTCTTATATGCAAATACACGATTTGGTCCAGTTCCAGGTTGGTAGTACCATTATCATGCCATTATGCATCCCATTGAAGATATATGTTCTCTGAATTAAATACTTGCTGGGTGACCTTTGTTGGTTCATTTGATTGCTTGCTAGCAGAAGTGTACACAAGAGAGCTGTTGCACAAAGTATTTCAAATCTGAAGCATGTTGAGTTTGAAATAAATTTATCCAACCATTATGGAACTCTTTCAAATTTGTAGGTATTTTTCTGGATGAGTAATTGATCTGCATGGAGGAATTTGACATTAGTTTTTAAAAAGGATATGTATATAAGAAAATAAAGTAAAGGTAAAGGTTCCCCTTGCACATATGTGCTAGTCGTTTCCGACTCTAGAGGGCAGTGCTCATCTCCGTTTCAAAGCCAAAAAGCCAGTGCTGTCCAAAGACATCTGCATGGTCATGTGGCTGGCATGACTAAATGCCAAAGACGCACAGAATGCTGTTACCTTCCCACCAAAGATGGTCCCTATTTTTCTACTTGCATTTTTTACATGCTTTCGAACTGCTAGGTTGGCAGAAGCTGGGACAAGTAACAGGAGCTCACCCCGTTACACGGCACTAGGGATTCAAACCACTGAACTGCGGACCTTTGGATCGAGAAGCTCAGTATCTTAGCCACTGAGCCACCGCATCCCACTGGATATAAGAAAATAGTGCACAACAATTTTGGGTCAAAGGGATACACTTGTCCTTTGAATAGTATACTAGGATTTTCATTTTCCAAAAAAGAAGTGCTAAAATAATCATGGGAAGGGATAGGACAAAACCTAAATATTATAATTTAAATTAATATATTCCCAAATCTATTTAATAACATTCCTCTTCTGTCACATTAAAAATACAAACTGGCAGTAATTTTGGAAGCAGTTTGAGGGACTTCATCTAATGCTTACAGAGAACATATATGGCCTTATGTCAACCTTTCCTAACTAACATACTCTTCAGAGAGATGGACTTTAACACTCCAAATGTGCACATCAGCGTGACAATTGCTGAGAATTGGGAAATTCAGATTATAAAACTGTCAAGAGTTTATGGAAGTGGCAAAGCTGACCAATTTTGTCAAGGCAAAATGATAACACTGGAAGTATTATATGAACTTTCTACTGAAACCAGAAAAGTCTAAATTGATAATATATGGATTTTAGAATTAAAAAGGGTCAGTGAGGATGGGGAAGAAATAAGATGGCAATTATTCAAAAGAAAAAGGGCAGAAGTCATAATTCTATGTTTTCTTTTTATTCTTTGTATTCTTTTAGAGAGAGAGAGAGAGAGAGAATGAGAGAGAGAATGAGAGAAAGACTTTTATTGAAAAAGTCTAGTAAAAATAATATTTTTAAGAAAGGAAATTTGTCTGCTTACTTGGAGGCAGAGATAAAGAAGGCAATTAAGAAGATGATGACTATATTTTGTAAATGTCATAGTTAGAATCTTGAATAGCCCCATTCAGTGGTGGAAGTAAGGTTTTTTTTTTACTACCAGTTCTGTGGGCATGGCTTGGTGGGCGTGGTGTGGTGTGGCTTGGTGGGCATGGCACGGGAAAGATACTACAAAATGCCCATTCCCTCCCCACTCCTGGGGGAAGAATATTGCAAAATCTTCATTCCCACCCTACTCTGGGGCCAGCCAGAGGTGGTATTTACCGGTTCTCTGAACTACTCAAAATTTTCCGTTACCGGTTCTCCAGATTCTGTCAGAACCTGCTGAATAGCACCCCTGGCCCTATTACTATAGAAGAACATGGAAGGGAATGAAGTGCAGAGGCATAAATAGTGCCCACTTCTTTAATTGTAAGCCAGTTCTTTTTGAAGGAATAGTCAGTAGTGCAAAAATTATCCAGAAAATCTCAAGGGCAGTGGTGAGTTGCTGACACTTAGTTGCAGTTGTATGGCCACATCCCTCCCTTGTAATATTTTGTTCCTTGCTGCAGTAATTTTTACCTCACCATTTTTCCTTGAGGTGTCAATGCCTCATACAAATGTGGGACAACATGAAAACACAATATATCAGTGAAGGCAGAAGCTTTGCACAGAATATTGGCCTCAGAATGTAACTCAGCCTGGCCTTTAATTTTCTTGACATGATATTTTAGGGAAAGAAATGAGAAAAGAAAGAAAACAGCGAAGCGGAAGGAACAAACAGAATACATTAGAGTTGAAATAGATATAAGAAGAGACCTTTGAACCTGATAAATATGTAGAGAAAAAATCCCTCTCTATGTCTTTTTTTCCTCCTGAAAACTGTCCAAGGTTTAAGGATTTCTGGAAGCTTTATAAGACTTTTATAATTGCTCAGACTTTTAAAGGCAGACTTGAACTTGGATATTTATAGAAAGATTTCCCTTTTGTTCAGTCATGCAGATTCTACTTTTAAAATCCGGTTTAATGGTCTTTTATGGATTCAGCTTTAGATAGCAATGTGTATTCTTTGAGAAAGAGGTTAATTTTGTTGTAGAGAGTAGTGCGTATTTCTTGAAAAGTAATACAGAAAGCATCTATACCTATTAGCGAATGCTATTTGTGGAATAGTGCATTGAAGTGGAAAGGTGCATCATATTTGCCATAGGTACACTTGTTGTATCTGTCAGTGATGCTTTAAAGAAACTACTTTTTCCTGGCTTGGTTTGGCTTGGCTTGGTCGGGGAGTGAACTAATGACAGGGCAGTACAAATTGTACTGTACAGTACAATATGTCCAGGACATATTAAGAAGAAAACATGCCCTGTCACACCTCTTTAATCCTTCCTTCATTAAAAACTGTAATTTCTTGGAATTGCAAAGCTGTCATGCATGGTTTCTAGAACAAGAAAAAATGTGGCTTTTTAAAAATGCCACTGAGATGTACAACAACTGTGCTGACACTGAATTTGAAACATCTTTCACACTCTGGATGTAAGCATCTGCAAATGTATAACATTTATGTGTACAAAAAGCTTTTTAAAATGAGAGGAAGGAAGGGGAAGAAGACAAGTTTTTAGGATAGATTAAACTAAAGCCATCTCTATCTATTGGTCCTGATGGAATATGTGCCTTCTTTCTTAAAAAGCTTTCCTCCGCCATAATTGAACCTCTAAGCACCATCTATGAAGTATCTTTTAGAATGAGCTTCTTGCCTGACATATGGTCATTAGCAACAGTCATACCTATCTTCAAAAAAGGTGACCCCGGCCTTATTGAAAATTATAGACCAATCCCTCTTTGCTGCATCACATGTAAAGTCATGGAATCCATCATAAACCAATCTATCACCCTCCACCTAGTGCCAAATAACCTATTCTCTAATAGGCAATTTGGTTTTAGGAAAAATTTGTCATGTAATCTGCAACTCATACACTGCAAAAACATTTGGACCTCTCAACTTGACCAGGGCAAAGCAACAGATGCAATTTACATAGACTTCTATACAGCCTTTGATTCAGTAGTACATGACAAACTACTTCTTAACTTCTAAACTAAACTAAGATTATATTAATAAGGACCTGACACCCATTTCTGGAGTTATACTGAATTGGAGTGCTCCACGAGTCATAGTAAGAAGTAATTTAATTAACTAACTAACTAACTAATAAATACAGTGGTACCTTGGTACTCAATTACTTTGAAACTCATCAAATTTGGTACTCATTGCATTTTGATGGGAAAATTTTGTACCCGTACTCATCATTTGTTTAATACTCAATGCACAAGCTAGAATTTATCAGTATCAACTGCTTTGTTACTCACTACATTATTCCTTATGGGAAAAAAAATTGTTTGGTACTCATTGCTTTTGGTACTCATTGTACCTCCTAGAACCAATCAACAATGAGTACCAAAGTACCATTGTATTTGAAATTATCTTAAGGAACCTCTATGCATCTGCCCAGAAGTAATTTCCAATTAATTCAGTGGAGTTTATTTTAGAATATATGTGATTATCTTTACCATTGTTTCTGTAAGTATGTTCTTCAACTAAGATTTAATAACACACATTTATTTATTTATTTATTTGTTTGTTTGTTTGTTTATAAGATTTATATGCCTCCCTTTTCCCATAGGACTCGGGGCGGTTCACACAGTAAAAAAACCATAACAATAAAATACTAAAAACCAATCCAAATTTAAAATCCCCAAAGTTAAAAGCCTCATAGTCAGTCAGGGAATTTTCTGAAAAAGCCATGTCTTCAGTCCAGTGCGGAAAGTGCAGAGACCAGGAGCCATCTGGAGCTCAGTGGGTAACCCATTCCAGAGGGTTGGTGCGGCCACAGAGAACGCCCTCATCCTGGGGTCGCCAGCTGACATTGTCTGCCTGATGACACCCGGAAGAGGGCAGCTCTATGAGAATGTACTGGGCGGTGAGAGGCCAGTAGGAGGTGGTCCTACAAGTACCTCGGGCCCATGCCATGAAGGGCTTTATAGGTAAGTACCAACACCTTGAAGTGGATCTGGAAGGCCACCAGCAGCCAGTGCAGCTCACACAGGAAAGGTATTGCATGGGAGTAATGGGAAGCTCCTGTAACAACCCACACGGCTGCATTCTGGGGTGCAGTTAGAGCCTCCAGGTGCAGCCCAAAGGCAGCCCCATGTAGAGGGCATTGCAGTAATCCAACCAAGAGATGGTGAGAGCTTGAGTGACTGTGCGGAGGGCATCCCTGTCTAGGAAAGGCCGCAACTGGCGCACTAGGCGAACCTGTGCAAAAGCCCCCCTTGTCATGGCTGTTAGATGATCCACCAAGGACAGCCATGAATCGAGGACGCCAAGATTGTGAGCCGTTTCAGAGGGGGTAAGCAACTCCCCTCCCATCATAAGTGACAGGGTAACTAGATCAGGAGATGCTGTGATCCACAGCCACTTGGTCTTGGAGGGGTTGAGTCTGAGTCTGTTTCTACCCATCCGGACCCATACCACCTCCAGGCACTTAGACATCATGGAAAGGGCATCCCTGGGTTGATCCAGGGTGGAAATGTACAATTGGGTATCATCAGCGTACTATGAATGATCTCACCCAGCAGCTTCATGTAGATGTTAAAGAGCAGGTGGGAGACAACCATAGGTGAGGGGTCTCAGAGAGGATCTCTGACCCCCTACCCAAACAAACTGTGTATGGCCTGAGAGGTAGGAGGAGAACCACTGTAAAACAGTGCCCTCCACTCCCAACCCCAGGAGCCGTCACAGAAGGATACCATGGTCGATGGTATCAAAAGCCGCTGAGAGGTCAAGTAGCACCAGAATGGAGGAACAACCCCCATCCAGGGCCGCCAGAGATCATTCACCAGGGCGACCAATGCTGTTTCCATGTTATGGCCATGCCTGAAACCTGATTGGTATGGGTCTAGGTAATCAGTTTCCTCCAGGAATTGTGGAAGTTGGTAGGCCACCACGGCCTCAACAACCCTTGCTACAAAGCAAAGGTTGGAGAAGGGATGAAAATTGTTTAAGGAGGCCAGATCCCGTGTTGGCTTCTTGAGGAGGGGATGCACCACTGCCTCCTTAAGTACGGCAGGGAAGACCCCATCCCTCAAAGTGTTAGTAATCACCTGAATCCAGTCTTGAGTCCCCTCTCTGGTTGCCACAACAAGCCAGGAGGGACATGGGTCCAACAGACATGTGGAGGCTCCCAATCTAGCCACAATCCCATCCACTTCATCTATGGAAATAGGGTCAAACTCAACCCAAATGTCACCTTCAAGACTTGCTCCCATTTCCTTGTTGGACTCTGCCCAGTCAGAGTCTAACCCCGTCTGGATCTAAGCAACTTTGTCTTGCAGAAATTGTACAAAATCCTCAACACTGCCTTGTAAAGGGTCCTCCCTCGCTCCCTGATTGAGAAGAGAGTGGGTCACTCGAAACAAGGCTGCTGGGCGATTTCCTGCAGACGCAATGAGATCAGCGAAATAATCCTGTTTCACCACTTCCATCGCCACAAGGTAAGAACTAATATGGGTTCTTAGCTGTGTTCGATACACACACACACACACACACATAAAATTATGGAAATTGAATGTATATTTATAAATAGGCTTCCTTGAGATAATTGAAGATGTTTCCAAGATCAAATATTTTCCAAGAATAGATCAGAAAGATAAATAAGTTATTTTTCTAAATACATTGTTAATGTTAAGCGCACTGAATTTTTCAAATTAAAATAGGAGAAATGAACTTTTTAAAAAACTTTGCCTTCTATCTTAAATTTGTATTTTACATGAGAGCAATAGTATGCCTCTAAACAGGAGAAGCATGGAAATAGCAATGCCCAGTTTAGAATCTAGTGAAATATTATTTACAGTAATATTACATACAGAAACAAGCAGCTGCATTAAGAAAGATTTATTGGGGAGGGAGGGAGGGAGGGAGGAAGGAAGGAAGGAAGGAATATTTGGCTATTGGGAACAAAGTGTTCCAAGTTCAGTTTTATAGGGCTAGCTCAATTGAAATCATATTATTCCAATTATCTCAACTATTAGAATCATTAGGGTTAACTGATTTAAAGTCTTTTTTTTTTATCTAGCAGATGGCTAGATTCACCCAAAGTTTAAACTGAAATAGGAAAAAAAATCCTTCACTATCTTTATAGAAGTTGAAATACTTTTGCTGTCCTAGATATCTAGTGATCCCCAAGAGGAAGGATATATGATAAATGGCCAAATACCCACTGATGTACAAAAAAAAGTGGCTATGATGCATGACCTGATTTTAAAACAGAGGCTTTAGAACTATTGCCTTCTCATCTCCTAAAACTGAGTTAAAAATAGTATAATGCAAAATTACACTTGAATGTTCATCACTAAAAAAAGTAAATTTATGTGGACCTTCTCAAACCTTTGTTTAAGTCAGAAGAAACTCCTAAGACTATAATTAAAATATTTTAATTAGAAGATAAATGGCATATTTTTTCACACATGTAGAAACAAGTTTCTCCTTCTAAGTGATGAATAATCATGCTTTTACTTAAACATGGTCCATTAATGGTTCATGTAAACCTGAAGGTATAGCTAATTGCAACTTATGAAAAAGTTGCAGTGTTTATAGAGGCTAATGGAGCTAATCAGGTATGATATGAGGACTATAAAGGAAATTGCCCACAAATTGCAGCCAAGCAAAAGCAGCATTAATTTGGGAGGTGATGGATTCAAGATACATGGACCACTCATATGGTCTTTCTGCATTTCTACTTGATTGCCACTAAATTGTGAATAAATGGGCTGTTGGTCTTATGTTAATAAATGTCATTCAAATACATATAACTCAGCATTCTTCTGTGTGATAACCAGGACGGTCATTTCTCTGTTATGTTTTCTACAAGTGATATCACTTTTGCACCCTACATTTTCAATTATGTAGATAGAATCTCCCCCTCCTCCCCTTTTTTTCCTAAGCATTTTAGTTAAAGTTAAGGAGCAACTTTATTAAAAAGGAAGCAGTGCAAAACTCTAGTTCAGATTCCAGCTGTGGGATAAAAGGCTATATGCCGAGTGCTCATCTACCCCAATGCCTGTGTTAAACACAATTAGAATACTTCAGCTTGCTGGTCTCTGAAGACCTACACAGTTATTGAATAATGGTGTGAATTGAAGCTCTGAAAGCACTACCCATTATGTTTTCTCTAGTGGGAGACATTACAGCATGGGTCAGAAGTATTTTCCATCAAGAAAGCAGCATATGGGAAAAGGGCTAATTCCCACCCCAACAGGTCTTGATTTGAGTATTTTCACAATCTAATTGACTTGCATTTGAAGAAATTTAAAGAGGCAGAAAATCAGATTATGGATCTTCTATAGCAGGGGTTTCTAAACTTGGCAACTTGAAGACTTGTGAACTTCAACTTCTAGGACTGGACATGCTTGCTGGGGAATTCTTGAAGGAAGTCCACAAGTTTTAAAGTTGCCAAAGTTGGAAACCCTTGTTTTATAGTCAGTTGAAACTCAAATCCTTGATTTAAAATTTATCATGCAAAAAGGTGTGAGAAGTCCTTCCCTTCTGTACAGTTGTGCTGATAACAGTGGTGAAAAGCTGTTTTTCACAAATATAGTTTAATTATTTGCAGTGGGGAACTTTGTAGAGTTAGTATGAAAAAGCTTTCATGCAAGCTGAAATATTACCAGGGGAGGCTAAGCTTAGGATCACACAGAAACCTTCTGTGCCACAGTGTCTTGGGTTTACCTGTGAGAGGACTGCAATGAATTGGATTAACTCTTTGGATTGGATTGGATTGGATTTGAACTGGATTTGATCTTTACTGCCCCACTACAATCCACTATGGTCACATAATGCATAGCTAAAGTATGGAAGGGAAGAACTGACAGTAGTGACTAGTTTTGATGGCTTTTGGGTACCTTCTACAGAAGTATAGTAGAGAACTATTGTCCTCATGTTCTGACTGAGTGGTGGCTGAACACTTTGTGATACAGATAAATAGGAGCTTGATTCAAGTGTTATAACATCACATTTTTCAAAAATGAATTTGTCAGGGCTCATAATGTTTGGAGTGTTCATAAGCATATGAGTAGAACAAGATTAGACATATTCCATTATGGTGCCAAAGAATGGACGGGATGAGTAGGAGATATCACAAAACTTGAGGACATTTTTTCCATCTCAATTCTTTCATGGGCTTCTGAGTTCTGAAATAGCTTAAAAATACACAGAATCTTTAATAAGACTGCAGCTTTGGTTTATAAACAAAACTTACCCAATGTAATTTTTGTGCTGTCACCCAAAAAATAAGTGATTATTTATGTCACCCACACTGTAGATTTTTGACAACTAATCTATTTTTTCCATGTACCATGGTTGCAGTTTAAAATTGCAGTTTGCTATTATTATTTTTAAAAGTATTTTTTTATTATTATGCTGAGCATTTACAAAACAAGCAGCCTTGAAATACTTGTTGATCAGGCTGATATTACCATAAAAAGGAATTCGATGGTTTTCAGGCAAAATATTTTAGAGTGGATTAATTGTTCATCTACAACGAACCAAAGGCTTAAGTTAGTACTTTATAATGGAGTTGGTTCTATTATTCTTCTAAAAATTATTCATAAGAGATTATATCCATATATTTAGTACAGAAATTAAGTTTATAAGCATACTAGCATTGATAGAAGTAAATAATAATATAACCCAACGTATAGCCACGGAGGGTTATATCAATAATATTATTTCTATTAAAGCACATACAAGCAAGAAGGCAATTTAAGAATAAAGAAATAATACAAGTACCATCTATTATATTAGAGCTTCAGTCCATCTAGTTCACTACTGTATAGACACTGATTTGAAATTGCTGTCCAAGTTTTCATTACATCTTCTCCAGCCTTGATAAAATGCCATTACTGAACTTGGTATTTTCACATGGGAGCATATTCTGTAGTAGGATTGAGCAACTTTTTAATGCAGAGATTCAGTTCAAAGCCTATTTGATTGAATTTTTAAATTAAGCCAACATTCCAGATTGAATTGGAAAGTTTAACTAGGCTTGTGTGCCCTGTGAATAATGCCAAGAATGTATAATATCACAGTGCAGTCCAGGTGTTGATGGCTTTGATCATGTTTCCATTGTTCAATTTTGTCTTTAGCAATTTATTCATTTTTGGGGTGTGTTCTTTATTAATGACATTTTAACTTGTCCATGCTTGATGTTATCCAACTATAAAATGTTCAAATACCTGTAGGCTTCATCCTGATGGATTATTTTTGTTGCATCAATGGAAGAGAATATTTGTAATTCAGGGTTGAATTTTAAGATCCTAGGTTCTCTCTGAGCTTGGTTGTTTACTTAAAGACATTTCTTTGCCCAGCTAGGTAACATCATCAGTGCACTGTTACTTAGTTTGGTAATGAAATATCTGCAAGAAAAAAACAAAGTTCAGAGAGCACTATTGTTCTTGTTTATCATTCTGGGAGGACATTATTGATTTTAGTGGCAGTGGGAGACATCTAAAAGGCAAATAATAATAATAATAATAATAATAATAATAATAACAACAACAACAACAACAACAACAACAACAACAACAACTGAAAAGAAAAAAGTATGGTTCATTGACATTGCAATACCTGGGGATGCACGGATTGAAGATAAGCAGCAAGAAAAAATCACAAAGCACCGGGACTTGCAAATTGAAGTTGAGCGACTATGGAAAAAGAAATTGTGTATTGTCCCAATTGTAATTGGAGCCCTTGGAGCAATACCCAAAGGGCTACCCCACTATTTAGAAATTCTAAATTTACCGGACTTGGGCATTTTGACTCTACAAAAAACCACCTTACTCGGAACAGCTTACATCCTCAGACGATACTTTAACAGTTCCTAGGTCCTTGGTTAGGACTCAAGCTGCTGAGCTATTAACCAGCCTCAAAGTCTGTGAATCTCACTAAAAATTAAATAATAATAATAATAATAATAATAATAATAATAATAATAATAATTATTATTATTATTATTATTTTATTTCTATACCACCCTTCTTCTGAAGGACTCACGGCGTACAGCACATTAAAAACACAGAAAACAGACATTAATTAAAAATAATTAAAATTATTAAATATTTGGCTCTAATTAAAAACCCAAAATTTAAAACATCCAATTTAAAATCATTTACATTGATAGCCTGGCCTGGTGGAACAGCAGGGTCTTGAGGGCACAGCACCATACATGGAGGTTGGAGTTCTTACGAATTTCCAGGGGCAGTTCATTCCATAGGGCAGGAGCTCCCACAGAGAAGGCCCTCCCCCTGGGTGTCACCAGCCGACATAATTCGGCCGATGGCACTCTGAAGAGGCCCTCTCTATTTGAGCAGCTGGCTGGTGAGAGGCTATTGGTGGCAGAAGTCGGTCTCGAAGATACCCGGGTCCTAAGCCATGGAGCGCTTTAAAGGTGGTAACCAACACCTTGAATCACACCCAGAAGACCACTGGGGGCCAGTGCAGCTTGCGCAGGAGGAGTGTCATGTGAGCACAACGAGTCACGCCGATAACCACCTATGCGGCCATTCTGGACCAGTTGGAGCCTCCGAGTGCTCTTCAAGGGGAGCCTCATGAAGAGAGCATTACAGTAGTCCAGCTGGGAGGTGACAAGGATGTGAGTGACCATGCGCAAGGCGTCCCGGTCCAGAAAGGGGCACAACTGGCGAATCAGGTAAACCTGATAAAAAGTCCCACTCGCCACGGCGATCATATTCTCTTCTAAAGACAGCCGTGCATCCAGGAGGACACCCAGATTGCGAGACCTCTCTGTGTGGATTAGAGATTCACCCCCAATAGTCAGCGACATGATTCAATTTTTGATCTTTTACTATATCTATCTCTCAACCAATCATTTTAAGAGTTACTTTTTAAAATATTTACATGTGCTTAAGGATTGGAATGGAAATAGGACACCTCTAAAGGTTAAACTACTCCATTCCCATAAACTCCCCATAAAATTTAAAAAGCCCATCTCTCAAAACAGCAATTTGAGTTAAATTTAAAAAATAAAATAAAAAAGCAATAAAGTTTGGAATGGATTAAAAAAACAACGGGTGTACACATTTTTCCCTTACATCAACAGATGGTTTCCTGAGGTCTTCTAGAAGATTGGGAGGTTGACCTGAATTGCAGCCTGCAACTTCTCAAACATTATCCATTCTAATTATTCACTCTAATTATTAATTAATTATTGTATTAATCCATTGCTTTTGTCAGATAGCAGATTACTTATATTTTTGTTCTCTAATCCAGCTGTGAAAAAGTCAGTTATGCAAGTTGTAATGAGCTATGTGCTTTATCAGACTCCTTCTAACACAGTAGTATTCTACAGAGACTGCAGTATAGTTTATCTGTTTAGAGAGGTACAACTTCCCATTGTTCTCTGATAACGTTCAAGTTGAAAGTCAGATGTATTGTAAATGTTTGACTTTTCAAATTCGTTTATAATAATACAAGAAAAAATTACCTCAGTTACCAAACCTTCAACTGAAAGCAATCTTCAGAGAGGTTTTTTTTTTTAATTCATCTATATGGCTATTATTATTATGTGCAGTATAATATACTGAGCCAATGATAAACTAAATATTTTATTCTAGTTAACAAAAATCACATATTTTAAATGGATTTTTTATGAACAGTTAAGTATAGAGAAATCTATTAAAGATTCAATTATTCATCCTCCAGGGTACGTTTTAACCCTGTCTTCCACATGTAGAAAGTTTGCCTTGTGGGATGAAAACTACAAATAAATTTACCAAGTTTACAATCAATCAACAGCGTTATTAATGCAGGAATGAAAGGAGCACTGCAATAAGCTCTTCAGACAAGCAAAATATTGTTACAGCTCACATCAGAAGATCTGTGATACGATATGTGCCTTGAGGATTCAATACTGCATGCAGAGAAGAGATTGAATTCTAGCTAATGAGAGTTCCAGCTAATGGAAACGACTTTGTTTTCTTTGATAGTACAATAAAGTCAAAGTAACACTGGGCCCATAAAGGTAGATCATGTGTTGCTATCTCCAGTTAACTGGGTTTCGTCATTAGTGACTATCACACTCATAAATATTTCCCATTTATCAGTTTTCAAGATTGGCCTTCATGATGAAGAAGAGGGAATCATGATATCTCTTTTCAAAGACACCTATGGGATAATGTATATTTTCTATTTCTTAGGTGGATGGCCATGTAAAATATTTTGCCATATTTCATAATATCACAGACAGCGGTTCACAGATAACAAGAAGTAATAACATCACTGATAGCAGCTTTTGATAGCATATAGCTGCTTACCCCAGCTGCTATTAAGAGCATTCAAAGGTTATATAGAATGATATAATCTGCCATATCTAATAACAAGCTTTATACATAGCTTATCTTGACCACCAGCTGTTTTACAGGTTATCAAAGAATAACCTTTTCTATCCAAGATTCCTTTATTATTAACAGGTATAAATGCATGAAGCCAATTTGCTCTAGAGGGTGCAAGCATACAGTACATTTTCCTCTTCCTTGGTTTATACAGAGAGAGACCAGAATTAAATGCTAGCACACATGCTTTTTTTAAAAAAAGAAAATATTTGAAGTCCTATTCCTGATATCTTCTATTAAGTGGATCATACAATAGTAAAGAAAAGAATTATTCTAATCATTCAAAAGAATTGTTCTGTTAATTTGAACTACCAGTAGTATAGTTCTTTGTTAGTAGAATCCTTATTTGCCATTCAGGTTTTAAAATTAAAATTAATTGGTAAACTAGGCAGTTCAATGGATAATAAAGATCACATTGTTTAATGTTTATGATTTGATTATGTAAAAATTCCACAGATATGCAGCTGGATTTTGAAACTAGAAAGTGTTGTAATGTCAGCAGGCTTCAGAAATATTAAAAGTTTCAGCATAACTTAATACTATACTTCTTCCCCCCTTACAAGAATTTTAATAGAAGCCTTAACTGTTCACAATTAAATCTCAGGTTGCATTGGGGATTTATCCATCCAGGACAGCACTGGATGGATTCCATGTTGAGCAAATACAGATTAGATTTAAACTATACTTAGGCTAAATTATTACTACTTGAAGTTTATTTCTAGTTCAACTTTCCTGCCAAAGTTGTTAAGTCAACGGCTGCAGTTCCATATTAAGTTAGTAATATGGTTATTAAGTGACTCTGGCATCCCCATTGACTTTGCTTATCAGTAGGTCACAAAAGTTGATCACATGACACTGGAACACTGTAATTGTCATAAATATGAACCAGTTGCCAAGCATCCAAATTTTGATAATGTGACCATGGGGAGACAGTAATGGTCATAAGTGTGAAAAACAGTCATAAGTCACTTTTTTTCAATGCTGGAGTATCCTGTTTCCCTAAAATAATACATCCCCTAATAATAAGCCAAATTGGGCTTTTGAGCGCATGCATTAAAATAAGCCCCTCCCTGAAAATAAGCCCTCCCTGAAAATATTTAAACGCATGCGCAGCCGGTCCCCATCATTTTCTCTGGTTTTCTCCACGCGCCCCAAAATAATAAGACCTCCCCGAAAATAAGGCCCAGCGCTTATTTTGGGGTTCAAAAAAATATAAGACAGTGTCTTATTTTCAGGGAAACACAGTACCATCAAACAGTCACTAAACAAATGGTTGTAAATTGAGGACTACCTGTAATCATGGTGATGTATTAAGTTTTCCTTCTCCATTTGACCTTCTAAAATAGGATTTATTCATTGAAGGACTTTCAATGAGCTTTGTATCTGAGTGGAGATTTTAGTGATTTCCATGTTGTTTCCATTTGTGAAGTTTGAATTCAAACATCTTCATGCAAGTAGTTTCAGCTATTAAGCAGCCTATTATGACTTCATAAATGGTTTTAAATAATTTGCAAAATTTCTGCTGTCCTGCAAAATACGACACTGTATAGAGATTCTCACATCTTATGAATCTGTTCAGCCTTCAGTAGTTGAACCTGAGAATTTTGTAGCACAGCTTGAGTTCATCCCTTGCCAATTTCATTGCACGGTATAAGTTAGTTTACAAGGATCATCTACAATACGGCAAAAGAGAATTGTTCTTGAACTTAGCTATTATGGATGAACTCAGGGTCTAAAAGTATTTTGATGCCAAAAATACAGAAAATGTCTTCTGACATGCTGTTTTAAATACTCCAGATTTTGTTTTTTAAATCCTTAAATTCCTTAGTATTTCTGACATGTATTATTTGATACTAATGTTGAAGTAGGACTGTATGTACACCCATTCTCACATTCATCTAACTTACACAGGTACTATTGCATGGAAGATATGAGATGTACTGTGTCTACTTTCAAACCTCCAGTATGAAATTTAAAATAAGATCAGAAATTTTATTTAAATTCACCTCTCTCTTTTCACTTCCACCACTGATATAATCTCTCATATCCTAGTAAGGATTCATCAGAATAACTACGGTATAATTGTTTGCAATTGTCTGTTGAGAACTAACATGGATTTAAAGCAGCATGATTTAATATGAATTAGTAATTCAAAATTCAGAAGCAATATGATTCAAGACTGAGATTCAGTTTCACTTTTTAAAAAAATGCCCTTAGTCTATCTGTGTGAAAGTTATATTTGCAACTGCACTACATAGCTCTACAGAGTATAAGGCTTATCTGGAACATACGTATAATTTTAGGATACTGTGATAAAGGTTAATCCAAGCAAGTTTATACTTTGAGTTAGTACCACTTGGAAACTTCAAGTAAATCAGTTCTTTGTAACTTATGGGTGATCAGAGGCTAGACCAGTGGTTCCCAACCACAGGGGGGGCAATTTAACCTTGTTTAAACTAAGTTAATGGCCTTTTAGGCTTCCTCCGCTTGAGTAGAGTTCACTTTTTGAGTAAAATAAGAATTATATGTCACGGGGGGAGGGGGGCATCAGGATTTTAAAGATGCTTAGGTGGGGCATGGCCGAAAAAAGGTTGGGAACCACTGGGCTAGACTGTTTGAAAATGCATGCCGGTAGTATATTAAAATTTACTTGATTTCACAATTTTAGTCCGTCCTCAATCAGCCTGATCATCTCAGTGTTCTACCTCCTTGGCAGTGGACTTTCCCAGTTCTGCTTTTTTTATGCAAGAGCCACTTTTTTTTTTTAATTGATTTATATGCTGCCCTTCTCCGGAGACTCAGGGCAGTTTACAAGACTTTGTCTAACAATAGAAATAAACCCAGGTGCAAGTTCAAGGACCTGCTTTGTCATCCTCAAAAGTTGTCAGAAAATTAGATCCCTAGGATTTCCTATCTTATAGCTTTCAACTTCTATTCTATTCTATTCTATTCTATTCTATTCTATTCTATTCTATTCTATTCTATTCTATTCTTTTTCTTGTAAAACAGGAGCCCAATAAACAATAAACAATCTGATAAATTTGTTTCTTATCCTCAGTGTTGTGCTTTGTGCTTCTTAATTTTCCACAGCAGACTGTATCATCCTACGATCTTGGGTGCATTTCATATGTTTGCTCTCTCTTTTTGAGCTGCTTCTCCATTTAAATAAAATGAAAAGACCAATTGAAATTATTTGGTTCAGGGAAGATTCAGTGCTGTATTTTACAGTGGAGTTAATTGTTAGGAACATGAATATCCTCTTTTACTTGCAGTGATGTTAACAATGTTAACAAAGCAATTTGTTATTTTTGATCACTTTCAAATCCTTCCCAATGCAACTTGAACAGCCCAAATTTGACTTTTGATGCTTGGTGTCTAAATTCTATAAGCAACAAAGAGTTTGAATTTGATGGGGCAGATGTATAATTAATAAATAAAATAAATCCATTTGCTTCCATACTCTGAAATTTTGATTTAAAGGTTATAAGAGCATGTTTGGATTGAATCCACTCTGAATTGTATCATCCTTTCAAAGATGTGCATAGTCCAATTCTAGTGTTGTTGAGTTTTCACCCTCTTGAAACATAAGCAATTTCTCCAATCTGTTAATATAATAACAGTCCAGGTAAAGAAAACTGGAACAGTAATGATTCTTCTCCAGTATCCGAGATTGCTTTCATTTCTGAATAAATTGAAAACAGCTTGAAAACCTGAAATATAATTGAATCATCCCATACATCCACAATTTACAATTTTAATACTATCACTTATTGCACATGCCCTGTGTTAGGAGTAGAAGGTAAACTATTCCTTTTCTGAATACAATGTCTTTGTTACATTCAAGGAACATACATACAAACATATACATACCATACCCTTTTAAAATTTTGTAGAGGTAAGCCTTCAAGTCCTTGTAAATCTAAACCTGTTGTTAGCTCAATGATTTAAAATGTAGTAACCAGAACACATTGGGAACAATGCATGTTATTTGTATGTTAACAAAAAAAGCAAATGACATTGGCAGAGCCCCTTCAAGTATCACCCTCACTGTAATGGAATTGACTGATTGCTCATTGTTATGCCTACAACCGCAGATGGAATCCAATTATCTATACAAAGCATTGGGGATTTGAAGGTGCAACCAGAATAGCTAATAATTTACAAGATGGAATCCTCATACTACTTGGCAAAACAATAGCACCTAACATAGTTCCTTTCACAGAGTATATAAAAGAATGTGATTCTGTTTTTTTCCAAAGCACATATTCAACCTAATTATTCTGTTTCCTGATTTCAGAAAAACAGGGACATTTCAGGTACACAGAATAGAAAGAAGTCAACTGAGGAAGCACCACTTATATGTTCAAGGTTCCATTCTGAAGGGGTTCAGTCAAACTATGGTACTGTAATGCTTGTTGCAAAAACTGATCCATATACTACTAAAACTTTCATTTTCATGGGTAAAACGGTGCACCATAGGAAAACAATTTTTGAATTTTGAATTTGGTACTTCAGTTTGGTTTACAGAATGCATTCAAAATTTGGGACCCATAATTCCTGAGGGAATGAAATTTGGGAACATTGTGGCCACTTCGGTATACTAGCTGCTCCTGCAGTGTTGGGATGTTTCTGTGGTCATGTGGTCTTCATTTTCAACATTCTGTGACAGTTAGCCAGTCTAGCAATCCCTCACTTTGTCCCCCACCCAGCAGTAACCACTTGCCTGCCTGTTGGAAAGGGAGGGAGGGAGGGAGGGAGGAAAGATTTCTTTATGCTACCTACCAGCTTCCCACAAGAAAACTCAGTGGGGAAGTTGACAGGAAGTTGGAAATTGCTCCTGCTTTCAGTGCTGTTTTGCTTGTCTTCATTCTGTTTTTCTGTTTAGGTAAGGAAATATCTCTGAAACAATGTCCCAATGGGGTGTGGGTTGTATAGTTGATCCTAAAGAATAGCTACTGTTGATTCTGCTGGCATCAAGGAACTCTACCCTGCCTATAATAAGATGGGAAGCTTGACTGGCAACAGGGCCTAAGCTACCATTGAGTTTGCTGTTTACGTATTGTTCCCCTGCTCTAAAGCAACATGTCTTCCAAGACTGCTTGACCTGATTGCTGCCATAGCGGTCAATACATTGGATTGCATTGGAGTGTTGTTCCCCACTTGTATATCAATTGCAATTCCCTTGTTCATAGAGGATCCTGGCAAACATCCTTTTCTAAAAAGGGCTACTGTGTAGTATTTGGTGGACACAATAAGGGGAGGCCAAATATGTATTTATTATTATTATTATTATAGCCTGAATCACCACTATGTAGGCTGAAAGATGAAATTGTAACAAAATCTGATCAGACTCAAGATGAATCTTTTTCCAGTAGGCATCTTGGCATCTAGTTAGCTGGTTCATCTCCATGAGCTTCTCGCTATACCAAGAAGCAAAAACAAATCTATCCATAAGTACAAACTGTGGTGCAAACCGTTCCACAATCCCAAACACTCTATCATTCCAGTGAATGACCAGAATAGAGACTGCATAGATGATAGTGGTAGTTATAGCAGAGAACACTCAAATATTCTCCAGCATATTTTTTTTTCCAATGGTGATGTTGAAGGGACACTTTTAACCAGCTTAAGGCCCTGAAGATACATCTGGGTTAGCTTTCAGCTTGGCAACAAACAATGATAATTCTTCTAAACCACTTTAAACATATCTTAGTTAGAATGCCTACTTTCCTTATTTCTTTTTCTATCTTCCTGTATTTTTAAGTTTTTCTGTTCTGCTTTACCTTTCCACTTGCCTACACAACTTCTCAAATGAAGACTCTAAGACTCCATCTTTAGAATGGCCACAGCTTTCCATTTCTAAGAAAACAGTAAATTTATAGTTTTCCATTGAATTTTCTCCTGAAATCTTTCTAATTTATTCCCTTCAAATGCACCTAATTTCTTATTTTTCTCTGTCCACCTGTGCCATTCAATAGAAAAGTCAATCACCATTTTACCATTAACATTTTGGAAGCAAGTTTAGAGAATAAGGAAGATGAGTTTGACAGAAATATGCAAGAAGGCAAAGGGAAGTGAAACATTTTTAAGCCCTCTTTGCCTAGATCAGGGGTCCTCAAACTTGGCAGCTTTAAGACTTGTGGACTTCAACTCCCAGAATTCTGGGAGTTGAAGTCCATAAGTCTTAAAGCTGCCAAGTTTGAAGACCTCTGCCCTAGATAATGATCCTTGCATATTTACATCAAGTCATCTTCCTTATTCTCTATAGCAGGAATCCCTTGGAGAAAGGGGAACATTTCTGAAACTGAAGAGGTTGTGAATACATTATGGTCCACTCATAAATGGCATTTAATTTTTTAACCCTTTGAAGCCTACATAGCTCTCTGACACCCCCTCCCCCAACCTTCTCTCCTTGTCACAGTGCACTAGAGGTGACTAAGGGATTCTGTGAGCAGTTTTGGTCAGTAATTTATTAATCATAGACAAACATCCATACCCAGCTGGGGTATACACTGCCATCCATCTCACTGCTTCCCAGGAACACAAGGTTGTAGCTGGGGACAGCTGAGTCTTATTAGCAGCTAAAACTTGCCAATAGTGGGACATAAATACAAAAAACATATAAAATTCAGTATCCCAAACTTAACCTAGTCCTCTGCAGTTTTATTTCCCTTTTTGGTAACACTTCAGTTACAGATGGTGACTTTCATAAGGGCAATTCTGCCATACCAGACATACTCCAAATTGGCAAACTCCAAATGCCAATTTCATGAACTTCACAAAGCTCACTCAGAAGTGAAGCACTTGCAGTCCTTTGGCTCAATTTGTACTATTTAATGTTGCCTGACCATGATCTCATATACAGTTAAAAACAACAATAATAACAACTCTGTTTGAGTAACTTCCAATAGTAGAGGCTTGAATCAAGCAAGGATTCCCAGGGACTGCATTCCTTTACAGGCAGGGGTAGCTCCCCCAAATCAGCTTCCTATCCTGGGTATATAGCAATAGCACCTATCACTTAGACTTACATACCATTTCATAGTGGTTTACAGCCTTCTCTAAGCAGTTTACAAAATTAGCATATTGCCCCAACAACCTTGGTCCCCATTTTATCCACCTTGGAAGGATGGAAGGCTGAGTCAACCTTGAGCCAGTGAGAATTGAACTGCTGGCAGTTGGCAGAATCAGTCTGTAATACTGCATTCTAACGTCTGAGCCTCCATGGCTCGATATGACAGAAGACTAAAAAAAAAAAAAAAAGATAAAAATCCCATCAACTATTATAGAAAATCTAACAATCATTTCATTAATGTTAGCAAATTCCAGTGAGTATCTGTTTGTTGGTTTTTTTTTTTTTTGCATAATCTTCTTGCACTTAAACAAGCCAAATACAAGAGCCCTAAAGTTAATAAATCTTATGTATAAACTTGATCAAAGATAATGTGATGATCTGCATATACTAACAGGGACCCCATTCATAGAAAATTATTTTATAGCAGATAAGACTATAAAATAGTTTTTTTTAAAAAAACTATTTTATAGTCTTATCTACTATAAAACAATTTTTAAGAGGGAAAATGGGGTATTTTTCACATGTGTGAAGATGTTTTAGACACATTCTCTAATTGGTATTCTAACAAGCTATCTCTCTGACATTTATGTGGAAGGTGGGAAGAGGTAAAATGAAAACCACATATCCTTGAATCTACTGTGAAAGATATAGCTAAAAGTTCACATTCTATAAGCATTTTAATAATTCACAACATTGAGGCAGTAAAATTCCATTTTAAATAAGCATCAACAAATATATAACTAAAGAAATATACAACAACGGGAATAAGATTATACATGTAAAACAAAACTATAAAAAGACATACAAATCATGTTCAATTCTTTTTTCTTTTATTCAAAATATTAAACTACAAACTTCCAAAAAAAGAAAAAGAAAAGAAAAGAAAAGAAAAGAAAAAAGTAGTACAAAAGCAAATCAAAACTAGACATTATTTCTGTTTTCTTCAGGGGACTATTTACTAATTTTTATGGTTGCCCATTTCACTTGCATGTAACTCTGGGTAGCACATATAGTTAAAATCTACATAAAACTGTGATTCATCGAAACAATTAAAAGTTAAAAACTATGCAATGATAAAAATACAGAGAATGCACTTGTCATGCCCCAGCATATAACTGTTATATGTGGTTGCTCACTAGCCCCATCTAGTTGCTGGAGGGACAAATATGACCCAACATACAATCTTTTATAGTGTTGTTGCTCTCTCGCCCCATCTAGTGGCCAGAGACACTAATACCAAGTATATTGTTTGAAGCTGACCTTACCTCATTACCCATCAGCCCGCACACTCAAAACAAGTGCATGGTGGGAAGCCAGATTCCATTTCCTTTAGCATTTGGAGAAGGCAGAAGCACAAAGAAGAATCCATCTTAACCTGTGGAATGTGGTTATCCAAGGCCAAACCCACATCCCACACACAGAGTATCACTGGTGAGATTTGTATTTATTCATTGTTATGTTCAGCAGTAACTCAATACTGCCCATCTTGTATTTGGTTCTCATTGTATGTATTCCTATTTCCCCCAGTTTCACCATATCCTGATCTTTCAATAAAGCATTCAGATCTACGCACATGGTTTGTTTTATTGGAGGATAGATGGGCTTAGTTGCATGTCAAGCTGCACACAGGCTAACAGCACTCTAACAATGCAACTATTTTATGAGCTCCATACTTTCTTGAGATCCACAAATCTGATGGCACATCCAAGTTTAATGGACTTTCCAAAATCCTGGAAGCATTAGGCCAGTCTCACCTGGGGGAAAATGATGTTCCAGTGGGTGGTTGAAACAAAAAGCTTTTCTTCCTGGGTCCTGTCAAATAAAGTTCTGGGATCAATTATACCCATAATATGCCCTTTTTGCTGGACCCGATGTAGATGTAATTGGGGAAACACCCAATACCATCCTCTAGTAATTTGGACTACAACCTTCTCAGATCCTCAATCTCTTGGTGACTCTTAATTATTGTACCTATATGGACCCATGAGTGTTTAGAGTACAGAGCATGACCTTGCCGTAGTCTTTCGCCTTTCTAAACAGTTGGTTCCAGTTGTATATAATGGGAGGGGAAAAATATACCTGGAATCACTTGATCATGTTTCTCAGCATGCTAAGTAGGATTTGCTAAATATACATCTTATGATTAAATGTATTTTTTGTTTCTTTGAATTCAGCGCCCACACCGTCAGATTAGCATCATTACGTTGCTAGTGTTTCTGTTACATATTACAAATCATCTGACATCTTGCATCCTAAAATATGTCATATTTTGAAACTAAAATATTTCACTAAAAAGAAAATGTTAATTTTCTTACCTTTGCCAGGGGAAAAAAAAAGGCAAGTCCCACGAATTCCAACTAGTGGCTTGAAGTATATTCAGAGACTTCTAGCTTGAACTCATGTGAATAATGTTCTCTAGGCCCACTTTTCACGCATAAGAGAATGATCCATTAAAACTGGAAAGTGGCAGGAAACAATTTCAAGAAAAAGCAGCCCTGTGTTTCCATTCTATCATTTAACGCACTGCATTGTCACAACTGAGCTGACACAACCTTAAGTAAAATGATTCAAAGAGCGGTGATGGATGCCATGTGACACAATATAATTACAAGAAAGCCATCAAAAGAACATTATATTTCCCGCAACTACCACTTCCTGTGCATACAATGCCTAATCAACTAAAAGCAGATATTTCAAAGTTTGTTTTTTTGCTGGTCTAAGTGCAGCAAAATGAAAACCTAACGAACAGCGAACAAGGTGGCAACAAAAATAGAAAGAAAAGACAAGGAGGAGAATCAAAATGCTTGGCTTTTTCAAACTTGCTAAACAAATTTAAAATAAGAAATTAAATATATACCTGTGGGTAAAATATACGTGTTTCATGAGGACAAGTGAACGAATGTTTAATGTAAGCAATCTAACAATATTGTGTATTTTTTTCTGTTTTCCTTTTCTAGTTCTAAGTGCATAGATATAGAAAAAATATTAAAGACAGTATAGGAACTTTACTGATAATTAGTCAAATAATTATATCTTTGGGAAAAATCCTGTAATTCACAAATTTTTGAAAACCAACAGTGAGGATTACATATTAAATTATACATGTATTATATTGGTCTCTATCTCTCTCTGTATGTTAATTAAAAGCATCAGATTGGAAATTGATAGACCAGCTGGGCAATTTTTGGCTGGTTGAAAGGAAGGTGGCAATTGCAACCAAAAATATTGCCAAGAAAATTGCATGAACTTGTTCAACCTTTTTCTTTCCTTTTAGTCTGGAATTTGGAGGCAACTGGATTAGCTAGCTTGTTGAGACCAGAACCCAGCATACCATGAGTGATTGGAATTACAACAGCAGCAACAATAACTGATTCAAAAGCCTAAGCTGCCACAAAATGAGCAAAGAGCAGAACCCAGTAATCAAGCCATCTTCTCCAACAACAGCAGTAGCCAGCAACCACTAAGAAACTAGTGACAATTAAGAGGTGCCAAAATTCCAATGGCAGCTGAAGGCAGAGGTAACAAATATCCTGTAAGAAAGTCTTCAGGTACTGGTAGGTATGGTCTAGCCATGAGACAGAAACAGCAGTGGTTGCTTTGATCAATGACCTGAGTTAGGGCCTAGATGGAGGTACTACACCTGTCCCAGTTGATGGGATTTACAATGGTAGTGTACGCATTGAGGCCTACAATGTTTTACAGTGGTTCCATTCTGGTTACAGACATTTACTGATAGACTTTTGAATTACAAACTTTAGCCAATATGAACAAAACTGTGTACAGTTCCAACCTAAAAGCCAGGAGAAGACGAAACATTGTTACTTTATAGCACACTGCACACTGCATAAATACCCTTGACAGCACTGTTACACAAGCCTTTACCACAAGTGGTAATGGATGGTTGCACTCAATATCTGAGGGAGTGGGGCTGATGGGACACCGGAAAGAAGGTCCAATGATTCTGAAAGGGGAGAAGACCACCAAGGCAGGAAGGCTGTTTTATGTGAGCATCATCCAAGGAGGGGCAGGCCATAGAATCTGCAATTGATCATCTTAAGAAGAGAAAAAAAGTTGAGCCATATCTGGGACCATCTAGAAGAAGAATCAGCACCCATGTCTCCCCTGACTATCCTTAAGAAGCTGGCGGGGAATGAAGCAGCATGAGAAAGGCCTTGTGCCACTGGAAAACTCTACCAAACATACTTCCAGTATCCTTGTGGAGAATGAAATGATACAGGACTGCCCACTGCTGCTCATAAGGTCAAGACTGACCATTATGCACATCACTTCTCTGCCTGCTGGCAGCCCTTCCCCATCAAGGCCCCCGAAGGCATGTGGATGACTAGCCTACCCTGGCACTGACAACCAAAACCATGATGGATCAATACAGAAGAGGACCTGAGTTCATCCACCACTAGGTGGGAGTGAGAGGTAAGAGGAAGCTAAGGCACTTGCTGCTACTTGGAGAGCATGAGGGCTATTGTGAATCTTGTTGGACTAACAACAAAAGAGATTGATGAACAATCTCTCAGAACATAATCCTTTCATGAGTACCATCCTTTACTGTCAATTGTCATTAAAACTGAGATATTGGCAGATTTAATTTATATTTTTATTATTGTCTTCATGTTGTGAACTGCCAAGAGCCTGGAACATAGATATGACAAATAAATGAATATATAAATAAATAGTAAACTGCCAATCAACAAGGAAAATGGCAAAAAACTAGGGAACCGAAGGATCTATAGAATTTGGGCTGAGGAGAAAACGACCTTAGTGTGTTCTCAGGTGGGGAAAGCAGCTAAATATATTTATACATTTCTGATAATCCATAGAAATGTGGACAATTCAACCCAGTTTGTAAAGGAAAAAAGGAGAAAGGAAAATAAACGTTTAGAAATTCGTAAAAAATCATGTATGCATTGTAAAATATGTTCTGTAAGATACAAAGAATAAATAAAATACAGAAAAATAGTAAAATTCAGAAAGATAAAATACATAAAAACCCATTAGAACTGAATAGCCTATAGAGGTTAACTGAAGAAACCCACAGAATAAATTGTGTAGTAAATATGATTTTAAAAGTTATATATACAGAGAAACCCTTAAAATAAATGGATAGCGCAATTTTGTTTGAAATAAAACATGATGTTTGCACAATAAATCCTCCTCTACAGCAAAGGGAGGCAATGCTATAGTTTTTGTCTGCATTTTTTTTTACAATTTTGCAAAAATAAACAAACAAACCCTCCCCTCCCCCACCCAAAAAACCCCCAACCCTTATTATATTCACCAACACATTTTCTCCTATACTGGGGTCCAGGGCTGCAATGTTTGAAAATATGTTTTCTATTCTCATAATCTGCACATCTCTGGAGACAGCTGAGTTAAAATGTCTAACCCTTTTTATTCTAGAAAAACTTAAGACAAAACAGAGGTAATAGACCTTGTGAAAGCTTAATGGTCAAATTACTTTAACAAAACAATTTTAAGTTTTCCCACAAATTTCAACACTGTGATCTTGGGAAAAATACAAAAATGAGATTAGAGCAATAAGCAATCTATTTACTGTATGTTACCCATCCTTGGCCTCAAACAAGAAATTACTATAAACTCATATTGGCAACAGAAAACATTTTAAGGAATTCTTCCAGGAGCCTTTGTCAGATTAGGAAAAAGAAGTATGGAAATTGCAGATCGATGGGAAGAATTATACAGAATTAGTATTTTTAACTTCTCTTGAAATTAAGTAAAAAGCCCCCAAGGGGAAAAAAAAAAGCTAGCTTCTGAGAAACCAAAAGCCCAGTTCTGCAAGAAAAGGAAGGAAGGAAGGAAGGAAGGAAGGAAGGAAGGAAGGAAGGAAGGAAGGAAGGAAGGAAGGATGGGAGGGAGGGAGGGAGGGAGGGAGGGAGGGAGGAAGGGGAGAGAGAGAGAGATAAAGAAAAAAGAAAGAAAGAAAGAAAAAGAAAGAAAGAAAGAAAGAAAGAAAGAAAGAAAGAAAGAAAGAAAGAAAGAAAGAAAGAAAGAGACAGAGGGAGGGAGGGAGAGAGAGAAGGAAATTGGGAGAGAAAGAGATATTTATCTAAATCACCGATATGCCTACTACTTTCCTTGGGCAGATTATCAAAGGAAATACATTGAATGTTCCTATTTCCAATGAGAATAATGAGAACAGTCTATCTCCAGAAACTGTGTTATGTTGTATCAACATTAATGCATGAACGGCTGAATCATTTAACTTATTTCTTGCATTCACCCTTCCCATTGGCAAACATTTCTGACATCTGAAACGACTTCCTCCTTGAATTTTAAATGTTATTGCTGCCAAAGGACCTACATTCAAACATTCCCTTAATGCTGTCTGACATGAAAGTAAACAACTGAATTCCAAACAATCCACAAAATAACGATATGTGGGCATGATACAGCTGCCAACAAGGCACCCCTAAAGAGCTTTTATGTTGAAGAGGGATAAGAAAGGTGATGGAATAAATACTTTAAAAAAAAAATGCATCAGAAAAAAGTGATTTTCACCACCAAAGGTAGCATTTGGAAACATCATTTTAAACGTATGGAAAAAGAGAAGAAAAGGCTAGAGTAAGGAGGTACATTATATTATATTACATCTTGTGCTTTTGACACTTGTCCTATTTTTTTCACTTAACTTCAAGAGTTTATGAGCAATCTCTCGCTCCCTCTCCCTCTTTGTCAACAAATTTTATCAGCTTTATTTTCTTCATCAAGTTGCATAGGCTGTGGAAGTATGAAATTGTCAGCCCTTCAACTAGGAAACCCTTCAACTAGCACACTTGGAAACCAATGCCATGTAGATTAGGACATCTTTGATTGTAAAGCTTTAGTAACAGAATCTTGTAAGTCTGAATATGTTTCCCCAACTTCCTCTTTTTATCCTCATAAGAAACTAGGGAGGGGATTGTTTAAGATGTTTACTCACATTATCAAACTGCAAGATGGGCAGCAGGTAAATTTAATAATAATAATTACATTCTTGTCCTGAGTTCAGATTTCTTCTTTCTGACCGTTACCTTGGTTATGTTTCTTCCTCCTGGCTTTCAAAGTCATTTCCTTTTCCCTCTGCAGAGATTGAGGAAAGAATATCATGCTGACTGGGGAATTCTGGGAACCAAAGTCCATCCATTTTAAAGTAGAAACATTGCCGTAGAAGTTTCCAAATCAAACCTACTGTTTCAAACCATTCCCAATAACAGTGGGGCATCCAACTTCACTTGCTTCCATCCTTGCTCAAGAGAAAACTGTGAGAAAAGATAACATGATTTAACGTAGCTTTAAATGGAGTGGTGTGATGGCCTCGCATCCTGGACATAAATTGTTTCAACTCCTATCCTCAAAATAACACTATAGAGCACATCAGAACAACTAGACACAAGAACAGTTTTTCCCCGAACACTATCACTCTGCTAAACAAATAATTTCTTCAACACTGTCAAACTATTCACTAAGTCAGCATTACTATTACTATTAACCTTCTCATCATTTCTATCACCCATCTCCTCCCACTTAAGACTGTATGACTGTAACTTGTTCCTGTATCCTTATGATTTATATTGATTGTTTCCTGGTATGATTTGATTGCTTATTGTACCCTATGACTATCCTTAAGTGTTGTACCTTATGATTCCCAATGAATGTATCTTTTCTTTTTATGTACACCGAGAGCATATGCACCAAAGACAAATTCCTTGTGTGTCCAATCACACTTGGCCAATAAAGAATTCTAATCTAATCTAATCTAATCTAATCTAATCTAACCTAACCTAACCTAACCTAACCTAACCTAACCTAACCTAACCTAACCTAACCTAACCTAATCTAATCTAATCTAATCTAATCTAATCTGCTCGCCTCCCACTCAGAATCCTAGGTAGCGGCAGATATTTCTGTCTTCCAGGGCACAAAGAAATATCTGCTGCAAACTCTGTGATGCGTCAGGAAAGGCATCAGCCAGTAAATGCTCAGCTCTGTCCAGTCGCCCCAATTCTACCCTGAATTAAAGGATAACAGGGTTGTAAAAAGGGAGTTTTAATGTAGTCTTAAATATTTAAAACTGATGAGGAAGTTGAAACTCTAGAACGGAGGTGTCAAACTTGTGGCATATGGGCAGGATGCGTCATGCACTGGTCACTCCTACCCCTGCTTTAGCAAAGGGGGAAAAGGTAGTGATACGTCATGTGATGACAATGTGAGTTTGAAAGAGCAACAAAGATGATTAGGGACTAGAAGTTAAAACATATAAAGAGCCATTGCAGGAACTGGGCATGTCTAGTTTAATGAAAAGATGACATGATAGCAGTGTTTCTCCCAGAACCCTAGGCAAGACACCGCAAACACAGAAGACTCAGTTTTCAGCTCTTTTAGGAATCGCAGTTTATTGTGCATCAGCTCTAGGAATGCACTGTGAAATCAGAACGATTTGAATTTGGCGCTACATTTGCTCGGTCCAAAAGCGCTTAAATAACCCACTTTGAAGATGTCCCATATAATTACCACACCCACACCCATGTCCTGTATGATTACCACACCCACACCCATATCTCAGCAGTTCCGGCTCTTGATCCTCCGGCATGGTGTCAGCGTCAGCGTCAGCCCTTTCTCTCAGCACCGGCAATGAGTTTGCAGTTCACAGCCATGCGATGAATCCTAATTCCTACAAACCGCCCCACCCTGCACATGTCCGCCTAACACCCAGTGCCACCACCACCACCTCCTAAGTAAGTTTGCCCCTGTCTTTTGTCACAGCACGCGTCAGCATTGTTGAGCATGGGGTTGGGCTCGACAGTTCCAATATCTCAGGGGCTGCCACAAAGAAGAGGGAATTGAGCTATTCTCCAAAGCACCTGAAGGGAGGACAAGATGAAATGGACAGAAGCAATTAATCTGTGGAAAAAATTGCCTCCAGAAGTTGTGAATTCTCCAACACTGGAAGTTTTAAAGAAGAGATTGAACAACCATCTGTTTGAAATGGTATAGGATTTCCCGCCTGAGCAGGTGGTTGGACTATAAGACTTCCAAGGTCCAACTCTTCTCTTCTCTTCTCTTCTCTTCTCTTCTCTTCTCTTCTCTTCTCTTCTCTTCTCTTCTCTTCTCTTCTCTTCTCTTCTCTTCTCTTCTACAGTTGACTGGAATTATTTTGAAAATAAGCAATGTGAAAATTCTGGGTGCCTTTCTAAGTGATGGAAGAGTTTTGTATAAGTGATCATTTTTTAAATCAATAAATATTGAAAGCATAGTATCATCTATAATAGTTATGATAATTTGCATCATCATCATCATCACCATCATCATCACCAACCTCTACTATTAGTATAATTACTTTTGGAAAGATAAATTGGGATGAACAATCTAATGCTGTATAAAATGTTGTCTTTCCTTTTATGGCTGAATTCTGGATTTACAAACTAAATGAAAAAAAAATGTTAATTTGGACAGTTACATATGATTGTTTTTTGTTTGTTTTTTTCATTTTATTCTACTGTGGTTTCCAAAAATCATAAATAAAACAAATAAAATATATTTTGCAGAGTGGAGAAAAATAGAAATATATAGATGAGGAACATCTATTCTAATATCAAATCTGGATGAAGCATATAAGCTTAATGAGGATAAAAATTAAGTATTACTGTTATCAATGTGTTATGTTAAGTAGCTTCAATCTCGTGCTCTCCAGATGTTTGAGACATCAATATCTATCAACCTGGAAGACAGTTGAAATGGACGTGCATTTTTATGATTTCATATACACAAAATTAAGTACCTTTACCTACGTTCAATTAGCAGTGAGTTGAAATGATCAGATTCCTCTTTGGGGAATGCAAAACCATTGAAGCACTGAATGAATATATGGCAGTCAGTGGAAATAGCCCTGTCTTAATATTTCACTACCATGATACTATGCTTATCAAATTTCCTAGTGTTACCAAGACCATTGCTACTGATGTCTCCTTGATTACTTTTTTTCTTCGGCTGTTTTCATTCAAATGAGCTGGCAAAGAATTCACTTCTACATTGAAATTCCTTTTACAGAAGGAAATATTGCTTTCTTGTACTTAGACTTTAGCTAAGCAATGTCATCTGCTTAACAAACTGCAAACTAATCTTGGATTTATGACCACAGTTGGGAGCAGAATTTCCATTGTAAGTCATTGAGATCACAAGTCAAGTCAGATCCAACTTTACAACAATTTTTACAGCAGCTGTTAACTGAATGGCATGGTCATTAAACAATTCATGTGATTGTTAAGCAAATCCAGTTTCCTCAAAAGGCATTTTTGCTTCTTTTTGCCAGTGTAGGATGCTGCAACAAATTATACAGTAAGAATAGAAAAGAATAGAATAGAATAGAATGGAATGGAATGGAATGGAATGGAATGGAATGGAGTGGAGTGGAGTGGAATGGAATGGAATGGAATGGAATGGAATGGAATGGAATGGAACGGAACGGAACGGAACGGGACAGGACAGAACAGAACAGAACAGAACAGAACAGAACAGAACAGAACAGAACAGAACAGAATAGACTTCTTTATTGGCCAAATGTGATTGGACACACAAGGAATTTGTCTCTGGTGCATAAGCTCTCAGTGTACATACAGGCAACATGATCATAATCATAAAATACAAACATCATAAATCGTAAGATACAACACTCAGTGATAGTCATAAGATACTAAATAATCAATCAACATAAATAATAGGATACTAAATAAAAGCAATCAATATAAATCATGAGATGCAAACAACAAAGTTATAGTCATAAGAAGCTAAAAAAACAGGTAATAAGAAAGATGAGAAGGATAATAGCAATAGTAATGGAGCCCTACTAGATAGTTTGACATCCCAGGGCATAAGACAGTGTTGTAGGAATTAATTTTTAGCATGGTGCGGGGGAACTGTCTTTGTACCTGGTTGTTTTAGTGTGCAATGCCCTATAGCATCATTTTGAGAGAAGAAGATGAATCAATGTATGTCCAGGGTGTGAGAAGGTCTGTAGAACCAGTTGCCAACATCTGAATTGCAATCACTTGGCTGGGGTGGTAGTGTGATGGCTGTACGTGTGACTACAAGTTGTAAGTCAATTTTTCTGAAGCCACTTTAACTTTGGATTGTCATTACATGAATGGTCCCAAATTGAGGACTACTTTTATAACCTCTCTGGATCCCCCTGCTTCAGTAAAATCTCAAGGATATACGTTAGAAGGGAACTCATCCAGATGGCCCTTTTCAAATCAAAATGGATGGACAGTTGTGGTGGAGTGAAACTTTCTATCACTGTGATAAAAGATGGCTAACATGAAAATAGTAAGCCTGCAGTGGCGATGTCTGCCATAACCAATAACAAATAACACTAAGAGAACTGTGACAGAAATATTCAGGTGCCATGAGAGTAAAAGCTTTGGCAGACAGCCATGGATCAAATGCTACACAGCTATCCAGGCACTCAATGCTGTTTAAATGATATCACTGAAGCTGGAGACAATGAGAAGCTTAACTGCAAAACCTCAAACCAATATTGCAGAGATTGTCAGACTGAGGCATTTGAGCAGGACATAACCCATGTGACTCCTTGAAACCTATTAACACATATCGTGGTCAAAGCAAGGTCTTCAAAAGTCTACTAGAAAATTGAATCAGTCACAAGTGCCTAGGACCACAATATGTGTCACAGCTCTGCTGCTTTTTAGGATTTGTTAATTATTATAACAGATGTCTGCCAGATTTAGCTACCATGCTCCAACTTTAAACACTTTGCTACGAATGGGAAGTGCTTGGCAGTGGACAAAATAGTGTGAACAAGTTTTCGCAGAAGCAAAGAAAATAATGACATCAGGCATGGTGATGACATATTGCTGTAAAATCCACATTTACCAGTAAAATCAGCTCATGATGTCTCACCATATGGCATTAGTGCACTTAACACATATTGTGATAACATATGAAAGGCAGCAGTGAATGCCTGATAGCTTTCACATCATGTTCACCGAGAGCGGCAAAGAAAAAATATATATGCATAAATAGGAAGTAATGAGATTTGAGGTATTACATGCTTCAATCAGGTGTGCTGTCATGTTCACACACACACAAATATAACTGTGGTTTAGTGGGTTTATTAAAATTCCCCCACAACCCCCTTCTCCAAAGCCCCCAAACCATCCCAGTGAAGTCCAGCCATAAGCAGACCAATGCTAGTACACAGAACAATGGCCAATGAATCCACAAAGCACTTAAAGTTTCCCAAGCAAAATAAACCCACCAGGCAAAATTAAATCCACAACACAAGAGGGTACGATCCAAGTCAAGGCACACAAGGCACGATCCTAGTCAAGGCATGGTGTCAATCCAAAGCAAGGCAAGAATCACAATGACCAGAAAACACACAGCTAGGAAATGAACATGTTCCCACCATTGCATCCATCTGTCTGTTGTGCTAAATAGCCAGCTTCTGATGCAGCCCATCAAGAAGGGTGAGGCTTTTTCTTCCTGAGTAATCTAGGTGACCTTTTCTGCTCCTGTCTTTGTTTTGCCCTATGCATTCTTGGATCAGTTGTAGAAGACAGTTTCTCTCCCTCATCACTGAGTGGCTCCATCTTCATGCTTTGTCCATCGAAAGCGGCAGGGCTGTTCCTCCTGCAGCTGTGCTTTAGCCAAATCCCTCTCAGATGGCTGCTTGGAGCTATTGACCAGCTCTGCTCCAGATGTACCTTGAACTGGTTCATCTTCCTCCAAGCTAACATCTGGAATGGTATCTGGGGAAGCATCTAGGAGAGTCATATTTATGGAAGGGAATTTAGTAACCTGCCACTACTATCTCTCTTTTTTTCACAAAACTAATTCTGCTTATAGTGGCTGTTTGGATGCTGTGGTAGATTTTATTCCTTGAGGACTAAGGACTCTTTCTGCACAAAGCAGAATTCAAAAGAACCCATCATGCAAATACAGACCAACTGATTTATTTACACCCAGAGAGAAACAATATGAAAAATCCATACCTGGTGAAGATTCTTTGAAAAGTTTTCTTTGATAGTCTCCCCATCACTGAGATAATTCAAAGAGAAAATAGGAGAAGCCTAACATGGTCTGAAGTCTACGCAATAACTCAGTTGACTGAAATATACAATAACAATCTGTTTACAATCAACACCATGCTACATTTAAACTTCACAATGGTTATCTTGTGAAAGTTCAGTATTGGGGACCTACATTTAATGTAGCAAAAATGAAGGCATTTGCTTATAGTTTGTTTGCTGGTTAGAAATCAGTCAACGAATTCAACAGCTTGGAATGAGTTTCTCAGGTTTTTAAGTTTTGAAAACTGTCCAAACGAAGCCATAAAAAGCACAATTTCATTTATGGGAATGGCCTCCATTGCTAAGGCAAAGAATTCATATATAGCCAGAATCATTTATGGGCACAATGTTTTTAGTTATAAATGTGTTTTTAGTGTGGACCAGAGGTGTTTCCAATGACTTCAGTGACTCCAATATACTGAGAGAATGGTTTGCGAGAACAGGTATACCAGAAGAATTAGTGAGTGACAAATAGACTACAATTTGTAATTGGACAGTTTCAGACTTTGAGAATGAAATTGGTAATATAACATCAATACTCTATCACCAAACTACGAATGGAAAGCTGAAGGTATGCTCAAGAATGGTTTGCAAGTAATCTATGGGGAAAATATTACACCAAATCAAAAGCTTGAAAACGTTATATGTGCATATCACAACACAGGAAATGGCACAATAAATCAAATATCCACAATGTTATTCTTAGCTCATGCCTTACATTCAAAGTAGGGCATTTTCAAACCTAATTTGAAAAGGAGCGTACAAGATAATCAGCTCAAACAAAGTGAGTGATCTTCTGGTGTTGAAACTAAACATCTTTTGGTGAATAAACAGAAAGAATTTGAATTCTTTGGAATTTGGAGGTGACATATCAATTAACTGAAGAGAAGAGAGGTAAAGAAACACATTTCCTCTGACATAGTTGGATCCACAATTACAATTCCTGAGAACCATCTCTTAGCTATCTCTCTGCAATAGTAGGAGGCTCAATGACTCAGCAGTTAAAGAGACTGAGCTTGTCAGCTGGAGAGGTGACAACCTGGGTTCAAAACCCAAACTCTGCACAACAGGGTGAGCTGAGCTCCCATTACTTGCCTCAGCTTCTGCCTACCTAGCAGTTTGAAAGCATGCAAATGTGAGTAAGTTAATAGGTACTATTTTGGCGGGAAGGTAATAGCATTCCATGCACCTTTGGCATACAGCCATGCCGGCTGCATGACCACAGAAATTGTCTTTGAACAACGCTGGCTCCCTCAGCCAAGAAACGGAGATGAGCACCCTGCCATAGAGTTGGATGCAACTGGACAGGGAAAATCTTTTACCATTATAGTTTCTGTATCATGGCAAGCAGGAATTTAATCCATTGTTTATCACCGTTGCTTGATTAAACATGCCAGTGTAGTGAGATTAACAGCCTTTGAGGCTAGTTAATAGCTCAGCAGCTTGAGCCCTAACCAAGGACCTAGGAACTGTTAAGGTATCGTCGGAGGATGTAAGCTGTTCCGAGTAAGGTGGTTTTTTGTAGAGTCAAAATGTTCAAGTCTGGTAAATTTAGAATTTCTAAATAGTGGGGTAGCCCTTTGGGTATTGCTCCAAGGGCTCCAATTACAATTGGAACATCATCATCATCATCATCATCATCATCATTTAATCTGTAGTGAGATTCACAGCATTTGAGGCTCGTTAATAGCTCAGCAGCTCGAGTCCTAACCAGGACCTAGGAACTGTTAAGGTATCGTCGGAGGACGTAAGCTGTTTTGAGTAAGGTGGTTTTTTGTAGAGTCAAAATATTCAAGTCCGGTAAATTTAGAATTTCTAAATAGCTGGATAGCCCTTTGGGCATTGCTCCAAGGGCTCCAATTACAATCGGGACAACACACAATTTCTTTTTCCACAGTCGCTCAATTTCAATTTGCAAGTCCTGGTACTTTGTGATTTTTTCTTGCTGCTTATCTTCAATCCGTGCATCACCAAGTATTACAATGTCAATGAACCATACTTTTTTCTTTTCAACTATTGTTATGTCAGGTGTGGACCAGATGCCTGTCAGTCTGAATCCTAAAGTCCCACTTTAGGATTCTTTATTTAGGATTCTTTATTTAGGATTCTTTATTTAGGATTCTTTATTTAGGATTATTATTATTATTATTATTATTATTATTATTATTATTATTATTATTATTATTTCTTTTATTGATTAAACATTAAACTCAATCAACTGAACATTTAAAGATGTGTCATAAATACCACTGACTGGTGCTAATGGTTGATACAGGTTGCTGCCAGCATCCTAGGTATCAACCAAAACCAAGTATCTTCTTAAAATATATGATCTGAGTAGTGCAGTTTTTTGCAGTTCTGCTGGTGTTATTGTATGAAGCTGCAATTTCTTGATGTGTTTTGTAAAATTCTTGGACATAGTACCAAGTGCCATGACAATGGGTATCACTGTTACACGTTTCATCCATAGCCGTCTAGTTTAGATGGCCAGGTCGTGATATTTCATGATTTTTTCCAGTTCTTTTTCTTTGACTCTGGAATCTCCTGGTACAGCGATATCAATAAACTTTTTGCTTCGGCCCTTAACAACTGCGATATCTGGCTTGTTGTGTTCCAAATGACGATCTTTCTGTATTTGAAAGTTCCACAAGATCTTCACCGTTTATTGTGTGTGTGTTTGTGTGTGGCAATCATTAAGTAAACACTGTGATCATTAAGTGAATGTGGTAGTTGTTAAGCAAAACCATGGATCTTAAGCAAGTCAGTACATTTATATGGGTTTATTTTTTATTAGAAACTAGAAACTTCAAAAAGTCTGGAATCTAGCAAAACAAAAGAATATATTGTGATCACATGATCGCAGAAGATTGCAACCAGTCCTAAAGATAAACCAGTTTCCAAGCATTCCAGAACTAGTCATGTGATCATGGGGATATTTGCAGCTGACGTAACTCTGGAATTGGGTTGTAAGTAGTTTTGGGGGACCTGTCATAATTTTGAATGGTTGCTAAATGACCAGTCATAAGTCAAGAACTACCTGAAAGTGACAAAATGTTTCAGGTTTGTTTTATGATGAGCTAGAATGTTCTTCATTTGTTCTTTTCCATTTTTCTTTCAGTGGTGCTTTTTTATTATCTCTATAGAGCCTTTGGGACTCTTCTGCCTGTCAAAAATTAAAATCTACCACTATTTATAGCTTTGGAAAGAGAGGGAAGGAAGGAGGATCTGCCCAGCATACTAATAGAATGTCAATGTTCATTTAAGCCTTTTAAAACTCATTCTCCAAAATCAAATTTAGGTGCATAAATTAATTTTGCATTTATATGAAGATTGACTTCTACATCACCATGACCTCTTATCCTGTTGTTTATTAGATCTCCTGGAGAACAATCTTCAGATTCCTTTTTATTCAGCACCTCCATAAGCTTCTTGTTGTTGACAGGCATTTAAACATCACTGAGGTATGACTTACAAATAAATCTGGCTGAATCTTCTTTAGAAGGAAAAAATAAATAAAACACTGTGCTTCTATCCTGTGAAATACCAATAGAAAGGTGACTTACACCCCTCCCCCCAAATTCCTTTATCAACATCTGAATAATGACCATAAACACGACCCAAAATTCATTTATTTAGCAATGACTTTCCACAGTAAATTGATAGAACCAAAGAGGGGAAAATTAAAATAAATAAAAAGAGATGTGAATTATCTGTGTTTAATCTCTAGTTCCATCAGAAATCGATTAGCCAGCTGACTTTGGGTCCAAAAGAATTAATTATACTTAGTCTCTGGTATAATTAAGAACACTATAGCCAACTCCCCAAATATTCATTAAGCAATCAGAAACAATTCAAATTAAAATAGGAACAGAGATTGAATAGAAACAGTCATTGCTAAAAAGAGAGTCAGTACACATCTGAGACGGAATCATTTGAGCAATACAAAATATGGAAATACATCTTGTGTTACATTTAATTACCATTAATTCCAGCACTGCAAGCTGGCAGTTATTTTAGGCTCATTACAAGCCTAAAACGGGTCAGAATTTTAATGTGAATCAAGTCTCACTAGAATAATAGGGATATGATTTAAGCTTTCGGGAAGTTTCAGGCTAAAAAAAAATACATCAGAGTTCTCATGCTTTCATTTCTTGTGCTTGGTTGCATTTTAGAAGATTGTTTGATTGTTGTTGTTTTTTTCAATGCATTAATGCAAAACAAAAGTAAAACAAAACAAGACAGAGTGAGTATGAATGCACCTTGAGAATTCTGCACTTTCAGCATTAGCAATAAGGTACACTTTTTCTGGGACAGCAGCAGATTTTCATTCTTTGCTTATACAAAACTAAGAACATGGCCTTTTACAATAATGATCTGATACTGCACATACTGTATATGGATCCATACCTTGTTTGCTGAACTATAATGGAATGTCTCCTTTACTTATGACAGAAACAAACTATATCTATTTAGGGCTTCCTTTTTCTAACCTATCTGCAGTCTGTAGTAATGGCCCCCAAACTTTTGGGTGTCAGGGACTGGCTCTGTGGAGAAACGTTTTTCCACAGACCGGAGGGTGGGGGGGCATGGGTTTGCATGGTGCCTGCATTCCGCAGATGGGGTTTCATTTGTTTGTGTGGCCCTGTTTCTGGCATGCCATGGACCAGTGTTGGTCCATGGACTGGGGCTTGGGGACCCTTGGTCTATAGAATAATCACACACACACAAACACTCACAATTTAATTGTGTACATTATGAGCCATGGTAGCACAGTGGTTAGAGTGCAGTACTGCAGGCTATTCTGCTGACTGCCGGCTGCCTGCAATTTGGCAGTTCAAATCTTACCAGGCTCAAGGTTGACTCAGCCTTCTATCCTTCCGAGGTGGGTAAAATGAGGACCCAGATTGTTGGGGGCAAGATGCTGACTCTGTAAACCACTTAGAAAGGGCTGTAAAGCATTGTAGGGTTGTAAGTCTAATTGCTATTGCTACAATTTTGAAGACCACGAAAGATCATTTTGTGTATTTCATGTTTTCTACATTTCAATATTTGAAAGGTGTGGGCAAGCACAGTGCAATACATCATAAAATAAAACAAGATTTTATACTGGGTACATTCTGCTAATGTTAACAGCTACTGCATTTATCAGATTAGCCATTTGCTATCAATAGTAGTAAACTCCAACAGACCAAGTGGTTCCATTCACCACTCATTTCCTATTTGGGTGGCAAGCAATTTCCTGCTAATACAGAAAAACATGCTTTTCTCAAAAGGAAAAAGGAAAGGAAAGACACAATTGTGCATAACAACTACATAATTGATTTTGGTCTGCTAATTTTTTTAAAAGAAAAAAATCATGTAGCAAGTACATAAGTGATTTCCTACATTATTTTAACCCTATGATTATATCTCAGTTCATATTATTTTTCTGAAATTTGGACCAAAAGGTCTCCTTCTCCTTCTCCTCCTCCTTAATCTTCATCTTCTTTTTCTTCTCTTCCATATGGAAGATAGATGTCAGTTTTTTAGTTGTATATTTGCAAGCTTACATGCTGGATCAAGTCCAATAAAGGTAGCCTACACCAGATATAACAAATATAAAAATGCAGTCATACAAGATTATAATCATATTTTATCATTTAAATTTATTTATTTATTTATTTATTTATTTATTTATTATATTTCTATACCGCCTTTCTCCCGCAGGACTCAAGGCGGTGTACAGTCAAGAAAAAATAAAAGATACATAAACATCATAAAATTGATAATTACAATTATAACATAGTTTAGCCCAAATTAAATAAAACCCAGAATGAGATAATATTTTAATCATTCCCAGTTAACATGTTTAGCCCCGCCTGATTGAACATCAGGGTCTTGAGGGCACAGCAGAAAGCACGGAGATTAGGGATGTTTCGTATCTCAGGGGGAAGTTCATTCCAAAGGGTCAGAGCCCTTACAGAGAAGGCCCTCCCCCTGGGAGTCACCAGTCGGCACAATTTGACCGACGGTACCCTGAGTAGTCCCTCCCTGTAAGAACGAACTGGTTGGTGGGAGGCTATTGGTGGCAAAAGACAGTCTCGTAAGTACCCAGGTCCTAAGCCATGGAGCAGCTTAAAGGTGATAACTAACACCTTAAATAAATGTCAAAGTTGAATAATACCTGAAATTATATTTTACACACAGTTTTTGATATTACAAAATAAAATATTAGTAATAGAGCAACATAATCAATCAAATATGTTCATTGAAAGTCATTAGAAAGAGATAAATTCCAAAGTAAGTTTTGTGTTATGGTACTGATGAGCTGAGGGATCCTTAAATTCCCTCCATATTTCCCACTGTTGGTTTCTATAAAAACGGAATAGAACATGCATGCTTGGAAAAACTTTGCCGTCACTGTAAATTGAGCAAATGAAATTAAATTGGATTAAATTTTTGCAGTGACTGTACAGGAAGCTCAGTTTAATGAATCATTACAATCCATCCCTATTTTCTTGTTTCTTTTTTAACAACTTTTGTAACAATGTTTGAGAAACATAATCAAGTGAAGTTAAAGGTAAAGGTAAAAGTTCCCCTTGCACATATGTGCTAGTCATTCCTGACTCTAGGGGGTGGTGCTCATCTCTGTTTCTGTCTGAAGACATCTCCGTGGTCATGTGGCCAGCATGACTAAATGCCAAAGGCGCACAGAATGCTGTTACCTTCCCACTGAAGGTGGTACCTATTTTTCTACTTGCATTTTTTAATGTGCTTTTGAACTTCTAGGTTGGCAGAAGCTGGAACAAGTAACGGGAGCTCACCCCATTATGCGTGGTGAAGTTAGAACAATTATAATATTTTTAGAAAGGACAAAAATTTCAGGAACCTCTGACATCTGTTTAACCATACCAGCAAAAGTAAAGGAGTGAATTCAAGTCTTCAGTTTAGAACAGAGGAAAGTAACATGATGCTCAAAGACACTGAGGGACCTCAGGACATTACTCTTGATGTACACAGGATTCTGTGATCCATCCAATTTTGATTTTTTATATATATAGATTCTTCTATTAAAAATACCCCCCCCCCAAAGTTTCTAGTAAATCACAAGCTTCTCGCATCACCAATATTTAAAAGCATATATGTGAACCCATCTTGGGCTACAGAGATTTTCTTACAAAATAAAAATGGCAGGTAGGTGCAGCTCAGTTATTTATTTGGACATGTGCTCACTTGCCAGCCAAGGTAAATTAGAGTTGTAAAGAACAGTCTAAGGGGATGGGAACAATCAGTCACATTTACTTTCTTGCATTGATGGGCAAAACCTAGCACAGAATATAATTTGTGAACGGTAAATCTCTTGTCATGCTACTTATTTTGTCTAACATGCTCTCAAAATTCTGAAGTGTGTAGCCATCCCAAAAGATTGTTACTTCTGCCTTATGTGTAAAAATTACAAGCATCAGGGCCAGTCAAATTTTAATGACAAGAGATTATTCCACGTGAGCTGATCACATGTCTTGATTCTGAAGGAGAAATGAGAGGGAATCGTCTCTAGCTCTGATGCATTTCTAGCATACCAATACCATAGGTATTAACACAAGAGCTTTCTTTAAAAGAAAGAAATACATATAATGTAATGAATATTAAAGATTTTTTTGCTCTATTCAGGGCATACTCAGAGCTCTGATAAGCTCTAATAATAATCTAATAAGGATTGTGCTGCATCTATTCCACATGTAATATTCATTCTACAGGGGGGAAATTTCCTAGATTTATTTTATATTGATTTATCTTTATTATAAATAATTAAGGAAAATCACTTGTATCACTCATTGTCAAGAGAATGAGAAGAGCTCAAGCTGCCTTCTCCACACTAATACTTTATAACTTTGGGAAGACATTTATTATGAAGGAGTTCTAAAATCAAACTTTCCCTGAGCTTCATTTCGAAAATTAAACATTTGGCAGTTGATGTCAACTGAACCCCAGGAAGAACAAGGTGGATAATCAGATAAGGGAACAATCAGGCAAAAATGACAATTGTCTTCATGAATTCCTTAGCAGTTAATAACAGTTTCACATTCCATGTGAAATATGTGTAATTACCATTTGTTTCAAGTAGTTGAAACAGAAGCAATGAGTGTTGCTTCTGTATAAAAATATGGAGAACTTCTTATTAAGTATTGTGTTTTGTACAAAAATCTAGATTAAATTTGGAAAAAACAAGTAGAGAAATTGTTATCACTCAATGTAGGCATTCATAACACATGGATGAGTATAAGGCGCACCTAGCTTTTGGGGAGGAAAACAAGGAGAAAAAAACCTCTGCCTTCCAGCAATTTGCCTCCTTGCAGCAAACAGCAAACAGCCTGTTTCAGTTTTAGTTTCAGTTTCAGCAAAGGCTGATTAGCACAAAAAAACTGCCTCTGCCTCCCAGCAATTTGTCCCCTTGCAACAAAGAAACAGAAAACAGCCTGTTTCTGTTTCAGTTTCAGTACAACCTGATAGCACAAGCAGCTTATTGTCTGGCCTCCTGAACATCAGCTGCTTCAGGCTGCAGGGATTGCCATAGCTTATTGCTGCCCCCATGCACCCCATTTTCAGCCTCTGTGTCCCATTTTTGGCCTTCAGGCCCCATTTTCCACCCATTCTGATCTCCGCTGCCTGGAACAGGAGGAAACCCCTAATTTTCAGCTTCTTTTAGGGAGGGAAAAAAGTGTGTCTTATACTCCAAAAATATGGTAGTTTAAATCTGGACATTCCTACATTTAACCCAACTTGAGGTATATCTGTACTGCACTTCTAAACTGTTCCTGTTATGGGCTCTTGTTGACTTGATTTTAAGCCAGTTTAAGAACATTCTGCCTGGATTGAAACATCTTGGCAACAGTTTACAAGATATACAGTTTGAACAGTTGGACAGTTCTTCTGCTGCTGTGTCCTCCCACCTGTATGTTCCAGAAAAGCCATGGCCCTCAAACATTAAAAGCATCTGCCAGGCTATCCCAACGCCTTTGCATGGATGAACTGAAGCTATATGGGAAAGTACCATCTGAATTAGAATCAATGCTCAACATTGACCATATAGACAGCCAAGATATTGTGGTGGAATTTAGACTGGACAAATGTGTTACTCTCACCAAAATGGGGAGTCTGGATGAAGATGATCATTACAAATACCCGAGCACCCTTCAAGCTGATAAGCTCAAGCACATTAGACAAAGCAATAGAAAACGAAGAAGCTAACATGCTCTGGAACTTCAGAATTCAAACAGACAAGTACATGCCATATAACATGTGAGTCATATCAATTATGAGTGGGAAAGGTAAAAAGTCTTGATAATGGACATTGCATTACCTGAACAGCAGAATAGAAGAAAAAGAACCGGAGAAAATCACAAAATGCAAAGACCTGCAAATAGAAGTAAAATGACAGGCAAAGAGAGTAATAGACACTTTGGGTGCAATCCCAAAACACCTGAAGCTTCATTTCAGCACCAACCGCAATGACAAAATTACTATCAATTTCAGAAGGCATCCTTACTTGAACCAGCTTACATTCTGTGACAATACCTTTGACAGCATCAAGCAACATCTGCCTATCGCAGGCTCATGGGAAGAACTCAATAGTTGGATAAAAATGCCATACCATCTAATTATTGGCTGACTGTATGACTAACCATAATAATTAAATTTAATTGGGGACAACTGTTTTAATATTTCCAGGTTTTGCTTCATTACCATGGATTTTCATTCAAGATTCTGATCAGCCAGACTATTTCATTTTGCCTTCCATATTATATTTTGCTTTTCTAATTGCCAATTCAAATTCCTTGCCATTAAGTATGCTCAAACCACATTGAACAATGTTCTGGCATGTTTAGTGTTTGTGCTTTAATCTTTTAGATACATAAGTTTCCAACCATTTATTCTCATTACTCTTGCAGGCTTTGAGGTTCACCAAGTATAATGATGCTTCCATCTTCATTCTTAGTGGCCTACTGAGAACCCATTTGGAGTAAACAGTGGGATGCTGGTACATTCCTAAGTGGATTTAAGAACATTCAAAATACTTAGCCAGTGAATGCAGAGGCATACAGTAAATGATTGCAGAGATATGCAGTATAATTATGGAACACCCCGGGGTCAATTAGCAAGGCAGGGTCCTTTGTTCAACATTGTAGCCATAAGCACAAATGTCCTTTTAGGGCAGGAATTGTAAATATCACTAGTAAAATCATACAAAAGGAAGGTTTTAGGGAGATAAAGGCCCTTCACAGACCCCCTTAGTATGCTCAAAATAAATGTTTAATAGGCATGATCCCTTTAATTGCATTTTCTTAATTAAGTTAATAAAGCTGAGAACTGTTAAAGTGCACAACATGGTATAAAGGAAATCTCGCTCCCCAACCACCATGTCTCCCACTGAGGTGATAAAAATCCACAGAACGGTAAATAAATAAACACTAACTGTTTATATTATAGTCTTGAACATCCCATGCTACTTCAGAAAATGATTAAAGGAATTCTCTTAGCAAGACATACTGGTACACACAAAGCATCCCTTCTGTTAGCAAGATTGTTTCTTGGGAAATAATTTACTTAAAGGTAGCCAAAAGGCCTGATGACACATTAAAGACTACCAGATTTATTACACACAGTGTAAATCAGTGTTTGATTTGTCAAATGTAGAAAAGGGGACAGATGTCATTCATAGAGAAGAGGAAGAGGCAAGTCTCACAAAATGAGGCCAGAAAGTTAATCGGTGCCAAAAATAGCGGCCGTTTTGTTCCTCCATAGAATAAATTAATGCAAATTCTATCACACAAACACATTTCAATCATCTACTAGTTTCATGCATATGATTAAGCCAAAATTTGCTTCAAACTTTTTGTGTGCAAGACTTCTGAATAAACTACATTTTTTTGTTGGTTTCACAGACTACCTCAGCCATAAAAGCAGGATTTATCAACTTCAGGAATTGGTTTCGCATAACATACAAACCCCAAATCTAATGTCATGAGATAGCTGGGTGTCATATGTGAACTCTGTCACTGAATACATCCAACTTATAGCCACTAGTTAAGTCCACTTATAGCAAGGTTCAATCTGTACATTTGATTCTGCCAGCAATTTTACTAATCTATACATAGCAAGCTGTGTTTGCACACAAATATACAAACAAATAAATACAAGTATTTCAATGTGCTTTCCACAGGATGTTTTTAGAATAGCATTTAGAGCATTTTTAGCTCATTTTATGATTGTAGACAAAGAAACGCTAGCATTGTTGCGGTTGTTTTCTGTTACTTCCGATGTTTCTTTATTACTCTTGATCTGAGTAGTAAGGTTTTTTCATGAGGTCTTCTGTTGGGTTGAACTGAATGATGGGAAGCCAGGATGGCTATAAAATGCTGAGGAAAAGACTGGATAGTGGAAGAGAGGACTTTCTAGCTACTTTATGAGAATGTGTGGTCAGTCACTCAAAAACAACAACCAAAAAATGATGCAATGTCTTTCTTCCATTAAGCTGAATGAGAATGAAGATTTTTTAAAAAACCATCTGAAGCAAGTTTTGACAAAGGCTAAGAGAAATATATTCATAATATCCAAGCTGACAAAATTGAAAGGGGGTTGATCCTGCTTATTATGGAAAGCTTGACTGGTAGTTAAAAATAGAAGGATTATCTGACTTTACCACAGTGTCTTAGAATGCTTTCCTAGGATTAACAGAGCCATTCAGTGCACATCTGAATTGTAGAGGCGTGCATCTATCAATACAATTTTCAGCCATTTTGACCATGAAAGTGTATAGGAGTATATGAAAGTGCAGCTGCCACAAAATTCTATCATCACCCACTGTGCTATTATATCAAAGCAGACTGAGCAAACCGCAAGAGAATAAATGAGAAATATGTTGTTTCTTGCATCTCTGTATGGAATTAAAGTCCCTACAATGAAAATGAAGTGTCTAACAAGATTGCTTCCTAAGCATGCACCGTCCTTTCAAAATGTCCAAGAATGCTGCTTTTGATATTCTAATTCTGTAATGAATTATTCATTGGGGGACAGTTTATCCATTAAACTAACATTGAGATGCACCCAAAGAAATGGTTTCTGCCTATGTGTGCCTCCAGCACCACTTTCAATTCTTTAATGTCTCATTTTTAAAGAGTATTTAAAATCAGGATTCATAACCTTCAGCTCCCTTGAGCCCTGACTTTTGGAGCTGACTTCAGAACCCCTGAAAACATGGCTATCATAATATTTTTAGTGTTGCAGATGTTGAAAGTGATTAAATATATGGGGAATAATCATATTAGCTGTATAATTTTAATTTGAACAGGTTTAGTCCTGGCTCTGTCCACTTATTTTTCTGGCTATACCCACTTATTGGAATGCAGCCTTTAATTTCCTGCTCATAATTTAAGTGTAGCCACTATGCCCCACACCATTACATATCTCTGAATAAAGAAATAGTGTTATAAAGTGCTAAGAAGGGATAACTGAAGATTAGATTCCCATCTCTTTATATACAGCTTCATACATAACATTTGCGGATTGACAAAAATTAGGAATAATACGCAATACCGCTAAGATGCTGTTCATTTCCTCAGTAGTTAGTCACATTTGTCTGGTGAATCCCTGATAGTCACAAACCTATGTATGAAGGACAACTATGCAGTGAAGAAAGTGGCATCATTTGTTGATGTCAACTGTGACCTTCAGGTATAAATGACAACCAAGATTGTAGTCCTGCAGAACAGTGTGGTGCTATTTTTTCCTGTCATTCATTCATCCTCATATTCCATACTAGTCATAAGTAAAAAAGAAATAACAAAAAGAAGGAAAGGAAGGGATTCCTGTTTTAGAAACTCAACTGCTGGTAAACTAGGCATCTGCAAGTTTCTTCTGAAAAATATTGCTAGTCTTTAAAGATCATGGAAAGTATGGCCATCTAATTTGAAATGTATCCAACAGAAGAAACTGTACATATTGTGACCAAAAGTTTTTGGAAGATGCAGTGGCTAATTTATATTGTGTATTGTGCTCAGCTTTGCAAATTCTTAACTTATTGTAAAGGTCTGATGCAATAACCAGGCAACTCATGCTGATCCTGCCTTTTCTTCTGGAATGTCAAAATAGGAAGTGTCAAAAAGTCATAATGGCATTCTTGTTCTCAGCTCCATCTTGACTTGTTCTGAAGCCTGTTCAGAGCTTCACTTCCCTGACACCTTCTCTTTTCAGACATTGGAAAGAAGATTTGAAATGGAAGGCTTACTCCAACAGCTCTGACTTTGTGCATTATTTAGAGATAGTGCTCGACTATGTTAGCAATGCTTTTTCTAATCTTCATCTGTGCTAATATAAATCTGGATAGAAATATTGTATATTAATAGCTACCGTAAATTGATTTTTTTCTTCAAATCATGCATGGGTTTTTTGCACACATAAATATGTACAAACACTTCCAATGTTGTTGTTGTTGTTATTCCTCCTCCTCCTCCTCCTCCTCCTCCTCCTCCTCCTCCTCCTCCTCCTCCTCCTCCTCCTCCTCCTCCTCCTCCTCCTCTTCTTCTTCTTCTTCTTCTTCTTCTTCTTCTTCTTCTTCTTCTTCTTCTTCTTCTTCTTTTTTGTACTTACTTTTGCCACTGGTCATTCTTTTCAATTCTGTTTTTTCTTCTTGTTGTTTTTCTTTTTTTAAAAATAGTTTTTGTTATTTTATACACATATGCATACATGCACACACACATGCAGTAATGTATTCAGTGAAACAAAAAAAAATTATCCTGATTTGATTTTGGCCTTTGTTCATCAAAGGACAAGGCCAAACTGAAAAAAAGCATTAAGAATACATCCATCAGCTTGTCATTTGGTTGTTTGGGGTTTTTTTGGTTTTTTTTATTGAAGTGCATCATTATTTTAAATGCCGATCATATAGAGTTTATATCACAGATGAAGGCAACGGTTATAAATCAGTTTTCCCATCTCAGATTTTCCCATTATAATATTTGACATATGATAGGTTTATACAACAGAGATAGGCCCAGAAAACATTCTTCCTAAAAAAATGGTTGTGATTCCTCAAGGGAGAAGTACAAGGGCTTAAATTATCATTTAAACAGGGTTAGAAGAAAGCATATGTCTGAAGGGATGAAGTGGGAGAAGGACAGGGCTGTGCACACAACCTTGCCATCTTTACGCAGGCAGCCTCCTGGTATGTAAAAGAAGTGTATGCCATATGTTTGCATAGCTTGAATATAAGTACAGCTCTTTTCATAATTCAGACAACCAATAGAGAAGGCTTCCATCTTGCTTGAGTTAATGAAAAGTCAAGCATAAATGCACCTTCATCCCTCCCATCTGAATAAGAGGGAACAGGAGAGAGATCAAGGCAGAGTTGTAGACTTGCTTACATAGCTGCCCCATTTGAACAATTCCATGCCTAAATAAGACTACTCTGAGGAGATGTCAAACAGTTTTCTCATAATGTATGATAAACATATCTAGCATTTCATAGCATACAGAAGTATACTACTAAATGCCACATAGAGAACTTGATCCAAGAGGGCTAATTTTTCTATTGGTTTCAAAACTTTACCAAATACCATTCATAAATACAAATTTTCTTGAATATAATAATTCAAGATAAGAACAGCATTTGTAATATATATAATTTACTCTTGAAGCATAATTACATTCCTTCATAATATTTATTGTAAAAATGGACTAGGATATTTTTTATAAATTGAATTAGATTTTTTTTAAATTCAAATGTGTTTCTAACAACATTATGTTCACCTACTAGTTCTGTTATATAGTCATATGCTAGTAAAATAATGTTTAGGATTATCTGACACAGATTAGATCTTTACATGGATAGATGCCAGATGCTGAAGCTGGTTTTGAAAAAGATTGAGATATTATTGCTGTGCATATTTCACAGATTATAGAAAGGTCTGTGTTGTGTTGACCAGGTCAAATTTGGGATGTTTTTAGGACAATTAGAAACCCATGAAATGGGAAAAATTATGGAAAATAAACATTAAATTGACTCTATCAACAGCATTCAAAGAAAACCAGTTAAAAATGTTCTACAGTTGGCATTTTACACTAGTACGTCTCCTAACAACTCTCCAAATTGTTGGAAATGTGAAAAAGTCCCCAGAACATATTACCATCTCTGGTGGACATGTCCTAAGGTGAAAAAATATTGGGCTAAAATTAGAAGTTGAATAGAAGAGATAATTGGTTACAAGTGGACTTAAAACCAGAGTTGTTTTTACTGGGGATAGTGAACAAAACCTACAGTAAAGAAATTAGATATTTGATTTTGCATATAATTACAGCGGCAAGGATAGTCTACACACAGTCCTGGAAAAATGAAAAGGTACCAACAGAGGAAGAAACAATTAAGAAAATCCTGGACTGTGCAGAGGTGGATAAATTAACGAAAGAAATAAAAGAAAAGGAAGATACAGAATATTATCAAGTATGGACTAAGTGGTACAATTGGTTCAAGATTAGGGAAAGTAAAAGTGAATAAATGATGTGACAAACGTGTAAAATACTGTAATTGAATAAAACTGGAAATAAAGGGACAATAAAGATAATAAAGGATTAGAAAAATGGGAAGTGTAGAAAGTAGAAAGTAAGAGGAATGAAACTGATACATAAAAAGAAACACATATTGTGTGTTTGTGTTTTGTATGTTGTATTGTTGTTGTAAAATTAATTTTAAAAATTTAAAAAAAAGAAAAAAAAAAAGAAACCCATAACACCTTGTTGTCAAGGAGCACTTTCAAAACAGTACTTCAGATTGAATATATAGAAGCCCAGGTTAATCACAACAGCTAAAAAAAATCAAAAAACAGCTAGAATATTAACACTTTTGAACTTGGGTGTTGGAGATGACTTCTAACAATACCATGAAAACACAAAAGCAAACAAATGGATCACAGAACAAATCAATCCAGAGTTTTTACTTGAAACACAAATGACTAATTCTTATTTCAGATCTATTGTGTGAAGAATGAGGTCTCCTAAAAAGTTCCTAACCCTGGGAAAAGTGAAGAAAAGACTCATTAAAAACATGACGAATGGACAGATTATTCTAGAGAAGGTCTATTTGGTTGTTAAGAATCAACATTGACATGATTAATCAATCAATCAAATGTACTATATACTAGATTTGTTTAGTTCTGTTAAGCATACTGTTTTAAAAATCAACTAAGTTAGGGAATATTTAAAATAATTAATGATAAAAATAGAGGATATGAAAACTAACCACAGCTAGAAACTTGTGCCATTTAGTGAGAATCAGTAAAATATGATAGAATGGAAATTTATAAATGTGTCGAGTTTTTGACAGAAAGCTAATTAAAAGGTCTCTTAGGGTGATCAGATTATCTGTCAGAATATCTAGCAGGCTAAATGATCCAAATCTCATTGGGATGGTGTTTAATTCATTTGTAGAATTCATTATCCCAACACATGTTGAGGGTCACTAACTTGAATGGTTTTAAAAGAGGATTAGGTGAATTCATGAAGGACATAAATATTGAGGAGTGCTGGTCTTGAATACTCAACATTGTCTCAAGCAGCATGTTTCCAAATCCCTATTTACAGGTTGGAAAATAGATGAGTGGGGTATATCTTCATTTCTTTTTTAAAGAAATAGTAATTTTACTAAAAATTATAACCACAAACATAAAAACTAACATAAACTATAATATATATATATATAGAAAGGGCATAATGGAAAAATAGAAATGAAAATAGAAAAAGGAAATAGAAGTTTGAATATAGTAAAGAAAAAGAAAATAAAGAAATTATTTCCCCCTTTATCATAACACATATAAACTACTTCAGCTTCTCTTAAAACATAACAAATGATCTCTTCTTCCCACATCCCATCTCTTATCTATAAACAAATCCTTAAACATCTTTCATTAAAGATTGAAAGAAACTCATCTAGTTTTTTTAGATTTGTTAATCCAAAATTCCTAATACCTAAAATACAATTAAGAGCAATTCTAAAAGTAATCAGAAAAAGAGTATAGCAATAGCAATAATACTTATATACTGCCCTATAATACTTTACCACACTCTCTGGGCAGTTTACAAAGTCAGCATATTGCCCCCAATAATCTGGGTCCTCATTTTACCAACCTTGAAAGGATGGAAGGTTGAGTCAACCTTGACCTGTCAGGATTGATCTGCAGGCTGTAGGCAGAGTTAGCCTGCGATACTGCATTCTAACCACTGAGCCCCACCAGTATGTGAACTCAGTGTCCTTTTGAAAGCATGGCTGTGGTTTGAGCAACATAGTTCTTCCCTCATCTACCAGAGCTCTACACCCATTGCAGACCACTGTCTTGCAGTCTGTGAGGAGCAACTTAATGGAGCACTTGTGGGTAATCTCAAATTCCCTTCTTGAGATGATTTAAGAGAGAGATGAATTATGAAGAATCAATCTACTCGCCAAGTCTTCACTTTGATGCATTGATTCTGCTTTTAGTCTTCAGTTTGCTATTTCTTTCTCAAAAGTCAGGTATATTTTCATTCATGATTGAAATCATTTTAGAGGCAACTGGCTAGCTGCTTTGATAAATAAAAGTAAGTTTGTTTTAACACACTAATGGACATGCGTAGTTTGAGAATAAACATGTAATCACAAGTACTCTAGTTCAATCACAAAATAATTTTTTATAACAACACCTTGAAATGATTTGATATTTTACAGCTCCAGAAACAACTTCCAGCTTCATTGTCACAAGAAAATAGAAAAAGCCCATTTATTTATTTATTGCTAAGGATATATCTTCCCAACAGATTCTTTATTTTGTAGGCAATTCACTGCTGAAGCAAGCTGAAGCTGTTATAAGATGTTCCAGCTGCAAGTAGAATAAACTCTCCCATCTAGATATTCCTGGTCAGAGGGAGGAGTCTTCAGTGCTTGATGGGCTTCAGTAGGCCTAATGTAGGCTTCCCTCTGCCCTCTGATTGGATTTTGATCTTCCATAGTTATTTGTTTTTTTAGAGAATCTTGCTTGGAAAATATTTTGTATGTCTATCAACCATGTCATAGAAGACCTAAAATGAGTCTTCCACAAAGTTATGAGCTTCTAAGAGGAATTTAATTTAATTTAATTTATCAAATTTCTATTCTACCCAACTCCCAAAGGACTCTTGGGAGTTGTCTTGCAACTCCCAACAGGAAGATGTCTTGCCAGATTAATTGCTTCTTTACCTTCCTTATACTTCCTTATACTTTCCGTCTTTACAGAAGGGAGATGGTGGGCAGAGGGTGGATGAGATGATGATATTGATCAGGCAACACAATACACCTTTCTATTTATGTTGGGGGGGGGGGGGAATGAAAGCAGAAAAGTCTGAAATTAACCAAGTTGTAACAGGGAGGGAACCACTTCCCCAAAATGAGAGAAAAGCATGTTGGTGAAGTTGAGTAGTCATCAAAGATTCTTGACAATAGCAATGCTCATGGCTACATTTTGCTTTCTCATTTCCTGGGAAATTTTGCAAAGCAAACATCAAATGAACTTTCAGTGTTGGAAGGGGCCAGGTGGTGATCAATATGAATATGATTTGGCAACACATCAAGTTTTGAAGGTCTTTTTCACACTTAAGGCAGAGTCTCTCCCCTAGGATTGACTGACTTTAATACAACTTGATTGCTATATATTTAATTGGAGCATTAATTAGCATTTTCTTTTCATTGCTCTTTCTCTCACTTCTGAGGATGTCTTTAGAGGGGGAACTACCACAACATTATACAGGTTTGCTTCTCACAGTTCATTGAATCTCCTCCCACTGACATGTATATTGTGCCATAGAAAAATAATGATGGCAGTTAGGGGCTATGAACTAAAACATAAACTGTACAGCTCACTCAGCTGACCTGCAGTTTGAAACCAAGTCCTTGTATACAAGGGCATTTGCTTTAAACAATTATGCAAAATAAGCAAACAGTGCCAAGCACAAAGATTTAAAGTCACAGATTTTTGCCATGAAGTGCTCCTGCCAAATTTTCTCTAAAACAAGACCTCTTTAAAATGACATTTTTATGTGGAAGCAGAAGTGGATTCAGATTTATAATGCTACCCTGATGTCAAGAGTTTTCATTCTCTGATATTTGCATACTGGGCATAACTGGCTGGAAATAAACCCAGTATTTAAGCAGCTGCTCACATGTGCTTAAAATTAATGTGCAAATGGTATCCTGATTAGGCTTAGCCTTAATAGACTCAGTTCAATAAGGGGATGTCAAAGAGTGAATTCCAAGAAATACAACACAAGCCAGGGGTTGACAGAGTTGGGTCTGAGAGTCAATTTAATACAGCATACATAGATTTCAGCTACATAAGGAGGAAACAGGACAATTAAAATTGAGACTTAATGCATTGCAAGAGTTCTGCAAAGGCAAGTGGGTGAGGAGTTCAAAAAAAGGGGGGGGGGAGAAGAGAAAAAAAGACTTTCTTGTCCAATAATAGCATTAAGAGTCTTCCAACACCAAGGAGGCATTCAAAGCAGGAGTGGGTTCTACTTATCTTTACTACCAGTTTGCAGCAAGAGCGCGCACACAGAAGCTTCTGCACATGTGCAGATCACCCATGATGATGTTGTGACAGGTAGGCAGAGCCTCCTGCCAGTTTTACTACTAGTTCTATAGAACTGAACCAAACCAGGAGCAACCCACCACTGATTCAAAGGCATAATCAGTGGCGGGATTCAGCCAGTTCACACCACTTCGGGAGAACCGATTGTTAACTTTCTAAGCAGTTTGATGAAAGAAATCATTTGGGCAGAGAACTGGTTGTTAAATTTATTGAATCCCACCACTGGGCATAATCATACATGCTAAAGGTTAGCACCTTACCTGGAAATAAAGAATCAAGAAAGAAAAGTTTCCATTTTGTGGAAGAAGAAAGCAATTTATAGTTGAGGAAAAAGGGAAGGACAGTGGGAGAGAAGGAAAGACAAAAAAAAATCAGTTTTTCCTAGTGAGGCTAGGTTTTTTCATGTGCTGTTAGACTGAATATAATAGAAGGCATCTCAGCTTCTTTGATAAGGGGAGAAAGGGAAAGAGAAAGAAGGGCCGACTTCATTGAGTAGATAATTTTTACCCTTTCATGGGGAACTTTAGCAAATTAAAAATATCAAAGTCAACGATAGGAATGCTAGGAAATCATTACCAAGGTGCCAAACAGAAAGAATAGGAAAAGGAGAATTGTCTTACTGCTTCTTAGGATGAGGGGCCAGGAAAGAAAAAGGGGACAGGGCAACCTTCAGCACAGTGCTAATTTAATAACTCAGTATATTTCTCTGAACCAAAAGATTTTACTGTGATGGCACAGTGGTTAGAGTGCAGTACTGCAGGCTACTTCTGCTGATCGCCGGCTGCCAGCAGTTTGGCAGATTGAATCTCACCAGGCTCAAGACTCAGCCTTCCATCCTTCCAAGGTGGGTAAAATGAAGACCCAGATTGTTGGGGGCAATACACTGACTCTGTAAATCACTTAGAGAAGGTTGTAAAGCATTGTGAAGCAGTATATAAGTCTTAAGTGCTATTGCTATTGAAATTACTGGATTAGGCAAGGATATGACAAAGTCTGTACATTGGAATTATTTTCAAAGCATAGAATTATGAATATGCACACAGAGAGACACACATATAACCCTATAATCCTATACTCATGCATAATTCTACACACATGCAAACAGAAGTACATATAGACGTATAACCTATCCTTCCCTTTTTATTTTAAACAGGATAGTTCAAATCAGTATAAACTTTATGAGCTGACTACTTTGATGGCTCTCTCCTTGGGCAATGACAGCAATTATACGAGTGTTAACAAGGAAGGGGATGCATTAAGGGAGCTCATCAGGGAAAATGCTTACAGAAGGTCATACCTTGCTTGACTTTTAATAATAAAGAGGCTTCCTCTACACTTTTCACAAATTGACACGAAACCTTTCTGTTCAGCTGCAGACTATCTCTAACAAAATGTGAGAGTGGTCTAAGCAATTCTCCTTGGAATTGGGGTAAAAATGTGTGTGTGTGTGTGTGGGAGGGTGGAATCACACAATAATATCCAGCAGAACAACAATATCATAGATAGGTCTTTGGTACAATCCATGCTGTTTATTCATTGTGTTATTTCCAATGGCCCTGAAAAGTTCTATGCCAAATGATATACAGAAAATCCCTGAGTTTCCAACCAATTCTCAACAACTGATTAGTGGCAGTATCTCTGCCTCCAGCTGATCACTGATCACTTAGATTGTTCCATCTTGCTAATGCCAACTCTATCTCTGATGTCTTCTTCAACATACCCATGATCCCCAAAGGCCCACTCAAAATGAATCTCTCTAAAGGCACAGACTGCCACTGCCCTTGCCCCTGCTGCCATCAAATGTGGTCAACAGTCTCAGCACCATCCACAGTCATTGAAAGCTGTGATGGCCCAATGGAGGAACCATGGTGGTGCAGTGGTTAGAATGAAGTATTGCAAGCTAATTCAGCTCACTGCCAGGAGTTCTATCCTCACGGGCTCAATGTTGACTCAGCCTTCCATCCTTCCAAGGTTGGTAAAATGAGGACTCAGATTGCTGGGGGCAATATACTGACTCTACAAACTTCTTAGAGAAAGCTGTAAAGCACTATGGAGCGGTATATAAGTCTAAGTGCTATTGGTAGTCCTATTGCATCTCGCTAATTCACCTTCTTATTCTAATCTTTCACTTTTCAGCTTTAACTTGCAATAATGCAATCTATTTTTTTCCCCCAGACATAGCTATCTTCGTCTTTGATACATTAATTTTCAGTTTGACATTCCTCCTTTTATCACAACATTTGCTGCAAATTATTTATATTCTTAGCCAATAATAATGCATTGTCTGTATACAAAACTATACTCAGGTTTATATTCTTGACTAACACATCTCTAACATTATCCCACACATTACTTATACTTTTATCCATAAATAAGTTGCATAAGAAAGAAGATGTCATATACGGTACTCATCTTCCATATTAGTCACTGTTGAACCATTTACTAATCACTCCATTCTGAGACATGCCTAACTTCTGGATATTATAACCATGATTTGTTCATCTTCAGAACCTCTCATCACCTTTACATTCTTTGCTAGTAGTACCAGTGCCTCCTTACTTACAATAGGGACCTGTCAGGTTTGGCACATTTAATATCACAAGTACAACTAAAACCATGTTTTACTCCAAGCATGTTTAGGACTGTCTAAGCCCGTGATGGCGAACCTATGGCATGCACGCCACAGGTGGCATGCAGAGCCATATTGGTGGGCACACATGCACACGCTGGCCAGCTGATTTTTGGGCCTTCTGGGCCCACCGGAAGTAGCGAAACAGGCTGTTTCCTACCACCGGAGGGCCTGGGGAGATGGGGAAGGCTGTTTTCACCCTCCCCAGGCTCCAAAAAGGCTCTGGAGCCTGGGGAGAGCAAAAAACAGGCCTACTGGGCCCACTGTACCATCGCATGCCGAAAGTGGGAGGAGCATAGGGGGGTCATGCACGCATATGTGGGGGGATGGAGCGCATGGAATTGTGGGTCTGCACATGATGACTAAAAGGTTAGCCATCACTGGTCTAAGCAATCTAGGATCACTTTTGATTTTATTTAATTATGAGGTGATGATTTGCTTGAGTCTTTTGTATATTACTGTACTTTCAGCTCTCCTATATTCAGAAGCTTCTCTAGTTTCCAAGATTTCAATTAAATCCCAAAAGCAGACATCATGAGGAACTTCCCCTCTCTCATTTTTTATAGCAGAGCTTCTGTCATCCTGATGGGGCAGTCCTGCCCTTAAGAAATTGTTGAGGAATTTCTATTTGTTATGGAGGAATTCAGAGAAATCATCCACCCAATTTCTTTCCCCACAGATTTTGAAAGGCCATTTGTGCTCAACTATAAATCATATACCATCTCATCTTCATTGTCAGACATTCCAAAATGACTGTTCATTTATCACTGGCTCATATCGTGCATGCAAATTATGTACAGGAATTATGCAAAGGAGTTTCAAATGAATTTACAACTAATGCACAGAGACTAAAAGCCAAAGAGAATCCTTTTGTCTTTAGACAGACATTTAACTGCAGAATTAACTCAACACTTTTCCTTTGCCTCTTTTACCTTTCATATTTAGATAGTTTTCATAGAAATGTATTGATCTACATTTTTACACACAGAATAATAGGTGGCACAATGCACTCATGGGATTGGACTTCATCTAGAATATATGAAAGAGGATAGCTTTCTTGAAAGGGTAATATCTGTAAAAGACCTCAGGGAAGTTGGGAAACTATGATGATAACAAACTTAAAAGAGCAAGGGGGAGAAGGAGAAAAAGAAAAGCAGAGCAAATGTATGTAATGTATACATGTTAGGTAGCCATCGGTTATTAACTATTTAATTTTTTTCTAAATCCAAATTAAAGAAAATAAATGATTCTTCTTCACTATTGTTAGAAAATATTGATGCCAAAAAGCAATCTACTGGGTCATTTTTCTTTCTTTTTTTATTCCTAGGTAAAATTGCCTTTTTCAAAACATATGTTCTTGCTCTGTGAGAATGGAATGTGAGAATGGAAAAAGCTGATTCTACAAGAGATTCAGAGACCATGAGACCAAGAGATTCAAAGTCTGTTATGAATCATGACGTGTCAGCCCTGGTTTGCAAATGCAGGTGACCACATAGAAATATTCCCAACTGGGTGGATCGAATTTTGTTAGTGTATGATAGCCCTTTGTTTGAGACAATTCAGCAGCACTCTTTGACTTTAGAACCTGGCTAGATAACTTATTCTCTCTTCTCAACTGATGGCAAGTTTTTCTTTAGTTTGTTTAGAATGAACACGGGAAGGGAAGGAAGCAGAGGAGGTGCATAGGTGTATATATTTAGATGCTTAATATGTATTATTAGACTATTTAGGGAATTCTAATGAGAAACTGAAAGAACTTTAACTAGAATTGTACCACTGACCACCATTGCAATGGCACGTAGTCTTTGGTTAATCTTTCAGAAATGGAAGTCACGATCTGAACACTTGGCAAACTGCTCACATTTATGATAGTTGCAACATCCAACATTCATGTGATCACTATTTTCAATCTTCCCTGCCAGCTTCCCATAGACAAAGTGAATTGGGAAAGTGTCAGAATAGGTCACAAGTCACTCTTGTGAGTCTGACTCCTATGGCTTTTTGTCTTGGGAACATTGGCTACATAGTAGGAGATCCCTAGGATCTCTACATAGTACACATACACCCTCGCTCATCTGGGAGCAGCCACTGCTGTCCCTTCCAGGCTCATACTGTGCCACAGCAGTCACTTATCTGGCTGCCAGACTGCTTGTCAAACTTCTGGGACTCTTGTCTTCCTTCTGCCTTCCCCATTGACATTGCTTGCAGGAAGCCATCAGGAGGTCCTTGCTTAATGATTCATGATCCTTGCTTAATAATAACAATGGGTACTGTCAGGGCTGCCTTTGCTAAGCATTGCACATCACAATCACAATGTTTAACTATAGAAATACTAGTTCTAATTACCACTGTTAAGTGAGAACTTCCTATATTACATTTTATTGTGGAAATGAGATTATCAGCCATTTTTAACTTGCAGAGTATATCAGAAATATTGTAATAGCATGAAATAGACCAGCTTAACAACTACTGGTAACTTGGGCTGATTGGTTCATTTCATATCAGTTCTAAAATTGAAGTGCATAATTTGACCTGCTTATGCATGGGAATCAACAATTCACCATTATGTTTCTATCTTTGCACAGAGATAGCCAACAGTACAATTCTGTGGGAGTATACACTACAGTAAGTCTGCTGGAATTAAGCCAGATTTCTTCAGAATATGGAAAGATTTTGAGTTGAAAGCTTAGATCACTTGCATCACCTGAGGTAGATGTATTTATGGTTGGGGTGTGTATAAAAAAGTCAGTATAGTGGGCATTCTCGTCCACTTTGAGTGGGGGTGGGAGTGGGGCTTTAATCACACCCACCACCACAGGTTTTTCTTGACCCCATGCAGATGAATTTATGGGCTGGGGTTTTTTTTTCAAAAAAGGATAAAATGTAATCACATTGCAATACAAAAAAGAATCTTAAACATGGTATTTAACAGTTTCTGAGTTTGAAATGATGAAGAATTTTTGATATAGAAAAATTCTGGGCTAATTCTTAATGCCAATTTCCAAGTTCTTTTCCTGAACGGGAAATATCTTGGAACAGGAAGAGGTTGGTGGAGATAGTTTCTTAACCCAACTACTGAAATGAGTCTTCTTTTTTCACTTCCTCTGATGCCAAACAAAAGAGTTTCTACCATGGGACAATTGACAAGAGAGAAAGAGGAAGTTTACATCTCAGCAGAGGTGGTGAAATGGCTCTGAAACCTGATCAACATTCTTTGTCCTGCGCTAAGTAGTCATCATTTTTAGACTGATCTCTCATTGTTTGCATAAATCCTATATTTACTGAAAAATTTGAAGGGGGATATGTGAAGATTTAAGAAATCTTAGCTAATTCCAACAGTAATTGTAATTTAGATGCAAACAAACACAGCATGAAGGATAAGGTGTGCATGCATATTCATGTTAATTTTGAAATTCCAGACAAATCAACATTTTATGCTATAAAACATTAATTAGCATTTCCAGCAGCAACTAGACTAATCTTTTAAAAAGTCTAAAGGTTTGCCATGGATTTTAAGCATTTCTCTTGACTTTGGGATTGAAACTGAGACAGAATTTTGTTTTATGTAAACATATCATTAGCACTAGATCTAGTTATATGCCAGAGATGAAAGTTACATCCTGCAAAAATCAAAGTATTTCTTTGGCCTCATGAAGACATGGAGGAGCAGATCAGATAAAATAAGTGTTTCACTTTGAACAGAAAGAAAAGCCTTAAGTTATATGTGCAGTCCATTAGTGCCCTGTAATTCCCATCTTTCGCATTCAATCTCAGCTCTCTGTAGGTGATTGGCAGTGTTGTTTTTCAGTGTTTTTCTTCCTACCTGACAAATCATATCCAAGTGGAGATAGGAGACAATTTCAACATGACTTCATGATGCCCATCCTATTAGGTCAAGGAAGCATTCTTCCACTTTTATGGCCCCAAGTATCATGATTTGGGGTAGACTTTCATGGTGATTATACCCTCATAATCAAAACCTGTTCACATGAGGTGCATTTATTTTCATCTTGTTATGCTGCCAACAGCAGGGTAACCTGTCCATGTATCACGATCTTGTGAGATCTTATTCCCCTTTGAACAAACTTCTTAATTTGTCAGTGGGGTATCATTTTAGTTTTTATTGTAGGTAATATGCTGATATTCTTCATTTATTATTTGGCAGATAAATACCTGAACTTTGTTTTCAGGGATGATGTTATGAATTTTATTAAGCAGATAAAACAACCAGAGAAACTTAATACAAGAATGAATGAATATATCCATTTCAATATCAAAATGTGGAAGAATTATCTCCCCCACAAAAAAAAAAAAAAAAAAAAAAAAAAAATAGTAAGAAAAAGAAACTCTCTCCATCCACAGCAAGAATATTTGACACAGACAATTTATTGCTGTCTCTTAAATTACAACCAGGTAAATCTTCATTCCATACCTCACCCCATATTTTATAAACTCATGTCTATATCTTCAGCTGTCCTTATTCATCAACAAAGTAAATGTCCAGTAAAAATTAGCCAAGATAGCTAACAACATAAATACATAATCTCCTTATTACCTTAAATCTCTCTCATCCCTCTCTTAACAATTAAATATTACAAGAAACAGAAATAAAATTGGAAGCTATTAAACATTTTCTAGACAATTTAATTAATCAAGTTAATTGGTTATTTCCAAATATATATATATATATATATCTTTTCTCTTGATAGCCTTAGGAAGTATACAAATGATTGTGGTGCTTTCTAGGCTAGGATTCCTTAATCGATGATTCTTTTTTTTTCTATGCATCTCTGTCTATGTGCACAATGTTCTACATGGTACATTATAATCTGAAATCATCCTTCTCAACTTCAACCAATTTCCTTTATCTCAACCATTTTCTTCAACTTCCTGTGTTTGTTGGATTCTAATTTCCAAATTCCCATGCACTGATTTACTAAACTACTCCTATAGTATTAGAGTCATATGATTCTAGGAAAACACCTATAATGTTATTCTATTCCTTCATCTGTGATATTTCAGATGTTTTATCTAAATGGTCTGCTTTTGAGAGATTGCCATCCTCCTTTTTGCCATCATGTGACAGGAGAGGGAGGGGCGGGGGAGGTTCGTGCACATGTGTGCTGACACCCATAATTCTATGCACCCTGCCCATGCACACACAACCCCCCTCCCCCCTGCTTCAGGCATGCAATGGCCCAGTAGGCCCGTTTTTCTTTCTTACCTTGTTCCAGATTCTCTCTATTCATCTGGGAAAAACAAAAACAGTCTTTCCCACTCCCTCGGAGGCTCTCCAGAGGCCTGAAATGGCCCATTTTCCAACTTCCGGTGGGACAGGAAGTGACATTTTTTGCTGTCCCGCGCCTTCAGAGCCTCTTTAGGAGTCTAGGAGGGCTTCCAAGGGAGTGGGAAAGGCTGTTTTCACCCTCTGCAGATGCATAGAGAGGATCTGGAGCCAGGTAAGAAAGAAAAATGGGCCTTCCCCACCCCCCACCCCCAGGCCCTCCGGAGGCAGGAAACAGCTTATTTCCCTTCTTCTGGTGGGCCCAGAAGGCCCGAAAATCAATTGGCCGGCACGTGCATGCGCACCAGAGCTGAGCTAGTGTGCCCACTGATATGGCTATGCATGCCACCTGTGGTACACGTGCCATAGGTTTGCCATCATGGATCTAAGCAATTCCAATCTAATTTAACATCAAAATTTGCAGTAGTTGAGTCACTTGGCTAAGATGGCCATCTCTAGAAATTGAATAAAATAAATAAATAAATTGCAGCATTAATATTATTGCACTACACTATTAATTTATCCAGTTCTTTTTTTTCTTCCTCAAGGAAAAAATATATTATTTCATATGAGAATTATTACACAGAGTCCTCGAAATACATCTTGCATAATTATTGGGAACTTCAGTTGATCCAGGCTGAGGCTGAGTGTATAACTCATTTGGTAAATCGGGATATGATCTCTGCTATTCACAATTATAAACTCATATACAATTCAGGACCAGCTTTTGAGTTAACTATAATTAAACACAAATTTGATAAGAAAAGGAGAAAGATCTTCTCAGATTCCCAACTTCTTGTGAAAACTTCTACAAATAAAGATTTGTATTTTTCTCTCAGTTGCAACCACTCCCAGTTAGCTAAGCTTCTCTGTGTAAGTGGATTGTATTGGTGAACTGAGTCTTAAATGAGTGCTTTTTTAGTTTTCTTATTTTAATCATTTCTTTGTTTTTCTTATTTTAGAGTTGCTTGTCACTTTTCCTTCCCAGAAAGATGGAATATAAATTCAAATAAATTAATCTATACAAACTAAATTGACTATAAAGGCTTTCATTATTATTATTATTTAAAAAACTAAGTCAGTGATTAAAAAAAATAGCTTTGTAACAAGTGCTGAGAATTGTTTGATTTTTTTTCTTAGCCTTGTAGATATATCATTTTAGTTAGAATATTTTTAAATAAAAGAATAAGCTAGTTATACACATTTCAAGTAAAATGTCATTCCGTGTTAAGATAGGAAATGGTTCAAAAAAGTAAAATTCTTCAGTGGTATGAACATAAAAATCCTCTCATACTCTCAACTGGATTTCTTCTTTGACTCTAGGGAATGTTTTTGTCTTTTCATGGTAGGATCCATGTCCCAAATTGACATAATTATATGATTTTTTTTCCCAAATATACCTGGCAAAGGAGGTAGTTATTTTCTCTTTGCAGATTTCCTTGGCTGTCTTCCATCCCAAGAGCTTGTAAAATGTCTAAGTAGATAAAAGATAAATATTTGGCAGTTTAAGCTAAACTCCAACATTAAAAAAAACTTGTAGAACTGAAATGCTTGAAATTATTGTTTTAAGTGATATCGCAAAAGGTAACACAGAAACTCCTTCACAGGTTCCTCTGTCAAAACTTTAAAGTTTATTACAATAAGAAACCTTATAGTATGAAAGTCTGTAGAAGTTCTCAATCATCCAGGTCAGGTTTTCCCTGAATGCTAGATCAGAGCAGGAAATGTAAGCCAGTGTGGACAAATTCGCAGCAGCATGCGACAACTTCGGCCTCCTCATCAACATAAAGAAGACTGAAGTGATGCATCAGCCAGCTCCGAAAGCCCAACACCAAGAGCCCACGATCACAGTGAAGCAGTGGCGAAATTCAAATTTTTTTACTACCGGTTCAGTGGGCATGGCTTGGTGGGCGTGGCTTGGCAGGGGAAGAATACCACAAAATCCCCATTCCCTCCCCACTCCTGGGGGAAGGATATTGCAAAATCCCCATTCCCTCCCCACTCCTGGGGGAAGGATATTGCAAAATCTCCATTCCCACCCCACTCTGGTGCCAGCCAGAGGTGGTATTTGCCGATTCTCCAAACTACTCAAAATTTCTGCTACCGGTTCTCCAGAACCTGTCAGAACCTGCTGAATTTCATCCCTGCAGTGAAGGGACAAAAATTGCAAGCAGTGGACCAATTTTCATACCTTGGCAGCACCCTCTCCTGTGCAGTGACAATTGACATTGGGATCAACTGCAGAATCGCCAAGGCAAGCTCTGCATTTACTGAGCAGTCATGCTAACTACCCTGATGTATTCCAGTCAGAATTGTACTGTGTACAGGAGGCACGCTAGGCAATTGGACCACTTCCACATGATCTGCCTCTGTAGAATTCTGTAGAATTCTGAGGAACTGGTGGCAGGACAAGGTGCCAGACACAGAGGTCCTCTCCAGAGCAGGCCTGCCATCAGTTCACACCCTGCTGATGAAAGCCCAGACATCGTGGACAGGTCATGTTGCAAGGATGCCAGATCATCGTATCCCTAAACAGTTCCTCTATGGTGAGCTGCCTCAAGGAAAGTGATCACATGGGGGACAAAGTGAGCAATACAAAGACACATTGAAAGTCCCTGGATATTGACACCACCTTCTGAGAAACCCTGGCACAACATGGCACACGCTGATCCACCAAGGCTGCCAGACATCTAAGGACAGAAGAACAACCATAGCACAAGAGAAGCAAGCACTCCACAAACTGAGAGCTGCAAATGTTGCAACAATGGTGCCCACACATGTCTGCCCAACATGTGGCAGAACGTTTCGTGCCCGTATAGGCCTTACCAGTCACCTGCGGACACATCGTCAACAGCCCACAACCCATTAGATATCAAAGTCGTCTTTGAACATGATGGACGAACATCATCCCAAAGGCTCTTTTTCAGGAGGCAACTGGGCTTTCTTGTTTTTTCTTTTGAAGATTTTTTGCTTCTCATCCAGGAAGGTTCCTCAGCTCTTCCATTCCCTACTATCCTGTCAGAGCTGAAGAAGCTTCTTGGATGAGAAGTGAAACGTCTTCAAAAGAAACACAAGAAAGTTCAGTTGTCTCCAGAAAAAGCAGCTTTGGAACTTATAGTATGAAGACCATGTATCTTGTTGTGAACTTAGGAATTCAGATTTATGATATAGACCTTCACTGTTAGACCTGTATAAAAGGCCCTTCCTTCTATTCTTATAAACATTTGGAAATACACTTCCTTCAGGCTAAAGTTGGTTCTCATCTCATTTTTTAAATAGAACTAAGATGCATCTCGTTTGCCTGGTTCATTAAAAAAAATAAATGAGTTAAAAAAAATTAATGTTATATCACTATCCCCCTCTGTTTTTTTTTTAAAGAAATCTGTTTAATATGCTGCCTGTCATCCTTACCATATCTTCATCTTTTTTCTGGGCAGGTGGACACACTTCAAAACAATTTTATGGACTGCAACAAGTACAACATACTGTCTAAGGAGTTAATTTTACATAATTCAGTTTAATAATTTAATTTAATTTTTATGGCTGCCCACCTTGCACAAGTGATTCTGGGCACTGAATAGAAATGCATGCCTGTGGAGAAAATGTGGTATTCAGGAATAATAATTATGCTGAAGGTTGATGATTTGGTTTGCTGCATTCCCTGTACCATTTATTTTACTGGGTTTTTTTTTAATTAAAAAGGGTTTTTTTCCCTTAAAAATCATGCCAACCTTTAAGAATCCAAGATTAGAAAGCATCAGTTAGACAAATAGACTTGCAGAGGACAGGGGTGGTTTGTATAGGTAGTCCTCAACTTACAACACTCACTCAGTGACTGTTCAAAGTCACAACGGTGCTGAGAAAAGTGAATTATGACCTTTTTCACACCTACAACCACTGCGGTATCCTCATAGTCACACGATCAACATTTGGATGCTGGCTGATATTTTTGATGGTTGCAGTGTCCCAGAGTCATGTGATCCTCTTTTGTGATCTTCTCACAAGCAAAGACAATGGGGGAAGCCAGATTCACTTAACAACAGTGGCACAAAAGGTCATAAAGGGGGGCAAATTTCACAACTGTCTCGCTTAGCAACAGAAAATTTGGGCTGTATTGTGATCATAATCAAGGATTTACTGTATATGCAGAATTAGAAGAGTATGGTTTGGGAGGATCAGGGATTATAAGAAAAAATGGTGGCTGCTGATTTAAGAAAAAGACATGAAGATTAAAAAGAAGAAATTGTGCGCTTCTCTGGAGAACAGCAGCCATAAAAAGATCTAAAAGTGGGACTTTTGTGATGAATAGATAAATTCCCCATTGCTCGGCTCCAATTCTATTGAAGGAAGGAAGATAACTGACATTAGTTATCAGTAGATTTGGTATTACTTTGGTACTTAATCTCAGACTTGTTTTGTGAAAATTCTTCCATTCTTCTTCCAGTGCCTGAATGTAAAATAAACTACAGACTAAGGTGAATTTGACCAAGCCAGTAATTCTTAAAAAGACTGTTCCTGTCACCTTTGGGAATGAATCTTGGGCAGAATATATCTTGCTGTCAAAGAATCTAAAAAGGTATTTATTTTTCCTTACTGAAAAAGACCATCTGATATCAAAACTAATGTAGGGCATATTTCACTCTGCACTCCCTGAAGAAATTCGCTTAAAAGGTGAGAAGTGAGAATGGTTTGAAAATGTATGGGGATGGGAAATTACCAGCTTCATCTCTTAAATCCTAAACCCTGATTCTGACAACTGAACATTATTTCTCAGTTGTTCTTCCTTGCTCTTTTCCACTCCTTCCCTTTCTAAAGGCTGCTTTCTTCCACCAGGGCAGTAAAGGTCATACAGGAAGAAGTCTTCTTAGCCTTTGAACTACACTTAAAGCATCCCCGTTTACTACTGAAAGCAACAGCCTATCCTTAAGTCCTCTTTATAAGATACAGCATCTAAATAACTCATACATAAGACATGTGGTTTCATTTGTGTGAATCACATCCTTGGAATTCTCCACCTTCTTCAGACACATTCAAATATTATTTCCCTTTCTTGATCATACCAACAAATGGTCTTAGAATCTTGCATCAACTTTGTATCTTCTGTTTTTATTATTATCTGTCATACTTTTAGATTTAGAAACATCTCTGATTATTTTTTACAATAAATGTTCTGTCCTACACATTGGCAAAAAAAAAAAAAAAAAAAAACAGAACACCAAATACAAGTTGGGTGGAAATGATCTCATAGATGACCCTCACTTTGTCAAGGACCTAGGAGTATTCATCTCAAATGATCTAAGCCGCAGAACTCACTGTAACAGCATTGCCAAAAAGGTATTAAGAATTGTTAACCTAATCTTGTGAAGCTTCTTCTCTGGTAACATTGTATTGCTAACTAGGGCTCATCTGCCTGAAATCCACACTCTATATCGGACATTACCATGATTGAGCAGGTCCAGAGGTATTTCACGAGAAGAGTCCTCTACTTCTCTGCTCACAACAGAATACCTTATACCACCAGACTTGAAATTCTGGGCTTGGACAATCTGGAACTGTGCTGCCTGCGGTCTGATCTAAGCATAGTACACAAAATTGTCTGCTACAACATCTTACCTGTCAACAACTTCTTCAGCTTCAACCACAATAATACATGGGCAAACAATTGATACAAACTCAAGGTAAACTGCTCCAAACTTGATTGCAGAAAACGCAACTTCAGCAACAGAATGATCAATGCCTGGAATGCTCTAAAGAGGGTGTGCATAAGCACACCAGAGTCCCTATCATCCCTGTCTAACTATCCCCATTTATCTGTACTTACTTCCTTTCTTTATGTTTATGTTTATACCTATATCTGCTATCTTGTACATGTTTGACAAATAAATAAATACAAACAAGCTAAATATGTTCCCTCCAAATGTGCTTTTATCTCTAAGTTGTTCTTAGTGCTTTGTTTTTGTGTTTTTACTTTGATTGTATCAAATATTTTATCTTATTGTTATTTGCCCAAAGTCCATCAGGGATGGGATTGAAATATAGGGAAAAACAAAGAAATGTTTACAGACACACGTGTGTTAATTGGTATACACCGAAGTGATGCACTTGAAAAAACAGACAAATCTTTTTCTCACCATTGTCTACATTATTCAGTTTCTGAATGGCCCCTCGTTTTTCTGTATTATTTTGTATTATTTTTTATCCATCCCATTCATGTCACCTAATAGAATTAGTTTCCTCTCTCTCTGTTTTTCTTTCTTGCTTCATTCAATTCATTCAGAAGTTTTTTGCATAGCTTTTCCCCAGTTCACTTTCACCATTCATTGAAACATAATATACAATTATCACAAACATATTGGTTCTTACCTTCATACATATCCCAGCAATCTTGGCAATATGATACATAGCATGCCCTTAATATTTTATGACATACATGCTAGCCTTTTTATTCATAATTTAATCTGTACCTTCGTTTTCTTCTGAAGATTATTCAACAACTCTATCTAAATAATCAGAACCATATCAATTTCTCTTTTTTCTAAGATTCACAGAGATGTCTTTTATTTTTTAAAAGAATTTCATTGGTTGGGCCCATAGATATTGATATCTGCCGTCTATCACATTTTTGAACAAACAAGATTGTCACAAAATACTTTTGAATAATGTATATTACTTTAGAGTAATATAAAGAACAATGCTGTGATATTTACTTATTCTGTGTATTAGAAAATTGAAGATACGATTAATTGGTACTCTAATAAATAATAATATATTTGTCCAGTGGCTTTTTTCAGTTCCTTTTTTTTTTCTTTTTCACATATCGATGAAAATAAAATCCTGAAAATATTTTGCGCATTTTTAAATTTTAAAATCTTTAAGATCAGCAAAACAACATAGTGAAAAATACTTCTGCAATTATGCAATATGCTGTAATTAACATGATGTATTCTAAATATATACAGTACTATACACCTTACATGAAATATACACTTTTGCTTTCAGAGTAAACATGGCAAATGACTGAACACAGTAGTTTTGAAAATAGTATAATTTATGATTGTTATGGCTTAAGATAATTGTTGCTATTGTTATTTCTTATTCTCGAATTAAAGTGACACCCTGTATTATAAACAGACTCATCTATGTTTACTGTAAAAAGATTATAATAATAAATCAGGCAGAGTATGGAAGGAAATTATATCATCCTCAAATTTGCATATACCATTAACTCTACTTTATAAATCATCATCAAACATATGCCAGGATGGTTCTATTCCTACTTGACTAAAAAAAATAAGATCAAGGGGAAAAAATAGAATTGCTCATTTTTATAATTATCCTCAAATAAAAAGAGCCAACTATCATAATTTAAAAGCAATTTTTGAAAGTTCTGTCACGAAGTAAGACAAGCCTAGAAAAATTATTATCTTCCTCTTAATTACTAATATTGTTAACAGTTGTTTTTCAGCAATTAAGTGGTAGTTTATAAATGCATCTCTATTTAAAGTCTGTATGGGGTAGGGCAGGGATAAATCAGCTCCAATCTGAAACTTTTATTATGACATTTTATGAACATACATGGTTTTAATACATTTATATTTGTGGAATGGAAGAGAGCACAAATCATTTTAAAAATGCATGTGATATAGTCATCCAGGGCAAAAGAGTTAACATTAAATAGTATTATTTTCATATTTAAAAAGAAAAAATAAAATAACTTCAAATCCAAATCGTTTTCAAAGTGTGAGTAGTCCTAATGTATACAATTACTTTAAAGAAACAACTTTGTCCAGGAACTAAAAATGGAATGAATCGGATGGGGAAATGATTCAGTAATCATTTAGCCATGATAAAAAAAAAGTAGCACATTGGTTTATTTTGAAATCAAGAAACTTTTTTCAAAGTTTCTTGATTAAAAGTTTGAAAGAAACTTTCAAACTTTTAATAGCTGTTTAAACGTGCTTCTTTAATCAAATCTATTGAAAGAGAAAAGGTATCAGGCTATAAATAATGTGGCAATTGCATAATTGCTAAAGGTAGACATTAATACCCAATTAAGAAATCTCTAAATTTCTTAAAATGGAGATTTCTTATTTTTTTTTTAAAATAATGATTTCATGAACAGATAGCTATCTATCTAGATAAATGGGTAGATTCAACCTGTACACTTTTCCAAAGTAACATCTTTTTTCCAGCCTCTGAGAAGTTCATTACACCATTGTTTAATGATAACAGAAGCACAGTCTCAGAATGGGACAATATCATGTGATAAATAATATTACTGTATTTGCACACCATAAAACCAGTCTGAGAAAATATAGAGCAACATCATTTAGATTCTCCATTAACAATATTAAAATTTCAAAGAAAAAAAAAACAATGCAAAATCATTAGAGCAGAGGAAAATCATGCACTGAAACTAGTAGAAGTTTGTAAGGTATCTTTACTGAATATATGTATGTACATGTGCAATATATGAAGGTTTGGATGTCCTTGATTTGTTTTAATAGTACAAACAGGATATTTTGTCATTTTTTTCCCACCAAATTTGCTTATTTTGCAAAAAGCTTTTCATTGGGAAAAAGTGCTTCTTGGTGTTATATTCCACTTTTTCTCTTAGAACCTGAGACTTATCTAAAGATCTTCATATAAGCAATAATGTGATGAGGCTTTGGCTAAGAAAGATTAGCCCAAAATAATCCATTAAGTTTTACGCTGGAAAATGGACTTGACTTTGGATTATCAAGTCAAACAGAAGAATCACCATATCAGATAAAGCATACTTTTTCTGAAGATATGTGCATGTTACCGAACAAGTTATTGAGTTGCAATCTGTGTTTTGTAAAAATTTAGAAACAAGTTGTGAAAATTTAGCTTTGGTGTCACATTTTCCTTTTTTGGTCTTCTATATTTCACCTAGTTTGAAACGAGCCTGCCCATCTACAAATTCTAGTCAATCAAATTTTCACCAATCCATAAGCTAAGCAGTTGTCATGATGAGATCCCATACCGATAGTCCTTGACTTACAACAGTTTGTTGAATGACCGTTCAAAGTTACAACTGCATTGAAAAAAAGTGACTTATGACCATTTTTTCCCACAGTTATAACCTTTTCAGCATTCCCATGATCATGTGATCAAATTTCAGATGCTTGGAAACTGGCCTATAATTATGACTGTTGCTGTATTCCAAGATCAGGTGATCACCATTTGTGATCTTCTGACAAGCAAAGTCAATTGGGAAGCTAGATTCACTTAACAACCTGGTTACTAACTTATCAACTGCAGTGATTCACTTAAAAACTGGGGCAAGTTATAGAAATAGCTAGTTTCTATTATTATGAAAAAGTAAAAATTTAAGGGTAGATGTTAATGCCTTATTTTACTGCACTCCAACTGCACTCCAACTCAAAGGAGCTGGAAGTCAATGCCTTTCCCTCCCACACCACCCATTTCCCCTTGCTTTTCCCCACTGTCCACTTCCCTTTTTCCTTCCCTAATTTCCCTAATACTTAACTTTTGTATTCTCTTTGTATGTCATATGACAAAGGCCATAAAGTGGGGCAAAATTCACTTAACAAATAGAAATTTAACAATCTCATTTCATTTAACAATAGAAATTTTGAACTCAACTCTGGTTATCAGTCAACTGCTACCTGTATTATGGATCTGAGCACTACCCCATTGAACATACTATGTTTAGAGATATTTTTGATGTATTAAAAATGTCTTAGCTTTGTGGTAAAGGTATTTTTTGGGTAGAAGCATGCTTTCAATCATTTGCTTCATCATCATCATCTTCTTTTTTAAAAAATTGTAGTTTTATTATAACATATACATGATATTCATATAACATACAACATATACATATCTTATCTCTTTTAAACGTTGTTTCTTCGTGGTCTTCTTTCTGTTATTTTATCTTTCCACCTCTATGTCTTCATTCCTCCCCGCCCTTTAATTACAATGTTTTTTAGCTTTAACAAGCTTAACTTTATACATTTCTCTACAATTATTATATACATATTTTAATATCTTTAATATACATTTCTATATTCTTGCTAAATAAACATTTTCTTTTTTATTTATACTGCTTGTTTTTGTCCATTTCAATACATTTTTATTCTGCTCCATACATTTGTTATATGTGTGTGTGTGTGTGTGTGTGTGTGTGTGTGTGTGTGTGTGTAAGTTTTCACAGGTATATATGTTTGTACAGGTAATATCTCGGGTTTCTTCCCATGTAATTGTAAACTATTGTAAATAGTTTACAATAAATTGTAAATAGACGAATCTTAACACAAAATATAAACCATAGATCAAAGGTTCATCAAAAAGCCTGTGTTGCCACCATTTCCAACATATCTTATCCATCAACCCACAACCCAGCAACAGTGCTTCCACCCAATCAAAATACAACTACATCATCAGCCAATCAGAATAAAACAACACTGTCAACCAATCAGAATACACCTTTGCCTCTTTTCATAGAAAAACGTCAGTTAAGATCACACAGTTTGCCCATAAGCACCAAACCGAGAACATCAGCCAGAAGATGATGAATGTGATTTCATCAAAATGTCGCTGCTATCCTTCTAAAGATATGTTTACAATTACACGGGAAGAAACCCGAGATATTACCTGTACACACACACACACACACACACACATATAATACTTCTAATTTTTTCCCCTGATAGTTATTATTCTTTATTTCTCGCCTTAAGCCATTTATACCATTTATTCCATATTCTGTAATAATCTGTCTCTTCTTTTTCTTTAATTTCTTTTGTTTGCTTCATCATCTTCTTCATTATTTGTATTGTTTTTAAAAATGCAGGCTAGATTGTGGTGCCTTGGATTTTTTGATATGCTTGGCAAGAAAAGCAAACATAACTATTTTCACAGCATGCTTCTAAGGGCTGATAAACAAAAAACTTGTAATTTTTATCTGGCCCCATGTTCATCCACATGAGTCCCTTATTCTTCCTCTCTGTGACATCTTCCACACTTTAATTTAGCATGGAAATAATGGGGGAAATGTCATACAAACTGTTGAATTATTCAAAGTGTTACATGACAATCTTAATTACTGTGAAAGTTTACCATTGGAGATCAGTACCGAATGTGTTCTAGCTAATTTGATTGGCATTTACACTGACATTTTAAGCTTCCTTGGCCCATTTAAACAAAGAAGTGGACATGCTGCAAAACAATACCTGGCTAAGTTCCAACAAGTTGGGAGTGTGTTTGAAAGGAAGAATGTGAACACAGAAACAAACTTCCTTTGTCTTAAAGCATACTTTGTATTCTGCAGAATCATTAAAATGTTTTAATTTTCTGAGCCATCTGCTCAGCAAAGAAAAGAATAGAAACTAAATGAGCTAAGTGACCCACCTCTTTTTGTGAAAAATTCTATAGATGTTATGATGAATTTTGTTGATCTATACATGACTATAATATACTGTACAAAATTCAGTGACAGCAGCTCTCTATATATTTACTTCAGGAGAACTAATTGGTTTCTGTGGGGTTTGCTGGTTCACAGGTTCATGCAGAACTGGCAGTATGCATCTTTTTAGAAAGCACATGCACATCAAATGAACAAATAAAAAATACATTCATCTGATTGTCCAAATGTTGCCAAGGTTACTTTACTATACAATAATTTAATAATTATACGAATGACGTGTCTTTATCTTTTGGTTGACAAATATAGTTTGTAAATAGTAGAAATACTCTTATAATTTGCTAGATCAAGGGTTTTTCATTAGTGGCCATAATATCTGGGAATACTTAAAGTTTATTATTTAACTACAACTGGAGTTCACACATTTACCTTTCAGACATAGAGTATAGATTCCTCTATGGTGATGTATGGGTATGTGCATGTATATATTAGCATCATGCAATGATTCAGAGTTAAAAAAGGGATAAGTATTTTGGAAGGCATGTGGGTGCATATTTAACATCTGTTAATTCATTCAACCACATGTGTATCTTCTCAAAATAATGTTTATTACCCCAACAGTCCTTATGAGGGAAGACGCAACTGTTTTAAGATGTCTGTATGTTACCATGACTACATCACTGCCTTTCAGCTCCCTCTCTGCAGGGAGATAGGGCCCATTTGATTAGTTAATGTGGGTCCTTCTAAATCCTTCTACCTTTGAACATATAAAAGTCTCAGTACCATTATGTTATATAAAAACAAAGTTCCATAAATTGTCTCCATTTGTCTGTCCATTAAGCTTTTCTGGCTGCTTTTACTTTGCTATAAACCCCTTAGAGTCACTTCTAGGCCAGATGGGCAATATATAAATGTAATAAATATAAATAAATAAAGTAAATTAAATAAAATTAAATGAAAGACAAAAACACGTGCACAATATTTGCATATTCTAATTTATATGTTTCCGGTAATTATAGATATAATTACACAAATAGTATAAACTGACATAAAATAATTATGCAGCTAATATAAATGGATGAAAATCACATACCTTTTATCAGTTGGGCAGGCTATGGAAATAACAGACGTTATCTTGCATTTTGGAGAATGATGTCTGTATGTACCTTGGATCCTTTGTAGTATATTAAATGGTGATCCATTTAACCAAGGTTTCAGAATAATGAATTTTAAATGTCATGAGAGTCAAGCTCATTTGCCATTCAGATCAGTCCTCTGAATTCTTTGATGAATTGCTATCTCATTCCTCCTACCCTGAATAACATAAATGTTATCCTCCCCGCAATGTCTTTCAGCAACATGGGGTGTTTGAATTATGAATGGAATTTGAAGAGGGTCAGAGTTAGAAGGGTTAAATGTTCACATTCATCGTATGTTGAAGACCCTGAAATATCATTCCCTGTAAACTAAGCTTGGGAATGTAGATCTAGTGGAAAGTCTGTTAGAGAAACTGTAAAGAAAGGGGGCATAACTTTTCTTGAATTTGCAGTCTGAGTGATGAAATTACTTTAGTTTCCTTTTTAATTCTGAGCAAAGGTTAGAGGCTAAGCATATTTCTGGGGAGATATCATATAACAGATTATGGCTTTTTTTTTCCTGCTTGAATGAGTGGTGCTTGTTAATGCTACCACAATTTTAATGTTGCATTCTGTGATTTATGATGTGAAAGTAAGCAGAAATATGTTTTTTTAAGAAACACCCTCGCGTAGACACTATTAGACATGGATCTGTTAATTTTATGGAATTACACTGAGAAAGCTATAATATACATGTCAATTACTTTTTAAGAACACCACTGCCCATCTAGTCTACAAAATTTAACTACATACTGATCTTAGCCTTATCTGTGACCTAAAATAATCCCGATGGCACCAAGATGGAATAGTGTCAGTACCTTTTTGCACTACGATTAATTTATTGTCTCTGTTTAGCTACAATACTAAACACAATTTCCAGGAAATAAGCTACCCTACCAATAAATAAATAGACTTCACTATAAAATCAAGATTTAAGAAAGATGAATGAATTTCTTAAATATTTACTGTACCATACAAGATAATAAGTACAGTAGTTCATTAGAAAAATTATTTTAATGCTGTGGACTTTATGCTAGAGTCGTTAAGATAACATCACAGGAGACATAGGATTATTTGATCTCCTTTTCCTAATTCACATCATGATTCTGATTTTGAAAGGTACTGTATTTTTCAAAGTATAAGATGCACCGGAGTATAAGACACACCTTAGTTTTTGGGGAGCAAAATAAGAAAAAAGCTGATTGGCAGGTGGATCAGCCTCCTGGAATACCCCCAGTCAGTTGTTCCCAGAGGTGAATTTTAGCAACAGGTTCCTTGGTTGTGAGCTCTGTGCCTTGCTTTTTTTTTTTTCCTGCCTCTGAAACTTCTGAAACTCTGTTTCAGAAAAAAACTTTATTTTCTTGCCTCTGAAAACCTCTGAAACAGAGCTTCAGAAAAAAAGCCTCTGAAGCTCTGTTTGGGGGCTTCTTTTCTGATGCTTTTTTCAGCCTTTGAAACCTCCGTTTGAGAAGCTGGGCAGGGCTATATTCGGAGTATAAAACACACTCAGATTTTCACCCTTTTTTGCAGGGGGGGAGGAGGTGTGTCTTATACTCTGAAAAATACGGTATATCTGACATTGGGTTTTACTGCTTGCCCCATTGCTCCACTTCTCTGCAAGCAGTTAGGAAATGTCAGCTTCAGAAAATATGAAGTGATTCTAGAAGAAGGTGGGATAGAAATGGGAATGGTATATAGGACAGTCAAAGGATTTTAATGCTTCTTGCTTTCTTTCCTAATCAAAGCAGAAGTGGTAAGCAAGCTCTCAGATGCTTTTAAATGTATCCCCTTCCATTGCACACAATAGAAAGAAAAGCTTTCTTTCACTTTCTTTCTTTCTTCTGATCACTAGTTCTGCTTTGTCCAATCATTTTCATCAAAGTATTAGAGAAGCTGGTGCACTTCAGGAACTCTCATTTCAAATTTAATTTGAAATTTTAAATTCTGAATTTAAACTAGAAATGTTCCATAGAAGCAGATAGTAATTATCTAGCTGTCCTCCAAAATGGGCCAATATGATTATGGAAGTTCATCTTCTGATTTAATGTTATGAGCTTGCTTGGGTTTCCTTGAAGTCATTCTATCTGTGACAGAGAAAATGATGTTTATTTATGATGTGGGATGTGTTTGTCATAACATATACCAAGTAGATACTTAGACTCCAAATAAACAGAATCAACATCTAGATTTCTATGGACAGTATGAAGGATCCATATCCATTCAGAAAGTCATAGCACTATGGCTTACACCCACCATGTGGCACCATACCTATTTTAGGAATATTACCAGGAGTGACACTTGTGAATATTGACTGCAGTATTGAGTTGTCATAATGCATGCTCTGGTTCTTTTTATTATTATTATTATTGTTGTTGTTGTTCCTGGTGATGTTACATAGGTATACAAAGGAGGCAGAACTTCCCTGACATTGCAATGTTGCTTCCATTGTTGTGATGAAAACATTAGATTTGGCAGATGCCTTGTGGAAGAAAATAATTTAAAGGGATCACAGACCAGAGACCATCACAAATGGATGTCATAAGTATACAGATATTACTGGATATATCTTTGTGTACAAGCTCCAAATTTCTTCCAACAACTTATTGAAAAGAAAACATTCAATAAAATGCAAAGAGAGCCCATATTTCAGAACTGTAAAAAAATAAAAAGTGGAACAGTGGTGGGATTCAAAAATTTTTCCTACCGGTTCTGTGGGCATAACTTGGTGGGGGGATCATGTGACTGATTGGGCATGTCCAACTTGATGTCACTCATGGCCACACCCACCCAGTCATGACCCCCACCACCAAGCCACCCCCACAGAACCCAGTAGGAAAAAATATTGAACTTACAGATATTCTTTCCACCTATATTCTACCCAGGCCTGGCCTAATCTGTCAAAGGCCTGGCCTAATCCTGCATGCTGCCCGCTCTCCATTCACTAGTGGCATGCATTGCCCCATTTCCCATCCTTCAGAGACCTCAGCCCTAGCCCTGCTTCCTCCCCCACAACTGCCTCTTTCTTCGGGCTTACCTTCCTCCCGCAACAGCTGGTGGCAGAGGGGCTGGCAAGCAGAGTGCTGAGCTGTCACCACTGGGCTCCCTGCCAGTCCACATCTTGCCCCCCTTGTCATGAGATGCCTGCAGCTGCTGCATTTTTTTTTTCAGTGCATCTGGAGTCTAGCTGCACCGAAAAAAAGACATGACAGCTGCAGGCTTCTTGCAGCAAAAATTACTGACTTCTGGTTCTACTTCTCAAATGTGCCACTGCCATCGCCGCCCTGTTCTATGTACCAGCTGTGCAGGTGCACCCCATTGCCTGCTGCACTAACCCACTCAGATTTGCCCTGGCAAGTCCCTCTGGTGCAGCGTCAACAGGCAATAGAGTTTGCCTGCACAGATGGCACATAGAACAGGGCAGTGGCAGTGGTGGCGGGGCATTCAAGAAGCAAAGCAGAGCTAGAGGTTGGTAATTTTCGCTGCAAGATGCCTGCAGTACTGTATCTTTTTTTTTTTTTTTTTTTTGGTGCAGCTGGACTCCAGCAGCACCAAAAGAAAAAAAAGAAAAAAGAAAGAAAGAAAAAATTGGCTGGCATCTCGCGACAATTGGCTGACATCTTGTGTGTGTGTGAGAGATGCAGGCTGTCAGGAAGCCTAGCGGCAATGGCTCAGCCTTGGCTTCCCTTTCCTGGCAGCCAGCCATGGAAGGAAGGTAATGTTGTGGTTGCAGGATGATGAAACAGGCAGTCATGGGGGAGGAAGCGGGGAGATTAAGGGCCAGGGCCTCTGAAGGGGGGAAAACAGGGCGATGCATCATGCTTAAGGGAGAGTGGGTGGTGACTGGGCAGAGGCTCTGGGGCAAGGCTGGAGTCAGGGAATGATGCATTCCCCAACCTGGCTGAGGTGGGTGGCAAACAGGCAGCAAACAGGGGCAAGGCTGGACCAGGGACTAGTGCATTACCTGACCTGGCAGGGGTGGACGGTGAGTGGGCGGCAGCTCTGGGACAAGGCCAGAGTCAGGGAATGGTGAATTTCCTTACCTGGCCAAGGCTGGCGGCAGCTCCGGGGCCTCAGAGAATGCCACATCCCTGGGCCCCTGCCCCGACCTGAGGTGAAGGAGAAGTGGGCAGTATGCATTGCTTACCTTTGGTGAGATGAGCAGAGTGGGCGAGGCGAGTCAACTGGCGAGACGAGTAGCTGAGCCATGTGACTGTTATGTCCTTATAAGGACATCCGCCGGGGGATTGGTCGATCCCACCGGCGGGAGGTTTAAACTGTTGTCATTGGCCGGAGGGCATGCCTGAGCAGGATATAAGGAGGCTCAGCAGCCCAGCCGGCAGTTCAGTTTGCACTCTAAATAAAGGTTCTGAACGAACAGCTGAGTCGCGTTTCTTTCCGGCGCCGAGCTAACACTGGCGACGAAGGACTGAAGAAGAACCGACGAACAACAGCACGACCGCTACCGCCATCCAAGAGCTGAAGCACTTGAGCAAAGTCACTGAACCATGTCTGGACCCCAAATTTCTCTGGCTCCATTCAATCCAAGCCAGGAAAAATGGAAGCCTTTCATGGTGCGATTCCGACAATTCCTGGCGGGCAGCGGCTTCACCAACTTGGACGACAACAGGAAGAGGGCTCTCTTCCTGGCCCACTGCGGATCCGAAGTTCTGGAGATGGCGATGGACCTCGTGGCACCCAGAGACATCGAACAGATGCCATGGTCCGAGCTCCAAGACATCCTCCAGGAACACTACGCGCCCACGAGCACTCCCCTAGCCAACCGCTTCGAATTCCATCAACGGAATCAGCACGAAGGGGAAACTTTCAAGGAGTTCGTATCGGCGCTCCGGAAGATCGCGGCCAGCTGCGAGTTCGAAAATGTGGACGTCCAGCTGAGAGACCGGATCGTCTTCGGCATGAGGGACTGTTCAGTCCAAAAGAAGTTCCTCAGCCGGAAAAAGATCTCCCTCAAGGACGTTATCGAAGAAGCAACCGCGGCGGAAACGTCCGACAGAGCGGCAGCAGCGATGCGACGATCGAAAGGGATCCACAAGATCCACAGAGACCAACCACAGTCATCCGAGGACATCTCCACGTGCTCGGAGTCGGATGGAGAAATGGCCGTCCATAAGGTCACGAGGCCCCAAAGGCGGGAAAACCAACAAGATGGCAACTGAGAGGACAGATGCGCCAGCTGCAAAGGAGACCACCCTCGCGCCAGATGTCGCTGGCGAGACGCAACATGCCGCCGATGCGGACGGAAGGGCCACATCGCCGAGGCCTGCAGAGCGGCAGAACCAACATTCGAGCGGCAAAGACCTGCGGACCGCGATTACCAAAGGTCATCTAGACGATCCCAACAGCCGAGGCGGAACGACGAGCGGCAATCCAACGGCCGGCAAGTCAACAAGACGACCATCGCCCACACCACAGCTGAGAGATCCGAAAAATTCCACGTGACCGTCCACGTGGAAGGGGCACCATGCCCCATGGAGATAGACTCTGGCTCACCTTTCTCAATCATTGCCTGGCATAACCTAAAGAAGCTCCAGCCTAATATCTCCAAGGGACAATTGAAGCCGATCCAGGCGAAGCTGGTAGATTTCGGTGGCCACCCCATTGGCATCCTGGGACGCACAAACATCAGGGTGCAATACAAAGACTTCAACGGAGACATTCCCATCGCCGTCGTCAAGGACGCCCGACCGACCCTACTTGGAGTGGAGTGGTTCAGGCCACTAGGGCTCACAATTGGCGGAATAAACCAAATCAGGACAAGCCAACTCGACAAACTCCTAGAAGACTTCCAGGACGTCTTCGACGGGAGCTTAGGTAAATTCTTGGGGAAACCCATTTCACTAAATTTAGACCCCCAAATCAACCCAATTCGGCTAAAGCCCCGCAGAGTCCCGTTTGCCCTTAGACCAAAAGTGGATGCACAATTGGATAAACTAATCGCCCAGGGCATCCTCGAACCGATCGATCACGCTGCATGGGAGACTCCCATTGTGACCCCCATGAAGCCAGATGGATCAGTGCGCATCTGCGCTGATAATAAGTGCACAATCAACCGTGCGTTGCAGCAGAGCGCATATCCGGTGCCAGTAGTGCAACATCTGTTGCACTCACTAGGCAAAGGATCAATTTTCGGCAAACTGGACCTGGCGCAGGCGTATCAGCAGCTGCCAGTGGACCAGACAACTGCGGAGGCGCAAACGATTGTCACGCACCGGGGCGCCTTTAAATGCAACAGGCTCCAATTCGGAGTCAGTGCCGCCCCGGGGATCTTTCAATCGATGATGGAACGCCTTCTCCAAGGCATTCCAGGGGTAGTGCCCTACTTTGATGACGTCCTAGTCTCAGGGTCATCGGAATCCCAACTAATGGAACGGCTCAGGCTTGCCCTGCAGCGGTTCCAGGCGAAGGGACTACGGGTCCGACGGGACAAGTGCGTGATCGGAGTCAGGGTAGTCGAGTTCCTGGGCTATTTAATTGATAGCCAGGGCATCCACCCCACTAAAAACAAGGTGAGGGCTATACGCGAGGCTCCAGCCCCCAAAAATAAAACGGAGCTTCAGGCTTTTCTGGGACTACTTAATTTCTATAGTGTGTTCTTACGACAGAAAGCCACCGTTGCTGAACCACTACACCGACTCCTAGGGAAGGCGGCACCTTGGAAGTGGGGGAGCGAAGAAGAGGAAGCTTTCCAGAAAGCCAAAAGACTCCTATCCTCCGACAGCCTCCTCATCCAGTACAACGGAGAGCTGCCGTTAACCTTGACCTGCGACGCCTCACCCTACGGGGTCGGGGCCGTCCTAAGCCACCAACTACCGAATGGAACAGAAGCACCAATTGCATTCTTCTCCAAGACAATGTCACCAGCCGAGAGGAACTATGGCCAGATCGACAAGGAGGCGCTAGCGATGGTGGCGGGCGTAAAGCGATTCCATGAATACGTATATGGAAGAACTTTTACAATCATCACCGACCACAAACCCTTGCTAGGCCTCCTCGCAGGGAACAAACCCACCCCAACCTTCATGTCACCCAGGATGACACGCTGGGCCATCTTCCTGTCGGGCTACAACTACCGCCTGGTCCACCGGCCCGGAAAAATCATCGGAAACGCCGACGGCCTCAGCAGGTGCCCGCTGAAAGAGCAGATCGAGGATCCAGCACCCACACTCGGCCTCCACCACATTGACGATGACCAGTCCAGCCCGGTGTCCTCATCCACGGTGGCACAGCACACCGCAAAAGACAGGATCCTCAGGCAAGTTTTATCCTGGGTTCTGCGGGGCTGGCCAGAAGAAGCCCAGAAGGAAGAACTTGCCCCATACCAGAGAAGGTAACAAGAACTCACCACAATGCAGGGCTGCCTCCTCTGGGGCGACCGAGTGGTCATCCCCCCCTCATTACAAACACGGACTTTGCAAACCCTCCACTGCGGCCACCCGGGGATCGTCAGAATGAAGGCCCTAGCACGGAGTTACGTCTGGTGGCCCGCCTTAGACAAAGACATTGAGGCGTGGATTGCCAGATGTGACCCGTGCCAGGCAACGAGACCAGCACCCCCGCAAGCACAGCCGACTGAGTGGGAACAACCATCCGGACCGTGGTCGCGAATCCACATCGATTTCGCCGGGCCAATGAATGGGAAATCCCTCCTGATCGTGGTCGACGCATTCTCGAAGTGGCTCGAAGTTATAGCCATGCCCTCCACAATGACGGAAGCCACCATCAGAGCCCTACGACGACTCTTCGCCACGCACGGCCTTCCGGACACCCTCGTCTCCGACAACGGGCCTCAGCTGACGGCGAAGGCGATGGAAGAGTTCCTGGCCGGCCACGGAATCAGGCACGCACTCATCGCCCCTTACAGACCGGCCGGAAACGGACAGGCCGAAAAAATGGTGAGGCTAACTAAAGAGACACTGACCAGAATGGGAAATGGGGACTGGCAGGAACAAATCGACCAGTTCCTCTTGACCCAACACATCACTCCCCACACCACAACAAAGAAAAGCCCGGCAGAGCTACTGATGGGGAGGAAGCTGCGCTCACCGCTAGATCGCCTGCACCCGATGTACAACCCGAAAGACAAGCCGAATAAACCACCGCCATCAAGAAGCTTCGCCTGCGGAGATTTGATTTTCGCGCTAAACTTTCAGGCTGATCCGAAGTGGCTCAAGGGTCATATCATGAGGGTGACCGGCCCAAGGTCCTACGAGGTCGAGCTGGACGACGGCCGCACCTGCCGGCGACACATCGACCAGCTCCGGAAAAGGTGGAGGGGAATCGAGGAGGTCGAGGAAAACCCCCCCGACGAGGTAGGCCTGCCCCATCCCGACGAGGTAGGCCCGCACCAACCAGGGGTAGGCCTACCCCACCCAGAAGACGAGGGCCGACTACACCCCAGCCTGGAGGGACGCCGCCACCCCGGCAGGGTAGGACAACAACAACCCCAAAAGGGAGTCCTACCCTACCCCAGCGAGGCAGACCGACCCGGAGAGGCCAAGATGGGACCGTCGCAACCACCCCCACCCGGGGGTCAACCCATGGGGACAGCCGCCGCACCCCCTGACCTGGGGGCACCCTGGACACCGGACGAGGACCCGGGAACCGTACCGAGGTTCAGACGACCGTCTCCCGACTGCGGGAACTGGGACAGCCCGGAGGACCACCGGACCTACGGCGGCGCAACCCGGGGACAGCACGCGGAGTCCGGAGATTCCCGAACGGGGGAGCCGGAGCCAGCCGGGGCTCGACCCGTCCGGAGCAACATCAACCCACCGACTGGGCCGCGCAGGTCCGGCAGAACTGTCAGGCGTCCCGCCTACCTGCGCGAGTATGTGATCGCGCACACGGACTGATGGACTAAGGACTAGGAGGGGAGGGGTGTTATGTCCTTATAAGGACATCCGCCGGGGGATTGGTCGATCCCACCGGCGGGAGGTTTAAACTGTTGTCATTGGCCGGAGGGCATGCCTGAGCAGGATATAAGGAGGCTCAGCAGCCCAGCCGGCAGTTCAGTTTGCACTCTAAATAAAGGTTCTGAACGAACAGCTGAGTCGCGTTTCTTTCCGGCGCCGAGCTAACAGTGACAAAGCGAAGACAACATATATAGGGCTGGGATTTGCGGAGTGAGCGTCAAATAGGCGGGCAGGGTGAGCACTGAGTGGGCAGGCAAGGCGAGCGAGCATCGAGCAGGTGGCCAGGGCAGGCAGGGTGAGTGAGTGGTGACCAGGTGGCCAGATGTTGGGTGGGGCCAGCTAGAGGTCGCTACCAGTTGGGCAACCCAAATTTCCCCTACCAGTTTGCCCAAACTGGTGCAAACCGGCTGAGTACCACCTCTGAACTGGAACAATGAAGTCAAAACATTTAAAATAAACAATCAAACAGAATTTTTAAAAAGAAAAAAATTAAGTTTCTTGATTTTACAGTCATCTGATAACTCTAACCATGCATATTGCTCTTAAAGGAAAAGCTTCTGAGAATATTTAGCTTAAACAATGATTTGAAATGTTGCTTTCTTTGGGATGAATATTAGTTCCAACGTTTCTGCCCTGCTGATAATGCAGTTGCTTTCTTTATTCTTATCTTTCAAACAAGGTGCCTGCTTGCACTCAGAATATCCTCTTAACTAGAAAGCATATATCTGTGTCTTGACAAAACATGATGTTCTCTTTCTTTTTTCTTTCTTTTCTTTTTGAGAAAGATTCTTGCAAGAAAGATATTTTTTCTTTTATTAACCAATCAATATCATATTAAGCCAAATTCCTTTTTATCTTTCTTCCTTTTTACCTTATCTCAGTCTATTGGTTACATGGACAATGGTTATCCACCTTAGGTTAAAAAGAAACAAAAGGGTGAGAAGTGGAGTGGTATAAACATTATTAATTTTTTAAAAATTGCAATCTTAGATTTAAGATTACACAGAACAAAATAAAAAGGAAGTAGAGAACCAGAGGTTTTTTGATGATAGTACTAGGTAATTTGTTTCTAGTTTTGGTCTGATTACATATTGCTTCAATCTGAGAACTATTATATGAAGAGCCATTTATATGGAGAGATCCTTTTTAAAGAATGAACTGGGAAGGAGATTAAAATTCCCCATCCTGATTAAGTTATTAACTACCACCTTGACTGATAGTTAAAATGTATGTCAATTCAATTCAGCCTTCATCTGGGCAACTTTGCAAACCAGCCAGTAGATTTCAGTTAGTTACTACTACTTGATACCAAGATAAACTTTCCTCAGATATCTACATGACCATCCTTTGCCTATGAACTATTTGGAAGAACAAAACTTACTTGTTACAAATGAGCTCCCATATTACTGAGAATCTCTTGCATATTGTCTTTTATAAAAGTTTATTCCATTGCAAATTTAAAAAGCTGTGGAAAATTAAGAAACTAGCTAATTACATCAAATTATAGTCTTCAATAAACCAATGTGCTTTTTCATCTATTTTATTATGGCTGGTGGCTAATGTATGTATGTATAATGAAAAATATAGTAGAACATTTGATCATCTCTCTAGGAACATTTGGTCATCTCTCTCCCTCCTGGTTGGTGCTGGCCTCCCAGGAGGTTACACGAGGCTGGCTCCAGAGGATTATTAACGCTTCTTTGAGTGAGGGTGTCTTGCCAGTTGCCTTGAAAGAGGCGGTGGTGAGGCCTCTCCTCAAGAAGCCTTCTCTGGACCCAGCTGTTTTGGCTAATTATCGTCCAGTCTCCAACCTTCCCTTCTTGGCGAAGGTTGTTGAGAGGGTGGTGGCGCATCAGCTTCCTGGGTATCTGGATGAAGCTGTCTATCTGGATCCGCTCCAGTCCGGCTTCAGGCCCGGGTACAGCACGGAAACGGCATTGGTCGCATTGGTGGATGATCTCTGGAGGGTTCGGGATAGGGGTTGCTCCTCTATCCTGGTCCTGTTAGATCTCTCAGCAGCTTTTGATACCATCGACCATGGTATCATGCTGCGCCGGCTGGAGGGGTTGGGAGTGGGGGGCACCATTTTAGTTTAGTTTGTTTAGTTTAGTTTATTTGGATTTATATACCGCCCTTCTCCTTGCGGACTCAGGGCGGTATACAGCCAATTAAGAACAAACATACAAACATACACAAGTTAAAATTTCTTAAAATAATAATATAAATGGCCATAAAATTTAAAAATTAACATATTTAAAATACAACTCTAAAATACTAAAATGTTGTAGGAATCAGGCTAGGCCGGCGAGCTGAAAGAGATGGGTTTTTAAAGCCCGCCGAAAGGTTGGGAGGTCAGAGATTATTCTTAACTCCGGAGGCAGATCATTCCAAAGGGTGGGTGCTGCCACAGAGAAAGCTCTCCCCCTGGGGGTCGCCAGCCGGCATTGTCTGGCTGACGGCACCCTGAGGAGGCCCTCTCTGTGGGAGCGAACCGGCCGGTGGGAGGCAATTGGCGGCAGAAGGTGGTCCCGTAAGTACCCTGGCCCTAAGCCATGGAGCGCTTTAAAGGTGATTACCAACACCTTGAAACGCACCCGAAAGTCCACCGGCAACCAATGCAGCTCGCGCAGGAGAGGTGTCACGTGGGAGCGTCCCGTCGCTCCCATAATCCCCCGCGCGGCCGCATTCTGCACCAGTTGGAGCCTCCGGGTGCACCCCAAGGGGAGCCCCATGTAGAGAGCATTACAGTAGTCCAGACGGGAAGTGACAAGAGCATGAGTGACCGTGCGTAGGGAGTCCCGATCTAGAAAGGGTCGCAGCTGGCGAATCAGGCGGACCTGATAAAAAGCCCCCCTGGCCACGGCCGTCATATGATCCTCTAAAGACAGCCGTGAGTCCAGGAGGACGCCCAAGTTGCGAACCCTTTCCGTGGGGGCCAATGACTCGCCCCCAATAACCAGCGATGGAGTCAGCTGGCTATATCGGGACGCCGGCAGCCACAGCCACTCGGTCTTGGAGGGGTTGAGTCGAAGCCTGTTTCTCCCCATCCAGACCCGCACAGCTTCAAGGCACTGGGACATCACTTCCACGGCATCGTTGGGGTGGTCTGGGGTGGAAATGTACAGCTGAGTATCATCAGCGTACTGATGGAACTCCACCCCAAAACCACGGATGATCTCACCCAGCGGCTTTACATAAATGTTGAACAGGAGGGGCGAGAGGACCGACCCTTGTGGCACCCCACATACCAGGCGCCTCGGGGTCGACCGCTGCCCCCCTGTCAACACAGATTGTGACCGGTTGGAGAGGTAGGAGGAGAACCACTGTAAGACGGTGCCCCCCACCCCCAGTCCCTCCAACCGGCGCAATATGATACCATGGTCGATGGTATCAAAAGCCGCTGAGAGGTCTAACAGCACCAGGATAGAGGAATACCCCCTACCCCGGGCCCTCCAGAGATCATCCACCAACGCGACCAATGCCGTTTCGGTGCTGTACCCAGACCTGAAGCCGGACTGGAGCGGGTCTTTTGCGGTGGTTCTCCTCCTATCTCTCCGACCGGTCACAGATGGTGTTGGCAGGGGGACAGAGGTCGTGTTGTGGCCCCGTCCTCTGAGCCTATCCCTTTGGAGGAAGGCAGCTCTGAGCAGGAGGAAGAGGAGCCAGCCAGATCTCCCAGCCCTCCCCCTCTGGCACCGGCTCAGGTGCCAGCTGAAAGAGAGCCAAGTAGTGGGGAAACAGGTGTCTCAGATGAGAGTGAGGGAGAGACGTCATTCCTGGACGCACGCCAAAGAAGGCGAGAGAAAAGGGTACTGCAGCTGCGGCGTATGAGGAAATCCTGAGTCATTGGATTGGAGTCACAGGATCAATGACTCACTGGACCACACCCAGAAACATATCTTTATAAGACAGTACGGTGGGTCACGAAGTTCGTGACGAACAAAGCTAAACAAACGGAGCAACCTCGTAGTCTTGGAAGCTGGATGAACGGCAAAGCTACGTAGGTGATTTTCTTGTTTGTGTAAACCAATAAAGTCCTTGGCAGACGGTGTGCATATCGCTGCCAAGGTTGAGATAAGAACTGCGGAGTGTGCCAAGTGATTCTTAACCCTCGGCTGGCTGTGTTTTTGTGGGTCTCTGAAGGGGGGGGACAGATCATCTCGACCCCGAGGCGCCTCACTTGCTGGGTGCCGCAATGGTCAGTCCTTTCGCCCCTTCTGTTCAACATCTATGTGAAGTCGCTGGGCGAGATCATCTGTGGCTTTGGGGTGAAGTTCCATCAGTACGCTGATGATACTCAGCTGTACATCTCCACCCCAGGCCACCCCATCGATGCCGTGAAAGTGATGTCCCGGTGCCTGGAGGCCGTGCGGATCTGGATGGGGGGCAACAGGCTCCAACTCAACCCCTCCAAGACCGAGTGGCTGTGGCTTCCGGCGTCCCGATATGGCCAGTTGACTCCATCACTGACCATTGGGGGTGAGTCATTGGCCCACACGGATAGGGCTCGCAACTTGGGCGTCCTCCTGGATGCATGGCTGTCTTTAGAGGAGCATGTGATGGCCGTGGCCAGGGGGGCTTTTTATCAGGCTCGCCTGATACGCCAGTTGCGTCCCTATCTAGATCGGGACTCCTTACGCACAGTCACTCAGGCACTCGTCATTTCCCGCCTGGACTACTGCAATGCTCTCTACATGGGGCTCCCCTTGAGGTGCACCCGGAGGCTCCAACTGGTGCAGAATGCGGCCGCGCGGGGGATTATGGGAGCAAGGGGGCGCTCCCATGTGACACCTCTCCTGCATGAGCTGCATTGGCTTCCGGTGGTCTTCCGGGTGCGCTTCAAGGTGTTGGTGACCACCTTTAAAGCGCTCCATGGCATAGGGCCTGGGTATTTGCGGGATCGCCTTCTGCCACCGATAGCCTCCCACTGGCCAGTACGCTCCCACAGAGAGGGACTCCTCAGGGTGCCGTCAGCCAGACAATGTCGGCTGGCGACACCCAGGGGGAGACCTTTCTCTGTGGCAGCACCAGCCCTCTGGAACGATTTGCCCCCGGAGATCCGTACGATACCTGATCTCCGGGCTTTTCACCGTGCCCTAAAAACTTTTTTATTTTGTCAAGTTGGGCTGGCATAACCCCCCCTCTTTTTAAGTTTAAAGTTTTTATGGGTTTTAAATTTTAATTGCCTATTGGTTTTTTAAATTTATTGGGCCAAAATTATTTAATTCTTTTATTAATATTTTAAATTTTGTATTGGAGTGCTTTTTATTCTTGGCTGTACACCGCCCTGAGTCCACTAGGAGAAGGGCGGTATATAAATTTAAATAATAATAATAATAATAATAATAATAATAATAATAATAATAATAATAATAATAATAATAATAATAATAATAATAATATAGCCTTTCCATGCTGGAAAGAAATCCAGGGATTAGTTTTGTTTTCTTTCGTTTTTGATTTTGTTTGTTTATTTGTTTTTGAACATTTTACACAATGTTTCTTCTGCCACAACTAAGGAGGAGTTCAACAATTAAGAAAGCATTATTGGATAAAGAAATCATCCACTCACCATATTTACCCATAAATTTGTTGGGAAACAAAACACTTTAGATGCCATTTGTGCCAACTCTTAATAGTGGTCACAGTCACACCTGTACTGCATTCCCATGGTCATTTGGAAGGGGTGAGCTTAATTTCCTTCCATCAGTAAAGAAAATGAATCTGTAGCAAAATCTTAAATTCCTACTTTGCTGGCTAACTGCTATTCTACCTAGATGTGATTACCCCTCTATATCAAATCAATCAACCTATTTTCTAGGCAGAATTTCTAAATGTTCTAGATACCTTGTTCAACAAGGCTCCTAAGGCAGGCTCCTTTGACATCCATTGATCATCAAACACATTGAAAGGGCATTCAAACATCTCTTCCACCATGCTGAATCTCAAGAAAGCCCATTTTAATGAAGACATTCTTCTGTTACAAACTGGGAATCCATTAGAGAGTGAAAGCTCCTGCTCTGGTTTTGTTATGGTTGGCCATACTTTTGTTTCTTTCTGCCTTCTGTTATGTTTAATAAATAAGTAAGGGCTTGAAGCAAACACAGAAAATATTCATACATCTTTTCATTAAAAAACAAGCCAGCAAGAAAATTTGCAAATAGATTTGAATGCAAATACACAACAATTATGCATGTATTCCTTTTCTATTTTTTTTAAAAAATGTTTCATTTCGTAAACAGCAAGGGTCACAAAAGAAACTGAAAGAACCATCCAAATAGTCTACAATATTTGTTTCACTGGCCAAGTATTGGAAAAAAACCAAGAACAATATAGTCTTAAGAAGGTGTGTTCTCTCTATCTTTCTTAATTCCTATCATGTGCCATTAATTTCATCTGGAGTTGTTTATTCATTCCAATTATAACTACCTAATCAACCATAGATTCATACTGGTATGCAGTAATAATCAACAATAAAACATCCAGACCACACAATCAACAATTCAAAATGCCCATGGTAAAAAATATAGAAGGCAGAAAAACAACAAGAGCAAACTTTACCAATTAACAATAAATGTGCACATAATGATTACTACTATTAATACAAAAGAAGATGATAACATACGAGTCACCAAACACTCTTTGGAAAAGATCTGTATTATTATAACAGATGGATCGAGGCTTAATTCTAAGGGAGACTATTTGATAGGCCAGAACTACAATTACAAAAGCATTATCCTTTGGGTTCAGTTCCTTCATTTCAGAAAAGTGGGGTATACTTAGATGAACATGATGCCTAGAATCCCACTGCTACCAGATCCAGACTGCAAAAATCTAGATGACCAGTAAAATGATCCCAATATACTAGTCCTCTAGAAATTAAAGATTTCCATAAATACTATATGTGAGCTATTAGCATGTCTTAACACCATGAACATATTAATATATAAATATGAATGAACTCAATACAGCATGGTGTAATTGTTTCACTTTAATAAATGCAAACATTAAAAAAAAAAAGCTAAAAGTTTTACAATTAAAAATATAGAAGAAAGGGGTTTGTTTTTCTCATACTAAATGTGAGCTGGTTTCAGATCTCTTGGCTTTAAAGAATCAGAAGCCTATTTTTTTAATGCACATTTCAACTAACAGATTTAAAGATAAAATACACATAGGGCAGAGGTCTTCAAACTTGGCAGGTTTAAGACTTGTGGACTTCAACTTCCAGAATTCTCCAGCCAGCTATGCTATGCTGGCTGGAGAATTCTGGGACTTGAAGTCCAGAAGTCTTAAACCTGCCAAGTTTGAAGACCTCTGACATAGGACAACACCAGTTTCTCATGATTTCTCAAATTAGGCAATCCTGTATTCACTTGCCAGTCTTGGACAGAGTCCTTCCCCTGTTTGGGGCATATCAAAGGCAGCTGGAAATTTTTGGAAGAGAAACATTTTCAGTTTTGCTTCAGATTATAATCAGTGGAAGACTTTATGATATCAGTTTCATTATTTGTTCTTTCAGATGTAGCAACCCTATCTGTAGTTTGTTTATGTATTACTTTATTTATTTAATAAAATGTACCTGACTCTGAGCGACTTACAATGAAAACAGAATAAAAACAGTAAAAAACAACCAAAGTTCAAAACTGCAAAAATAACATAAAAATAGCAGCCAAGAAAACTTATAACTGTTCAAACTAACCATGGTATGGGCTCACCCATACTGTCAGAGCCCCAGGCTTGATGGCAAATCCAGGTTTTTAGTGCCCTATGAAAGACTAACAAGCTTAATTTCTGAAGGGAACATGTCCCATAGGTCAGGGATTGGCAACCTTAAACACTCAAAGAGCCACAAAGGTCCTATCTGGAAGCCCCCGTTCAATTCTGGAGGCAACCAGAAATCCGGTTCCCACATCATAGTCTCTTCCTAGCACGGCATCCTTTTTCCTCTGTTGACCGGAAGGTGGTTCCCCCCACCATTAAGTCTCCTAGCATGGCATCCTTTTTTCCTCTACCTAACCGAAAGCTCTACCAATCGTGGAGCTGACCAGCAACAGGGAGTTGCAGCAGAGGGATGAAAGAGTCACATGCGGCTCCAGAGCCACGGTGATGATCCCTGCCATAGGTGATCATTATATTACAGTGATGGTGAACCTTTTAGGCACAGAGTGCCCAAACCAGAAAATTTGTGTGCGAGACAGAGCACCAGAAACCTGATGACCAACTGGCTGAGCTGGGGTTACGGTATGCATGCCCTCAGAGAGGGCTCTGTGTGCCACCTCTGGCACGCGTGCCATAGGTTCACCATCACAGCTATACAGTAGCAGAAAAGACTCTCATCTTGGGTTCTCCTGGGTCCCAACAAATAAACATTGTCTCAAAGATGCGACCTGGATATGCCAAATTAGTTCCTAAAGCCGAAGCTGTAGCAACAGAAGGTACATTCTTGTATACTCTATGTATGTATCTATGTAATAATGCTTTCTTCCTAGAATCCTTATACATAGATAAATAGCTATTCCAGGACACAATTTATTTCCATTCTTCAGGTGTTCATGGCCCCAGTTTAGGACTTCTGGTCTGCAGAAATTCAGATGACCATTAGATATATTCAGTTTTTACACCCCTATTCATATTATTATTTTCAGGGACCTTAATTTGCAATACAGTGCATCTTTCCAAATTACTGATTTAACATGCTCTTTTTAAACCAAAGCCTAGCTTGTGTTTCCATGAAGGTACAGAGTTTCACATCTCTTTGAAGGGTATGCAGTATTTGTCCTGTTTCTCCATTGTCCTAGGTCAAATATATAACCTGTCTTTCATCTTCCTCAATGAAACTAGTCTCGTTGCATTTGCCGTATTATTAATAACATGTCAACTATGAAGACAAGCTATTAAAAGAATGAAAGGAACAACACAAGGGGAATTCTATTGAACTCTATTAGAAAAGATTATACAATGATTAAATTATGATTAAGAATGGTATGTTATAATAGGATCACACCAGATTTTACAAATGGGCAACCATTATTTATTGAACCTAACAATAAAGTATAAGTATTGCCAATTTTGTAAATAATCACTAAAGGTTTTTGCCACAATTGTTGATGCACTCAAGAAAGGCAAGCTATAAGACACAGGTGTCAAACTCTCGGCATCATGTTTCCATCATGTGATATTATATGATGTTTTATCCCTTTGTGGAACTGGGGTGGGTGTGGCCTACATGTGACGGATCCAGCCTGTGGGCTGTCAGTTTGACACCCCGCTATAAGAGATGCATTTACAGAATGTTAATTACTGCATACCACACATGTGTGCATGCACACACATATACACACATACACACAAAGAAAGAGAGAGAGAAAGAGAGAGAGAGAGAGGGAGAAGTTTGGTGTGAGACAGTTTTCAAAACTGCATTTAAATCATTTTGCAATACATTACAAAGCTAGTTGCTGCTTTTGTTACAATTTATGACAGCATTGACAGTGTCTATCCATGATCAGGAATTTCAATTATATTTCATGTCAGTGATCCATTAAGCAAAAGAAAAAGTAACAAATAATATAGCACTCTGGGCATTTATTGCATACTTCTAGATTTTATTTTTGCCGTCTATAAGACAAACTACCATGTCTTGAAAGAGGTTTTATTCTGCATCTTAATGACCACATTAGCAAAGCACCGGAGAGGAATTACTTCTCCTCAATCAAGGGTAAGATCTAAGGGTGGATTGGAAACTGTTGTGCTATGGAATAACCTATATCTGGATTTGGATCAGAGTTGGGTTTCACATAATTTTACCACCAGTTCGCCATGCACCGAAAATATGAGTGTGTGTGAGGCCTTCCACGCACATGCTTTACTCATGAACACGGCTTAGAAAATGTGGCTAAATAGGATGGCATAGTGTCAGGGTGGGGAGGGGGCATCCACAAATTGCCACTACTGGTTTGAACTGGCTGAATACCACACCATTTTTCCTGTGTGGGCAGTTTCAGTTGGTGGTGGTAAGATAGGAGACATCTGTAACAGCTCCTCTATGTGGGTTGCCAGAATATTCTTCTCTTTTCCCCTTACTGTTTAACATCAATATGAATCCATGGGGGGAGGTCATCTGTCAGTTGAGGGTGATAATATCCAGGCATACATCATCCTCTATCCTATGCTAGACTAATGATGTGGTGAATTGACCAGATGTCTGTTTCTTTTTTCCATGTCAGAAACACCAAAATGCTTCTGTGATGAAAGGATTTGCCAGTGACATCACCAATGCCCAGGAGACACGCAACTGGGGGCTCCTTTTGTATCTCCGTGAAGTTGTCCACTGAAGTTATACCCATTCATCTACTTTGCAATCACCCACTTTCAAACTGTTGGGTAAGCAGGAGCTGGAACATGTGATGGAAGCTCATCCCATCCCATGGCAGCATCAGGTCTCAAATGCAAGCTTGCCAATTGTAAGCTCAGCATTCTAATCTCGGAAGCCACCGTGTTCCTTACTAAGTGTCTGTTGTCAGTACAGATATGTATGGGTGGGGGGAAATGGACTCAATAGATAGACTTAATCTATCTCTTCTAGGGGTAAAACTCCCCTTGAAGGAGCAGGTCTGTAACTTGGAATCCTCTTAGACTGACAGCTAATAATGAATAGAAATGGAGAAGTTCTGGTTAGGTCAGACTTTGTCTAACATAGGCTGATACATCAGTTGTGGCTCTTCCTGCAGAAGGAGGTCCAGTCAACAAATGGTCCTGCCCCTGCTACTTCCTGTGTAGATTACTGAAATGTACTCCATATGGCTTGTCTTTATTTATTTATTTATTTATTTATTTATTGATTGATTGATTGATTGATTGAATTTCTATACCGCTCTTCTCCCAAAGGACTCAGGGCGGTTAACAGATTAAGATTTCATATACATATAAATATATTTTATAAACAGTAAATAATAAATTGAGTCAACTTGGTGTATCTACTAAGACCTTGGCATAGAATTTTGATGTTTATGCTAGCCCTGCTTGTTGAAATAGAAAGGTCTTCAGGGCATGTCGGAAAGTGCGAAGATCTGGGATTATTCGTATTCCAGGTGGTATTTTGTTCCAAAGCGTAGGTGCCCCCACAGAGAAGGCCCTCTCCCTTGGAACCACCAGACGACATTGTTTTAATGATGGTACCATGAGTAGGCCTACTCTGTGAGAGCGTATTGGTTGGTGGGAGGTTATCGGTTGCAGCAGGTGGTCTTGTAAGTACTCAGGTCCTAAGCCATGGAGCACTTTAAAGGTAAGAACCAACACCTTGAAGCGCACTCGGAAGGCCACTGGAAGCCAATGTAGCTCGCGTAGAAGAGGTGTTACATGCGAGCACCATGTTGCTCCCATAATTACTCGCGCAGCCGCATTCTGGACCAGTTGGAGCTTCCGGGTGCACTTCAAGGGGAGCCCCATGTAGAGAGCATTGCAGTAGTCAAGTCGGGAAATGACGAGGGCTTGAATGACTGTGCGTAATGAGTCCCGGTCTAGAAAGGGACGCAATTGGCGAATCAGGCGAACCTGATAGAAAGCTCCTCTGGCCACGGCTGTTATATGATCTTCTAAAGACAGTCGTGCATCCAGGAGGATGCCTAAATTGTGAGCTTTCTCTGTGGGGGTCAATGACTCATCCCCAATAGTTAGTGATGGGACTAACTGGCTGTACCGGGATGCCGGTAGCCACAGCCACTCAATCTTGGAAGGGTTGAGTTGAAGCCTGTTTCTCCCCATCCAGACCCGTATGGCCTCAAGGCACCGGGACATCACTTCAAGGGCATCATTGGGGTGGTTTGTGGTGGAGATGTACAGCTGAGTGTCATCAGCGTACAGATGACATCGCACCCAAAAACCACGGATGATCTCCCCCAACGGCTTCACATAAATGTTGAACAGGAGAGGCGAGAGGACCGACCCCTGTGGCACCCTGTAAGTAAGCGGCCTCGAGGTCAATCTCTGTCCACCTATCAACACTGACTGCGACCTGTCAGAGAGGTAGGACGAGAACCATCATAATACGGTGCCTCCCATTCCCAGCCCCTCCAACCAGTGCAGCATGATACCATGATCAATGGTATCAAAAGCCACTGAGAGATCTAATAGGACCAGGATAGAGGAACATCCCTTATCCCGAGCCCTCCAGAGATCATCAATCAATGCGACCAATGCTGTTTCTGTGCTGTATCCAGGCCTGAAGCCGGACTGGAATGAGTCTAGATAGACAGCTTCATCCAGGTACTGTGGGAGCTGTCGTGCCACCACACTTTCGACAACCTTTGCTAAAAAGCGAAGGTTGGAGACTGGACGGTAGTTTGCTAAAACAGCCAGATCCAGAGAGGGCTTCTTAAGGAGAGGTCTCACCACCGCCTCTTTCAAGGCGGGAGGTAAGAATCCCTCACTCAGAGAAGCATTAATAATTCTCTGGAGCCAGCTACGTGTAACCTCCCGGGTAGCCAGCACTAGCCAGGAAGGGCACGGGTCCAATAAACATGTGGTCGCATTCAGCTTCCCCAGTAACCTGTCCACGTCCTCAGGAGTCACAGTATCAAACTCATCCCAGATAATGTTCTCAAGATCTGCCCTCATCATTTCATCTGAATTAACCCAGTTAGAGTCCAAGTCTTCCCGAATCTGAGCGATTTTATCGTACAGATATTGTGCAAAATCCTCAGCTCGTCCTTGCAGAGGATCTTCCCGGGCTCTCAGCTGGAGTAGAGAGCGGGTAACCCTAAACAAGGTGGCTGGGCGATTATCTGCCGATGCAATAAGAGCGGAAAAATAGTTATATTTTGCCGCTTTTATCACCACTAAGTAGGTCTTAATGTAAGATCTCACTAGTGTTCGGTCGGATTCAGAATGGCTGGTCCTCCACCTGCTCTCTAGGCGTCTTTTCCGGCGTTTCATCCCCCTCAGCTCATCAGAGAACCAAGGAGCTGGGTAGGTTCTACGCCGAGTCAGAGGCCGCAAAAGCACGACCCGGTCTAAAGCACCAGCGGCCATCCTATCCCAGGACGCCACTAGGTCTTCAGCCGAGTCATGAGCCAAGGTCTCAGGAAATGGCCCAAGCTCCATCCGGAACCTATCAGGATCCATTAGGCGCCGTGGACGGAACCATTTAATTGATTCCACCTCCCTGCGGTGGGTTGTAGTGGTCAGAAGGTCAAGCCTAAGGAGAGAATAGTCTGACCATGACAAGGGTTTGATGACTATATCCCCTATATCTAGACCATTCAGCCACTGGTCAGAGATAAAGATCAAATCCAGAGTGTGTCCCCCCGTGTGAGTAGGGCCATTAACTAATTGGGTCAGGTCCATGGCCGTCATGGAAGCCATAAACTCCCGAGCCCCTTCAGACGTTTCACCAATGGATGGCAGGTTGAAATCTCCCATAACCAGTAGCTTAGGAGTCTCAACTGCCACCTCGGCTATTACGTTGAGGAGCTCAGGCAGGGCTGCTGATACGTGGCAGGGAGCCAGGTACGCAATCAACAGGCCCATCTGTAACCCATAACCCCACTTCACAAGGAGGGACTCACATCTGGTTGTCTGAGGGACAGTGACTTCCCTAGGGTCAAGACCTTCCTTTATAATGACTGCCACACCTCCACCCCTGCCTCGAGTTCTTGGCTGATGGAATGCGCAGAAACCTGGTGGGCACATTTCTACGAGGGGGACCCCCCCTTCATTGCCCAACCAGGTCTCTGTAATACCTGCCAGGTCCGCTTTCCCCTCTTGAATTAGGTCACAAATGAGGGGGGCTTTGTTAGCCACAGACCTGGCGTTGCATAACATCAGCCTAAGACTCGGGCTCAGAGACCTTGAGCAACCCAAGGAACGAGAAGAGCTTTGGAGGTCGGAGCACGCCACCGCTTGAAGGTAGTGGGTGCGTACCCCCCTGATGTGATGTGGCCTCCTGCTCCCACCATGTCTGCCCCTCCCAACCAAAACCTTGATTGAACAGCCCATTTCCATGCCAGTATTAAGTCTGCCTATTCCCAGTTTCGAGTTTCCTATGATGTAATTTTGTGTTGACTTTGGCTTCACTTTTGGAAAATTATTTACTAATCCCTCCCTCTGTGGATTGCCCCCAAATCCACATGATCCACCCTGTTTATGCCCACCCCCCTTTCAGAAGCCATTAAAATCTTGGTTAGAAATTTAGATAAGAAAGCCCTTAATCCCCTCTTAGCACCATGCCACCTCTCGGGATTCCAAAATCCGTCATCAAGGTAGGCCCTCGATAATGTGGAGGGCCAAATTTGCGAGAGGGGGGAGTCTCGCAATGCCAAGAGTTCGGTCGCCAAATACATCTAGTAAGTCAGATGGGTACAGCATTTGGGTCTGGTCCAATAGTCTGATGTAAGAGTCTTGAGACAGTCGAGTAATAAATTCAGTGTGGGTAAGAAACTAGTCTCCCTTGCCCTCTCACGGCAGGGGGAAGGAGTTTAGTGCAATCTCAGGATAAGCAGAGGATAAAAATCTAGTCATCCTCTAACGGCGGCTCGTTCTGAATATAAGATGGTCATAATAAGTTTGTTGTTCTGTTTGTTGTTGTTGTTCTTTGACAACAACTCAGAAGAAACATATTGCTTGTTAATGGATGGAAGCCATTAACATCTAACATTGCTGCAAGCTACATTGCTACATTGGTTGAAAGCTTTTGGGTTCAGTTCAATGGGCTGTTTTGATTTATTTGATTTGTCATCTAAATGCATACAGGGCTGACTGTTTCAAGTGCATTCTAGGTATCCAGTGTGCACATCCAGCATTCATGACCGATCCAGAGGGATATGAGAAAGTTTTATTGGTGGTATGTCCCCTGTAAAGCAGTTTCCCACCAGAGATCGAGTGATCTCTTGAGTGTAGATATGTTTAGAAAACCCTCTGGGCATTAAAAATATGTCACTAGTTGCCTATTAATAGTAACGTGTTAAAATTGTGTAGTATTTATTTATTTGAACTGACGATTTGAAGAAACTTACAGTGTTTTTACTCTGTCATTTATTTATTGTTTTGCTGATAATTTGGTTTTATTGTGCTCTGCTCTGAGTATAAAAATGTATTCAGTACATAAATACATCCTCTAGGAAAATACAAAATGATATTTTATGAGGCTTGATAAATCGCCACATTTTGATAAATTTAGGTAAATTGTATTTGTGTGAACAAATGATTACACGCAGCCTTCTTTAAGCACTGAAATGAGTTGCTTGCATGTATGGAAAAGTCTCTGAGGATGACTTTACAAAACACACTTGACCCTTAATCTGCACCGCTTATAGAATGTGCGTTGTGGCAAACAAATAAATCAGATTATCTTTTAGCATGGTCTGGTTCAATTAATATGCTAAGGCAGTGGATTTCCCACAAGACACTGAAACCCAAATAACCATAGCCCATTTTAGTTTAATCTAGAAAATTGTATAAATATAGGCATTATCAGATTTTTGTGGAACCAAACTGGCACACACCTTAATTGAAAAATAAGAAGTCTTTCACTTGCCAGGAGCTCATTTGACCCTGGGTATATTTTCAGCACCCTACATCATGGGTATGTTCACATCGTGCAAATCTGTTCATTTAAGGAACATCCTCAGGTTGAATATACAATAGGGAAGAGAAGCCAGTAACTGGGAGCCCTTCAATTAGAAATATAAAGATCTTCTTGCAAAAGGTCCTAGAATTAATCTATAGTCTATTCTTTGACATAAGAATATAGAATAACAGAGTTGGAAGGGACCTTGGAGGTCTTCTAGTCCAATCTCCTGCTCAAACAGGAGACCCTATACCATACCTATACCCCATACCTATACCTACACCATACAAGTGTTTGGCAAGTCTTTTCTTAAAAGCCTCCAACGACAGGACACCCTCAACTTTTGAAGGCAAGGCATTCCACTGGTTAATTGTTCTCACTGTTAGGAAATTTCTCCTTAGTTCTAGATTGCTTCTCTCCTTAATTAGTTTCCATCTATTGTTTCTTGTCTTGGCTGTCTGGTGCTTTGGAAAATACGTTGACCCCTTCATCTTTGTGATAGCCCCTCAAATATTGGAACACTGCTATCATGAAAGTAACAAGATGCTTACTTTCCGATGATCACCTGATATGAACTGCAAAAATCCACATAATCACTAGATGGCACAAATAATAGCCATGCTCTCAATATAGAATTGGTAACAGTAATTGAATTGAACTAAGATAATGCAATTTTCATGTCTATAATCAAAGCAGGCCTTAGCATGTTTGTTACTCTTTGCTAAGGGTAATTATTTTCATCAATAACACTTTGTTCTGCTTTGGCTGGAAAGAATAGCATCCAGGATATATTTTTAGTGTATTTTTAGTAGGAAGTTTGTGGCTACAGAATTACCATGGCAACTTTATACTTTTCCCCCCTCCCTACCCCCATTCAGCCAGACACATTAGAATGTTGTGCTCTTGAAGTGACAAGAGCTGAAGGGAATGTGAGGCACCCAGGTGACAGTGTCTCATTTGGAAATAGTCATTGTAGCATAGATGCACACTGCTTCTCAGCTGACAGGAACAATCTGCCCTTGGAGTGACAGGATCAGAATAGAACATTGCTTCCTAGCATTAATGCCAAAGTGGCAGCATGCCTTTTTAATAAGAGCAGATTAACAGCATTAAAAATGTGTGTGGGGGTATGTATGTGTTGGGCTATGGTGGGGTGGTGGGTCATTGCTTGGCACGAGAAAAAAAAAACAATCTTGAAACCTGTGTTAATGTGGCATTTTTACCATATTCTGAAGTAGCAAATGTGCAACCTCACTGCTGGCCATCTGCCAAGCATAAGGCAAGACAAACCATCCATGCCACTTCAATAAAAGCTTTTTTTATTCCTGTGTTGCTACCAGTTTCTGCAGATACATTTCATGATGCCAGTATGTATCCAATGGAACACAAAATCACGCTGACGAGAAGTCAGTGAGATGCTGCTCTTCTAGTCAAGAAAATGCCATCCATTTCCCTTGCTGTGGGAAGTTCTCATATATTCCAATTCTTTGTCTTCAGTGAGAGAGCTAGAGGTTGCTCATAATTTTCAAGAACAAATCACACAAGTCATGAAAAAGCACAACAGCACAGAAGTGGGTTCCTTTATATTAAATGTCAGGATATCTTCATTAGAGGATTTTTTTTCCATCTTTCTTTAAACAATCAACTTTTTAAAAAACTTCTTTTTTTAGAGAATAAAGGCTAGTTGAAGACTTTAAAATACTGTTTGATAAGAGTGTGTATGAAATGGGTGTTAGAAGATAAAAGGCCTCTAATTTGCCCTTCCACTTTTAGCAGCCCTCTGAATTTTTAACTGCCGACCAGTCTCAGAATAAACATACAGTCCTAATACTTGGACTAGCATCTCACTGACTCCATCAAACAGCAGGAAGTTCCCCTCAGAATAAAGGGAGATGCCAGAGGTGAAATCAATGAGGATGATCTTCCTTTCCAGATTTCATACGGACCTCAAAATCAAAGCCCAAATCAGGAGCCTCTGAAACATCTGCATAGGAAGAGTACATGTTAAAACCTGCACATACACAAACCACACCCCCTAGCTCACACCAAGGATCAGTCCCCCTTATAAAACCAAGTCTCTGGACCCCATTTCCTCAGTAGCTACTCCCAGAACAAATCTCTTTACTCTTAGGAATAAAATTTAAAATTATGTTTGGATTTCATTTTTGTTTTATTTGTTCTTGCACCACCTGGGCTCATGGAACCCCAGATTATTCTTCTAAAATGGGAAATGTGCTTTGTTTTGGCTCAGCACAAGTATTCCCCCCCCAAAAAAAACATTTATTTTTGGATTAAGCAATTGGGGCGAGTCATAGTTCAACAAAAATAAAATTTAGAAATGGGGAAGGGGTGTCATCTGATTTTAATATGGAAAGACCTTCCCCATATCTTTACAGAAGCTTAGTTGTTAGTATAAGTTGTTAGTTTAGTTGCCACCAACTCAACCACCCACTCTTCCCAATGGCTGAAATGCTGCTGCCACTGTCCCAAGCCTATGATATAGTGGTGAAATCCTGACGGTTCTGTCCGGCTCGTGCAAGATGGTAGCGCCGGTGGTATGTGGTTCGGCGAACCGGTAGCGGCGGCAGCATGAGGCTCCGCCCACACACCCGGACATTGTTACTTCCTGGTTTTTAACCCTCTGCGCATGCGCAAAGCCTTCTGCTTATGTGCAGAGGTCAAAAATCAGACATGATGATGGCGCTCGCACTTCTGAACTGGTAGGAAAGGTAAGTAGATTTCACCCCTGCTATGATATAACAGTTCTACCTTCCCTGTAAATTCATTTTTCTTCCCTTTGGCACTGCCAACGGCAAGGCACATCCAACCATACCCATCATCTTCTTAGGCATTAATTATGTCCTTGCCTCTTGTTTCTCTTCCCACAATTTTTCTGCCTGGAACATCCATGTCTTAGGCCCATATCTAGACAAAACATCCATATCTTAGATCCATATCCTGGCCAAGCATACATGCTCTACCATGTACAAAAATTGACCCAAATTAACTCGGTCAATTTGAAATACAAAATGGGGCATGCAGAAAATATTTCATAAATTCCTCCTACCTATTTGAAAAATAAGCAGTCAAAGTTTACAAACCAATCTCCATTTATAATAAATTCAGAGGTGCTATTTCAGCCTTCTTCAAATATGGGACCTTTATAGCAAGCATTATTTATTTACATATTATTTTTCTTTCAAAATGTGCAGAACACTTTAAATAAGAACTTTCAGAGAGACTTCATTTATGTGATACCATGAAAACATGACTGTCTGTTTTTCTGACCGAATTTCTCTATTTCTTGGTTAAGCCTATTTCATGACTCTAACTGACTTGTTGATCAGTTTCTACTCAAGCTTGCATTGTGCTACAACCTACCAAGAAAACAAAACCAAAAACATACAGTGATTTAATATACAATTATGCAATTTCAGTGCAGAGTGAAGTGAAGTGATAAGGATATGGACAGAGGGCATCATTCCTGCCACTGGTTTAAGTCTAGGCTTGAATCCTTCACCAGTCCCCTTTCACTAGCTACATGAAACTACTGGGTGATGTGATGTGATTCGGTGGCATCTAGACCCTTGGAGCCTGCAGGATCTGAGCAGCACCTAAATGGCATTATTTTTCCAACCAGGGGTGGAGATCTTTTACTGAATTCCACCTGAATACTTGTGATACTCTATTCTAGGCCACCAAGTGGGTCAAAATGTAATAGCTTGTTATCCATATTCATGGAAAATTAAAATCTGATCTGCACACTGGATAGGTTCTTTCCCAAAAAAATTTACCAAATAATACATTCAGTAATTGAATACTTGACAATAATTATAAAGCAATGGAGAGAAAGTGTGTGTGTGTGCATGTGTGTACTTGCATTATATGTATATAATAACATGGATTTCAATAAACTTTTAGAGTTTATACTATGAAATTCACCCTTAGTAAACTCTTGGCAAAGAGAAAGACAGAAATTGGCTTCATTCACTGAGACGATCTCTGCTTGCTTTTTCCTTTTTATTTTTTAAAAAAATCTATTTCTATCATTTCTATTATATTTTAAAAACTGTGATTCTCTCTGCTTGGTTTCTTAAGACTATTTATAATGTCAATGACCAGTCATATGGCCAGGTTTGTCAGTGGGTATCTGTAGTTGATTTAATCAGCTTTGTCTACCCTGGATAAATGGTCTTCCTGTAACATACCAGACATTCTCCCTTATACTTCATGTTATATTTGAGAGCCAGGTTGTGTAGTTGTTGAGGTGTTATATGAGGATCAAGTAGACCTAGGTTTAAGTACATTTTCAACAATGGAAGCTCCGAGGCTTGTCACTTTCTCTTTCACCTTAACTGACCTCACTTGGTTGTTGTGGTGGAGAAAACTGGAGAAAGGATGTATGCCTTTAAATTCTTAGAAGAAAGACAGGCTATGCATCTAACAATTAAATAAACCAGGACTGTCCCATGGGCCAGATGCATCACATACTGGCCATATGCATGCCAGGTTTGTTGTTATTGTTGTTAGTTGCGAAGTCATGTCGGACCCATCGTGACCTCGTGGACAATGTTCCTCTGGGCCTTCCTGTTCTCTACCATCTTCTGGAGTCCATTTAAACTAACGCCTACTGCTACAGTGACTGCATCCAGCCACATGTTCTCTGTCATCCCCTTGTTCTTTTTCCCTCAATCTTTCACATCTGGTTTACTGAAGGAGAAAAAAGTTGTGATATGTCAAATGATGATGCCGTGATGACACAAGTTTGACACCCCTGAAATAAACAAACCAGGTGACTAATGAGATGAAAGGAAAACTTTGAGAAAGAGATGTCTTTTCCAAATATATTAATGATTGGTTATCTATCTATCTATCTATCTATCTATCTATCTATCTATCTATCTATCTATCTATCTACTTCATCATCATCCAAGTTTCAGTTATTCATAATTGTCAGCAGCCGTGCTTCTGAAAATACGTTTGTCCTCCCATGAAAAGTTAAAGGTGCTAATGTTTTCCTTTTACAGTCTCACATAGAAGCTATAATAAACTGGTATATAAATAATAGTACCACATTAATATATTTGCTGCTTACATCACTCCATTGTGTGCTGTGTGAATATAAGCAGTGGTGGGTTTCAAATTTTTTTACTACCGGTTCTATGGGTGTGGCTTGGTGAGCATGACATGGCTTGGTGGGAGTGGCTTGATGGGCATGGCTTGGTGGGAGTGGGAGGGGAAGGATACTGTAAAATCTCCATTCCCATCCCACTTCAAGGGAAGGATACTGTAAAATCTCCATTCCCTCCCAAATCCAGGGGAAGTTTACTGCAAAATCCCCATTTCCTCCCAATCAGTTGGGACTTGGAAGGCAGAGAATAGATGGGGCCGGGGCCAGTCAGAATTTTTACTACTGATTCTCCAAACTTCTCAAAATTTCCGCTACCAGTTCTCCAGAACTGGTCAGAACCTGCTGAAACCCACCTCTGAATATGAGGAGATTGCAATACGTTGTGGTGTGTCAATAGCTTATTTCTATTAGAAGGAGAGAGAGGGGGATGGGGGTTATTATTTACCAAAACTTGAAAACTAATGACGTGTCAACAAAACAATATTATTGATGCATCTTGCTGGAAACCAACTTAAACAAAAATCATCTATCAAGTCTAAGCGCCAAAGGACTGACACGGCAAAGAGAAACTACTTGCCAGAAGCAATAGCACAGTTTTCATATGGAAATTAAATATATTTTTGTAGGGAGATATAGAAACAGCTTTCATCAGCTATTTTGTTTTTGGTTTATTCATATATGAATATATCCCGGTGACTTTTATAGTAGAAAATTCTAGACTCTCTTAAGTCTTACCCTGTTGAGGGTACAGTGTAGCTCTTATAAATATTTACAAAATCATACCAAATGGAATGGGTAGAGCTACCAGATAGGGGCTGAAATGTTTCGTGTTAGTTAGCATTGTTTCAATCAATTGTGCATAGACCTGCAACTTAATGGTATATTTATTATGATATGATTAGTTTGATCACTTATGTAACCCATTAAGGTAATACTGCAAGCTTTTTCTCCTACTGCCACACAGACACAATACACATATTTCAATTCTTACAGGTATGTTAACCTTGAGCTGGTTTCAAAAATCTCTCAAGCAGAGCTTTTTTCAATATGTCATATCAGTAGTTTAGTGACTTTAAAAAGAAAAGCATCTTTTTAAAGCATCTTTTTAGCACAGTAGAATAAAATGATAACATGATAGCCTCATTTTTTTTACTTTTACATACCTAACATGTACTATCAATTTCTAATGACTTTAATTAATCAGTGAAAACAAAAGTCATTGTTTCATTTTTTCCCCCATCTCATGCACAAAATCCAGAAGCAAAGAGAAACAAAGTTAGATGTATTCTTTTCTGTGATTACAACAGTTAATTTAGCCATCTCTGCTAGTTCCATCATCTTTTCTAGTTATTTATCCATTGTGGGAATTAGAGCATTTTTCCATTTTTATGCATAAAGCATTCTTGTTCCTGCCGTATAGCAATAGCACTTAGTCTTATATCCCACTTTATAGTGCTTTGCAGCCCTGTACTGTACAGTGCTGTAGGAAGTTAGCACCCACACCTTTCCTGGAAGAATGAAATATTTTGGGAAATATTAAAAAGGCAGAATATTATGTTTCCCTGTATGAGAAATGGAGAAGCATGTTTTTAAAGACAAAGCAGATCCCACCTTCCTGCCCCCACCCTTTTGTTAATGGGCCAGAGGCAGAAACTCAATCTTTGTCAATGGTCCTTCATCTGCAACACAATAGCAACAGAAGCTAACACAATGGGACCCATCTAAACAGAAACTCACCACATGGCACCTGGGAAGGTTACATCAGCCAGCAAGGCTAGCTAAGACCCCCACCCCCTGGGAGTCTGACAACCAATCAGGATACTCTTTCTGGGCCCCAGGAAGTTCAAAGCCAGAAAAAGCATAAAACCTGGAGACTCGCTGTATCTGCCCTTTTTTCTGTTCAGGAACTCAAGCCATGTGATCCTGTCCACCATTAAACCATCTTTCCAAGCAGTCTCCATGTCTCCAGTGACTTTTTCCCCATTTGGAGCTGAACCCAGAAGGATATTTCTTCCAACAGTGCTTTACAGCCCTCTCTAAGCATTTTACAGAGTCAGCATATTACTCCCAACAATCAATCAACATCAATAGGTTAAATATATAGTAGAACAAAAGCTTGATTTAATCAATGGAAACCCATCCTGTCCTAGAATTGCCTTCAGTTACTTGATCCTTTTTCTTTTAATTGTACAATATTTAAATTGTGGAATGAGAATCATTCTTACTATATTGAATATGAAATTAATAAAGGAATGGCATTTGCAGATAAACTTTGGAAACTGCTAATTCCCTTTTGGGGAAGCAGTTCTCTAAGGCAGTTCTCTAAATACCAAGAATATACAAGCCTCTTTTCTTTTTACGGAATGCATATTGATAAGAGTTTCTATAGTTTACTCAGAAATGCTATCTTTGCATGTTTTGTAGTGAGAGGAATGAATTATATTCTACATGACCTGCAGTCTAAATCCAGTGCAAACCCTTTAAGGAACCTTGATGCTAATACATGCATGTTAATAGATATATTCAATCAATTAGTTGGTGGGTGCTTTATTACACTATTAGAAGCTTGAAAACAAAATGTTTTTTTTTTCCCCCAGAAGTAAGCGGTCCTGAAGTAACACTATAAATGAAGTTCAGGCACAGATGGAACTGCAGTATTGCATTATAGTTATATTTCTCATTTCTTTTATTTTTCTCCTCTCTCTCTCTTTTCTTAGACTCAGAAATCAAATTTCGGCTGAAAAGTGCTTTTCCAAGCAAGTTTCATTTTGAATTTCTTTGCCCCAATATGAAGCAATATACTGCCAATATACAGAACAGCAAGAGGAAAACATAACTTCAGAAAAAAAATTATTGTGCAGCACAAAAGTAAAAACTTGTGCCATAGGCCAGCTACAGCTTCTAAACTTTTCTCATAACAATTTAAAATCCAGATGTTGATCTAAAAGAGACAAAGGATACTTATTGATGTTGCGATTATTTTGATTATGTTTATAGTAGACGCCACAAAATTACCTTAGACTCTTTCTTCCTTCTCTGTCCTTTAGAGTAAATCCCATGTTTTGGTTATGGCCTATGTTCAGATGTCTGTGCTACTATGTAAGCCTGCCCTATTTGAGTCATACTGAACCATGTAGTACCACAGTGTCTATTGTGTTCCTAATATAATGAAGATTATTCATGGACTGGCGTACTTAAGGATGTCATGTTTTGGCATAGCTTATTATAGGAACATAGTAAGCAGGCTTGCACTGAATCAGACTATTGGTCTATTCAGCCTCAAATTATTAACATTAAACCACTGAAAATTTCAAGGATTGTGTCTGAGATCATTAGGAAATGGAATACTATTCCAGAGCACTGGTCCTCTTTGAACTACAACTCCTTCTTACTGTTACCATCTCTATTCCAAACTCTTATTTCAAAACAAGGAAATAAATTTAAAGCAGTGGATATTTATATTACAAGTTATATATTTGTAATTTATATATTTGTAGATATTTATATTACAAGTAAAAAAAAGTGTTGAGATTCTAGAAAGAGTGCAGAGAAGAGCAACAAAGATGATTAGGGGACTGAAAGCTAAAACATATGAAGAATGGTTGCAGGAACTGGGTATGTCTAGTTTAATGAAAAGAAGGACTAGGGGAGACATGATAGTAGTGTTTCAATATCTCAGGGACTGCCACAAAGAAGAGGGAGTGAAACTATTCTTCAAAGCACCTAAGGGTAGAACAAGAAGCAATGGGTGGAAACTAATCAAGGACAGAAGCAACTTAGAACTAAGGAGAAATTTCCTGACAGTTAGAACAATTAATAAGTGGAACAACTTGCCTCCAGAAGTTGTGAATGTTCCAACACTTGAAATTTTTAAGATGTTGGATAACCATTTGTCTGAAGTGGTGTAGCGCCTGGGCAAGAGATTGGACTAGAAGACGTCCAAGGTCCCTTCCAACTCTGTTATTCTATTCTATTCTATTCTATTCTATTCTATTCTATTCTATTCTATTCTATTCTATTCTATTCTATTCTATTCTATTCTATTCTATTCAGTTTGTTCTATCCCTGGAAGATACATCCAGGATTCATCACATAGTGTTATTTCTGGGTTGTTTTCTTTTTAAAAAAATGTTTATCTGAGTCCTAAAATTGACAGGCAGTATCATTTATGCACAATATGATTGTGTGTGTGCATCTGCCCACTTGACTATTTCAAACAGGATGAAAAAGGAAACAGAAAAGATGTTTCATTAGTTTTATTACTAAGCAATGTACATTATCTGGAAATTTTGTAAAGATTAGGAACAATAACAAGAATAACAATAAAGAATGGTGATTCCAGATTAAAAAGCTAGTTCAAAAATAATAATATAAATTTAATAATATTAAAAATCCAACCAAACGTTATTGTGAAATGCTATTCAGTATTAAAAACAGTATCATATACTAGTTTGGTGGCTTCTATTCTTTCTTTTAGGAAAACCATTATTAGAATTTGTTGATAAAGATAACAGATAGAAGGAAATTTTGCCAGCAGAATTGTTGGCATTTATTCATCCAGTCTGCTGCACTTCATATCCAGCGGGAACAGAAAAAGATTTGTAACAGTCACTGATAAAGCTATATGTAGATCTCATTAATATTATTATCCCTGTTCAACCTGTAAAGGATTCTGTGGTGGATATTTCCGTGAATGGGACTTCTTACAAGTAAAATATATTGAAAATTAGTAGAATAAAAAAAATATTGCAAAATACTGATTGCGATTGGGGGGGAATCAATATTTGATATTGAGAATTATTTTTAGACATGTAACAAACAAAGAACCCCAAATATCTGGAGAATATTATTTAAATGATTGCCACATTCAAGTACAGAATATTTGACCTCATATTTAAAAAAGGAAAATGTTTTGTGGGAAAAATAGGCAACATCTTAATCACACCTGTAAAGGCAAATCTTTTTTTCTCGTCTTCAGTAAGGGATACATTGCTAAAATGAAGTCTTGTTCCATTTTAATTCATTTTTCCTGTAATTTTAAATCCATTCCGATTTATTCTAACCCTACTTCAGATTAACATATGGTCCTTCACCTTTATTTTTCTGATGACCTGAATGAAATCCATCCATCTTCTATGGGGAAATTTAAGAGCTACCTGGCATGAAAGTGGTTAAACTTTACCTATGAGCAGGGGTGGTCTGCTAGGGGTTTGCAGAGGTTTGGGAGAACCTCTAGCTAAGGTTCTGTGCAATTCAAAGAACCCCCAAATCCCACTCCTGCCTGGCCCCATACACGTGGCCCATTTTGGAAGTAGGTAAACGGCAGGGCATGCACGAAGGCTCGGGGAAGGTGAAAAATGGGCCTACCGGAAGTTCAGGAAGGCCAGAATGGGCCCATTTCCGGCCTCCATATGGCCTCTGGAGCTTGAGGAAGCTGTTTTCACTCTCCTGGAGGCCCAAGGAAAGCCTCTGGAGCCCGGAGAGGGCAAAAATGCTCCTAGGCCATGCCCACCTAGGCCATGACCACCCAGCAACTGGACAGATAACCTTTTGCTAACGTTTTTGAAGGCCACCCCTGCCTATGAGCCATGTAACTGACAGATAAAAAAAAAAAAAGAGGTGGCTCATCTTAGGCACTACTGTCATGGAAGGACTGTCTATATAGGAGGTTAAAAAACTTAAGGTGATGGTCATGAGCATTCAGTTGAAGTACCACTTCTTTTTATATGCTTTGTAAAAACATGATGAAACTTCAATTCCATAGCTGCAACCACTCCCAAGCAATCAAAATAGAGCTGGAAGGGAACTTCCAGGTCTTTTAGTCCAACCCCCTGCCCAGCCCCCTGCCCAACCATTTGAGGCAAGTGGCTATCCTGTCTCACCTTAAAAACGTCCAGTGATGAAGCACCCACAAGTTCTGTTGGCAAGCTGTTCCACTGGTTACTTGTACTCATTGTTAGGAAGTTTCTCCTTAATTCCAGGTTGCTTCTCTCCTTGATTAGTTTCCATTTATTGTTTCTTGTCCTGCCCTCTGGTGCTTTGGAAAATAAGTTGGCCACCCCTCCTCTTTGTGGCAGACCCTCAAATACTGGAATACTGTTATCATGTCCTCTCTGGTCTTTCTTTTCTCTACACTTGAAATGATTAGACCACCATCTTGATTTAAAAGGGAGATACTTCTCCTATCACCACCACCTCATGTTTTGTGGACACATCTGTGTCCGGGCCTGCTAAAAGCTGCAGTTTGTACAATCCAAGTGAATTTGCCATCCTGGTTTATAAGAATAGAGAAAGCATTTTTGTGGTTTCAAATTAACTATCTAGATTATTATTGATTGAAGATAGCCTATGCAAGCTCCGTCTTATTCTTAACTCTTCTTCAACTGAGAATTTAGATATGCTTTATCATAATTATTACACTGGCTGCATTGCTATAAATCTTCCCAAATACAGTGTGAATTACAGCAACATGGTTGAAACTACCTAGTATGTGGGATAAATCAAGATAGAATAGAATAGAATAGAATAGAATAGAATAGAATAGAATAGAATAGAATAGAATAGAATAGAATAGAATAGAATAGGCCAAGTGTGATTGGACACACAAGGAATTTGTCTTGGTGCATATGCTCTCGGTGTACACAAAAGAAAAGATATTTTAAAAAAAAGATAGAAACATTATGTACTGTACAAAGTTCCCTACTGAACATTTCCTGTGGATTAAACATTGACTCCAGTGACACTATTTTATCTACTTTCTGAAATGTCTGTTGTCTCAACATTGTTCACACTTGCTATAATGTTAAGTATGGCCATCTTTCCATACAGTAACTCAGGAACCCTGGTGATATTCAGCATTGAAACTCTTGTCATCTTTCAGATAGCTTGTGGAAGGGATATTTCAAATCTTGCCACTAGATGGCAATGCGCATGCTTTTGTGCGAATGTTTTTGAGTGGTCTTTGTAAACTACAAGATAGCTTTAAAACTGACCAGGATTATCTCTCAATGGCAACTTGCCCTTAAAGGTTAGCCAGAGGACACTATAGAATATTATGTAGAAACTGCAGTGTAATGTAACAAAGAATGTAAAAATAAAAACACAAATACTTAGCTGCACAGCAGTCAACATTCTCTTCTGTAATGCCTGTCTGCTTTTTGAGTATACACTTAGATCAAGATAAACAGGTTGGACAGATTTTTCTCGCACTATCACATTTCTGTTAACCCTGATTTAGCTTTATATGATATTATATCTCTGAATTACCCCTCAGCCTAAGAAAGCATTTTTCGTGTATGATGCTAAGCTAATGTTGCTGGAGAAATGAGCATATTTATTACAACAGTTATATTTTTGAAATGAGAAACTGAACATATTGGGGCAAACCCAATGTCCACCCACAAACATCTGTAAGGCTTTCCTCTTAGCAGAGTGGATTGCCTTGTAGATGTTTCTTCCTTTCTTAAACAAATAGATCATAGGTTGTCTAAGACAGTCAAGATAGCCAAAGATTCAAACAAATTAAAGTGAAGGAACATTAGAATAGAATAGAATAGAATAGAATAGAATAGAATAGAATAGAATAGAATAGAATAGAATAGAATAGAATAGAATAGAATAGAATAGAATAGAATTTTTTATTGGCCAAGTGTGAATGGACACACAAGGAATTTGTCTTGGTGCATACGCTTTCAGTGTACATAAAGAGAAAAGATACATTTGTCAAGAATCATAAGGTACAACACTTACATAGGTTACAAATAAGCAATCAGGAAACAATATCAATATAAATTGTAAGGTTACAAACAACAAAATTACAGTCATACAGTCATAAGTGGAAGGAGATGGGTGGTGGGAACGATGAGAAGATTAATAGTAGTGCAGACTTACTAAATAATTTGACAGTGTTGAGGAAACTATTTGGTTAGCAGAGTGATGGCATTCGGGAAAAAAACTGTTCTTGTATCTAGTTGTTCTGGTGTGCAATGCTCTATAGCATCGTTTTGAGAGTAGGAGTTGAAACAGTTTATGTCCAGGATGCGAAGGGTCTGTAAATATTTTCACAGCCCTCTTTTTTATTATTATTATTTAGTAGTATTATTTAGTAGTACAGCTAAATCTTTGTCTGGAACACAAAGGACATCTTAAGAGGAGCATTGGTTAAAATGCAGTATTGCAGTCAAACTCTGCCCACAGCCTAGATGGGGTTTAAGATTGACTCAGCCTTCCATCCTTTCTGTACATATTGTTAGCCACACTAGGTAGACCAGACTAGAAACTCAACCCTATAGGAAAGCAAAAGCTATTTTTATTGAGAGTTGCTATAATAACAGAATTTTGCAATTAGATTCAGCTCTGGATCTACCTGTAACAGTCCTAATTCTTCAAACAAATATCCATTGGAGAACAATTAGAATGAACAGAAATGAAAAAAGAATGTTTTCAAAGTTCCAAAACTAGAACAGTGATGACAGGGGAAGAATTGTCTTTTGAGCAGAATCCAACAAAATATTGCAGTTCCATTTGAGCCAGGGGTGAAATGCAGCAGGTTCTGACAGGTTCTGGAGAACCGGTAGCGGAAATTTTGAGTAGTTCGGAGAACTGGCAAATACCACCTCTGGCTGGCTCCAGAGTAGGGTGGGAATGGGGATTTTGCAGTATCCTTCCCCTGAATTGCAGAGGGAATGGGGATTTTGCAGTATCCTTCCCCTGCCACACCCACCAAGCCATGCCCACAGAACCGGTAGTAAAAAAAAATGAATTTCAATACTGATTTGAGCTGCTTTATTGCATCTGATATTGTAGGTGAGACAGACAAGCAGAATTCTTTTTGTCAGCCACTCAATTATAAAAATTAAAAAAAGGCAACGTTGGAAGCACATGACGTTCTATAAGCTCAGCCTAGAGAGAAAATATCTTATTATGCAAGAATAATTGTACAACATTTAAAATAAACTACATATTTATGTTATTCTTTGTTAAATTCATCTGCCCAAAAGCATAGTCCGAAATACCAACCAAGCAAAGGAAAAATGTGGAGCCGTATTAAAAACCAGAAGATATAATAATTATAAATCCCAAGTAGCAAAATTTATAACATAACATCTGGGCTTGTCTTGAGCTTAAAAGAATTGCTGCCCTAAACTCTGATCATTGCTAGCAGTTTTCTCTGCGAGTTGGAGCTTCAAAGAAAACTGCCATTTGATCCAGTTAGAAACAGAAAGAGGGAAAGTGTGCTGCACCAATGCTTGCTTGTTTTGCTACCTGCAAAAGGACTAGCCTTCTCACAGACCCATTTGCACAGGACCGCATGCTTTTCTGAGATTTGAAGCTTGCTGTCTGGATACAATAAAGTCATTCTATTATGAATTTATTACATTTGTTTCGTTGTTTGTTTTATGTACATAGATAAAAGTGTTGGAGAGGATGTGTGGGAAGAGGCCACTCGCTTGTTGTGGCCTGATGTTAGAAGGTGATTCAGGAAAATGGGTCAGGGAACAGGGCATAGAAGATAGCCTAGAGCAGGGGTCTCAAACTTGCATTGTCACATTGTCGTCATGTGACGTATCACAACTTTTTCCCCCTTCGCTAAAACAGAGGTGGACGTGGCCAGTGCATGACGCATCTGGCCCATGGGTCACGAGTTTGACACCCCTGGCCTAGAGTAAAACACTGAAGTAACCAGTGACAGCAGAAGACATGTTGATAACCTTGAACAAAATTGTTGGATGGAAAATGGAGAGTGAGTAGTGGCTTATTTTCTTTTCATGTGGCAGCCTGACCAAATCAATTCAGGTGACAGCAGTGGTAAATCTTCTAAATGAAAGACATGCTTTGTAATGTTATAATAGTTGCAGATAAAACTTTTTATTAACTTGGATTTTAATCTTGGATGAAAATTGACATGTATCGCAGAGACCCCATCTGACAGAAAAATAGGGAAAGTCTTCTCTCCCAGGTTTATCTGCCAATTATGGTATTATAATGTAAGGTTGGAGGGGCAGACTCTGCCAATCTGAGTCCACATTGTTTTATTTGGGCTATCAGAAGAGATTAGGGATAATAGTCTGCCTTATCTTGGGTGCTTTTTTGGATTATCCTGGGATTCTAGTGCTGAGAGGTTTTTAATTCCATGTTTTGCCTACTCAGGAGCAATTTCAGATTTTGTAGTGATTATGAACTATTGATATTGTTGGAAGAAATATCTATCTGGTCCAGTTCCAAGCTGGGAGAAAGACACTGGAAACATATAGGCTGATTGGAAAGATGGTTTAATGAGGAAGCAGAACCACATGGGTTTGAGGTCCTGGGCAGTTGAACACATGGTGTTGAGAATGAGGGGCTTTTATACCTTCTCTTGAGCTTTGCACTTGAACTTCCTGTTCCTATGTAAGAATATGTATTCTATTGGTTGTTGTAGTGGTCCTAACTGGCTCTGTAGGTTGTCTGAGTTAAATTTGTTTGAAGCCTGGAGGGTGATGCAATGTCCCCAGGAGATTGTGCAATGGAGTGAGCTCTGCTACATGATAGAGAGCAGGGGTGAAATGCTCCTGGTTCGGACCGGATCGGCCAATCCATTAGTGATGGCAGCGGGTAGTTCAGAGAACCGGTAGCAAAAATCCCTGCCCTCCCCTCCCCACTCATGCCCACCTAATCGCCCGGTCGCCCATTTGCCTGCTTGGCCTCTTGCTGCTTCTTTCCAGTTTACTCGCTTTTCTGGCCTTGCTTCGCCTGCAGCAATCCCTGCAATCAATTGCATCAACTAGAAACTGAATCTGCCTGCCTGCAATAAATCTCATTGGTGAACAACTGAATCTGCCTGTCTTGTACCTTCAATTGTAACTGGGGACTTAAGGGAGTTTTAAATTTAGTGGTTTTATATAAAAATATAAATGAAATAAAATAATAAAATAAAATATTTGTGCAGCTTTCTGAGACTTGGTGTGTTTCTGTAGTGTTTCACTCTAACTACACAAACACACAAAATCTCACAAAGCTATAGGTGATATTTTGTGTGGAAAAAGTGTGAAACTTTTTATTATTTACTAGCTGTACCCTGCCACGCGTTGCTGTGACTCAGTCTTGTGGGTATACAATACTTTTTGACCGAGTGCCAATACTTTCCCTCTGTAGCTGAGGTCACGCCTACTTTGCCTCCGTCCCCCCAGTCTTTTCACTTGGTCGATTGGATTCATACCCGAGTTGCCTTTCTGAATGTTTCTTTTTGGACTTTAACGTCGCTTAATCAATTGCTTTCTTGGACTTTTACCTATTTGGTGTTTGTATTGGGAGAGGTGCATGTCGTAGGATTGGCAGAGGCCTCCATCAGTGAGCTTGTATTCCTGGGGCTCCAGGACACTGGCCGCCGACAAATAATTTGAATCCAGCAGCCATCCAGAGATTTGTCTTTGGACCCCTCCAAGGATACTTTGCCGCAGGTGTAAGAGCTGGTTTCCTGGCTTGCGGGTATAACCACCTTCACCTTCGCAGCTCTCCGCACCATAGGCAGCATCAGGGGCCCTGCCAAAGGTATGGCATACTCCGTTAGTCAGGAGGACACTTCACAGCGGTTGACATTTCCCAGCATTTTGCTTGTGGGTTTGTTGGCAGCGGCGCTGAGGGGAAAAGACCTGGCTCGCGACTGCCATTGTAATGCTGTGATGTTAAAGTTGTAAAAGATTTAGTATAGCGTGTGTTGCTTTTACATCCAACAGATGGTGCTCTTTTTCAAAAAAGCAGGTTTTTACCTGTCACAGGTGTGACATCTATATAATATAGGTATATAAAAACGTGCATATTCTAATGCAAAATTGTGTCAAAATTTCAAAGCAATCAGTAAAGAACTTTCAGAGATTTAAGATTTTGAACAAACGAACATTTACATTTTTATTTATATAGATTATTATTGGCCATGCCCACCCAATCACCTGACCACCAAGCCATGCCTACCAGGTCACCTGATCACCAAGCCACACCTGCCAATTAAGCCATGTCCATAGAACCGGTAGGGAAAAATTTTAGATTTCATCCCAGTAGAGAGTTAATCCTATTAGGTCATGTCTTAATCCCATCATCCTGGAGCTGGAAGTCTTTTGTTTTGTAGATAGGCTGGCCCAATCTTTCTCAATGGGCACAAAATATCTACTGGAGGCTATTAAGAAACACTCAGGGGCTGTTTTCCATCTCCAAGGGCATGTTTCTCTATTTCTCCTTTAGGGAAACATAATATTCTGTCTTTTTAATATTTCCTAAAATATTCCATTCTTCTGGGAGAGGGTGGCTTCCCACAATGTAATATCTAGTCAATCAATCAATCAATAACAATAGAGCTGGAAGGGACCTTGGATGACGTCTAATCCAACCTCCATGACATACCATTTCAGATGGTCCTACACTTGCAGAAGGACCTATAATAGAGTTGTTGTTCTATTGTTTTAGTTGTTACCCAATTTGAATGCCCATTAAAGTAGAATACTTTTTTGAACAGAAACACAAGAATATTCTTTCAGCACATTTAGCCAATATAGTGGTGAGTGTCCAATATTTGCTTTACAAAGAGTTGGTTTAAAAGATATGAGGCAACTTTTTCTAATTTTGGCACCCCCAAGCTGATGTGTATGTGGAGGGGGAGGGAATTGGATTTCAAACCAATATGGCCATTGCTGAGAATTCTGGGCAAACTTAACTTGGGAAATGAACAGTTTTCATAGTGCTGTGAACATAAAGTATGCCTCCTTATCTAAATGCTCATCCAGTTTGCTGTTGTGGTTAAGGCACCAGGCTAGAAACTGGGAGACCAGGAATTGTAGTCCCGTCTGTGACATGAAAGCAGCTGGATTGCTTTGGGACAGTCATACTCTCTCAGCCATAGGAAGAAGGCAGAATAACAAACACTTAAAGGCATTCCTAGAAAACCTCAGGGTAATCATAAGGCAAAGGCTGATTATCAGTGGTGGGTTGCCCCAGTTCGCACTGGTTCTATAGAACCAGTAGTAAAACCGGTGGGAGGCTCCACTCTCTGACCCCAATGTCATCAAAACACTTCTGCGCATGCGCAGAAGAACGTGTGGCCCCACTGCGAACTGGTAGTAAAGATAAGTAGAACCTATCCCTGACACATATGCCTTCTCTATATATGAAAATTCATGGATTTGGAGAGGACTGGAAGGTAAACTCTTGTAAGAGGTGCATGTATTTGTACCACACCTTTTACAGACTAAATCGCTAAGTTCCCAAGTTAGGACACTGAGCTCTTGCTGAGAAGTATCAAGCTTGATAGAATGCTTGATCACTGCTATCATTTCCATAAATTCATACATTCCATACTAGATAATCAGTATTTACCTGATTTCCCAGAAGTATCAACCCTACAGCTTTAAAGATTGTGCTTTCTCCAAATGAACCTTTTAAATGCATGTAACTTTTACAAGAAAATGGAAAGATGAATCTGCTTTAAAGGTTTCAAGAAGACTCCAGATACATATTTAGTTTCTCCTGATTCTTTGCTTCCAAAGAACAGTGCATATCACATGAAGAATAATTGACATGAATAAATATATGTTTCAAGGAAAGAAGGAATGAAGGAAGGAAGGAAGGAAGGAAGGAAGGAAGGAAGGAAGGAAGGAAGGAAGGAAGGAAGGAAGGAAGGAAGGAAGGAAGGAAGGAATAGGTGCTAGGAAGGGAAGGAAGGAAAAGCAGCAGGGCAAGCAGTCTTGCCAGGCAAGAAGTCCCTTCCAGATGAATCTCCAAAGGTGTCAATGCCTTCCAACAGAAATGCCTTCAGCCCAGAGGTGAAATCCAGCAGGTTCTGTCAGGTTCTAGAGAACCGGTAGCGGATATTTTGAGTAGTTCAGAGAACTAGCAAATACCACTTCTAGCTGGCCCCAGAGTAGGGTGAGAATGAAGATTTTGCAATATCCTTCCCCCAGGAGTGGGGTGGGAATGGGGATTTTGCAGTATCCTTCCCCTGCCATGCCCACCAATCCATGCCCACCAATCCACCCCATGCACCCAGCCATGCCCACAGAACTGGTAGTAAAAAAATTTGGATTTCACCACTGCTTCAGCCTTTTACATCATCTCTATTCTCTTCTCTTCAGCAGCATTTGCTGTTTGTCTCAGGAAATGTAAGATGACATTCCCCTTTCTCTTCCATTTGCAAATAATTATTTTTGCCTTCATCTTGGCTCAATATATAAAATTGGCTCTCATAAGAAAGCAAACTTTAATATAGAGAGTTACCTCTCCATTCATTCTTAATAATAAATGAAGTAAAAACCAAAGAGTTTTCTTGATACGTTCGTTCCCTGCAGTAAGGTACAGTTGCTGTCAGGTGTAAATCAATGTAGTTTACAATAGCAAAACAAACAGCAGTGATTCAAAAGGCTACCATCCTTATGCACTCTATAAATCATCAGCTAACAGACTGGATCAACAGTGGCTTCCAGTAATAAACAGAAAGGAAACATTCAATTTCACTGAAATCTAATAATGCAACTCAATATTTTATTAAAGACATGTGGGCTGAGATAATATGAACAAAATGAAAAAGACCATACTTGTTAACTAGGAACTGTATATATGGATCAAATATAGCCCCCGCCATCAGTTTTATATTAATTATTTTTTATTAAGTCAATGTCAACTTTTAGTGATCATGTAGACGTCCAGAATGTTGTATCCTTACAGGTCTCTGAATGGTACACACATTGCTATGGTAAGCATGTCTAGCAAGTTCATTCACCTTGATGATAGTCCTTCTCTTCCTCTCTTTCCTTTGACCTTTCAAATTATTCAAATTATTTGTCGGCGGCCAGTGTCCTGAAACCCCAGGAATGCAAACTGGGGCAGTCCGGGTGGAGGTCTCCGCCAATCCCACGACGTGCAGCTCTCCCAATACAAACACCAAATAGATAAAAGTCCAAGGAAGAGGAGAGAAATGGAATGTAGGTGAATTATTTATTTATTTATTAGATCGATTTATATGCCACCCTTCTCCGGAGACTCAGGGCGGCTTACAATGCATTAAGCAATAGCCGTCATACTTTTGTATATACCTGCTTGGTAGGGCTTTCGGCCTCCCCTAAGTGGTGTTCTTTTTTATACAAAGTCATCTTACTGCCCCCACAATCCGAGTCCTCATTTTACCTACCTCAGAAGGATGGAAGGCTGAGTCAACCTTGAGCCTGGTGAGATTTGAACTTGCAGCAATTGCAGGCAGCTGGCAGTTAAGTGCTACTTTAACAGCACTTAGTCCACTGCACCACCAGGCTTCCCTGGTGTTTAACAAATATTTGTTGACAGAGATATTGCTATCATTCTTGGAAAATGTAAATAAAATCTCTGCCAGTGATTGAGCTAGGTTGCTCATTCCTTAACTTCTGAACAATTGGCTCTATAAAAGAGAGACCTTTTCATTGGGTCTCAATGCCAGATAAATTCTCATGGAGAAATGCATAAGCTATTTTCGGTTTCACTAATAAATAATTGGTACTGTTTTAGAGGCACTTCTGAATTCCAATAGAATTTGGAACCTGATGGAGGAACTTTTCCATTTCTTTGGCTGGGCTTTCTTTATTTTTAGCATGCAACGAAGTCCTGTTAATAATTCCAGCAGTACTTTTTAAGACAGATTCACCTTGAGTGAATAACATTCACCATTGCTTGCATTTAGCAGGAAAACAGATTGGTTAGCTCAGTATTTTCACCTGACAATAAAGCTGTAAAAATGTAGATTTCATGTCTTATGAGAATATTTTATACACTAAGAGTCTCTGAGACTGGCATATTTTTAAAAGTAACACAGGTGCAAAAATGGAGGTGTAAACAGATGGTATAAATTTAGTGAACCCCTCATGTTCCAGAACATTTCAACATTCAGATTTTATAGTGAATAACAAACAAGAATTGCATTGTAAAACTGTATTAATAAGCACACAAATATTATGAAATATGATTGTCGTAACACAGTATTGAACACTACATTGGTACCTAATTATGTTGGCATGTAAATACAACTCTCTGTGTCTCTGTATTTACTGATGATGAGTTATCTGAAATCATTCTCATCAATCACAATATCCTTCTATGCTATATAAACAAAATTTGAAAATATTGCTCTAAAATTCATTTAGCTCTATATAGCACTTAGGTGATATTGAGAGGCTGAAAATCTGCCCTATATTATTTCACACCTCTGATGTCAAAAGGTTCCATATTGCTATGTTTTTCAACATCTCCATGTAGAAGGTCAGCTAAAGATTTGGAATATGACCAATTAATATGACCAATATACGAAAGACAATCAGCAATACATCTTAATTGTCTTAGTTATTCCTGCAGAGACAGGGAAATTTCGTGGAAACTTTTGGACTCAATGTCAAAAACCATTTGAATCTTCATCCAGAAAAAGGTGCATGTATGCATGTATATATGTGAACATGCACATGCACACTGACACACACATAAAAGACACAGGTTGGTTGATAGCACGTATGGAGCTCCTCAGAGTCGTTTGATGAGATGGACGGCTATAGAAATCAATCAAATGAATGAATGAACGAATGAACAAACAAACAAATGAATAAATGAATAAATAAATGCCGTAAATAAATGAATTGAGCTTGGTGGAGCAATGGACTAAAGCAGGGGTGAAATCTAAAAAAATTTGCTACTGGTTCTGTGGGTATGGATTAATTAGTGGGTGTGGTTTGGTGGTAAGGTGGGCGTGGCCAGGTCAATGTCACTTCTTTGCCCTTTTTTAACCTACAAATCACAACACAACACAACTCACCCACAATGTAAAAGCATCTGAGCTAGACCCAAAATGTCCACTGGAACAAGCAGGAACCTCTCACAGCCACAAAAAGCCCAAAAAACCAACTTTCACACTTTACATACACAACACAACACAACTGGCTCACATAATGTAAAAGCAGCTGTGCTAGACCCAAAATGGCCCCTCCAACAAGCAGGAACCACACACAGGCACAAAAAGTCCAAAAAACCAACTTTCACACTTTACACATACAAAATTCTACATACAGCTTTGTGAGATTTTGTATGTTTGTGTAGATAGAGTGAAACCCTACAGAAACACACAAAATCTCACAAAGCTGCACAAATATTATTTTATTTTTATTTTTATATAAAAGCAGCTAAATTTAAAACCTCCTAAACTTTAAATGGCTAGGTCTAAAAAAAGAGCAACTAAAAAAAACCCCAATTAACTTTTTTTTTTAAAGCTCCCAAAGGGGGAAAAATTTACGTAATTGAAGGGACGAGGCAGGCAGGCAGACAGGCAGATAGAGCTGCTCACCGATGAGCTTGATTGCAGGCAGGGAGATTCAGTTGCTTGCTGATGCAATGGATTGCAGGGATTATAGCAAGCAAAGTAAAGCAGGCGTTGTGACCAGCAGCTAAGGTAAGCAGGCTGGAGGCTGGGGGGGAAGGGATTTTTGCTACCGGTTCTCTGAACTGCCCGCCACCATCACTACCTACTCGCTCGAGCCAGTCCGAACCAGGAGCATTTCACCCCTGGACAAAAGCGCTGTTAAATAGCACTTAGCTGCCAGCTACCTGCAATTACTGCAAATTCAAATCTCACCAGGCTCACGGTTGACTCAGCCTTCCATCCTTCCAAGGTAGGTAAAATGAGGACTCGGATTGTGGGGGCAATAAGCTGACTTTGTATAAAAAAGAACACCGCTTAGGGAGGCCCAAAAGCCCTACTAAGCAGGTATATATAAAAGTATGAAGGCTATTGCTTAACACATTGTAAGCCGTCCTGAGTCTCCGGAGAAAGGCAGCATATAAATCGAACCAATGCAATGCAATGCAATGCAATGCAATGCAATGCAATGCAATGCAATGCAATGCAATGCAATGCAATACAATACAATACAATACAATACAATACAATACAATACAATACAAATACTGTAAGTAAATAAATAAACCAACTCCCTGCCAATACTGCCATACTGTACTTTGCACTCAGATGCTGTATAATGATAATGTTTGATAATGACACTGACCAATATTTTAAAACCACGTCTATGTATAGTGATCCATGGCAATCCATCACAACCAAGGTTCATGGATGGAACTTCCTTTGAAGCAGTGCTTCTTAAACTGGTGTAATTATCCTCATGGGGTCAGTTTGGGCATATCCTGAAACTAATAGAGCAATTGTAACTGCTTGCTTGTGAGTTGAGGTTTAAATATTTAAGATTATCACTACAAAGAAACTTGTGTAAAATAACAAAGTGTGTGTTTTTTTGCAAGTGGGATAATGGCATTATTTCAGATGAGGAATAATTGAGATCACTTTAGGAACCACTGCTATAAAATTATGAGACTACAGTGGGAATTAGTCACTGGTAACACTTTTGTCATACCCTACAAATGTAAGGGATAGGTTTATTAATATACTTTCCATATTGCTTCTCAAATTTGATAGATCACTGGGAATTCTAGTATCATTTTTACAGATTTTTTTAATCGAGGAATATCCTCACAATTTTCCAATGATCTTCAGACATTTCCTTTTATCCAGTATATATAGTATAATTGGACAAATTCCATTTGCAAGAAGTTGGAAATAATGCCAGAATAGACTGTTCTACTTTGAAAAGTTACCAAGAGATGTGACCATAACAGATCCATATTTACCTACTTCCCTGAAAGGTTGTCAAGATTAATTAAACATTTTTTTAAAAAAAAATAATGAGTGATAGGCAGCCAGCATCAGATATTTCTGTTCTGACCTTTTATATTCCTACTGGCTATGGCTCATAGACCTCAGTTGTAAAATGCTGTTATGTTCTAATTGGCATTGCACCTTGAATGATCTTTTTACCTCTATTTAAGATTATTCCTTGAGCCGACTTTTAGAATTAACAACAGGTTGGTATATTTGTTTCAAATATATGACTCAATATCTGGGGAAGAGGAACTAGAGAAATAGCATTACTCTGAATCACAGAATATGTTCAAAGCAAGAAAAAAAGAGACAGAAACTCAAAACTGTGCCCTGAAGATTTATCTTGTCTTATTCCAGTTCAGATATTTACACAAACAGAGCAAAACCTGTATTTTCAGAGCATTTTTATATAATTCTGCATATTTATCTATATTGTGTCATAAATGGCAGATGTTTATATTTAAAACAATTGCTACCAACCTGCCTTCCAGTGAGGATCTGTATACTTCATGAGTCAAAAAGAGGGCTGTGAAAATATTTACAGATCCCTCACATCCTAGACATAAACTGTTTCAATTCCTACCCTCAAAACGACACTATAGAGCACTGCACACCAGAACAACTAGACACAAGAACAGTTGTTTCCCGAACACCATCACTCTGCTAAAAAAATAATTCCCTCAACACTGTCAAACTATTTACTAAGTCTGCACTACTATTAATCTTCTTATTGTTCCTGTCACCCATCTCGTTCCACTAATGACTATATTACTGTAACTTTGTTGCTTGTATCTTTACAATTTATACTGATTGTTTCCTAATATGAATTGATTACTTATTTGTACCCTATAACTATCATTAAGAGTTGTACCTTATGATTCATGATGAATGTATCTTTTCTTTTATATACACTGAGAGTGTATGCACCAAGACAAATTCCTTGTGTGTCCAATTACACTTGGCCAATAAATTTCTTTTCTATTCTATTCTATTTATCATTTGTCATTCCTAAAATAACATCAGGGACTTCGATTATAGAGATTATTTTTAGGTGGTAATCTGGTATCAAACTACTCCAATTTCCATCTCCAATGTCTGAGATCATATTTGTCACAAAATTCAGTAATGAGAAGGGAAATCCACAGGGCCATTCCTATTCTGTTCAGACAACAAATCTTTCCAAAAGAAAATGACACTCACATCCCAATATGCCAATATACTACCAGCAGGGTGGGCTTCTAGAATTCCTAAAAATAAAATGGGAGGAAGAAAAGATTATTTTATAATGCAAAGCTAGAGAACAAATCAAGGATTGTCACTGTTTGGGAGCTGATTGATTCAAGGTTCAAGGGTAACCCTTCCTATAAACAGCTCAGATTAAAATATTTGTCCCAAGAGTCTTCCAGTGTCCCTTCTCTTCCCATCCCCCTGTCTTATTCTAATTTACAGTGACAGATAATAGAGATATAAAACATATGCTGAAACAACATTTTCATGCTTACCTAAACTTTGCTTTTAGGTAGTATTTCATATGCATTCTTTGGGTTCTTGGCACATCCGTGAAACCAAATTATGGGCCTATTTTATAGGCAAGAATATTCTCCCAAAATGGAAGGGTTTGCTCAGCTGATTTATCATGGCAGACAGACAAAATAAACATCCATTTACTAGAAGGCTAATGGATGAAGTTTCTCACTACCATCTCCTCAAGATTAACACAACTTTAAATACAAAAGTGAGCTGCATTTCTAAATATGCCTATGAAGTGCTTTACTTTTTAGCATTCTAAATGGTATTTTTTTTTCTTTTTTAAAAAATTTACTTTTAATGCTTTTGGATTTATATATTGTCTTTTTAAAGCTTTTCTAGTTCATAAATGATTTTTAGGTCTCCATCTACACTAGATCTTCCCACGGACTTTTAATAATATACAAGACTGGAACTGGGAAGATGATTCCAAACCTTTATCTTTCTTTCTTATACAAATTCCATCAATGAATTAGAGACATGTTTTGAATTGTCCCCTCAGTGAAATACCCAAAACTTCACTTTCTTCACTAACTTTGGGGTATCAGATGTTTGATGATCAAAAAAAGAATAGTATTACAGAAAAGTTACATAGTTTAGTTTATTATTTTTTATTGAATTTTAAATTGTCAGCCATCCAGAGTCATGGAATTTAAATACAAATGTGATAAATAAAATAAATAATAAACATTTGGCACTATTATTTTTAGCAAAGGAAATATTACAGAGTTCTGATTGAAAGTTTATTCAAGTTTTTGCACCTGCCATATTCATTTTTTTTAAAAAAAACACTGAATATATAAATAACTGCAAATAAATAATACTCATCACTTTAACAAAGGAAGGAGGGAAGGAAGGAAGGAAGGAAGGAAGGAAGGAAGGAAGGAAGGAAGGAAGGAAGGGAGGGAGGGAGGGAGGGAGGGAGGGGGGGAGGGAGGGAGGGAGGGATATATGAGTTAACAAGAATGTTTCAGCTGGATACAAAACATTAATGGCAATGTTTTCACCATCTTACCTCCATGGGTGTGTAGACAGGGCATTACATGAAACTGTAATACTCTCAATCCTTTGATGTAAAAAAAAATCAACAACAAAAACAAAAACCAGACCACCACAGGAAGACTGGTTTCCAGCATTCACTACCAACTTCCCACAAATAAATTCAATGGGAAAGCTGGCAGGAAGTTGCTCCTTCTCTCATTGTTTTTTTTTTTTTTTTTTTTTTTTTTGGCCTGCCTGTGATCATTCTGTTTCTCTGCTTGGATAAGGAAGTATCTCTGAATCTATGACCTAAGGGGCAAGGATTGTCTAGTCTAAAATAAATCTCACTTGTGAGATAAGAAGAATTAATTACTTAGGTCCCTAGAAAACAGAAACCCTGATAGATATCAAACCTTCAATTCATTTAATAGTCTCAAATAGCCTGTCTTTCATTTAGAACAATTAAAAGACAATCTTCTTTGACAATAGAACTGTTTACAGGTTTTGGATATATAAATGCTAAAACCTACAATGCAAATCACTGAATCTTCAGTTTGAAGCAGAGAACTAACAAAGGGTGGGGAAAGGACTTTGTATAGTAATACTCTTCAACAAAACCAATTTTTTCTATTGAAAATGATGTCCTAGTTGTTTTTACCTCTACAACAGGGATGAAATCCAGCAGGTTCTGACAAGTTCTGGAGAACCAGTAGCGGAAATTTTGAGTAGTTTGGAGAACTGGCAAATACCACCTCTGGCTGGCCCCAGAGTGGGTGGGAATGGGGATTTTGCAATATCCTTCCTCCAGGAGTGGGGAGGGAATGGGGATTTTACAGTATCCTTCCCCTGGAGTGGGGTGGAAATGGAGATTTTGCAGTATCCTTCCCCTGCCACGCTCACCAAGTCACGCCCACAGAACCGGTAGTAAAAAAAAATGAATTTCACCACTGCTCTATAATATCTATCTATTAATCAATAGATCGATCAATCAATCAATATTGATATGGATTTAGATAGATAGATAGATAGATAGATAGATAGATAGATAGATAGATAGATAGATAGATAGATAATCGATAGGTAGATGATAGATAGATAGATAGATAGTAGATAGATAAAGAAAGAAATATATCTATCTCTATATATCTATATATCTATATCTATATCTATATCTATATCTATATCTATATCTATATCTATAATGATAGATAGAAAGATATAGATCTATTGATACACACACAAACACACACACACACACACACACACACACACCTAAAAGGGTGCCAATTTGGGAGGATGGCATTCAGTGGCAAAATATCTGATTCAGTAATGGGCAAAAAATATCCTATCCTGCATTGTTTTCCACCAATTCTCATTCAAGTTGAAAGACATTACATTTTTAAAAAAAACAAAGGAGAATATCTCAGAGGATTCTTCAAGTTGTTACAGGTAAAAGAAGGTGCTGTTGCAAAAGCATTGAGTTACATTGTGACCAAGGATTATATGAGCACAAAATGGGTTTGAGGACATGCTTTTTTTCAGGCTCTTCTCCTGGTGTATGAGGTTTGCAAAAAAAGCTGGATCTAACTTTATAATGGAAACACACTTCACTTATAAATGATTTTTTTTTAAAGATTGAAACAATTAAGATTGCAATCCTTTCATGTGAGCAGGGCATACTTTGAGTTTCAGTGGTACTCAAAATGCGACTGGGAGCAGGAAATGAAACAAAAAGTAACCCAAATCTGAAGAGTTACAATGAAGAAGCATATTAAAAAGATTTCTACGATACATTTAGAAGGAGACTTCAGTTGCTACACAACAGTATTTTGTAGGCTTCTGTGACCCGTGATTTGCTGTACATATTGATCCGAAAATGAAATCCATTGGCCAATAAAGGAGAATATTTGTAGCTCAGGATTGAAATGAGGCAGAGGTGGGCTTCACATAATTTAACAACCGGTTCACTCCAGCACCGAAAATGTGAGCATGCACGCACATGTATGCATGCACGCTCACTTTGCTTTCGCGAGCACCTTTCATGCATGCACAGGGCCTTCTGCACAAGTGTTTTGCTCATGTGCACACTTGCATGCATGTGTGTGGCTTAAAAATCACAGCTAAATAGGACAGCATAGAGCAGGTCACAACTACGTGTTCACCCAAATTGGTCCAAACCAGCTGAATCCCACCCCTGAAATGAGGTGTCCTTTGTGCTCTCTGAGATTGCTTGTTTTCTTGCAGATGTTTCATTACCCATACTAAGTAACATCATCAGTGTTAGTAATGATGGTATCTAGTTTGGGTAATGAAATTACCCAAGAAAACAACCAAACTCAGAGAGCACCAAGGACTTCTGAAAACAATTGAGCTCAATATATGTGTATGTGTAGGTGTGTGTGTGTGGACACACCCACCCACAAATATTCCACATACACACCATCCCAAATACACTCGGTCTCAAATATATTTCAAAGTTTTAAATACTTTGAAGCAGCCAAGTAGTAGTAATCAACCCGTTGTTCCTTTAAGATGAAAATAGGCTTTAAATGTATTTTACTATTTACATCAATGCTGCTTTGAAGCTACCTTGTTGTAATTAGAAGATAAATTACCAAGTAACCCAATGTATAAAATTTTAAATATTGTTGTTCATCATCTCGTACCTTTTCTAATGTGCTACAACATTGCTGTCTGTATGATATGCTTGAACTGGCATATTATTTTTCTGCTATCCAAAGTTGCATGACCTTTAAAATAAAGTAAGCAAAAGCTTTGTTCTTGAAGAAAATTATGTGAAAGCAGTTAACAGACGTTCATAAAATAGATGATAACTTCTTGTTAATCCCCACACAGAATATAAAGTGGTGACATCTGCATATAAAATACATTTATACCTCATTTATACCTCATTTATTGGAAAGTATAAGCTAAAGTTTAAGCTAAAATGCAGTCCTTGTATGTTCATTTAAAGTTAAAGGACACCATATGAGATCATTTTATTTTGCATTGCATTCAATCAAAGATCATAATTGGATAGAATAAAAAGACCTACTTTAAGTGACCCAGTGAAATTCTCCCAGTACACTGAGTAACCTGTTTCTATACTATGCCTCACAGTGACTTCCAAAGTCCCTCTGAAAAGTGATTACCAGTTTGAGAAACGAGAGGGGCTGCTGTGTGACAAATCCAATCTTCAAGGCCTGTGAAACACTTGAAACTGGTTATCCAGTTCTTTGAGCTTTGCAAATTGATGTTTAAGAAAGGAAAACGAATGAGAGGCATGATGCTTATTCTCCATGAAAGGATACAGCCTTCTCTGGGCATGAGCAAATATGCTGGCGAAAGGAGTCTGTACTTTTCTTCGTGTCTTTTTCCAGAGCAGAATGGCACAGTAAAGATCTTCTTATGGACACAAGAACTCTTCCAAAATTGCTACTGAACTGTCATTTCGCATCAACTTCATTCAACTGAGTTTTTCTCTCGGGCGCTTAAAAAAAAAAAAAACTTCAACTACTTTTCACACTGTAGCTCCAGCTGTCTGCTCAAAATCAAGCAGAACTCTCAGTCTACAAATGATTAAACAATGATGATCAATAATTTTAAAAAGACTTTTAAAGAATAGGCATTTATGCATACATAGGTTCCCCTCACACATATGTGCTAGTCATTTTTGATTCTAGGGAGCGATGCTTATCTCCATTTCAAAGCTGAAGAGCCAGAGCTGTCTGAAGATGCCTCCATGGTCATGTGGCTGGCATGACTAAATGCCAAAGGCACACAGAATGCTGTTACCTTCCAAGCCAAGGGTGGTCCCTATTTTTCTACTTGCATTTTTTATGTGCTTTCGAACTGCTAGGTTGGCAGAAGCTGGGACAAGTAATGGGAGCTCACCCCGTTACATGGCACTAGGGATTCGAACTGCTGAACTGCCAACCTTTTGATTGTAAAGTTCAGTGTCTTAGCCACTGAACCACCATGTTCTTTATAAGCATACATATTTCACCTCAATATGCAAACTTTCAAAAAGTGCTTTACTTTTGTAGCAGCAGGGCTAAGCTCATAGGATGAAACAACAGAGGTTTCAAACCACTTCTCCCACAATACCACTGGTTTAACCCACACACCCGCTTCAGTGTGAGTGGATAGCTACCACTCCCAGCCTCCAAGTGGGGCCTCACGTGGTATTTTCTCCCTACAACTCCCACAGTTTACACTGTGGGAGTTGTAAACATTACAAGAAAAGGAGGAAAGAAACATTATAAGAAAAGGAGGAAAGAAATGTAACAGTACTACCTCTTAGCTCTGTAACATGTAAACTATATTTAAAAGAAAATGCAACCACCCAACATTATAACTTCAAACATGGATGGTTTCAGGAGGTAAATTTCTGTAGTTTCCCAGGGTACAATGTACAGTAAGTAGCAATGAACAATAAGTAGCAAAAAATGCAAAAGGCCTCAGTGTGGTGTTACACACGAGTGTTCCCATAGTTGCTATTAATATTGATGAGAAAAAAATTGTAAGAAAATAATATTCACCATCTAACATTTTATTTGTCAAGTAAAATAAAGACCACTAGGACAGCCATGTTCAGAGATGGTATAAAGTCTCTTCCCTTGGGCAGGACATTTGACTAGATAAACTTGGGGATTCCTTCCAGACTTACAGTTCTATGTCTATGTCTCTTCCCCTTTTTGAGAAGTTCTATTAGCTGGAGGAGATTTTATACACACACCGAAGCATCTTTCAATATTATATTAGATACTAGAAGTCCAAAACAGAAACTCTCTGTGCATGCAATCTTGTTATTGGAAGTTGGACAACATTTTCAGACAAGACAAAGCACCTTGAAGAGAATAATCCCATTAGTTTTTTACCCCAAAACATAAATCCCATTTCCTTCATACCCCAAAGCAACTTTTCAAACCATAATAGCACTTTCTGTAGATTAAATATGAAGATATGTTCGGATATAATATCCCAAGTGTGATGTTGAGAAGGTAGAGGTTTTTCTGCTGCAAGTTATAATGATACTTGCAATTTACGAATAGGATTCAAGTGACACATGGTGTTTTGTTGTATATGGTTGGTAGTTATGAAATTGAAAGAATTAGGGGAAGCCAATGTTGTTTAATCCTGAAGTGCACTTATTGCAAGTACAAATCCCCAGGCTGGTTCCTGGAATTTTCAGATAAGATTGAAATGTCTTCTATGCAAGTCTGCAGAAAATCAGCTTTGTCTATAACAAGCTAGTCTTGGGATGAAACATTTCTTTTATTTGCTGAAAATAGCGCTTATTAAATGCTAATCATAATGTTTTCCAAAGTGTAACCTGAAGATTTGCAAGAGCATTAAAAGATACTAAGTAGACTGTGCAAATCCATCAAAAGAGATACTTCATAATGTGCAGGAACAACATTGTATCACCTGTCATAGAATCAAAGAAGGTATTTTTGTTCCAGACCCATGTTTCTACTTTAGAAACTGTTTTTTGACTGTTTTCACTTGAGTGGGCATGCATAGTCATAATAAGTTCTCTTTTTCACAATCAAAAATACCTTAAAACAATGAAAATTATAGGTGAACACAAAAAAACATTCTCACAAAAGGTTTATTGGAAGATAAGTTTGAACTCATAGAAAAATATATTTATTACTGGACTCAACTCCTCAGATAAATCTATTTAGTATTGGACATGGATGTTTATGTGTGTACATAAATATTTATTTCCTCCCTATTAAAAATCACTAATTTTAACTTAAGGTTAAATGATTACCATTCAACTTTTAAGTTGAATCATATTTGTTTAATTTTTCAAGTCATTGCCAAATATTAATTGAAAGAGTGACATTTTGATATCATCTTTTTGTTATACATGGAATAGTTAGATAGAACATACCTCAGAAGTGGAGGGGAGGGAAGTGTCTTAAATCTGTGTCTAATGTCCAAGCACTTAGGAAGCCGAAGGCAGAATGGATTTTTACATCAATGAAATCGATGAGTTAGAACAACTGAACCTTTTGTTTGCAATTACTTAATCATCAATCAATGGATATAGTTTCTTTTCCAACCCTTTTTGTGACTTTCTCCCTTCATTGCTGTGACATTTTCACTGTGGTGCAAATGTTTCCAGACTACCTGTAGACAGTTCACTTTAACAGACGTTGGCAGTACTACTTGTGTAGTATTAATGGAAGTGCCAATATTGGTCCCCACAACAGTTGCTTCCCCCCCCCATATATCAGTGATCTCACAGGGAAAATTCCACTTCCTAACATGCAGGTTAATGCTCTGTAGGACTTCTTCAATTCAAATATACAAGCTTAACAGCATGAGGCTGTTCCACTCTTAAAAGGACTAGTCTAAAAGGATCAATAAGTGATTTTCTAATACAGTTTGTCAAATATGGAGAAGACAGTGATATAACTGCACCAGAATGGTAGAATTACTGCAAATAACATGATTGATTCACACACAAACACACACTCATACAACTCTTTGAGCAGTTGAAGCTAATGGGTTGTTCCATTTCTTATGTTTACTAGGAATAAATGAAGGTCATGCTTCTTATTGTTGCTGTTGTTAGCACTAAAGAAAATGTGTGTTTAAACCAGTATTTACTGTATCTTCATTTTATAGTCTCTACTAAACATTTGGGTAACCAAAGTCATATCTACATATGTGGTTGAAATGCTTTCATTATTAAGATAGTTTACAATAATCAAGGGTGCTGCTTTATGTGATGCATTGTTTCCAGATGAAAAAAGAAATGAATAAGCAACCTGCTTATAGGTCCCTGCAGAAGACTCAACCCATAATTTTGGAACCATTATAATATAGTAAAATATGGTCTCTGTTGTCTGCAAGATATCACTATTATGATTGGTCACACAGTCAACCATATGTTTAAACTGGATTTGGCATTTTTGTCCACCAACCAAGTCCTTCACAAAAACCTGGTATAGGCAGATACTGTTGTTAATAATACAAGAAGTAATATGAAAAGTATTATTCAAACTAGAGCTGCCTTTTTTCAATTGATTGGTGTTGATATTTTCAATACCAAGGTTGTTAAGGGGATGCTCTATATTACGTTATTTCCCCTCATCTTTTAAATATATAATAACTCAAAGTGGTGAGCATATCTAAAACTTCTACTTTCTGTTTTCTCCAGAAAAACAATCATGTGAGGTGAGTTGGGCTGAGAGAGATTGCTGGCTGGGGGAATTCTAGGAGCTGATGTCTACACAAGTCTTAAAGTTGCTCAGATTGGACACCTTTTCACTACACCAAAGTAGCTCTCTGAATGTTGCTGCAAGACTACTATTTTTTAGTGACACTGAGAGGAAAAGACTTATTCCTTTCTCCTCACTGCTCCAACATCAGTGGATGTCTCACGAACATAAACAGAGCTGAGATTTGTCAATCTCAGCAATTAGCCTGAGGGGAAAAATTGGAACATTTCTAATATGGTATCGATGCAACAAGAAGCAAGACAAAAAGGGTCATCATCTTAGCAAGGACCTTATTGTGTTTGTCAGGAATAGAGTTGCATTGTTCTTTGTTTAAAATGGAATTTATTTATTTATTCTGTGTCATTGTTAACCTTCTTACATGAGGACAGGCCTGCCAGAAAGACAGGTTAGAAAGGGGAAAAGGACTTCTCTAAGGAATCTGATTTATCTACTGATCTAATTCAGGAGAAGAAAACACAAATGAAATCTCCAGTCATGTTCTGTCTAACCCTCTATAAATTCAGTACAGTACAGTACAGTACAGTACGTATGTGTGTGTATGTGTGTGTGTGTGTGTGTGTGTGTGTAAAGAATCCTCCCAGCAACTGTTTCTTTTGTTATTTTAAATGCCAAGCTGAACATACCAAGTTCATTCCACCCCCCACCCCCCATATGTATGAACCTGAAAACGCCTATGTTTTTTATCTCTGTGTTGGGTCTCTGCTGGTAACACTACAATCCTTCATACGTGGCCATTTAAAGTAGATGACTTCCTGCTATGAACAAATCCACAGAGTCCCGCTGAAGTACTCTTTCTAAGCTAGAACTGTGTGTGTCAAATCCTTCTTAAAAGGAACTTAAACTCCTCTACTAGGAAAGTGCTGGAATTGAAAGATGTCTACTGTTACAAAAGCATTACCTTGATGCAAAGGAAAAGGCAGCCAATAAATCCAGGGCATATTTGTGAGGGAGTGAAGTTGTTGAATGCTGTCTGCTCCTTTTAAAAGTAGCTGCACTCATGCAGAGAAGTTCCTCCAGGCATTCATCTATTTCCTCAGAACTGCTCTTGAAGGCATCCAACCTTATGTCCTCTCAGTCTTGCATATTCAAGAAAAGGGAAGAAGAAGAAAAAAACATTTTGAATCAGGCCCAAAAGGGGCCCAGTCAGGTCCATCCTTAGAAACTGCCACCCAAGTTTCACACACGTATTTTTGCAATTCAATATAACAATATAGATACTGATCATTAGAGAGATATACTGTAAACGTTATTAAATTACTAAAAACATTATTTACAGCAGAGAGGATTTCTGTAAAAAAAAAAAAGTAAAAGAGAATGGAAAGAAGTTACCAAGGAGCTCCAATTACAAAAGAGGCAGATGAACTAACTCTGAAAAAGATTATTCTAAACTAGGTGCCACAAGGATTGACTTTTCTAAATGTTTGGCCTGATTGTTTATAAATGTTTAACATGGGATATAAAGGGATCATCTTTACACCTTTCACAACTTAAAAAAATTAAAAGAAAATATAATCTTCCTTCAAGAGACTCAGACATAAGTATATTTCCTTTACAAAAATCTGAGTGAGGAATGTATTTCAGGTATTCTTATATATTAAAAAAATGAATTTACTTTATTTATTTTTTAAATGGAGTTGTTTGGTATATTAATTCCCAACTAAAACCAGAACTTCTACTAACTGATGAACAGTTAGTATCAGATTTGGCAGATTTGCTAGGGCAAAAATGGAATTACCTAGGGCTAAAACCAGGGGTGAAATGCTCCCAGTTCAGACCAGATCACCCGATCTGGTAACGATGGAGGCAGGTGATTCAGAGAACCGGTAGCAAAAATCGCTGCCCCCCCCCATGCTCAGCTGAGCCACACAATCATCAGAGGGTTTTTTTTTAACTTTTAAAAGCATTTTTTTCTACAACCTCTTGGCTGAAAAAATGCTTTTAAAAGTAAAAAAGAAAAAAAAGCCTCTGATGATCGTTCGGCTCAGTTGGGATCGTCAAAGGCTTTTAAAAGAAAAAAACCCTTTTTTTCTTTTAAATGCCTTTGATGATCCAAGCTGAGTTGCCTGATCGGTAGAGGCATTTAAAAGAAAAAAAAAGCCTCTGCTAAACAGGCAACTCAGCTGGGATTGTCAGAGCCTTTTGAAAGCATTTTTTTACAGCCTCTTCGCCGAAGAGGTTGTAGAAAAAATGGTTTTAAAAGTAAAAAAAAAATGTCCATGCCCATCCAGTCACATTACACCCCACCCCCCACCAAGCCACGCCTACAGAACCAGTAGTAACACATTTTTGAACAAATTTTGTAATGTTTGAACAATTATATAAAAGATCAAAGAAGAATATAAAAATTATTCAAGATAAAGTACCATTTTAAAAAAAAGATTGGTAAGGAATTTAAATTTAATGGCTGTATATAAACAGAAAAATGGCAACTAATAATGAAGCATTATTAGCAAAAAACAAAAAATCTCAATAGCTGAGGATTACAAAAAGAATTTAACAGTTAAAAAAATAACTTGAGTAAAGGCACTGATTTAAGAATACTTTGGGATACAAATTAACTTTCATCAGATATTACTTCATACAATATGATATTTAAAAAGAAGGTCAAAGAGAAAACACAGGTTGTTTTGGATGAGATAAAAAGAAAAAGAATTAAAGAAATTGCCAGAGAAAATTCACATCAAATTAAACTTTTACAACAATAGCTATTAATATGAACAGTAGAAAAACATTGAATAAAAATGAACTATACAAACAAAAAAACTTTGAATTTATAAATGAACCAAGGAAATGACTAATGTATAAACTAAGAAAAGAAAGAGAAAATGAAACTTCAACAGGAAGATACCTATTAACAGACAATGTTGTTATACAAAAAAAAAGCCTCTTTCATCAGGGTATTATTGTAATGACATATTTCTTTGGTAAAAATAAATGAATATTTTTTTAAAAAAATCAAAACTTACAAAGGCTTATAGAGAAGCAAAGACAAGTGTTGAATGGACTCATAACAATAAGGGAAGTTTCTGACATTGTTAAAAAAAATTAAACAGAAAAGTACCATGACCATGGATTAGTGGGGTTTTATACAAATGCTTTGAGGCTGAACTTTTACAATCCCTGCAAAATATAATGAATTCTATCCCATAGGGAGGAAAGATGTCAGAGAGTCAGAAAGAGGCTAATATAGCATTAATACCTAAATAGACAAGATCTAACTCTAACAAGCAATTACAGATGAATATAAATAATAAATAAAAATGGTTATAAGTTGTCCACAATTATTTTAGCAGATAGACTCAACATAATTTTGCAAGATTTTATTAATGAAGATCAATATAGATTTTTCTCTAAGAGATAGTTAAAAGATAGTGTGTCTGAGTGGCCTAGGCCATTTTGCAATATTTCGAACAAGTTAATTTAAAAAAAAGTTGCAAAATTTTCTTGGATGCAGAGAAAGCATTTGACAATTTAAATTGGCCCTGTTGCTTAAAGTTTTGGAAGATATGAGAGAAGATATTAGAGAGAATTTTATAAAAAGGGTAATGTCAGTTTATACCTCACAAAAAGCATACATTATTCTCAATAGATATCTTAACAAAAACATGCCAGATACAAAAAAGAACAAGACTTAGTTTGCCACTAGCTCCACTTGTGATTATTTTGATTTTTGAATTTATGAATTGGCAAAATAAGAGGATAATGGGTGCAAACATTTAAAAAGAGACTTATAAGTTGAGAGCTTTCGTAGATGGTTTGGTTATGATTTTAGAAGATCTTTTGAGGGATTGAATTATTAATGAAAAAAAGTTTTTTTTAAAAAAAGTGGTGTATTAGCTGATTTTAACACTGTGAAGAAAAAAAGTTCTTGAAAGAGTGGGAACATTTTAGCAAGATAGAAACATAGAAGGAATATGTGCTAATTGGTTAACCTTGCAGTGTTTGGTGTTTAGTACACTTTATCCAAACTTCTGTGGCAACAGTAACTGATACTTTTTTTAAAAAAATTAAGACTATAACACTTTCTTAAGGATAGTACTAGAAGAAGGGCAAGAAAATAACTCAAGGATTGCTAAATATGAATATCTATGCTTACATGATATCTATCTTTTTCTCCTTCTTTCCTGGAATGCATAAATATGAGTGCATTCTTTTCTCGGGAGAACTATCTCCCATTATTTTCTGGAGGAAATTGGTCCAGCATGCACTGAATAAATAATTACTGCACTGAATCTTGATTATTGGTTTTTGGATCCTGAATTTCATTCCACAATACAGAGAAGACAAAGATGTTAACAAAAATATGAAGATGCCAAATCAAACACAACTGGTGAATGGAATGGGCTTGATGACTAAGAAAAAGGTAAAATATTTTCGTATTAATTTTAATTGGGTATTATTTCAAAATAAAATTTAAACAGAAGTTGTTTATTATTTCAAAATAGTTATGTTAAGACATGGAATGAAATGAGGAAGATGGGAAATACAATTATAAATTTAGGGAAAAATCTCTGTGATTGAGATGAATATTTTGCCTAAAACATTATTTCTGTTTCAGACAACACTGATGTATTGAAAACTGATGTACTTTTTGCTTTGCTTTGTTTTTAAACTTTTTTCTCTCAAAACAGTTTGATAATATTTACCTTTGATTAAAATTTTAATAAAGTTCTAAAAACAAAATAAGCAATGTCAATACAAGTGAACAGAAACTAACTAAGGAGCCTGAGTAGCGTAGGGGGCTAATGCCTCCTACTAAAGGCAGCAATTAACATCCAGCTGCCTGTAATTCTGTGAGTTCAATCCTAGCCAGGCTCAAGGTCGACTCAGCCTTCCATCCTTTCTAAGGTGGGTAAATTGAGGACCCAGTTTGTGGGGGCAATAAGCTGATTTTGTATAAATATATACAAAAGTATGAAGGCTATTGCTTAATGCATTGTAAGCCGCCTTGAGTCTCCGGAGAAGGGCGGCATATAAATCAAATAAAAAAAAAAACTAAATAAAACATTACTTACAACAATTTAAAAAATTGTTGTAATAAGGTTAGAAATTACTTTCTCACTTTCTGTACAGTTTCTGCTTGTTGAATTTTCTTACAAGGTGTTAGTTTAAAATATGTGTTCATTACTTTATATTGTTGATATGTGTGTATATGTATATGTATATGTATATGTATATGTATATGTATATGTATATGTATATGTATATGTATATGTATATGTAAGTATATATTTATACTTTCTTGATATATATCAGGGGCGGGTTCCAAATCCCACCGCTACCGGTTCGCTCGTGCGTATATGCACGCTCGTGCACACACGTGGCACTTCTACACATGCGCAGAAGCATCCAGGTGAGTGGGTAGACCCTCCCGCCACCACTGCTACTGGTTTGCCTGATCTAGTGTGAACTGGTAGCAACCCACCACTGATATATATGTGTGTGTGTGTATACACCTTGTTGATATATAGTTTTATTTTTATTTTATTTATAAAACAACAAAAAATTACACACACACACAAAAGGCATAAACACATGTCACTCTTGTTAAGATCAGCTTGGTTATCTACATTTATCCCATTATCCAAGTCAGTCAGCATTCAATTGCAAACAAAAGAGTAACACATCACAACCAAGTGGCATCTCTTGCAAAAGTTTTAAGTAGCCTTTTCTCAGAAGCTTGATGAAAATATTAAAGCTTCAAGTTTTGCAAGTTAAGAATTGCTCTATATCCCAATATAAATGCATGTTTCTGTTCCTCCAGATAGGATACTACATACAGCTGAGATGCTAAATATTTTGTAAAGTCTAAATTTTAGATAATTTTAAGCATATAAGTGTGTGTATTTTATGAGATAAGTTTAACATTTGTGTAACAATTCTAATTCTTAGTTTTTCTTCCTATTTCCAAAGAAAGGGTTTACAGTATATGAGTGTCATTTTTTTAAAAAATTATTATTAAATTATCTAAATTATAAAAATCAACAGTTATAAAATATTTTACTTATACATAAAAAAAATCAATAGTTGGCCTTGTTCTAGCAGCTAGTGATCTTCTGAAAATAAAACTTTTTTTCCTCTTGTTTTGAATCCTAAGGGTCTTCTGAACTATGTAGATAAGATTGTCTGGCATTTATAAACCAACAAATCCTATGCAGTGTAAACTGCCTAATCCATTTTAGGATTATTAGCCACCCTTTTCTTGGATTGAAGCCAATAGTCTATCTTCAACAATCATTAGCTAACTTGCTCCTTTTTAGAGCTGTCTCAGTTCATTATTTGCACTGCCAAACCTTTTCCCTGAGGCCTGCTGGATGTTTCTAATACCTGCCACCTATTCTCTTATGGAAACTATGATCTATAAGAATCTGAACTACTATCTGTTTTTATCTCCTTATCAACAAGTGTGTGTGTGTGTGTGTGTGTGTGTGTGTGTGAACACACACACACACACACACACACACACACTTGTTGATAAGGAGATAAAAACAGATAGTAGTTCAGATTACTATCTCTCTCTCTCTCTCTCTCTCTCTCTCACACACACACACACACACACACACACACACACACACAGAGTGATATACAAAGAGAAGTCATTGCTTCTCTTTGTATATCACATCAAAAGTCATTGCTAAGAGGAGGCTCATTATATAGTCTAACCATTTTCTGACATTACATGTTCATTCTGCATAAGTGATAGCATTTCTGCATCCCAGCTGAATGCCAAATTAAAATGGGCCCATATCATAAGTCTTAAATTATGTTCAAATCTTGAACATTAAGAGGGTCAGGACCTTGATGCTGAACTACAGTTTCTAGCAGACCAAACTAATATAATCAAAAGCAGGTCATACCAACAGCTGTTTTTCAACAACATCTAGAGAATTCTAAGACCCTCAGCCTTGCATTAAATTAATATTTCTTCTTAAGAAAAAAAAAACATTTCTTCATGGCTGAATTCAAGATAGATGTTCAGGAACAAACACACTCAGAATGAGCATGCAATTATCTCTTTTTACAGAATACCACTGCAGTATGTGTTGAATTAAGTTGTAAAACGATTTTATTGAGCTGTTTGAAGATACTGGATTCTTTCAGCATTTCTGAGCATTTCTGAGCCAACTTGATAGTGTTCTCATCAAGTTGACTGATCTCCATGAAGGCAATGTTGTGCTTATACATATCAAAATACATGGAATAATTTCACACAAAATTCTTAATTAAACTATCCTGCACTCATACATACATGTGCACCAACTTCATGGGTCCTACTAGACTTAATCAACAGTGATAAGCATATTCAAGTGAAAAGAAATAATAAGGCACAGAACCAAATGCACACATAGCTCATGCTAAACAAAAGAAATGATATATACTCATAGGTAGGAATTCATTTGCATGACAAAAGAAGAGTGTGAAAGTTATATTTAAAGAAAAGTGGCAAAAAAAATCCTGTTATTAAGAATTTTCAGGAAAGAATTACAATGATTACTTCTATTATTTTGTTACTATTATTAAATTATTATTTCATTATGTCATCTTCCAACATATATGTAGGAAATGTCCACTAACTAATTTATAAGATTATTTATCAGAATAATTATAAATTAATTTTCTGACTTGGGACCTCAAAAGAACTGTAGACTTCTGACTTATCTCTTTGCATCTCTTTCAAGAAATAGAGAGCAGATATGAGAAACTGCTGCATAACATGCTCCAAATTGTCTATTAAAGAGACCATGAAGAAACTGATGAAATGAAAGCAGAAGAGTTCTCCTCCAATTTAAAAAATCAAAATTACAAGAAACATATTATTAAAAATAAAATTTTGTTTTTCCATTTCCTTTTATGGAATGCTAGAAGTATATACATTGCTGCTCTCTTTACTGGATTTTCATTGGCATCAGGAAGAATAGCATGGTTGGTTGACAATCTTGGCCCCTTCTGGGTATAGAGGGCAGCTTGACTTCTTCTGAGCAGGCATCAGAAAAATGAAAACTGACTTCCTTTTGAAATGGATTAGCTTTGCTCCTGTGACCACCTGGCAGCAGACTGGCACAACTGCTTGGTAAACTCAGGGTCTTCTAGAAGACAAGATTAGTTTTGAAAAAAAAAAGATGATGATACTCTGTATGGCACTATAACTTTGCTGCTTCTACCTCTATTTTTATAGCAGTACTGTAGAAGTTTGAGTCAGTACTTGTAAATGTTAGCCTGACATTAGTTTACTCATTATCTGGAGATATCAATCTTCCCCATTTGTATAGAATTTGAAAGCAAAATCAGCTTGAGCCCATATTTAGAATGCTGAGGAGTAAATTAGATAAGATAGATAAGATAACCTTTATTGTCATTTTTTTTTTTACTGTGGGCACACTGGCATACATTGAAAATGAAATTCTGTTGCCTGCTCTCAAAACTGAACACATAGATAACACACATATAGACCAGGGGTGGGTTCTACTCACCTTTACTACCAGTTCGCAATGGGATTGCACGTGTGCACTCGCTTCTCTTGTGCATGTGCTTTGCTTCTGTGCATGCGCAGATCACTTCTGATGATGTCAGGGTCAGTGGGCGGAGCCTCCCATCAGTTTTATAATCGGTTCTATAGAACCGGTCCGAACCGGGGGCAACCCACCACTGATATAGCCATGCTATATACATACATATGAACAACATGTACCAATGCCCTTGCATATAAATACATATAAATATTAATCATGGATACATAGCTTCTAGTTGCTGAGTTTGTTTGAAGTTGAACTTCTAGTTAAGTTGGCAGAACCAACATAGAAGTTACACAAGAGCCTAAGTATTTGTCGATGGATGTGTCTGTGTACAAATGACCAAATATGCATTGCTACACCTTTGGTGTATATGCCATGATTTCTTCATCAAGCATATAAAGTATAGAACTTACATTTTAATGCTATGATATGTTTTTCATTATTTTGATGAAAAATCCTTTTTGCTGCTAAGTAACTCCTGTTCATAAGAAAGGGCAAAATTAGTGATTATGGTTAGCCATTTTAAAGAAGCTGAGAGTTGAGAAAGTAAATGAAACCCCAGGTAAATTTATCCTTGTCACTCTGAAGACCTCTGCTGGATAAGAAACTTTTAAGGGGGTGATAAACCTCATCAGCCAGTTAAAGTCAATACTAGAGAACTCACTCCATTATTCAATGTTATTACTATCCTGGAAATAAGGGACTGTAGTTTGAAATATTGTATATTTCAAATTCAACATTATTTTGCCATGAGATCAGTTTGACAAAATCCTATTAATGGAATATTGAAGACTGTCTTCTTCTCCTTCTTCTTCTCCTTCTCCTTCTCCTTCTCCTTCTCCTTCTCCTTCTCCTCCTCCATTCAGCAAAGGATTTTTTTTTTGCAAAGGGAAAGAAGCAGGCAAATCCACAGCCTATAGTAATCCTATAGGTTTGTAGTTATATTTGCTTCATGATTTCTTTTGTTCTGGTTAATAACTACAATAAAAATGGATGGTGAACAAAAAAATCAATAAAACTGAAGTGCTTTAGGAGGTTTGTTTTCCTTGCCTTAACCAAGATTATAAGAGGAAGGCCAAAAATAAAAACAGGAAAATGACTTCACCTTTCTATTATTTGAGAAATACCGGGACAGCTGAAATGTAGCATCTTGGAAGTGAATTTGAACAGGCTTAAGCATTTTAAAGATTAGACCCACTTACTTACCCACTATACTTACTTAGAGTTGTGTTACAATCATTTTTTTTTAAAAAAGAGATTGTCCTTTTTACATATACTTAATAAGAAACATATCCCATGGCTGAGATTCCATTAAATATTTTTATCTTCACAGCCATAAAACATTAAAGTAAAAAACTGCATATTTTTGGTCAAGATACCCACAATATAAAATATTGAAGAAGTTATTTGTTTCCTTGTAATTGTTCTGAGAAGCAGCACACCATTCCTTGACATACTTGAAGGAAAGCTATTCTGTACTTTCTCCCGAGAGTGTATAAGTTTATGACTAAGCGGGTATCATGTTCATGCTAACCATGCAAAGTGCTTCCTATTCTCATATGTAGGATCATAAAGGAAACTGCAGTTGCAAAGGTGCCAGCACTAGATTCTGATTTCAACAGAGCAAAGTGAATTAATGGCTCTAAAGTAACCTTCTATCACCTAGCATATGGTTCACACTTTCAGAAATGCGTTTGTACCCTCAAGTGTGTTTACAGTTTTTTATCTTTTGCTGCACAATATACTTGCATTGTAAGTATTTCAGAAAGATCATGTTTTCATTATTCTAGATATCAGTTCTGGCTTGCATCTATCCAACAGTCTCTGGAATGTGTGCTTTAACTGTGCAACAGGAGCATCTACTAGCCCCGTGATGGCCAACTTATGACACATGTGCTTGAAGCGGCATGCAGAGCAATGTCACCTGGCATGTGTAGTGTCACCTGTCCCTCTTCTGGGTTTCTGGCACGCATGTGCACACAATGATCAGCTGGTCTTTGTGCGTGCAGCAGAGAGAAACTGGAAGAGCTGGTCTTTGTTTTCCAGTGTGAGCATGCATGCCAGCCATCTGATCGTCACACGTGCACTAGTAACCGGAAGTCTCGCTGGCCGGCGTACATGCGCCCTCACAAAACCGGAAGTGCATTTTCCAGCATGTGCATGCCCCCTGGACAGGTCCTCTTCCAGGTCGCGTCCCAGACAAGCACACATGCATGTGCATGTTCCTTTTTCAGCACTCAGTGCCAAAAATGTTCACCGTCACTGTACTAGCCTATGTGAAGCATTCTTGTTGTAATGAGCCTCATTAAATATTTTGGTCATTATAAATATAAATAAATATCTCGGTTATTTTTTCTTTTCTGATATAATTTGATTTGAGACTTTTTTCATTGAACAAAAGGATAAACAGTAAACAGAGTTCATTGCTTAGGCATTTTTTTCCCGATGGTTAAAAAAAAAATAGTTATGAGGCTTTTTGTCACTTTTGCGTTGTCATAGTTCAGACTTAACTCTATTTTTTTCAGTCGTGGCTTCACACATTTCCCATTGTTTTCTCAGCTCATTAAACAGGTTTAAAAAAGAGAAAACAGTTTTAAAACAGTTTTATGGGACTGGAGGCTAAAACATATAAAAAAGTGGGAGTAGGAATTGGGTATATCTGGTTTAATGAAAAGAAGGATTAGAAGCACTGGTGGGTTCCTCCCAGTTCCTCCCGGTACCGCCGAGCCGGTAGTGGTGATGATATGATGTCACCGAACCCGTTCTGCCCACCCCACCCCGCCCATCCCCGTGTTATTCTTACCTTTTATTTGGCCCCACTCCCCAATCTATTGCTGCCTCCTGAGTCCCAGCTGATGGGCTAGAAGGAAAAAAAAACCTGTTTAAACTCTTGCTGCAGGGCTTCAAAGGGCTGCCCTACAGCTGATCAGTGTTAAAAGGCAGTGTGGTGGTAGACCAGAGCCTCCAAAAATAAATGAGTAGACTGGTACAGCTCTGCAAGCAGTTAAAAGCCTGGTAGACCAGTACCTCTGCTAAATCCTAAAGAATTGTCACATGACCATCAAACCATGCCCACAAAATAAGCCACGCCCACAGAACCGGTAGTAAAAAAATTTAGAACCCACCCCTGATTAGGATTGATATGATAGCAATATTCCATTATCTGAGAGATTGCCACAAAGAAGGAGGGGGGTCAACCTATTCTCCAAAGCATCCGAAGGCAGGATAAGAAGCAATGGATGGAAAGTAATCAAGGAGAGAAGCAACCTAGATCTAAGGAGAAATTTCTTGATAGTTAGAACATTTAATCGGTGGAACAACTTGCCTGCAGAAGTTGTGGGTGCTCCAACAGTAGAGGTTTTTAAGAAGAGATCGGATAACCATTTGTGTGAAATAGTATAGGTTTCCTGCTTAAGCAGGAGGTTGGACTAGAAGACCTCCAAGGTCCCTCCCAACTCTGTTATTCTGTCATTATTTCAGATATAGATGATGCTGGACACATTTCAGATTTTTTTATTTAATTAAAATAAAGAACATAAGATTTAATAGGGAAAGTCATGTGGGGAACCTGATGGACACATAGATACGTGTCAACAAATAATATTATTGTCCAATATTTGCCTACCGGTGATTTAGAAACAGTGAGCTTATTTCATTATATTAGAGAAAGGGAAAAATTGTATTATTCACCATAAAAGGTGGATGTATTGTGCAATGGCAGGACAGAAATTGTGCAATTGCTAGTTCCAGGATCAACCTAGTAACTTCAGGCAGAACTCAAGCTCTAGAATCATTGCCAATTCAACCGTATTGAACTAGCCAGATGGATTCATGGTCTGATTCAGCACAGTGCAATTTTCTATATTTCTGCACAACAGTGTTGAATGGATTTCCCAGGAAGGATATAGCTAAAAGTGAAAAGCCAAACAATGGTACAGGTCATCCACAAATTACAACCATGCTTGAACCCAATATTTCTGTTGCTAAGTGAGACATTTCTTAATTGAGTTTTGCCCCACTTTATCACCACAGCTGTTAAATGAATCACTGCAGTTGTGAAGTTAGTAACACAGTTCTTAAGTGAATGTGGCTTCCCCATTGACTTTATCGGTCAGAAGTTTGTAAAACATGATCACCTGATCCCAGAATACTGTAACCATCATAAATATGAGTCAGTTGAAAAGTTTCTGAATTTTGATCACATGCTGCAACAGTCATAAGTGTGAAAAACAGTCATAAGCCACTTTTTCCAGTGCCATTGTAACTTTGAAGTGAACTGTTGTAAATTGGGGACTAATTATATAAGAGCAATTGTCCTTAAAAAATAAACTCTGTGATACTATTAGACAGATATAGAAGTTCACTTCACCAGTGTGTTTTTATGTCTACATCTACAGCATGTATCAGAGAAAACAATGCTGTTAATGTTTATACATCATCCTTCATACAATCAATGAAACCCTGGGAGAATCTCATTTTGCCAGATGTTCTGAACAAAAATCAGTGTCATCCCCTAAAGAGGCAGTGGAAGAAGCTGGACCATGAAGTTGCCATGAGTATGATTCATTAGAATGCATGATGGGCAACCTCCTGGTAGTGATCTGTTAAGCTAGAAAATGACCAATGACAACATTAACAATTATTGGATTTTTGTTTTTGTAAGAGACACTCGTCTAAATAAAACCAGACAGCTAATAAGAGTGTTTTCTGACCCTTAGATTTAGTTTGTCAGAATTTCATATCCTGAGAAGTCCCTTGAAATGATAAGTAGTCAGCAGAGAGCATCATAATTATGCTGATGAGATTTTTACACCAGCTGCCAGTAATTTAAAGCACACACATTTTTCACACTGCAGGTTTAAGCAAACACATTACCTTTGCAGGAGGATGTAGCATCTGTAGTATGCTAAGCACTTGTTTACACAATCTTTTTTATTTAAGGCAACTGAGTTTAGCAGATTTTTTTTTTACCCACACTGCCTTTCTTTGTACAGGTTTTGACCTGTGCTCTTTTAAATAGCAACCTCTGAAGGAAATTGTTCAAATGAACTCTGCTTAATATAGAAATGTATGTGAGTAGGACAAGGAGGATCCTTTGGTAACTAAGTACCATTCCTTCATGTGGAATAAGTGCAACTGTCAGCCCTGTCCCAGTTTAGGCATTGAGGAAAGAAAGACTCTTAACTCCATTCATACACAAAAGCTATTCTTTTACTAGAGCCAAGCGGTTACAGCATAAGCAAAGCCAGATCTGAATATTTCTATGTAAACTCTGTGATTTTCCCTTGTGCCAGGACCACCCTCTTAGTCATTTGGTCAATGTTCAATAGTATTCAAGTGAGGTGCTTTGATAACAGTCCTTAAATTTGATGCCTCTTTGGTGGGGTATCCATTCCGTTCTCACACCTGTGAGCTAGGATCCCTAACCATTGTCTCTAGTTGGCACTTTTGGTTCCTGTCATCCCCCTCCCAGCATTCCCCCCATTCCCTCCTCTGCCCTTTTATGGCAGGATGCCATCAATAGAAAGGGGAGGGATACAGCAAAATCTCCATTCCCACCCCACACTTGGGCCAGCTAGAGGTAGTATTTGCTGGTTCTCCGAACTAGTCAAATTTCCACTACCGGTTCTATAGAACCTATCAGAACCTGCTGGATTTCACCCCTGCTCTGACCTACTCAGCATCTTAGTAGATCAAAATACCTACTATATTTGTTCATCTTATGTTGCAGAGGTAGCCTAGACTACAATCAGCAACTCTTCCTGATTTCCAGTCATAATAAAATCTAAAATCTTTAAAATTATGGAAAATATCTGCATATTCAGTTTAGGAATGTCAGAATATGGGCTCCTCCCTCCTATAAGTCGGAGTACTTTAAAACAGAGTACTGTTTTAAGGAAAAAGAAACAAAAATGACAAATACTCTGTAACTATCCTGAATACTTAAAAGATATTTAAGGTTAAATATCTTTTTGTTAAAGAAAGTCCCTTATGAGTGAATTTGGTAATCTATTAAATATAGTACAAATGAATCTCACTAGGAAAATCTGGCTCCCATTTAAATATCTCTGAAAATAACCTGAAAGTCCACTGACATTGTCCATTGGGAAGTTAAAAAGGCTATTATGATCGCCTTTCTTAATTTGATTTTCTCTAGAAATGATGGGCAGCCACATTAAGAAGCCTTGACCAATATGTTTATTTCGGATTATGGATGTTGTAAAATAAAACATCTGAAAGGGAGTAACCTGGAAAAAAATGGAAAAATTTTAAAATATGTAGATTTACATTTTACATTTACATATTACCAATAAACAATGAATATGTTCCCTAGTCAACCTCTGTGTTGTTTTTCAAATACCTGCTTGTGAGGAAAAATTGTTTGTACATATTATATATGTAAATGTGTGTGTGTGTGTGTGCGTGTGTGTGTGTGTACACACATACAATTTTTCTTCACAAGCAAGTATTTGAAAACAACACAGAAGTTAAATGAGAAACTTATTCATTGTTTATTGACAATGTAAATTAAGTGCATTTTATGGTCTTGAAATGTTCTACATAATTAGAGCAATTTACATTTAGACCTTGGAAAAAAAAGTCTAGAATATGGAAATTAAAAAAAAAAAAAAACCTCCTAAAAATGGATAACAGATAACTACGTTCATAGCCTATTTCTAACTGCAAGTTAGGAGATAAGTTAGGTGCACCGCTGTCAAACTAGAAAATGAGAGGCTGAAGACTAGCATGATTCCAGTGGAGGAGCAGCTGAACCAGGCTCAGCAGGAAGTATCAAAGTTGAAGGCTTCCCTCAAGAACTACGAAGGCCTGATTGAAACTTAGAAGAATCAGGTGGTGAAAACCCAAATGGAAACCGATGAGGTGACAGTGAAATTGGAACTCTGCAACAAAGAGAACAAAACCCTGAAGGAAGAAATGGCCAAAGAGATTGAAAATGCTCGCAAGCAGTTCCAGAGCCAAATGGCCCAGCTGGAGAAACTTCTTGAGATCTTGAAGATGACAGAGACCAAGCTGGCTGAGTGTCAGGAGCAGTTTAAGAGTTATGAGAAGAAAAATATGGATCTGTTTGCCATGATTACAGACTTTCGTCAGCGGATAAGGGATTGGCAGAAGGTGCCCACATGAACCTCCAGCCGAGGACCAAAATGAGCTTCTAAGCATCAGGAAGGTGCAATTTTTGTCTCTTTTCTCTTTTTGAAATGATTAAAACAGCTGCATGGCAGAATAAACAGACCCATCACATGCCTGTCCAAAAAAAAAAAAAAAAAAAATTAGGTGCACTGAAAACAAGCCAAGGATTTTTTTTTATTTTTTTTTTACAAATAAATATTGTTCCACCGAGGAGATCTGTTAATAATGTACAGGATTCAATGAACTGGCAAGACTTGAAAAACTACCCGTAGTTTCAATGCTCTTCAAACATATTGGTTGAGCTAGATCATATATTTTCCAAAGCTCTATGTGGAACTTTGGAAATAAAAACAGAACATATTTCATAACCCGTGTGGTACAGTGGCTATGATAAACCAACACAGTGATGTTGATAGATCAGGACAGAGATCCACATTCAATTCTACCATCAGATATGAATGTTCACTGGAGGACATGAGCCAGTCACTTTACCCCAGGAAACTTACTCATTGAAAAAAAGGAAGGATTGCTATATATTTCACTCTAGTATGCTTTTTTAAAAAAGAGCTGATGGGAACAAGATAGAGACCAAGGGTTTATTATTATTATTATTATAAAAGAGATTCATTGTACAAATATGTACACTGGATATTTACTTTCTAAAGACTACTATTTCTTCTTTACAACACTTTAATTTTTATCCCTTTATCAGTCTAGGGTGTTGGTTTTTCTACTTTGTTTTAGCATCTTCTACTTAAAATTCAGTTTTTAACCTGAAGGCTTTTTAAAAAATATTTTTTATTAAACAGTTTGTCTTTGAAAACAACACAAAAAGAGACTTTATTTCTTTTAACAACTTTTTCTCCTTGAAAACATTCTTCACTTCCCCCCTTCCTGTTTGTTTATAATTTTTTTGTGTTTGCTTATTATTTTATTTATAAATTTTATGATTGCACGTTTGGCTATGACTCTGAGATGCTAACAATGGTTAAAAATAATATCATAATTAAAATAAGATTGTAGCCTTTTTTTTACTTCTTCTTGATTATTTTTCAACAATTTCCAGGCTATTTTATTGTTTTGCAATTTAGCTCTTACACTTTTATTCCTTTTATCATCTCTTATGTTTCCACACCCACACCCACTCCCCCTGCTTCCTTTTTCTCAAGATTTATTTATTCTGCTTCTTCCAACTCCTTCCTTCAGGTTTGGTTGGTTCTCACGATAAAACAGCAACTACTCTGGTTTTGTCAATATCAATCCATTTTTTTTAATCTATCTCTCTCAGCCTTCACCCCTTCTTTCAATAATATACATAGGAACTTTGCCAGAAGAATGCAGAAGCTTCCTTTTGTTAAAGTCCTTCTTGTTCCTGCTCTTCATAGATTTTACAAGTGCAGTTTTGTGGGAGATTTTAATAGATGGCTAATGGCTTTGAGAAGGGGCAGACACAGTTGTCCGCTCATAGCCACCTTGAACTTCTGGAGAAAGGTAAAATGTAAATTAAATAAATGAATAGCAAATATTTGTTTTGTTCTGCTCATCGTTAATTTACAAGGTTAGATTTTTTTTCCAGCAGTTTTGCAGTTTTCCAATATTGTTTTAATTGTATCACTGAGGAGAGAAAACAATGGCAGTAGCTACAGCCAACATACAAAGATACCAACAAGAAATGACAAATGTTTTAATTCTGTTTTTGAAACGTATCTTCTTCCTGAATAAAAATAACATTATTCCAAAGATCAGATATCTATTTGATTTTCCTCTGGCTGTTTAAAGGCAGAATAAAACATGGGAAATCTATTTTCTTAAAGCAGTTATACACCATGATGACCTTAATTCCTGTTCTTCCTTTTATGCATGATGGGAAAATAAAATATAGAAATTTAAGCCCTAAGCATATCATTCACATGGACACATACACAGAAATACTTTTCATAAAGAGAATTGTGGATACAGTTTTGGGGACCCAGGACTACCTCAAAAGCCTGATTGAGCTTATTATCAGGGGATGTCTTATTTTGGGGAAAACAGGTTATCTTTTTTCCTTCACAGCAGTAATTCCATCTCCCATATTGTTATGAATAAAAGTTGAAATTGAAATCAAACTCCATTTTCAAGTTTTATGGGGCTTCATTTTGATCACTAGTAGATTTAAAAGCTAGAGCTTTCCCCCAAATACTTCAAGAATTTGAAGTAGGGAGCATGTATCTTACTTTGGGTTTCTGGTCAATAGGGTTGTTGTTTTTTTCACTAAACAAAGCCATAGTAATAGTGGTATAAGGACATTTTTTCTTGTAATGATCACTAGACCACACAGCATTTCTCTATCTAAGAAAGAAAAAACAAGAATACAAAGGGAACATCATGAAGAAAAAGGAAACAAGAACAAGAACTTGGGATATTGCTGGTATGTATGATGCTTCCTTACCGTTCCAAATTCTGTGAAGAATTAATACCCTCCCTTTCCCATTTGATTTACTTTAAATTCGCCTCCCACTATCATGAACAGCTGAATTCAAAATAGAAGGAATAATTTACTAAAGAATTTTGAATAGTCTGCGCTCTCCCTAATAATTTAGGGGGAAAAAAATATTCAATTGTTTCTGCACAATGTGAAGATGGTACCTTTGGATTGATTTAGAAAATAATGTAATTTAAATGTGTTCCTTATACAGTCTAAAATGTAAAATCACAAAATAATGCCAGGTAACTAAGCACAATAAAACTGTAGACTGAAGAGTTGTTGGAAAAGGCACAGCAACCTATTTTACAAGTTTGCAGCTAGAATCTCAGCCAGTTTACTGCTGCTTATTCTGTGATGCTCTATGATGTGAAAGGAAAGCACCACAACATTACCACTGGCCCTATATACAATGTTAGGCAGTTTTCTGTCACTACTAACTGATGTCCAGAGGGTGTATATACACATTCACATTACAATAAACACCCAATATATCAATGCCAAAGATATAGATTTAGGTATCAGAACTAGCTACTCCATGTGCATTGGAAGCAAATAAGGATCTGACCGCCCAACTTCTCTTTTTACATACATATCTTTTTGAGCAATATATGAAGAACTTGTACATCATTTCTTATGCTTCTTTTCTCTTATTTTTAGGACCCTAATTATGACAGGAATGTCATCTTCTCAGTTGTCTAATAAATAATTTTTAAACTATAAAGATAGATTTTCTTCTTCTTTTTTTTCTTCCTACTATCAGAAAGTGCCTCTTCCCATCAAGTTCTTTCCAATTGTGGAATAACAGAATAACAGAGTTGGAAGGCACCTTGCTCAAACAGTAAACCCTACAGCATTTCACACAAGTAATCCAATCGCTTCTTTAAAACCTTCAGTGTTGAAGCACTCACAACCTCTGGATGAAAGACTTCCACTGGTTAATTGTTCTGTCAGGAAATTTCTCCTCTGTTCTAGGTTGCTTCTCTCCTTGATTAGTTTCCATCCATTGCTTCTTGTTTGCATCCATTGCGCCTTTAGGTGCTTTGGAGAATAGCAAACCCTCTCTTCTTTGTGGCAGCTCCTTAAAGATCAACAACTCTTCAGGATTCAACCAAATTATCAGTCACCTCATTATTAAAATTTTTTTTAAAAAAAGTTATTTTGAGTTTGCCACCTAATAACATCCAGACCCTTCGTATGGATCACACTTTAATTCATGAAGTTGCAGGATTTCAAGAAAACTAGTTCTTGAAGTAGGAAACTAATATGGACAGGTATGTAGTTTAGATTTATTTTACTTTACAGTGCACCAGCAGGCATGTGAATTAACTACCCAGCTTTTATATCTTCTGCCATTAGTGTTACACTTCCTGACAGTAGCTTGTGCTATCCCCATCCTCATTTATAAACCATTTCTGGCTTTATTTTATTTCTATCACAATCTGTTCTACTTACCTTACATTCTCCATTTTCTCTCTAGTTCCACCTAGGGATGGCTTGTCCAGTTAATGACAGGGACAATTGGTTTTTCTTCTCCTTTTTATACCTCTATTACAAGAGCGTAATATTCTTGATAACAGACAATCAATAATTGTGGTGGTAATAAAAAAAACATTATGGTACAGAATGGAAGTGGGCAACTTTTTTCAAACTCACTGCAGCTCCTGTCTTTTGAATCGGGCACCAGAGATCTCCACGATAGAAATTATTCTACAAATAAATAATTAGCACTGGAATTGAATTTCATTAAATATACAATATACTAAGAAGAGTTAATCTGATTATTCCTAAATATAATAGTAGTTTTTCCTCTAATATTAAAAATTACAGTATTGATTGTATTTTTCCAGCAAGTCTAATATTTGTAGGCATGATAGGAGAGGTTATTGGGAAATAATCAGTGGTGGGCTGCAACTGGTTTAACAACTGATTCTGTGAGTGTGGGCTTTTGCATTCACGCAGGCTTCATGCATGCATGCACTTTATGCACATTTTGAACGCATGCAGCGTTCAAAATATAGCAATTTGAAGCTCAGCTGCTTACCTTCTAAGGTAGCCCTAGTAAGTAGAACAACAGAGGCGTGGAAATCAGCTGTGCCGCATGAATCAGTTGAGCCAGAAAGAAGGAAATATAGGACAGGATAGGGAAGGGCAGGGGTGGGTGGATGGGGCCAGCTGATTGTCGGAACTACCAGTTCGCCCGAACTGGTCTGAACTGCCAGCAGCCCACCACTGTAAATAATGTAACAATTTTACACTAGACTGCAGATTCCTGGGAATCAAAACAGTCTTATTGCAAATATATACATGATCAGTAGAAGGCATAAACCATCATGTTCCCAAAAATAGTTTAAGATTTGACAGTAACTTCAAACTATTAGAAGCCCAAACTATATGTGGTCTGTATACATTCATGTTAATTAATATAACATTAAAATATATCTCTCTTTTTTTTGCCAGCTCCAATCTTTGGAGACGTTACCAAATATCTTTTTTTTTTCAGTACAGCTGTGCAGCAATTACTGAAAAATAGAATTCACAGGAATCTATGATCTCCAATATCACTTTCCTGGAGGCATATTATCACCTATCAGCAGGTCTTCCCATAACTTTGTTCTCCATTGTCACCTACTGTATTGAAGTCAAAGTAATTCTGAAAATCCCTGCTGCATTTTGTCTATTTTTACCTCAGGCTACATTATGATTGGCTGAGTGCCTGGACAATGATGTCCAACTAGAAATATCTCTGAGGAACATTATCAGTAGTAAAAGTGAAATTGTGTTCCCATTGCAGGAGACCTCTTAACTGCTGTCAAGAGGCAATTTTTCATGCATACATTTTGAACGAAGAATTACTAATGGATCTCTGATTCATAAATAGCAGACTAAAAATGAAAGCAAATTTTATATTTCTCATTTCTTCTGATAGATATGTAAAGATTGAAGACTGACATTCTTACAAAATATATAGTTCAGTCTTTAAGGCACAAGAAAGCTAGTGCCAGCACAAGACACATTTTTTTTAAATTTTAAGAAAAGGAAAACTTGATTTTTCCCTGAGATAGCATGGTTTTCTCTTAGTGACAATATCTTCTTTTTTTCCTAAGGTATGTCAGCATTCTACGCATTATGAATGACACTAGAAGAAAACAAAGCACAAAGAAATAGGACATTTCAACAATACAAATTTAGGTCAAAGAAAGGGAATAGAGATGGCATTTCCTAATTAGCTATCATGAAAGTAGATGTTTACAAAGAAAAAGATACTGTTTATAGCAGGGGTCTCCAACCTTGGCAACTTTAAGACTTGTGGATTTCAACGGGTGTTGAAGTCCACAAATCTTAAAGTTGCAAGGTTAGAGACTCCTAGTTTACAGTGATAGAAGAAAAAAAGTGATATCCTGTATTATTGGCAGTTATTTCTATAATAGACTCTTAGGACTGGAAGGGACCTTGCAAGTCTTCTAGTCAATACCCTCCTAAAGCAGGAGACCTTATTGCATCCTGGACAATTGGCTATCCTATCTTTTCTTGAAGACCTCCCACAATGGAGCACTTGCAACTCTGGGAGGCAAGCTGTTTCATTGATTAATTGTTCTTACTGTCAGGAAAGTTTTCCTTAGTCTCTAGTCTCCTTATCATCTTTGTTGCTCTTCTCTGCACTCTTTCTAGGATCTCAGCATCTTCTTTATTTATTTTATTGGTTTGATTTATATGCCGCCCTTCTCCGGAGAATCAGGGCGGCTTACAATGCATTAAGCAATAGCCTTCATACTTTTGTATATACCTGCTTAGTAGGGCTTTTGCCCCCCCACCATAAGAGATGTTCTTTTTTATACAAAGTCAGCTTATTGCCCCCACAATCCAGGTCCTCATTTTACCTACCTCGGAAGGATGGAAGTCTGAGTCAACCTTGAGCCTGGTGAAATTCGAACTTGCAGTAATTGCAAGCAGCTGGCAGCTAAGTGCTATTTAATAGCACTTTAGTCCACTGCTCCACCAGGCTCCTTCCTTCTTTGCACTGTGGCAACCAGAACTGGATGCGGTATTACAAGTGTGGCCTCACTAGTTAGCTATAGAAGGGTACTCTCACTTCTCATGATCTTGATGCTATATCTCTGTTGATGCAGCCCAAGACAGAATGTTTGGTTACCCCACTGCATGCTTTCTCCTCCATTAAGGATGACATGCTGAGTGCAGTTGGTCAGCCAACTGTGAATCCATCTGGTGATGGAACTGTCTAAATCACATTGTTCTATCTTACCAACAAATAGATTGTGGCCTACTTTGTCTACTTTGTGTTAATGAAATCCAAGTAAACTATATCCACAGCATTTCCTTGATTCACCAATTTAGTCAATTTACCAAAGAAGGCAATAAGGTTAGTCTGGTATGATCTATTTTTAACGATCATACTAGGTAATCATTTTGCTGCTTCCAGTGATTCCAGTGATTGTTCATTTCTAGCAGTTCACAAGTCTTCTCTTTGGTTATCTTTTCTAGGATTTTTCCCAATGTTGATGTCAAGCTGATTGTTCTGCAGTTTCATCTACTTTTTCCTCTTCTTGAGGATTGGAATCGCATCAGTTCTTTTCCAATCCCCTGGCAGTTCTCGTGTGCTTCAGGAACTCTGAAAAAATTTGTTCAGTGGTTCTAACATAACATCTGCCAGCTCTTTCAGTAACTCCCTCATGATAATGATGCTGATGATGTTATCCACTGAATCATGTCCGATTCTATAAGCCAGGTCTCTCCACATCTTCCAATCTTGCACTACTACTTGAGTTGTTTTATGCTCTGGCTGGTATCAGCTTTGATGGTATCCAGCCACCATAATCTTTGGCAGCATGGTTTCCTTTTATCTCTAACTTTTTCATACATAATTGCTTTCTCCAGTCACTGCCCCAAATGACTGTCCAAAATAAGCAAACTCCCTCATATCAGTAATTAATAAAAATTCCAAAGAATAGAAGACATGGAACTGATCATCATGGCACCTTAATCAAAGTCACTTTTCTATTAGATAAAGAAGTATCCTAGAGTACTCCTTGAGTATAAAGTTTGAATCAGACACTATATGCAGCCATGTAATTGTTACACAATCCAGCTCACACTGTAAGTATGTCATGAGATACTTTATCACATTTTTAAGATATGTAAAACACTAACATTCTTATGCCAAATTTGAATGCCTACATCTCGCCACGGGAAGAGGCTAAGAACCAGCAAGCAGATCCACAATTGTGATCAGAACCCAAGCTTGTCTAACTCTATAAAAGTGGAAACCAATATTTTTTTCACTATTTGAAACAAATGCTTTCAAATGTCCTTTGTGTATAATTCCATTTGCACTCTATGCTGCAGATCACTTTGTACTCTGCAAGAACAATAACTTATGCAACAATGGTTTTCATTCTTTGCAACAATTTCTTCTTGGGGGGAAAGGGAAAAAAAAACCACAACAATGTTAGTTCTTAATCCAGTCCACTCAAACATTGAAATCCAATCCAATCAGAATGTAATATAGATATTTCTTTTGGTACTAAATGTTCTCATGCCTCAGTATGTAACAGTCTACCACATGACAGGGGCTGAAAGGAGTAATTTGGCAGCAACCACAGGTTTTTATTTCAGAATTGTTAGCTAATTTCCAAGGCCCCAGAAGTATTGTGACACATGCCAGAGGTAATGATCTAGGAAAATTGAAAAGTGTGATACTTATTAGGCAAATAAAGAAAGATATCTTTGCTCTGCATGAGTCATTATCAAAATGTTTGATAATGTACTTAGGCATCATCCAGTGATAGACTTTTAGCAAGGGACAATTAGAGGAATACAAATAGTGGAACAAACAGAGCTCATAATTGGATAAAAATAGGGATAGGTTCATTCTTGAGCAGAAACAGTGAAAGTAAATCTGGCATGTTGCAATTTCAACAGCATGGATCAAAGTTTTATTTGGATGTTGATGTGGAAGAGAACTTAAATTGATCCTGAAATTTGCTTTGAATTTTAAACAATAAAAGGAGAGTGGTTCTTCTCGTTTTCTAGTCCATTTATTCTTACATTTTCGTCCTTCATGGTTTCCACCCAAATCACCTCCTCTGAAGGTCTGTGAGCAAAAGTAATTTCTCACTACCATTTATATATTGTTTCTCTTCAGAGGAGCTCAGGGTAATGTGCACCAAAGGATTAATTATCTTGTTTATCTCCATCCAAATCTCTGTGAGGTTAAGGCTAAAAAAGCAAAGTGACTTATCCAGGGTCATTCAATGAATACCATGTCAACTTGCTCTCTTGCTGCCCCAATCCAATTTAGAAATGTGTCCAGTAAGCTATACTGAATATGAGATCATTCAAGCACTTTCTCAAGGAAAGATTCCAGTTCCTCCCATATTTCAAGTATGGATACAGGTAAATCAGGGATTTTTCTTCCAACACTACCACCACATCCAGAATCAATTATAGATCATTTTAACCTAAAAAGAAAAATAAAGCATGTCAAGAAATCTAAAGATGGATTTGGTGTAGTTCAGATACCGAAACACAGTTAAATGTTGGCATTGGTTTCAATGTGAAGAACCAGTTATATGGTGTTCGAAGAAATGTCCATCTGGGTTCAGTTCCAAGTGGGGAAAAAGACACTGGAAAAATGGAGACTGCTTGGAAAGACAATTTAATGGTGGACAGGATCACATGGCTTGAGTTCCTGAACAGGATCACATGGCTTGAGTTCCTGAGTAGAAAAAGGGCTGAGATGCTGGGAGTGCCTTGGTTTTAAGCCCTCTGTCTTGCCCTACCTCAGAGTTTCCTGTTTCTGTATAAGAAATGTGTCCTGATCGGTTGTCAGATTCCCAAGGGCAGGGGTCTTAGCTAACTTTGTTGGTTGTCTTCCAGACTTGCTTGAGCCTGGCTCAGACCTTAATGGCTATTGACAAAGGTGGGGGAAATGAATGAACAAGTTCAGGCCTTAATGGCCCATTGACAAAGGTGGGGGCAGGGAACTGCAGGGAGCTGCTTTGTCTTTAAAACATGTTTCTCCATTTCTCATCCAGGGAAATATAATATTCTGCCTTTTTAATACTTCCTAAAATATTTCATTCTTCTAGGAGAGGGGTGGGTGCTAACTTCCTACAATGGTTAAGCCAGAATGGGAAGATTGTACTTTGTGAAAATAGATTAGATATGAATATGGAATTATATGAAAGTAGGTGTATTTCCCAAACTTTTCACAACTCCATCCCCAAATTCCACTCCATTTCAAAGAAATAAAAATATCAAATGAAGACCCCTTCATTCACTCACCTCCAAGATCCTAATTAAGTCTGATTATGTGAGCAGCCAAGGGATGCTAGCTAAATATTTGGAGACTCAAGGAAAACCAGGATAGTAAAGATGGAATGGAAAACTTATAGCTGTAGTAGTAGGCTGGGTGGAATCCTGCAGAAAGAACTTCTAAACATGTTATGACTTACTCTAGTTCAGGGTGGGTTCTACTTAACTTTACTACCAGTTCGCAGCGGTAGAAGCATTTTGATGACGTCGGGTCAGTGGGCGGAGCCTCTTGCCAGTTTTACTACCGGTTCTATAGAACCAGTGCAAACCGTGGGCAACCCACCACTGCTGTAGTTGTTCTTTAATTTTAGAAATTGGCAGTGGACTTTTAATAAAATTGTTGAAGGTAATTGGAAATTAGTGCTCTGTTGAATAATATTAAGGACATAGAGAGATGCTATGCATATTATTTTTGTAATCATTTAATTGATTTAATAACAGCTTTTGCTTTCTTGTCTAGTTTTACACCATGGTGTTTTTTTTCTGATAGAGTGAAATATTTATCATTTAAAAGATTAAGTGAGAGTTGGCAGAAATGTAAGGATGTATTGAGTTCACAATTTGCATAAACTGTATGTAGGAATGAGGAGGTGAATATACATATACATTAAGAAAATTTCCATTCTTACAGGGCTTCAAGCCTGTTGGTTCTTTTTCTATGAGCATAAAACAGGTTTATTCTAGAGGCTATCTTGAGGCTTCTCTGCCCCATAGCACACAATTAAATTTTTGACATTAAAATTTATGTCTCACAGAGGAAAAATATCTCAACAGTTTTTTTTATTATTTTTGAAGGAGAAAGAGAATATTAGTAGAATGAATGGAGAGTAGTGAACTGTTAAGTCTTTAGTTATGAGAAGGTCAGAAGGCATGCATTTGTGTGACTTTCCTTTCTTTTGTCGAACAATTCCTGAATATGTCAGTACCTTTCTTCCCACCGCCCCCCCCACACACTCACTGCAGCAACCTTCTCCCATCTCTTGTCACTCCATAGTACATATCCACCTGCTTTCAAAAGCCGTTTGGGACTTGCAACCTTTTGCCGCTGACTTTGCTTATGGGAAACCAGCAGGTTTCATAATCCCAAATTGAGATCCTTGCTTAACAATGTATGATTCTTATTTAATAATGTAACAGGGATTGCTTGGATTGCTGTTACTAAGCAATGTGGTCACATGACATTACACTTTATGACATCACTTAGTGACAGGAATTCCAGGTGCAATTGTCATCATTAAATGAGTACTACCTGTATTGCTTCAACTTCCACCTCTCCCACGCTACTTTTCCGCCCCTGCTGCATTCAGGGTGTGGAGCCCTAGATGGGCAAAGTGCAGTCTTTTGCTAACCCAGGAGTAATTTTTCTTCTCTATCTTAAAGTTTTAACTGTTATTTCTTTTCTCTCTTTATATTGCCCCTTTCTAGGTTAAACCTTTCCTTTACTATTTCTTATTTTCTTAATCACATCTCCCGGCAAGTTTTAAAATTTCTTCCACCACTTTCTGTACGTGTGTGTGTGTATGTGTGTGTGTGTGTGTGTGTGTGTGTAAAAGAGTACATTTGTGCACCCATAGCTTTTAAAATCATTTCTAATTCTTCTGGGTTTTAGTTTGTTTCTCTATTCCTTAGACAGAGTTCTGGCTTGGCTGGAAAGTCATAATTCTGATTTCCTTCACTGATTCTAAGCTCTCTAAGAAGAAATGTCTTAATGCTTCTCGTAATCTCTGTTTGCCTTAATATCTCTGAGGATTTAATTTCTTTTTCTAACTTCCTCCAGTCGTAAACCTTCATCCAAACTCTGTATTTTGCCTGGCAGCTTCTTGCCTCTTTACATTAAGGTATTATCTACTTTACTTATTACTTATTTCTCAACTGAGAAATTTCCAGCTGAGATACAGTATAAATGTATCTATGTTTCTTTAATTCAGTTTATCTCCTGTTTTAATTTTTTAAAGGAATAATTTGATGTATACATGCATATTTTCCTATAACTTATCAGCTTCCCTGGTTCTTCCAAGTTCCATGAAATCTCGAATATATGATAGAAAAGAGAGTCCTCTTTAGAAGAGAAAGAAAATGTTTGGGAAACTGCAAAGGTGGTTCCATTCTTACAAGATGCCCCAGCTTCTGTTGAAATGGACTAACAGCATAAAAGTCTTAATAGCAGGGCGATTATGGAAGTCAGGATATGGGCACAAACATATAACTGAACTCATTCCTTTTCTATCTATGTCATCTATATGTCATAAGTAAAAAAGGGTGCAACTTGGACAGCATTGTCATAACTGCTACCTTGATCACCTCCTGTAGATACCCTGATAAATTGGCTTCATGTGTTTATGTGTTTTCATACCAAAATTCATGCCTCTTTCATTAAACACAAAATACAGGGCCATATATTAACACCAAGAATACAATTGAATCCCTTGTATTAGTAAAAACCAATTAACTACACAGTGGGATGTGAAACATTAGCATCTACCCTCACTCTTTTTCAAATAAATGATCATACCACTTCTGAATATTATTACAAGATGGTTTCCTCTCTGTGCAGTATGTGAAGCAGTTTTTGGCCAGGGTATATCATAAAATCTGGCAGAAGTACTTTTTGGCAAGCATTAATTCAAGCAGCAATACGTTTTTATGGATAATTAGTTGATTGAATGGCCATGTGAGGTAGGTATCTCTTAATATTAATGATTAATTCACATCTATGAATATCCTCCTAGCTGAAAGTTTTGTGGAAGTGATACTGTTTCAGTTTTTTTAATCAGTCATAGTATTTTATTGCAACAGTAATAAAGACAAATCAATATAAAAAGAATTACAATATGCTTATGAGCAAAAGTCCTTTGCATACCGCTGCTATAGGATAAAGTAATCTATTCAGGAACTAGATAAAGGATCTTCATCAGTGTAATAGCACTTACCTTCTCTCTGATGAGACAGCAAGGGTATCACAAATTCATCTAAACCACTGTCTAATCTCCTGATCCAGATTTGAACAGACTGTGAATTTTGAAGAAGGCTACAAGTACACTGGACTTCTAAATTATTTATTCCTCTTTATGGGGTGCCAAAAAGGAAGAGGCTTTGAAGATTTTGACTTCTAAATGAACTTCAAAATAAAAAAAAATCATCAAAATTGCCTGCATAGTTCAAAAGAAATTCAAAGGGGATGTAATTATGGTTCCTTAAAGTCTACCTTTAAGGCCACATTTTAATGTATAAGTGTGTATATGTGTGTATACACAGATATGTATATATGTATGTGATTATGTGTGTATGCATGTATGTATATAACTATAAATCCATTTAGAGCTTACTTCTTTGGATTTTACTTCTGGTACATGATCCTTCTTTATTATTATTTAATTTTTATTACTTAGGTCTCACAAGAATTGTCTGCATCATCAGTAGATTAAAAATGATTGTACCAAGACCTGTTTGTACATTTTGTTCTGAGATCATCCAAACTATGTTTTATCAACATGCTACATGGAAGTTACTGCTTGTGAAATCAAGATGCTCTTTTGAAGAACTCCAAAGCACTGCACAAAGGGAAATATTTGAAAAAACAGTGTTCCCTTCTTATGTGAAAACATTTCCTTTTTTTTTTCACAAAAGAAAAAATAATGGTTCCACAAATGAAAAAAGTCTGATAATGGATTGACAATGTTCTTTGTTGAGCACACAAAATCACCATGCTAGTTTTATTCCTATCTTCCCTATTGTCCATGTATATGTAGAGGAGGAGCACAGAGTTTATCTTAAAGAAGCAACTCAGGTCAGGAAAATGAGAAAGAAATATAAAATTGTCTCACTTTGATTCGGTTTGGTATAAGAGGGTAGGAAAGAAAATGCTATTAGGCCTTCAAATATTTACTTTAGCCTCCTAGTTAGGGAAGGCCAGGAAACTGATACTAGAAGTTATAATGCACTATTTCCCTATATGCAACAAATTTTGATTAACCAGTTTCTTTACTTCTGGATTTTTGCTATATTAGGAGATATTTCAAGGAAAGAGAGAATTTGACAATTTGCAGATTCTTTCATAAGAGCCATTGGGTTTATTTAATTATTTGCATTCAGCACTGCCAATCATATGAATTAAGAATATGGCTGACAGTGTAAGCAATTTATATTATTTCCTTTTTTTTATGTGACAGAAGCACAGAGGAGGAAATGTTGGTGTACCCAAGTTCTGTCATAATTCAGTCATGACAATGATTCTTTCGTCTTCCCAGCATTGCAAATGCTGGGTGAAGATGATGGTAGAGCATCTTCCAACTGCTTTTGAAAGGACTGGGAATAAGGAAAGGGTTGCTGTGGCCTCAAGAGCTCAATAGTATGACTCACTATAAATGTAACAATATTGAATGTATTCATTTGTGGAATCATTTGTACTTTAGTGTAAGGCAGCTTCTTATGTTCCTATGATTGATAACATATTTGTATGTGTTATATATGTTCTGCTTCTTTACTTTTGTATTTGTGTTTTTGAAATTGAGTTCAATCTAAAAATACTAGAAGAGAAGGAGATATACAATGCAATACACATTTCATATATCAAATTGATTTGACACTTAAACTGATTGCCTCCTTTCCTCCCCTAAAAAAACCCAAAAACATGTTCTATGTGTGTGAAAAATGTTTCTGAGGGGTGATCAGGTATTTAATCTTGTGCTGAAAAGAAATGGCTTTGATTCCTTTCCCTCTTTCTCTCTCTCTCTCTCTCTCCCTCCCTCCCTCCCTTCATAACATCACCCAAGCAAAAAAGAATAAGTTAAAGTCTTCATAAATATGGGTTTTGGAACTTGCCTTTCACGGGGCAATCATATGTCTAAAATACATCTACAATTTTTCCCACCTCAGTTACATACCCAGAATGGGTACAGTGAACTGTTTCCTGGAAGCAGGAGCTATCAGGAAAGTATTCCAGCATTACCACTTGCAACCTTGCTACAATAAAAGAAAAAAGAATTGGTCAAGAACCATGGAAGTATGCTGAGACAGGGCTGAAAAAACAGGTTCTTTCATAAAATCAAGAAATATTTGAGAAATAAAACAAATGCCTTCTTTTACAAAAAGTGATCAAATCATTCCTGCTGAATATATCTATTTCTTGAGTTGGAGCCATTTGAGGGTTGAGGGTACATGCTCTGAGGTTCATAATACCCTTGAAATAAAAAGGAACAGATGATCACCAGCTTTTTGAAACTAATGATCAAATGGCCTCAAATGCCAGCTGGAGACTTTATTGCCTTATATCCATTTTACATTCATTTGACACTCAATAAAGATGTATATAAAAGAAAATTGGATTAATCATAACTCCTAAATAACAAAAATGGGAGAGGAGAGAGAAAGAGAAGAAAAATAAGCTCTGCAAAATTCAGGAGCAGCACCCTGAATTTCAATGAAGGTGAGAAGGGACTAATATAGCAAGAGATCTGCACAGACCTTTTATCTTTCAAATTAGGAGGATGTGTCCAGGATGCTGCCCTTTTACAGGGATGGAGAATGGCTACATTAATGGCCCCACGTCTTCAGAATCAAAAAGTGTGCAAAATTATTCTCATGCCATGCATATTGAATATTAATGGCATCTAATACTGTAGTTTGTTAACCTTTTCTGTTAGTGGTCAGGAATGAAGCATGCTAGGAACAAATGCATGACAGAAGAAGAAAATGTTTCTGGCAGCAATTGGGCTTCATTTGACACTTAATAAAAACCATCAAGTCTGTATTATGTTAGATTAACTGAGATCTGGATACTGTATGACAAGTCATTATTATTAAAGGCAAGTGGAGGGTATTTTCAAATACACCCTGGAGTGACACATGCTAAAATATGTATGGCAAAGTCTTGAATGTCAAGGACATTTTTGTGTAGTGTGTAATAGAAACTACATGAAATGTGCAGTTTGGGATCTATTTTATGCACCATTGAAGGTCTCAGAGCATCACAATGAGTGTTTTATTGAAAGTTGTCATCCACTGTTGTCAGTTCAAGTGAGTAAATACCTAAGATTAATCATCAGTTAGATTTCACACAGTGGCTGCAAGTGCATTCAGAATGGCAAGATAGATGGATAGTTTACCAAATATCATTGTTTTTATAATACAGTGTAATTGTATGTTTCAGTTGTATATAGAGACTTAAATAGCCTTTGTTTCTTACATTCTTTGAAGAATCTGAACAGCATAGCAGAGATAGAAGTGTTCTTTTTCAACGTGTGATAAAACAGGAGTGGAGATCTGTGGGTCTCCAGATAATTGCTTCAACTCTAACTCCCAGTAATGCCAACTACTCTGGCACTCATTGGAGATGAAATCGTAATTCAACAACCTCAAAATACCCATAGGCTTGTCTCCTTTGCTTTAAGGCACTAATTTCAGCAAATTGTAAAAATAGAACAGATGGCATTTATCCATTTTGAGGCAGTTCTTGAATTAGAATGCTCACAGGTGATCTCTTGAACTCACATTTTTAGTTTGTTGAAGGATGAGATAAATGAGTGCATATTTCTAAGAAAATTTAATTCTAAGCATTATAATGACTTTTCAGAAGGACTTGCCTGCATTCAGACCATATGAAACTTACCAATGTGATAGCATACCTTTGAAAGCTGGCTCTCAAATCACACGTACCATCTTCCTAATTCTTACATCCACAACTTCAGCAAATGCAATATGAAAGGTTAGTACTCACTTTTGTTCTATAAAAAGGACTTTTATTTGCAGATGGCGTGCATCATTTTAAAATGGTTTTGTCCATGCTAACTGATCCATGAATAGAATAAAATAAAATTAGGATAGGATAGGATAGAATTTTTTAATTGGCCAAGTATGATTGGACACACAAGGAATTTGTCTTCGGTGCATATATTCTCAGTGTACATAAAAAGACATAGATACACTCATCAAGAATCATAAGGTACAACACTTAATGATAGTCATGGGGTACAAATAAGCAATCAGGAAACAATATCAGTATAAATCGTAAGGATACAAGCAACAAAGTTACAGACTTTTGTATCAACCCCTGCCTTCCAAATCATTGTCCTAAAGTAACTGTTATGCTCTCTAGATTGGATTACAACTTTTGAGAATTCCCAGAAATCATAGCAGCTGTGTTCCTAATACTCTTGGAGGACACAAAATAACAAGTGCCTTTGTGTAAGTCTCTTGTCAAAGGCAGTGTTTGGCTAATTCTATTGAGAGCATTTTCTGCTTACCCTTGGTTAACTGTCAAGACAAAAATGGAAACATTCATTATCTTATTTTCCAATACAACTCATCTCTCATAGCTCTGTCAGTGGCAGCCCCCGTACAGCAGGAATTCTTTTCTTTTTCTTTTTTTTTTAATCTTTCATTCTCACAAGACAGCTAGGCCTGCATTTTCTTTGAGATTTATCCGCTTTTAAAAATTTTCTTTAAATGCAAACAGCCAGTAAAGCTACCACCAGTGAGTCTCTGAAGTCTGATAACAAGGGAAAATATCAAGCCAACTGCTATTACAAGGAGTGTTACATTAAAAAACTGAAACTTTCATGCCTGTCCTTCAAAAGATCTTAGCTGCCTCTGTTGGTCTTCTGTTTTAGACAGCTGTTGCAATTCTTTGCACTTCTATTAAATATCTTATTTCCGCATGTTATTCAGTCAGCAGTGACCTTTATAATAAACCTCTTAAAATGAAAAATGTATCTCATATTGAAATTACAAAGCTGTTATTCGTAACACTTCATTTCTTGTACTGAGGGACTTTTAAAGGGGCAAAAAACACGGTTCAGACAGCTAGATAAAGCAAAGCAGGACAAGACGTTCAGAAAGAAAACGAGGAATAGCTTCCCAGAGGGTATGAAAGACTGTTTATCTTTATTCAGCCTAAAGAAAGAATGTAGGTATTCAATGTTTTGATTTCCTAGATAAAGACTGTTCCCATTCATCTGAAAGAAAAAGGAGTCTGTCACATAATAATGTGGCATTATATTACCATCTGTGGTTCAATTTTGAAGTGACGCCTCTGCACAATAAATTGATATGACTGGATAAATGAGTCTGGTGTCTTGATGGGGCTGAGGAGGAGTAGCACAGTAGGGGCAGCAGACAAAAAAATGCTTCAGGCATGTTGCAAGACTTCGTCTTTGAGTTTCAAAACAGTTTCCATTTAGCTTGGTTCATTGGTCAATTAAAATATATTTCTATACCGGATGCTTCTCTCTCCCCCCCTGAGTTATTTTTTTTTAAAAAAGGCTTAGCAATTTAGCATGCTTTAAAAAATGAGTTGTTGGCATGACTGCCAAATTTATCTAAAATTAAAACGAATATTCCACTATTTGCTGTGAACTTTTAGTACCTACAGAATGACCTGGAAAAGACAGATTAGGGCTGTGTCCCTGACTTGCAGCAACTCATGCCACAATTAAACAGGGGGATAAAATCAAGATCATGTGAAATGTTAATACCACTTAATAATGGCTTGGTAAGGCCACACTTGAAATACTGCATCCAGTTTTAGTCACCGCAATGTAAAAAAGATGTTGAGACTCTAGAAAGAGTGCAGAGAAGAGCAACAAAGATGATTAGGGGACTGGAGGCTAAAACATATGAAGAACGGTTGCTGGAACTGGGTATGTCTACTTTAATGAAAAGAAGGCCTAGGGAGACATGATAGCAGTGTTCCAATATCTCAGGGGCTGCCATAAAGAAGAGGGAGTCAAACTATTCTCCAAAGAACCTGAGGGTAGGACAAGAAGCAATGGATAGAAACTAATCAAGGAGAGAAGCAATTTAGAACTAAGGAGAAATTTCCTGACAGTTAGAACAATTAATTACTAGAACAACTTTTCTCCAGAAGTTGTAAATGCTCCAATACTGGAAGTTTTTAAGACGAGATTGGATAACCATTTGTCTGAAATGTTATAGAGTTTCCTGCCTAAGCAAAGGGTTGGACCAGAAGACCTTCAAGGTCCCTTCCAACTGTTCTATTCTATTCTATTCTATTCTATTCTATTCTATTCTATTCTATTCTATTCTATTCTATTCTATTCTATTCTATTCTATTCTATTCTATTCTATTCTATTCTATTCTATTCATTATGCCCTCACAATGTTTTTGTATTTAGCCCTTACCTTTGTCTTCTCCCAATCCAAGAGTGTGACAGCCTATGCCTTATTAAAATAGTGTTCTTCACACAAACAATCCAAGACCCTCTGATCACAGCTCCACAAAGTACTGTATGCTATATATAATAGGTTAGGTTTTGTTACTTTTATCTTGGAGAGAGGTCAAGTGATTACCAGGGGTTTGGAATTTACAACAGAGGCAAGATGCACTCCCCAATCAGAGATAGTGCACAATCTGGGGTTTCTCTTAGAGCCATGACTCCTGGTCAGAGAGCAGATGGCAGCCATGCAGTGGTAGCTTCCTGCCGGTTCGGCCCAGTTCCGCCGAGCTGGTAGCGGTGACAATATGATGTAACCGAACTGGTTCTGCCTCCCTGCCCCTACTCCCCCACGTTATTCTTTCCTTTTATTTGGCCCCACCCCCAATCTATTGCTGCCTTCTGAGTCCCAGCTGATGGGCTACAAGGAAAAACTGTTTAAACTCTTGCCACCGGGCTTCAAAGGGACGCCCTATAGCTGATCAGTGGTAAAAGGCAGTTTGGTGGTAGACGGGTGCCTCCAAAAACAAATGAGTAGACCGATGCCTGCAAAAATAAATTGGTAGACCAGTGCCTGCAAAAATACATGAGTAGACCCGTGCCTGCAAAAATACATGAGTAGACCAGTGCCTGCAAAAATACATGAGTAGATCAGTGCCTGCAAAAATAAATGGGTAAACCGGTACAGCTCTGCAAGCAGTTAAAAGCCTGGTAGACCAGTACCTCTGCTAAATCCTAAAGAATTGTCACATGACCATCAAGCCACACCCAAAAAATAAGCCACGCCCACAGAACCATAGTAAAAAAGATTAGAACCCACCCCTGCAGCCATGGTCAAGAGAAACCAATCTATCTTATGCTCAAGTTGTGCCCTTTCTTAGACTGGGAGGCATTCAGTCATTCTATGCTTTAGTTAGTTCACAATTAGACTGTACAAAGACTAATTAGACTCTACATGGGACTGCCCTTGAAGATATTTAGAAGCTGCAAATGGTCCAGAATGAATGGTGGAAGCAGTAGTGGAGGACCACAATACGTTCATATCACACCAGTATTACATGATCCACATTGAGCCCAATAGACTCTTGGATGCAATTCAAGTTGGACATTGTCACCTTTAGAGGCCTATATGGGATGGGCCAGGTTACTTGTAGGACTGCCTCTCATTATTTCTGCCCATTCCAGATCTGGTACAAAAGTTGTGCTTCTGGTCCCCTCTGTGAAATGGTGCTATCTAGCAGAGTGTTGAAGACATTTCTGTTGGGTGCCTACCTTGTAGAATAGCCTCTTCCCCAAAGGTAGGATTGGCCCATTTTGATCTTCAAAAAAGCCATGAAGACTTGGTTCCCCCTCCTCCCCCAACAATAGGGGCAGGATGTGGATGAAATTGACACAGTACAATTCATCTATGAATGTAAATGTTATCAGGGATTAAATGCTTGTTTTTGTTTAATTTCTTTTCCCACCCCCACCCCATTATATTGTAATTATTTTTTTCTTATTTGCTGCCCAGAATTGCTCCTGGTAAATGGGCAACTGTATATATTTGTTATTTGTTTGGCTGATTGATTGATAACTAAATCATAGGGTTTGAAGGGACTTGGAAGTCTTCTAATCCCACCCCTGTGGTATAGAAATCCTCATACCATCCTGGACAAATGGTAATCCATATTTTTATTGAAAAAGTCTAGGGAGGAGCATCTACAACTTCAGGAAGTAGCCTCTTCCATTGTTTAAGAGCTCTCACAGGCAAGCGATTTCTCTTTATTTCAAGTTTAGATACGTGGTGCAATACTGTAACAAATATATAAAAGATAGAAATTATCAATGATAATGAATTGACATAAAACAAAATCAATTGGATAAATTACTAGAATCTAAAGAAGCGAAATTGATCTCAAAAATCTACAAATATTTATTGGAATACGATTTGGCAGAAGAATTGGTCAAAGGTCAGATGATAGCGTGGGCAAGGAATATAGGATATAATATACAATTAGAGGAATGGGAAAGGGTATGGGAAAGCATTTATAAGATGACAAAATCGGTAGCCTACAAAGAAAATCATTATAAAATGTGGTATCGGTGGTATCTGGCTCCTGTAAGACTAGCCAAAATATTTCCAAATTAAATCCAACTTGTTGGAAATGTAAAAAAACACAGGGGACTTTTTATCATGTTTGGTGGCTCTGCCCAGTAGTTTAAAAATTTTGGAGCAAAATAAAATCATGGATAACAGAAATAACAAAATACGAAATTGAATTAGAACCTGAGGTTTTCCTACTAGGCATGATCAAAGGAAATATTAGAAAAGATATTAAGTATTTAATTTTACCTATAATTATGGCAGCTAGGTTATCATTAGCGCAATTGTGGAAATGTGATCGCTTGCCAACAGAACAGGAAGTAATACAGAAAATATTTGCATGCGCAGAAATGGACAAATTAACCTTACAACTAAAAGATAAGGAGGACTCAGATTATTATATTATATGGAATAAATGGTATCAATGGACAAAACAGCGGAAGAAGAAAAGTGAGTAAGATGGAATCTAGAAGAAATTGATGTAATTAAAAACAGCACTGTCAGATGGATATAGTTGGAATAGTGTATATATGTATATGTATATTAAAAAGTTATTAATATGTTAGTTAGTTAATATATGAAGTTGAGTAATAGTACAAGTACATTTGTCTTTTGTTCTATTTTCTTTTGTTTATCTTTTTGCTTTTGTTTGACTAAGAAATTTGTGTATTTTAAATGTTTGTTTTTTAAAGTCTTAATAAAGGTTTGTTTTTAAAATTAAAAAAAAAGAAATTATCAATGATAATAGCAAAGTTCTTAAATGCATATATACCCACCATTAGTTAAATGCCTAATAAAATTGCAAATACACACACACACACACACACACACATTTTAGATTTAGTATCTTCCATTGGCTCATGGAATCAACCTAATAATTTGTTTATATTAAGATGAATACAAAAATGATGTCATATCTTTCACATTTATTTTGCCTCATCTATTGTATGACATTTTGGAAAGAGCAGTTGGCTGTCAAAGGATTTTTATGTAAAATAAAAGAACATGTAGAAAATAGATATTTCATCTTTATATTATGCAAAGAGCATTGTAAATTAATACTAATTTAAAAGGAAAAAAAATCAAAATTAAATAATGTTCAATTTCAAAAGGCATGCTGGACCTGGAAGCCATCTTTTGTATAGGGCCTTCAGGCCTGCCACATTTACTGCTGGGGGAAATTGGGAGGTGGGATTATATGGAGCATAATAATATTCCTTTCTCAGAAAGTCAAGGCCATCTTGCCCTGCACCTGGGAGGCTGGATCTGGGAGGCATTTCCAGTTGGGATGGTGCTTTAATTGGATCATGTGATGGACTTGTGGATGTTGGGCAGGGACTTGAACTTTTTTTTGGGAAAACCTGGAAACTTTCAGATTTGGGTTTTCCCAGATGTGCCGATATGACATCTCTAATAAAATGTAGCTTTGAGGAATTTCAAACCTCAGAGTTCTTTCGTTAGTGGGTGTTACTTGGAACCCTGACAAAACATACTTTTCTTTTATTGTAAAATATAATTGCCTGACCTCCTAGAGACATTTTCAAGTACATTCACCATGTTTCTGTACTCACAAAAAACTACAGACTATCTGTTAGCACTTAAATTCTTCAGCAGGCTAAGGAATACTTTCATTCTCATTAGCGTTTACCTTTGTATTCTCATTGCTGTGGAGAAAAAGCTGGTGAAAAGGTGGGTGAGAAGTTACTTTTATCATTTTTATTCAGATCACCTGTTCTTTTATTTATGAACGCATTCTTCCGAAGTCAGTTGAGAACATTAGTCTCTGTGCAACACATTGGCTTGTTTTTGAGGTGACTGTAAAAGTAGCATAATTGGCTTTCTTGTTTATTGCCGGGAAACATTTTGGTCCAGAATAAGTCTTGCTGTTTTCATTTTTTTAAAAAAACAACAAAATAAATTCATGTGTAGAACTAAGAGGATTTAAGTCTACCTCTTAGAGCCCAGTAGATTTTGTTTTGTTGTTATGTATTAGGACCATGGAGTGTGTGGAAAATAGTTCGCACAAGAGTTCCAGGGCACAAAAAAATCTCCATCCTTTTTTTTTTATTGTTGCCCTTTGCCACTGCTCTGTGCTTCTGGGAAATGATGTGCAGACTTTAAAGAATTCCAGATAGGTGTTACGTTTATGCCCCCACATGTTCTAAAATACCTTTTCTTGAACTAGGTGTGCAGCATTGCATCTTCTTAGCGTGCATATTATTTAGGAAGGACCCTAGCTTACCAGCAAAACATCTGCTTCGCATGCATAACATTTCTCATGTTGCTACAATAAGGGACAGTTGAGCTCATTTTTGTGTTTGATTGTTATATTGTTATTGTTATATTGTGTTTGATTGTTGTGTGTGTGTGTGTGTGTGTGTGTTTTTTAAATATATTAACTTTGCATAATTCAGGGCAGCGTACATGATCAGTAACAGTGAAAATTCGTAAGATTGACATAATAAAACAAAATGAAAACAAAACCACAATGCAAAATAACAACCCGGCTACCCATAAAGGGTGGGAAGGAAAAGAGAAAAAGAAAACTCACCCAGTAGGTCAAACAACCTCACATTCAATATCTGGGAAAAACAAACAAACATCCAGATATTTAAAGGCAGGCAGACTAACTGATTTTTGGTGAGGGTAATGCATATCCATCCATTGGAGAGATTCTTGTAAGCAGAATATGCATTGTGTTTAAGTTCTGGGTTTCTTCAAGTGCCCCACTATCTTGCTTGAAACTGGAGTGGTGTCCAAGAGCTGGAGATGTGCATAAAGGTGCTTTCTAATCCTTTTTCTTCTCTACCAGCTGCCATGCTCATTTGGTAACATCCCTCATTTCAGAAACAGTTTATTTTTGACTCCCAGTTTTTTGCAGCTCTGCTTCAGTTTGGTGGTTGTATGAACCAGAAGCAGGCTCATTTGCTTAGAGTAGCTGAATGAAAGAGAAAAGAGGGATCAAGAGCTAATAATAATAATAAAAAAAGGAATGACCACAATTTTGGCACTGCACACTTTGCTCCTTGAAGTACTTTTCTCAAAAAATAGGTGAGCAGCCTTGGTCTTTTTGTCATCCTTTCCTTGGGCAAACACCATGTGTTTGTCTGTGCCAAAAGGGAAAAAAACCCACTTTTGCTTCCCAATAAGAGTCACAGCCATTTGGAGCAAGACAGACTTCTGCCCTTAGTCTTAACTTGATATGATGAGTTTGGTTCTATAAGAAGACACAGGAAAACTGTTTTCTGAAGTGCAGCAAGGCCATGAGTAGACTGTTATAGATTCATGTCTTTAACAGATGCTTAATAAGATACCTTCATCCTACAGCAAGTGGGATATGCACATGAATCTATTATATGCTTTGGAAAAATATACACTCATTCTTATAGTCTAATATAGAAAAAGCATAAATAAAACTCTTTTTTTTGACAGGAAGGAAAGTTACAGAAAACAATGACCTCTATGAAGAGATGGTAGTCTACAGTCAGTTTTAAAATTCCATATTTTTAATGTCACTTGTCTCCTTGTTATTTCCGGAACAGAATCTGATAAAATTTGCAGCAATTATCAAATTTCCAACATTTAATTTTAGGAGGATTAGGGTACTACTGATGCACACTTTTAGTTTGTGCAGAAAAATAACACTCTTTCTAAATGCACTGTAGGTGATTGGCAGGGGTTGTGTGGAAATATAAGAGATGAACCTACTGGTGTATGTTTATTATTATTATTATTATTATTATTATTATTATTATTATTATTATTATTATTATTATTATTATTTAATTTAATTTATTTATTTATTTATTAAACCAGTTCTTCCTGGAACAGGTATGTGGCTAATTCTGGTCCAAAGATACTCGGGGCAAAGGTCTTAACAAGAAACAACAAACAGAGCCAGTTTGGTCTGATGGTTAAGACACGAGACAAGAAAGTGAGAGTCTGGGAATTCAAGTTCCACCTTATTCATGAGTGCCAGCTGGATGACTTTGGGCCAGTCATTCTCAGCCCAACTCACCTCAAAGGGTAGTTTTTGTGAGAAAAATAGAAGAAAGGTGTATTGGATATTTTTACCACTTTGAAGTATTTGTAAAAAATAATAAAGTGGGATTCAATAAACAAGCAAACATAAAATAAGCTGAAGTTATGGACTATATGATACAATTTAGGATATCTTCCTCTGTTCTTCCCTCCAATTTTGTAGTCAGTCAAGATATTTTGATTGGAGCAAAGAATGGCAAAATAATGGTTTAGTCAAAAGTGCTAAGTTTTGAAGAAGAAATGACATCTGCACTTTTGTTGTTGTCCAGATTGGAATGAAGCATGTTCATACCCATCTATTTTTCCATCATCAGTAAATGAACATTTATTCCAGATTAGTCAAATGCTCTTTAGATTTTGAGCAGATGTCAGATCTGATCCATATACACTTGTATCTATGGCAAATTGTCTTTATTAACAGTTAAGGTACTGAGTTTAAAAATCACTTCATTAAAGTGGAAGGAATATTGGCCACATTATCTGGTTCTGTAGGAGAAAGAAAGATTTAATTAGACTTCCTGGTCAGCAGACAAGCAGAAGATTGCATTATTATTGAGTTACTTATATTCATTCTGAGTTCGTGGAGCAATTAGGCCTTTCCATCTTAAAATACTGGCTCTTTTATTCAGTGGCTTTGAAAAATCTCATCACTACTTATTTCTTTGGAAGCTGTCTGTTTAAAACACTGGCACCTCAATACAGCAAACAACATGTGAAGGAGTAAGATTATTTAAGACAAATTCTCATGGAAACTAGTTATTTCAGTGCAGTTGGCTGTTATGAAAGTCATATTATACCAGTAGCATAAAGAATAGCCAGCACTTTACAAGCCTCATAAAATAACATAAGCCCTTGTGGGCACACAATAATTGCCCTGTATATATTCTTCTAAAAATGTAATTACAGAATTTGTTTAATATTTATTAGTAGGAATTAAAGAGAAAAATAAATTTTAGAGAACTAACTACATTTTTCTGAAATTAAATTATCTTGGCAAAAATGTATGAGCCATATATATATATATTTTCCCTGAAGGGTAAATTATAAGTTCAAGGGGATAAGAAGACTGTTTTAATGAGTGAAGAAAAAGCATGTTTTAGAGAACCTAGACCAGTGATAGGATTGGTGTGTCAAAGATTCAGAAAATAAGATTCAGAAGATAAGTATTTACCCTGCTATCTAGGCCACCCTGAACAGCAGCTCTGAGGTTGGGCCTCAGAATCAAGTCAAGGCCTGTAGCACCACTGCTGCTACTCAAAAAGATACTTTGTGCCAATCTTGTGTGAACCTTGTGGAATAACACAATTGCCCCCACAGCTCAAAGTACACTGTACACTGTACAGTGTACAACACTGTACACTGCTTACTTCCAGACAATGTTCTCTTTCTGTTGACATGTCCCTGCAGCTTATCTGAGGCTGCTCTGCTTTGCATAAACTTCATACTTGAAGCAATTTTGATGAATGCTGTTCAATGGCCCCTGCAAAACCTACGCAGAAGCATGTCCCATTTTCATATGATTTTTAGAGACCCCAGAGCTGCATCAAAATTGCTGGTATAACTTGCCATTCTCACATGGCCAGCATGGCCTCCAAAATTCATGCAAGCGTGGGGTAACTAAATTGTTCTGCCACACACTGATTAGTCTTCCTACTAGGACTACAAATCATGCTAGAAGGCTTTGACTTAGATATGATTTTGAATAACATGGTGTGGGAATTAAATTCTCAGACTTAGAAAGAATCTAAGAATATGTGGAAAGAATCAAGGGTTGATGTCTCCTAATAGGTTATAAGTAGATACCTCATCTGAAAGGAAATCACTATGTCAATTCTAAGAGTGTCACCTTATATTTTCTCTCTAATAAGTATTTATGATCAAAGGTATTTTCAAACTTGTTTCTTGGATACTGGTAGGTATCTTCTTGCCTCAGTTGTGTGAAGGAAGTTTGACACATAATACAAAAGAATTTCATAGTAACACAGGCCAACATGCTTTGAATTTGACATGGATCTCTCTCTCTTTCAGGTCTCAAGAAAAGATTATTTCAGTTAAAGAATGATGTATGATTACTTATTCTCTTCACTTTCTCCCTTGAAAGTAAGCTTTATCATGTTCAGGGAAGAGCATCAATATGCTTTATATCCCTCTCCCTTGTCTGTAATTTTGTCCATAGATATTTGTTACTCTAGGAACAATTTTCATGTCCAAATTCATTTCAATATGCCTCATGCAAAAACTTTATGGCAGTGGTGGAATTCAATTTTTTTTACTACCAGTTTTGTGGGCATGGTGTGGCTTGGTGGGTGTGGCTTAGTGGGCATGGTAGGAGAAGGATATTACAAAATCTCCATTCCCACCCCATTCCAGGGGAAAGATACTGCAAAATCTTCATTCCCACCCCATTCTAGGTCCAGCCAGAGGTGGTATTTGCCGGTTCTCCAAGCTACTCAAAATTTTCTCTACTGGTTCTCCAGAACCTTTCAGAACCTGCTGAATAGCAGCCCTGCTTTATGGGTAATTTTAAAATTTAAGGGAACACAGTCTGGAAACCTCTGCTGACTGCTATCAAATTTGGCATATTTCGTTTTTTTAATTGTTGTCTACTAAATTCATTTTTCTTTTGGTAAGGGAGAAAGAAAGAAGAAAAGAGAGTGGTGACTTTTAAGAAACAGATTTTAAGGACACATGGATCAACAGACCCCAAACAAATTTAGATGATAATTACCTGATAAAATGTATAAGCTTTTCCTTCATACATAAAATAAAACATTATAGCCACTTATAAATAGTTTCCATATTAAATAATAAGAATGCAGATTCCCCAATCCAAAGGTAGAATTTCACCCATTGCTGACCATGAGATGTTGTCAAGGCCTCCCTGACATGTGGAGGTTTTGAGCATCTGGATGGGGGAGAAAAGGCTTCAGCTGAGCCCGGGCAAGCCTGACTGACTGAATTGGCTTTTAAGCTGCCTCCTGCTAGCTCTGGAATTTTCCATCTTTAACACAGAACTTTAACGGATGGGAAACACAGTTAGAAAACTCAGCATTTTCCCCAGTCAGAATTGGTGTATGATTTAGCAATTGTCCTGGACTCTTGGCTCCTGCTCAGTGAAAAAGTGACAACTGTGGTCAGGGGAACTTTTGTACATATTCATCTCATAACCAATTGTATCCATCCCTGGACTGGAAGGCTTTATTCATGGAGACTCATGCTTGATTCAGTTCCCATTTGGGTTACTGTAATGCACTGAACATTGGCCTGCCCTTGAAGAGCACTTGCAATCTGTTGCTAGTCCAGAATGTGAAGATTTAATGCTTCTGATTAGCACATATAACATGATTGTTTTGTAAGCTACACTGGCTCCCAATAGACTATTCATACAATTCAAGCTGCTAGTTTTCACCTATAAAACTCTTCATAGTATCAGGCCAGACTGTATGTGGGTGGTTTCTCCCTTCTCCCCACCAGATCTAGTAGAGAAGGAATGCTCCAGCTCCCTTATAATCAAACAACACCATTTTGAGGATGCTGGAATCATGCTTTTCCAGTGGCAACTATGAAACAACATCTCTTTGGGGATTTGGAAGACCCCAGCCTTGCTACCCTTTCACAAGGCACTAAGACTAGGCTGCAGCCCAAGGTATTTGAGTCGGGTGCTTAGAATAACTCTGCTATAGCAGGGGAGATAGGGAGAGGGAAAGGGAGGGAGGGAGGGAGGGAGGGAGGGAGAGATTTCTTTGAATGTATAAAATGAACTTTAATTGGATCTTTGCTTATGAACCAACATTAGTAAATGTACTTGGATATCATCCTAATAACAAAAAAGGCAAAAACAATAGTTCAGTTTCATATTCACATAAAATGAAGAAGCCCATGGTTTGATTTTTTTCTTTGTTTCTTAATTCAGCCATTCTACCAAATAAGGAATTTGCCTCAGCAACTATTCTTCCTGTTGTTAGTTGCGAAGTCATGTCCGACCCAGCATGACCCCATGGACAATGTTTCTCCAGGCCTTCCTGTCCTCTAACATCCTCTGGAGTCCATTTAAGCTCACGCCTACTGCTTCAGTGACTCCATCCAGCAACCTCATTCTCTGTTGTCCCATTCTTCTTTTGCCCTCAGTCTTTCCCAGCATTAGGCACTTCTCCAGTGACTCCTTCCTTCTCATTAGGTGGCCAAAGTATTTGAGTTTCATCTTCAGGATCTGGCCTTCTAAAGAGCAGTGATGATTGATCTTCTCTAGGACTGACCAGTTTGATCTCCTTGCAATCCAGGGACTCACAGGAGTCTTCTCCAGCACCATAGTTCAAAGGCCTCAATTCCTTGGTGCTCAGCCTTTCTTATGGTCCAACTTTCACAACCATACATTGCAACTGGGAAAACCATAGCCTTGACTATACACACTTTTGTTGGCAGGGTGATATCTCTGCTTTTTAGTTTGCTGTCTAGATTTGCCATAGCTAATGGATCTTACATTCCAGGTTTGTATGGAGAATAGATCTTTACAACATCAGACTTTCCTTTCACCACAAGATACATCCACAGCTGAGTGTTCTTTTGGCTTTGGCCCAGTCGCTTAACTCTTTCTGGAGCTACTAGTACTAGCCCCCTGCTCTTCCCCAGTAGCATACTGGACACCTTCCAACCAGGGATGGGTTCTAACTTTTTTTACTACTGGTTCTGTGGGCATGGCTTATTTTGTGAGCATGGCTTGATGGTCATGTGACAATTATTTAGGCTTTAGCAGAGGTACTGGTCTACCAGGCTTTTAACTGCTTGCAGAGCTGTACCGATCTACCCATTTATTTTTTGCAGGCACTGGTCTACCCATTTATTTTTGCAGGCATTGGTCTACTCATGTATTTTTTCAGGCACTGGTCTACTCATTTATTTTTGCAGGCACTGATCTACTCATGTATTTTTGCAGGCCCTGGTCTACTCATTTATTTTCTTTTAACACTGATCAGCTGTAGGGTGGCTCTTTGAAGCACCCGGCAAGAATTTAAACAGTCTTTTTCCCTCTAGCCATCAGCTGGGACTCAGGAGGTAGCAATAGATTGGGGGTGGGGCCAAATAAAAGGTAAGAATAATGTGGGGGAAGTGCGAGGGGGTGATGGGGATGGGGTAGGGGGGGCAAGGGGCAGAACTGATTAGGTGACATCATATCATCACTGCTACTGGCTCAGGATAACTGGGCCAAACCGAGAGGAACCTACCACTGCTTCCGACCTGAGGGGTTCATCTTCTAGCATCATATCTTTTTTTTCCTTTTGGTACTGACCATGGGGTTTTGAGTGGGTTACCATTTCCTTCTCCAGTGGATCATGTTTTCTCAGAGCTCTCTACTATGACCTGTCCATCTTGGGTGGCACTGCATGGCATAGCTCATAGCTTCATTGAGCTACACAAGCCCCTTCACCATGACAAGGCAGTAATCCATGAAGGGGAATTTTGTCTAGGATACCAATAAAATACCAATAAAACGTGTATATCTTGTAATAGATTCTGTGCTCATGAAACACCCTATTGCCTCCAGGTGCAATGAAGGATACATCTTAAAATGATTGTTAAATATATAATCTGGAACCATCAATTTCTGCACATGAAATGATGAAGGAATCTTTCTTTCAAGCATCTAAATCTAGTTCAGACTATGCTTAAATTCATATCTGAAATACTGTGTCTAAAGTTACATGATTGCACTAATGTAGTTTTAGTATTTCATCTGACACCTACTGAAAGATATATACAATCCTATCATTGTTATTTCAATAAATTGTGTATCTATAATGGAAACTTGTTCCAGACCAACATCACACAGGCTCAGCCTTACACTCTGCCTCAGTTCTGTTTCTGTATGTCCCAGGAATATGGGGCTAAACCGGTGGTGGAATTCAGCTGGTTTGGGTTGTTAAATTGCTGGCTGGCCCTGCCCCTCCCCTCCCTACCCCTTCCAGGGGTCCCCATGTGCCCTGTGTTTGCTCCCAGTAAGTGCAGGGAGGCCTACTAGGCCCAAAATGAGGGGTGGGGGGGCGTGGCCCTCCGCTGCCTGTTTTTGCTCCCAGGAAGGTGCCGGAGGTCGAGTGCTACCTGTCACACACCCCTGGCCACGCCCATCATGGCCATGCCCACTCAACCAGTCATTAGGGCAGAGAACTCGTTATTAAATTATTTGAATCGCACCACTGGGCTAAACCAAGAGAAGCTTGGTAAATGGAAGACCAAAAAAAGATGAGGTAGAAGAGACCTAAGACAGGACAAAGGCAGAAAGGCTACTGGAAAGGGAAAAATTTAAGAGGGAAAGGGACTCATGGAGAAGAGAAAATAGAATAGAAGGAGAGAGGAGAAAGCAGAATAGAAGGGGATAGGAACAACTGACCTGAATAATAGCAATGGGTTTGAACCTGATTTTATTGTGTTTTGCCAAAAACTTGAAATCAATATATCTGATGTTACTTCTACAATAATATGTTTTTCTAACTGATGTCAGTGTCTTGTTTTTAATTTGGGCTATATTCGTATTCAACCCAGGCTCAATAAAATAAGATCTTATCATCAACTTCTAGGACAGAACCCATTACAGCATGAAGCATTGCTTTATTGTATAATTCTGCCTGACATACTACTTAAAGAGCATCAATATTATTTTACTTGTATAGCTGTGTATATTTATACATGCTGACAGTATTAAAAATTGGCAAGCCCAACTGTCAGCAGACTGCAATTTTATCCTTAGATTTGACACACTACATTGTTCAAAGTTTTAAGTCAAAAGGTTATCTTGATATTTCTAATTAATGGGCTTTTCAGTGAATAAAAATAATGGTTGCTTGTTTCTCTATGCCCATTACAGAATCACAAATGGCAGAAATAGAGAAACAGAAGAATTTTAAATGTTGTGCCAATGAAATGAAGTTTAACTTGTTTTAAAAGACACAGAAACTTTCCACTTCTCTTCCTTTCATCTCCAGACTGTATAAACATGGAAAGAGCAGTTTTAAATAGAAGCAGCATATGCCCAAATGGCAGCTTTAATCATAAATGGTTCAGTTTAAACTAGTTTTCTTTCAGGCAGATGCTAAGTACCATTACCAGATTTCTAAATGTCAGTCAGACAGTTCTCATATTTTCCTATCTCTAATATTTTGAATTATTATTTTAAATAGTTATGTTTCTAATATTTGTCAAATTGAAGCAATTGCTCTTAAGATGAGACATAGACAGCCAGTTTGACATTGGCTAAAATTAGTTCCCATGTTTTCTTGATCCCCAACAAAAGCTTCATGGAAATAGAAAATCCAAATGAGTGCCTTTATATTTGTGCTGTAGACTCTAGTAATCAGTTTCATGCACTTCCTTTCTTTTTGCAAAAATTCTCCTCTATGTATGTTTCTGAGTTCTGGCAAGATACTTCCCAACAGAAGGGGCCATTATTACTGAAAATGTAATCACATTCTGTCCTAAAACATCAGCTACAGATGATCTATTTAAAAAAAATACAAAAATAGATTTTAAAGGAGTACAGCATGAATACTCCACCAATGTTTTCCATGGAAATTGTATACTTTATTCTTCATAAAAATCCAGCTACAAATTCTATTATTCCTCTACTCTATGGTCATTCTATTTTTTCCCATGAGAGACTATGTAAAAACAGAGCTCCCCCACCACCCAAATCTTACCCCAGAGACTGAAATGGATTAAACTATTCTTAAACCCACTTGAAATTTGTTGGACCATTTCTGAAACTCTAGAGTTTCCATCACTACTTTAGGAGTAGATTACTTTTTTTTTTCCTACAGCTACATTTTAAAATTAAGGAACAATCTGTTTCTTTCTTGCCATCTGTGTCTGTCAGTCTAATTTCAAAAACATTAAACGCACGATCAACTTTGATCTTTGGTAAACATGATTTGTCCTTCCTACAAGGAGAAGCGATGGGCAAAGCAGCAATATATGGAGGTCAGAAAGAGAAAGGGGAAAAAATGGCAACAGAAGGGCAGGAATGGTTTACATCAACTTTTTGCTAATGTTCTCCTGCCTACCATTAGCTTCAATGTACTTTTGACTTTGACCCTACCTAATGCAGTTTAGTTACATTAGTTCAGAGGAAAAAGTAATTAACTGCTCTGTTACCATATAATTTCCTTTTGGGCTAGTGCCTGAACTATAGAATGACCTAGGCAGCACATTCATCAAGTAGAAGCCACAATATTTTAATATGTATCATGGTATCCATATGCAAATGACATGCATTATATAAAATGTATCAGTCACATCATGAAGTGAATGACATAATGTATGTCCTTGTTTGCACAGCAGTGTCATGACTCATCTAATGTTATTTTCCTCCTTGGTAGATGCTCTGCTTGGTATAGCCAAGATCTAATGAAGGAAGTCATAAGCTGTCAATTTTGGGAACTTTTCAACAAAACCCATAACTTCATTACTGTGATCTGTGATAGTTACAAAGCTACAAAATTCAGGGAAAATATCACAATTCAGTTAATTGGGGGAAATTATTCTGAATCGTATCGCAATCCCAGACAGAATTAAGCATGTCAAATCTCTTGACTTGACTTGTCTACACTGTGAAGAAATTATGTAAAAAAATATTAAACCTAAAACTACAAAATCAATTCTGTTTGTAAGATATCATTAAATATATATTCTTTTTTTTTTGTATAAATACTAGGGGGAAAGTTGTAGAAAAGAAAAGAATAAACCATGTCAAACCAATGAATGAAAAAAAAAACCTGCATTATTTCTGAGTGGAGATAGATACAAGATAGCTAGATAGTAGATGATAAACAGATATTCCTTTTATATATATATATATAGTCACTTTAAGTTTTTCTGGTCATTTCTAAAGATAAAGAATATAATCCAACAACAAAAGGCATGAGATGAGATGTGTTCCTTTTAAACCTCTTTGATTGCAGAAGGATGAGCAAATTCTTTACAATTTCAGGGGAATGATATAAGCAAAAATAGTAGATTTGAACAGGGCAAAAAGAGCCCAAGAAAGAGAGAAAGAGAAATAATGTGGAGAGGTGAGTTAAACCAGTGTCAGATTTTCAGTTGATACTTACATTAAGCCAACATTAGCATAATCATTTATTGATTTAGTATTTAAAGAAACCACAGTAGCCAGCAAAACATCAGGAAATCAGTCATACAGATATATAAATCACAAAATCCTGAAGCTCAGCACTGCCCACACTGGAATATTCTTCACAAATCTTCTGTTTAATTTGATAACTTTCCCAGCAATCTCTATAAATCATAATTTTAGTAACTGGAGATCTATAATTAATTTCAGAATATTTCAGTGATTTTGAAGCATGCTTAATGCTCTCTAATTATTTAATATTCTTTATTATTAGCTTCCAATATAGAATTTGCAATAACTGCTGCTGAAATAACAGATTTTGGCAAAGATACATTATAAAAAGAGTTAATCAGTCTAATCTCCTTTTAATAGCCATCCAAAGAATTGGCCAACTCTATAATTTGTGGAAATACAGGTAACATATCTTTTTATTATAGAGGAATGGATGAGTGAATAGTAAACATAATCATCATTTAGTCTCATGCTGCATTGAGAGAGTCATTATGAATGTAAAATCCAGTATCTTGGCCACTGATTCCTCCCCCCCTCCTCAGAGCTTCCAGAGAGAAAATTATTTCATGATGTATGGTTATTCTGAAACAAGCTTCTGAGAAGGATGCTGTGGGAACCCCACAACTTTAGGGTTATGGTATACAGCCTATAGCTAGCAAAGAATTTCCTTAAATTTTGTCTCTCTCAAATTTTGCCATCTGCCTCATGAAACCTATTCTGACATATTGTCTGATGCCAACTAACATTCAAAAGACTGACAGCTATTTCACAGCTGTGCGATTAGCATTCCTCTACCTCAAACCGTGACTACTTAAGGAACTGTGTTTAAATCAGCAAGAAGCAAAAGAAGATTTATCCTAGCCCCTTTTGGGGATAATATAATACATATAATAAAGCTAGGAAAAGAGCCAAGGAACATTTCCTCTGACCTTGTGATTAAAAGTTGATATCTAATAAAACCTGCAAAATCCAATGGAAGCAAGCAGGAAATGTTTGTTACAATTGATTAATTCATTTTTAATTAGTAAGTAATGAGTTTGGCTAAAAATATCATTTAAATGTTGTGGGTTTTTTCCTAAAAAAATGGAACACATACTCTTTTAATCTTTATAACTTCTGATTTCTATGGTCTCTGATGTATATCTTCTTCCCACAAGCTTTGTGATGATGTATTTTAGCCAAAAGATCAATAACATCTTAGGTGTTTTCAGAATTTCAGCTGTTCTTCTATATTTTTCTCATTGGAGATTTTTGGTGATGCTGCTTGTGACTTTCACACCTTTCTACTTTTATATCCCTAACTACTTATTGTTTTTCACATGAATATTTAAAACAATTAGTGACTTTTCACTCTTCCTTTGAACTTTTAAGTAAGGTTAATTTCACTTATATCTTGTGAGATCTATCTGTATCCCAAAGAAATGATTTTTAATATGAAATAAATTTCATATTAAATTTGTGTTGTGGACTAAAAATCCTACGTCCAGCAAGTGGAGGAGGCCAACAGATAAAGAGAAACAATTATTCAGCAAAGATTGTTGGATATTTTCCACTTGAGCAGATGTGAACTCTGTTGGTTGTAGTACTTATAAATGAGTATAATCCAGTATACCCATTTCTTATTGTGCAATGCATGCTTTCTTCTTTCATGGTTAAATGCTACTTTTCCTTCCATATGGTTCTTTTAAAATAACAACTGGTCACTTATCCTATCCTAGAATAGTTTGACATGCATAATGATTTTTCCTTGGTTTTCTTGCATGTGATTTGTCTATTTAGAGATCATGGAAAAGGGCTCTTATCAGTAGGACTATCTATCTGTATACTATTAATACATCATTATACCAAATAACATTGAAACTCAATTGACATCAGGACACATTGTATTGGAAGAATGAGGAAATGGTTTGCAAATAATTTCAAAATCTGTGATCAATTTGGCTCAGTTTTAATCTCTGTTACTTGTTTTTACTTTTAATTGCATTCAGTGATGTCTGTAATCATAAAGTCATACATAGATGATTATGTTTTGTGGGGTAGAATCCTGCGTTATCTTCAGTGGTGAGATTCAAATAATTTAACAACCGGTTCTCTGCCCTAATGACTGGCTGGGTGGGTGTGGCTGGATGGGCGTGGTCAGGGTGGGTGTGGCCAGGGAGCATGATAGCACTCAGCCTCTTGCAGCACTCTGCCAGCCAAGATGGGGCACGGGAGTTAATTACAAAATGTGGGCTTTGCTTTCTGATATCCAGATCCAGCGACCAAGGGTGTGAACTGCACAGAAAATACACTTTTGTTTATGGTGAAATATCCCCAAAGTCAGATGTACACTAAATGTAGACTGACTTTTAGCTACATATCTCCCCAGAAAGCAGCAAAGTTTGAAGCTCCAGTAAAGAGGATTCATTTTAGGATGAGTAACCACTGTTTGCATGTTGGAGGTTCCTAAATGCTGGGAAACTCTGTATTTTATAGAACATCTGAGGTAGGGGTGGAGAATAGCCCTTCTCTGCCTGAGGCTATAGAGATCCAGCATCAATCAAAACTTTTTTTTTTTTTTGTGAAGCAACTGATCAACACTGACAGTAAGCCACTAGTATATGAAAATAAGAGCAAACTCCATTCCCTTCTAGTGATGATGATGTTACCTAGTTTGGTGATGAAACATCTACAAGAAAATCATCAAGCTGAGAGAGCACCAAGGAACCCACAGTACAACTCTAAACTACAAATATTATCTTCTATCAATAAACACTTTTTGGTTAGACAGACTCAGAGCCTGTGTTATATGAGATGGTTCCCAGTGGATTTCATTCTAAATTTTGATATGATTTCTGTAAATAAGGAATGTAGAATTATAATGGCTGAGTATTTGATCCTTCATACATTAAAAAAATACAAAGCTAAGGGGTAAACAAATAAAAAAACAGATTTGAAAAAAGAAAAGGTTCAGGAAAGAAAAAGAGTGAAAGTGTAAGAAAAGAAAAGGAAAAGAAACTGAAAAAGAATTACTTCCAAGTTTCTTTGGGACAGATATAAGTTTTAAAAATTATCAAACTCTTACTCTAAAATTAACATTTGCCTATATTATTTCCATAATCCTTTATTTAATCATCAAAGCCCAGATCAACTTTTAATTTCAGTTTCTCACAAAAAGTCCAGTAATGGTTCATATCGCTTTAATCACTATTTGTTAATGAAACCACAACTGATTTATTTAATTGCACCATTTAAACAGGAATTGAAAATCTTAAACTCTAGTGTAGACCCATGCTTCTCAACTTTGGCAACTTTAAGGTGCATGGACTTCAATTCCCAGAATTTCCCAGGCAGCACGAAGTTCGCCCATCTTAAATTTGCCAAGACTGAAAAATGCTGATCTACAGGTAGGGATTTTTCCATTCCTCTTTTACTAGTTCCTACTTATTTATGAGCAATCATAATGCAAAATCCACATTCCCAACTCACCCCATAGCAATGATCATGCAAAATCCCCATTCCAACTCACCCCACAGTAATGATCATGTACTGTAAAATCCCCACCCACGGTAATGATCACGTAAAATCCCCATTCCCAACTCACCCCACGGTAATGATCATGCAAAATCCCCATTCCCAACTCACCCTAGAGCAGGGATTTTGGGCCTAGAAGGTCTCCTGCACCAACCTGGAAGCCAAAACGGGACTCCTGGGAGGGAAGGGCTGGGAGGGCCAGCCAGAGGTGGCATTAGCCGATTCTCTGAACTGGGCAAAAAGTTAACAACTGGTTCTCCTGAACTGGTGCAAACCAGCTGAATTCCATCTCTGGTTATCTTTCATTTGTGTCTGAACTAACCAATTCTGAATGGAACACATACCAGCAACTACTGTTAAAAATGACAAGAAATTTTACCACCAACAATATTAGAAATAAAACTTAAATCTTTTTTGTTTGCACCTTAGAGTTAGGGTTATTCAATTATTAAATACCTACTTTATTATCTGCTTAATACTGTAACACATAATGATTTTCTGAAAATTTTAAAGATATATGTGTGTGTGTGTGTGTGTGTGTATCTATATCTATATTTATTAGAGAGACGGCAGCTCCAATCATGCTTTCCTTGCACAAGCACAGAGCAAAGACACCAGCCTGAAGATGACGAGTGTGACCTCATTGAAACATCGCCAAGATACTCTCAAACTTACATGGGAAAAGCCCCGTATACACCAAAACTTGCATACCTCTACCCGTGAAAATCTACAAAAACAAATACACACACACATATATAGTCCGTCAGGAGAAGGGCGGTATATAAATTTAATAAATAAATAAATAAATAAATAAATAAATAAATAAATAAATAAATAAATAAATCTATCTCTATCTATCTATCTATCTATCTATCTATCTATCTATCTATCTATCTATCTATATCTTTAGCCAGGTTCTTCCTATGTAAACCAAGATTTTATGCAGCCCCAGTTCAATGAAATCACAATCCACTAGTTTCTAGGCTTTTTTTCTTCTGGCAGCCAGCAGACCCTTTGCTGCCCATTGGGAGACTAAGATAGATCTATTTTGGCCTTATATCTTAGTCTCCCAATGGGCAGCAAAGGGGTCTGCTGGCTGTTAGAAGAAAAAAAGCCTAGAAACCAGTGGATTGCGATTTCATTGAACTGGGGCTGCATAAAATCTTGGTTTACGTAGGAAGAACCTGGCTAAAGAGAAATACACATAAAACCTATGAAAAAGAAAGAAAACAAATAGTGTACCTTTACAGGGAGGATACATGAGATGAGGGTGTGACTAACTGATGAGGCCCAAATAGATCTATCTTAATCTCCCAATAGGCAGCAAAGGGTCTGCTGGCTGCCAGAAGAAAAAAAGCCTAGAAACTAGTGGATTGTGATTTCACTGAAATAGGGCTGCATAAAATCTTGGTTTACATAGATAGAAACTGGTTAAAAAGAAATACACACACACACACACACACACACGCACACACAAGTTTTGGTGTATTTGGGTCTTTTCCCATGTAAGTTTGAGAGTATCTTGGTGATGTTACGACATTGCACCCCACACCTCCCCACCAGTATTTATTAGAGAGACGGCAGCTCCAATCATGCTTTCCTTGCACAAGCACGGAGCAAAGACACCAGCCTGAAGATGACGAGTGTGACCTCGTTGAAACATCGCCAAGATACTCTCAAACTTACATGGGAAAAGACCCGAATACACCAAAACTTGCATACCTCTACCCGTGAAAATCTACAAAAACAAACACACACACACACACACACACACACACACACATACATATAATTTCATAAACTTTTATGTTCTCAAAATTTCTTAACATATGTCTGCTTTCTAAATATGTTCTGATTTACCATAAATATTCACTTGCGAAAAACATTTTTAGAGTAATCATCTTGCTTGCTTTTTAACATGTGAATATTCATAATACAAACTTTAAAAGGTAACTTTAATGATAATTACCATTGTTTTCAGGCACCTTTCAATAACAACTTTCTTTTCAAATGAGTCTGATTGAAATAAGCAAAAATTAGATGACTTCTGTAGGTTTTAATGTTTGGTCCCTTCTAAATTCTGGTTTAAATTGAATGCCTCCTTCACGTGCCTTTAAACTTTGGTAATTCCACCTCAATCAAAAAGTCCAAAAAATGGTTTCCAAGTAGAAACAAAATTAATTGTGTTTTTTAAAAATCAAAACAGTCAGTTTAGGAATCTCTATTAACTCCATCAACTTTTGTAGACATTTGTCCATTGTGGGTATCAAATTGTCAGGGTTCCAAGTAACATCCCCAACGAAAGAAGACTCCAAGACTTGAAGTTCCTCAAAGTTCCACTTTATTAGAGGTGTCATATTGGCACACCTGGGAAAATCCAAATCTGAAAGCTTCCAGGTTTTCCCCACCCAACAGAAAATCCAAGTCTCTGCCCAGCACCCACAAGTCTATCACATGGCCCAATCAAAGCACCATCCCATCTGGAGAGGCTTTCCAGTTCCAGCCCTCCAGGTACAGGATAAGATGTCCTTGACTCTCTGAGAAAAGAATGTTATTATGACTATATATCACCCATGCTCCATACAACCCTCCCCCCACCCCCAGTTTCCCACAGTAGGAAATGTGGCAGGCCTGAAGGCCCAATGCAAAAGATGGCTTCCACACCTGACACAAGTCATTTTAGTTCATAAAATATTCTTGCTGCTGTCAGCATATATAACATCAATTTTCCATTTTTTTGAAGTTCTTTATCTGTTAAAGAACTTCAAGAAAGTATAATTTTATCTTCATATTCCCTTTAAGAATCTTCAGCATTAAGATGTAAATCTTACTCCAATATTTCTTTCCTTTATCACATGTCCACCATAAATAGTAAAAAGTTCATTCTTTACATTTAAATTTCCAACATTCATTTGAAGAACCTTTATACATTCTTGACTCTTTGTCCAGTATTGGTTACCAACGGTACATCAGCCATATAAAATTTTTCTTTTCAATTATAATTTAATGTAAAACTCAAACTTTTCATCCATACGTTTCTTATTGTTCAAGAATTATATTACATCCAAAATTCTTTGCCCACTGAAACATATAATGCTTCACATACTTGTTCTTCAAGTTCAGTTTCAATAGCAATTTTTAAACTTTATCAGCAATGTTTATCATTATCATGCAAAAGAATTTCCAAATCATTTTTTTACAAAATCAAACATATCTGTTTTTGGTCTAATTTAAACCTTTCTTTTAATTGTAAATATGTAAACTAATGGCAAACACATCCTTCTAAATCCAACTGCTCTTTAGATTTTGAAGTTGGGTCACCATAATTAAAAAAGTATTATTTGGCCTTAAGTACATCAATCTAGCCTTTCCACCATTCTGTAAAAGAGTTTACGGGGGTGACAACCAAAGGGACATCTTTGCAGAGAACCTTACTTTACTTTATATTTATTTTAACTCTTAGGATGGTGTGTCTAATAAAGTGGTTGTTGAAATCAATATTTACATTAAACTTATCATAGGCATCCATCCAAATCTTAAGTCAAGGCACTCCAGCTCAAGTAATCACTTATTTTGGAGAGTCAACCCCTCTTTTAGATGAACCAAGCAACAGGCATTGAAGTACATATTTCAAATCTGGTAAACCCAAACTATCTCTTTATTTAGCATCTTGCAATAATTTATATCTAATTCTTGGTTTTTTGCCCCTTACCATATAAACTTACTAATATTTTATTTAAAGGATGGCAGATGGAGATGCCCATTTGCTATTGTTTAAACAGAGTATTGGTGATAAGTATGAAACTTTGACTTTGGGTTTTGCTGATTAGATAGGTTTGCTGTTATAGAAATGGCTGGTATATATTATTATGTAAAAGTAAAAAGCTAAGGTTATATTTATTACCTTCTTCTACTGAGCCAAAAGGAGTCGGAAGTCAATGCTTTTCTTTTTCTTTTTCCCTTTACCCTACACTTTTTCCTCTTCCCCTTTTCCTCCCTTTTCGTCCCTTATTTTCCCATTGTTTTCATTTTTCCTTGAATTTCTGTAATTTATATTTTATTAAACTAATAAAAATAGGAACAAAACAAACTTGTGGTGATTATTTTCGCTTCCTTTTTTAAATTTTCCAGTTGAACTGCTACACTTCTCAAATCAAGAGTGAAAGAGAAAAAAATATGTAATGGCGTAAAGATTTACTGTATAAAAAACACTGCAGTAAAACCAATTCTGAATATTAAACATTGCCTCATACCGAATACAGCACTATTAGTCAGTGTACAAAGAAAATGTTTTTAACAAAAATAGCAATTTGAAAATCAAGAATATAATAAAATAGATTGTGCATGTGTGGTCAGAAGATAGAATACTTTACAACTGTTACTTACCATCTAGGTATAAGTTGCTAAAGAAAGTGTCAAACTGAAAAAAAAGAAGTTAAAAAATGAGAGATCATATGAATAAAAATGTCTGAGAATGGACAGCAGTGAAAACTAAAAAACCCCAGACTGTTAAGTCTTGATGTTCTGAAATCAAAACAACCTAAATTTCATAATCAAAAAGGTCTATTTCATTCAAGATTACACATCAAAACGCATACCAGCTGTAAGTCAGTTTTAAGGTCAGTAAGATTTTTATGAGTTAACATTTCTTTGATTGAATTCTATAGCTACAATTTGGTTGAGCTGCTATAATAACTGAGAAATGGTTATTATATATCTGCAGGTGTACTATTCTAGTTTCTTTTGTTTCTTTCATCTTCTACAAATCGTTTTTTAAATGAAAATACCTTTAACTTATACAGCTAGGCATGATTTGTATAATAAGTGTAAAGTATGCTAACATTTTCCCCATGGAATCCTAATGTTTCATTTGGACTTGATGGGGTTCCATGATAAATTAAGAGAGGGAAGTTCACTTAACAGCAGCAAAATTTATAACACTACAGCTTTACCTCTTCACTGTGGATTTTGAGAATTTTTTCACTAACAAAAAGTTTGAAAATTCTTCATGCTTGATAACATATCATTGTGAAATAGACTGCAGACACTTCTTGTATTTTAAGCTTCTAGCTATAGTTGCTTCTTGGAGTTCAAAAGACAGAACTACAGTTGCTTTTTCAAGAAAAATCCTGAACAATTTACCTGACTGAAGTTTATAGTAGTTCCAGATTTGAGGGTCTGTGGGCCAATACCTCAATACAAGTTTAGAACAGGCCATTTTAGGAGGAAAAATGTAGGCTAGAAGTGGATATCTGCTATGTATTAGAAGGTGCTGCAGAGAATGTGGGTGAGGAAACAGACGAGAAGTACACAGCATGATCCTCTATTATTCAGTGCATAAATAAACCCGTAAAGACATCTTTAAAAATAGGAGTGAACATGCAAAACTATAAGGTCTCATTAAGGCCAATCTGCTTCTTTTTTTAAAAAAAAATCTAATGGCAACAAAATGAACAAGACTTTAAAAAGTATATAAATTTAAGAATAATATGATATCCAAAAGTAGCATGAACATTTTTTATGTCTTCTAACTGTAAACTACCAAGAGTTACTTGGATAGTGAGATGGGCAATGGAGAGAGAGAGAGAGAGAGAGAGAGAGAGAGAGAGGGGGGGGGGGGAGGGAGGGAGAGGGTATTCAGCAGTTTCTGACCAGTTCCAGAGAACTGGTAGTGGAAATTCTGAGTAGTTCAGAGAACCAGTAAATATCACCTCTGACTGCCCCCCCATCTATTCTCTGTTTCCTGAGTCCCAGCTGATTGGGAGGAAAAGGGGATTTTGCAATAACCTTCCCCTGGAATGGGGTGGGAATGGAGATTTTACAGTATCCTTCCCTTGCCATGCCCACCAAGCCACGCCCACAGAAAGGGTAGTAAAAAAATTGAATCCCACCACTGGATGGATGGATGGATGGATGGATGGATGGATGGATGGATGGATGGATAGGTAGGTAGGTAGGTAGGTAGGTAGATAGATAGATAGATAGATAGATAGATAGATAGATAGATAGATAGATAGATAGATAGATAGATAGATGCAAATATCATTCTTTTAGTTTAGCTATTGCTCCAACTGTATATTGGATGAAAGGTATAAAACTGGGCCTTCCCAAAAAGAGGATATGGGAATTGTCATGGAGGGAATTGCAGGCTAAAGTCAGGCTCTGATAATTGGTCTTTCTGTGTAGCATGGTACCTTTCCTGGGTTGTAGGTTATCCTACAACCTCTGTCTTCTAAAAAGGGAGCATTGTATGTTGGGTGCACTCTACAGGCAGAGATGTTGTTGCTTCTTGAACCCCAGACTGGGTATGAACAAAGATCTAAGCCCCCCCCTTTTTTTTATGCATGTACGCAGTGATGGGATTCAAGTAATTTAACAACCGGTTCTCTGCCCTAATGATTTCTTCCAACAACCAGTTTGCCAAACTGCTCAGAAAGTTAACAACCGATTCTCCTGAAGTGGTGCAAACTGGCTGAATCCCACCACTGCCGGTATGCATTTGGGAGACATGAGAGGTTTCATGGGCAAAATAAATTTCTATTTTCTTCTTTAAAATTGTCTGAAACCTACTGGCCTGATCTCATCTAATTTTGAAACAAAGTCTTGAATATGCAGCCTAATGTGGCCCTTGGGCTGACTTGAAACGATGTAGCCATGGACTAGAGCTTTTCTTTTAAAAAGTTACTAAAAGAAAAGTAGGATTTCAAATTAGTGCAGTGATGGGAATTAGTACCCTATATAAAGACTACAGCCTGTGTAAGTTTTTTCTAATATTAGATTCCTAGAGCATTGCATTTTCTGGGGAATAACTTTCATGTTCAATTTTTCCCAAGTTCATCTTAGAAACCAAACTATCATTTCAAATATAAAGAATACAAATACTATAATCCATAAATATGGTTCAAACATTTATGTACGTCTATGATTTCTGAGTATTCCAGAGCACAGGGATCAGGATTGTATCAGTTCAAAGCTTGCCTTGATGCTTTTACCCTCTCTTTACTACAGAGTAGAAAGATGATGAGCAGCAGAGAGTGGCAGTAGATGCCAAATCTGTACTTCAAAGAGCTTTCTTTCTTTCCAATATGCCTCTGGCCAAGTATCGGCTTTAAGGAAATTCAGATGATAGCCGTACTACAGATGCTTCTTCTTCTACTGTTAAGTCATGAAATGAATAATAAGTACTTAAGAGGCAAAGCCCTTTCTAATATAGCAGTTTGTTTCTCACAGTGGCCAACCAGATCTCTTTGGGATATTTGCAAACTCTCTCCCCTGTTGTCCCAATGGTGCTTTATCAAAAGGTAACTGGACATCCTTAGTTTTTGTTCTTTGAAAACATTTTGCTTTTCATTCAAGAAGCTTCTTCAGTCCTTCAGAATTAAGAAGCAAAACATTTTCAAAGGAAAAAAAAACCAAGAAAGACCAGTTACCTTTTGGAATTTGGGGACAACCAAAATTAGATGACCCTCACTCTGTCAAGGACCTTGGAGTATTCATATCAAATGATCTATGTGCCAAAGCCCACTGTAACAACATTGCCAAAAAGGCATTAAGAGTTGTAAACCTAATCTTGCGTAGCTTCTTCTCCGGTAATATCACACTACTAATCAGAGCATACAAAACATTTGCTAGACCAATTCTCAAATACAGCTCATCTGTCTGGAACCAACACTGCATATCAGACATTAATACAATCAAATGTGTCCAGAAATGTTTCACAAAAAGAGGCTTCCACGCTTCTGCTCGCAACAAAATACCTTATGCCACCAGACTTGAAATTCTGGGCCTAGAAAACTTAGAACTATGACATCTTTGGTATGACCTAAGCGTAGCTCATAAAATTATCTGCTACAATGTCTTACCTGTCAATGACTACTTCAGCTTCAACCACAACAATACAGGGGCACATAATAGATACAAACTTAAAGTGAACCGCTCCAAACTCGACTGTATAAAATATGACTTCAGCAACAGAGTGGCCAATGCCTGGAATACACTAGCTGACTCTGTGGTTTCTTTCCCAAATCCCCAAAACTTTAACCTTCGACTGTCTACCGTTGACCTCACCCCATTCCTAAGAAGTGTGTAAGGGGGGTGCATAAGAGCACCAGCATGCCTACCGTCCCTGTCCTAATATTCCCTTTAATTGTATTCATTTTATGTATTCAATTCATGCTTATATTTATATATATTATCTAATACATACTGGATAAATAAATAAATAAATAAATAAATAAATAAATAAATAAATAAATAAATAAAAATATAAATATAAATATAAATATAAATATAAATATAAATATAAATATAAATATAAATATAAATATAAATATATAAATAAACAACCATGATCTGGGTGATTGAAAACCTTCATAGCCATCCTCGCCTCATTTCCCCCCTGTTGGGAGATGTGCTTCTTCCAAACTTGTGATAACACAGCTATCTGCCATGAATTTAAACAATACCCTTTTAAAAACTATTCTAGTCAATGTCTTGTGGTGGTGAATTCCACTGGTTAGCTATATTCTGTGTGAAAAAAGTCTGTTTTAAATTTCTCTTTAATTGCCTTCATTGAATGGCTGCTGGCACTGAATTGTGAAAGAATGAAAAATACATTTTCCTTATTCCCTTTCTCTGTGTCATGTATGATTATTGCAAAAGCTGTACACAGAATTTCTGTATGCCATAGTTTTTCATGAGAGCACCACAATGAGCTATATTTTCAGTCCCTTTCCTAATTATCCCTAGCATAACATTTACCTTTTTTTCACAGCTGCCATACCCAGAGTCAACATCTTTGTTATGCTATCCACTATGACTCTCAAGATCCTTTTTCCTGATTAATTAGAGAGATCAGTGTTCAATGTAGGAGAGCAATGGGGGATGCAGTTATTTCATAATAATTATCCACCAAGCTGGGTTCTAATGCTCTTCCTGAAAGAGACACAATTACCATCATATTTGTATAATAAGACGATGTGGCAGGGTCACTTTAGACTGAGTGCTTTGCTTTCATGTTTAAAAAATTGGAGGTGCACTAAGGAAGTGTGCCAACTTCATTTTGCTCCTTAGAAATGGGGTGGATGGGGACATACAGCTTCATGAAGGAGTTTTGAAACAGTGCATTACTTGAAGAATCATTAAATCAAAACACCCCCCTGAAGCTTTGCGCCGGCTGCATTATTTTTATCTCACTTTTCAAAGCATTTCAGAGCACTGAAGAAATCATCAATCTGTGAATACAAAACACATATATAATACTCTTCATGGCACAGAAGAAATATAATTAAGTGCATAGATTTAAGTTGTTTGTTCCGCCTGAAATCAATAGAGATACACCTGTATGACTGGCTACAGGTGGGGCTGTCGTTCACCAGAAAGAAAGAAAGTGAGAGAATCACAGAGAGAAAGAAATCCAATTTCAGATTGTTGAGGGCTTTGGATTGTTGGTTTTTTTTAAAGATAAAATTTTAAAGAAAGTGTCAGAATAAATGGATCTGAATTGAAAGAGATTAGAGTCTTCATCAGGGAGCATGTATTTTGAGCACAGCCAGGAGGTGAAGTCAAAAAATGATATAAATTTTTGTAGCCAGAGAAAGATTGTGCTGATAGGGCAGAAAAAAGAAGATTTATGGATTTATTTTATTTTATTTATTTATTCATTAATTTCTATAGCTGCTCTTTAAACTTTAAAAAAGTTTAAAATGGAACTATAAGAAGACAATGAACATTTCATCACATATCTATCTATCTATCTCTATCTATCTATCTATCTATCTATCTATTTATCTATCTATCTATCTATCATCAATTTTCACTATTATGGCAAATGATTATTAGTAGTTAATTAAAAACAGACTAATAACCAACAAAGTAGTTTTTCAATGATGAATACAACTTAAAGGGAAAATTCTTGTCCTTCTTGCAGTTGATGGGCTCTGCAATTTTATTTCACTTTTTAGAATCTTAACCATGCAGACAGCTGACATTCCATGCCATAAGTTAATGCTGAGGTGTCCTAGGGCATTATAAGAAGGGAACAAGTGCCGAAAATAGCCAGTGTGCAAGATTGATTGTCTATACATTTTTATGTGTGTGAAATGGAGTGATCTTTACTAGAATAGCACAAGGAACATCAGGCTGCAGTAAAATTATCTTGACAACATGGTTTTCCTCTTGTAGACTGTTATTCGCTTCTCAAGGCTGTTGTGATAGGCTCAAGGGAGTTTAAAATTAATTACTCACATTTCAGTGAGAAAACAAATAGCAAGATAAAATATCAGAAGCATGCCCAAGGAATATGAATTTAGTTAGCGATAATTAAATGATTGGATCTTTATTTAATACTTTACGCCATGATCATGAATATTTGAAATACTTTCAGATTCAAAATACTTCAAGTTACCTGCAGTCTTTTTTTGGCAGTATTATTTTGCATGCTTAATAATTGAATATGTATATGTATATGTGTATGTATGTATGTATGTATCAGTGGTACCCCTGGTTTGGACTGGTTTGCAAGAATCGGTAGTAAAACCAGCGGGAGTCTCCACCCACTGCCCCAGATGTCATCATAGGTGATCTGTGCATGCGTGTGGGCACCATGCAAACCGATAGTAAAGGTAAGTAGAACCCACCCCTAGTATGTATGTTTGTATGTAAAGTATGTATGTACAGTATGTATGTATGCATTCATATGTGTAATTTGTAAATTCTTTCAGACACTGAGATAGTTTCCCTACAATTAATTAATGGATTTGGGTGCAGTGAAATTGCCTCACAGAATCTAACCTGTCCTATTCTTTCTTTTCCAATAATAAGTTTCACAGGAATATTTAATGCACATGAAATTGTCTCTGCAGTAATAAATAGGTATTTTTTAAAATGTATGTAAATTTTTTAGTTTTATCTGTGTATGAACTGGCCTAACCATAAATCAAACTGTTTATTTTCACACTTTTAGCGATAGAAAAGAGGGGAGAAAGGGTGAGTTGATTTTGACATTTCAATAGAGATGTTTGAATTCCAAGTTGGAGGACTGAATGATTAGGTCATCTTCTTTATTCAAAGGGACCTCTCAGCAATACGGTTTTGGGTGGGTAACTGAGAACAAAATTATGATTGTGTCCCATCAAACCAGGCTTTATAATCAGAAAAGTAATTCCAAGAAGCCAGCAGCAGGGAATGTCTAATTCACTGATACCAGTGAGATCAGAGATCAATTTGGCAGGAGTCCTGTCAGAGAGGGGGGAAATTATAGTGAATATTGTATCAAAGAAGAATGATATCTGTTTGGCATTGTGTAGAGTTCAAAATGAGCCTGAATATGGCATGTCTGGGTGATCAGTGAAAATGAACACATTTGGAGGAATCAGGATTTAAATTTGTCTGGATATTTTCACTGCATCTCAAATAAAGCAGTTGACCAATAAGGAATGAGTTGTAAAAATGTTTGTTATTAATTTTGCATGTATCTTTAGTTTTAAATCAATTCTGACCTCTTTTTGCATATTTCCAGTGATGTTTGTCTATCAGCGTAATAAGGTTGACATATACGTTAAACATACACTCTTCATTATAATTCTGGGATACTGATTGAATGATGTGGAGATAATGGAAAACAGAAGAGGGAGATTATTTCATTAAAGTCTTCAATATAAAGGATGTCACCCCACAGTTTATAAATGTGTGAAAATTTGCATATTATTTATACATAATTATTTAATCTCTCTGTATCTGTGTATGTGTATACATGTACACATACACACAGATAGATGATGGATGGATAAATGAACAGATAGACATACTGTAATGTGTGCCTTTTTACACATAATGTTTTTTTAGCTCAACAGCTAAATCCCCAAAACATAAAAGGGGATAATCTGAAGGACAGCCATATTTTCTCCCTGGTGTGGATATATGAAATATAAGTTAAGATTGTTCCTTTAAAAATACAGAACCTATATTATTTCATAGCATCTCTACCATCATGCTCATTGCTATATACAATTTGCCTTATGCACAATTCAGAAAGAAATGTAAGGTCTTTCATAACCAAACCATCTGAAAGGTTTTAATGGATATCAAAAAGAATGTGAAAACACTGGTTCATCACCAGTTGCATGTCAAGTATCTTTTACTATCCCTAGAGATAGGACCCTAAGTGAAGAATGTTTTCAATTTCATGCAGCTATGCACACTTCAGGGAGTATGTCCTTTATATTTAAAACTGTACATAAAATTTCACCCTCATGATTAGAGAAATCTTTTGAATTTGAATAGGCAGTATTATTTCACTATTATTATTAGAAGAGCCTAATCCTGGGAAAGATTGAGGACAAAAGAAGAAGGGGGCGATAGAGAATGAGTTGGTTGGATGGAGTCACTGAAGCAGTAAGTGTGAGCTTAAATGGATTCCAGAGGATGGTAGAGGACAGGAAGGCCTGGAGGAACGTTGTCTATGGGGTTGCAACAGGTCAGACACAACTTCGCAACTAACAACAACAAAATTATTTCTGTGAAAATGAACTTGCCTTATAATAATGCAGGTACTAGGTTATAGTTGTTTGGCAAGTGGACAGCCATGCAACTAAAATCATCATCATCATCATCATCATCATCAATCATCATCATCATCATCATCATCATCTTTATTCAAGGAGTAGCAACTAACAAATGATCTTCTATGAACAGATGAAATAAAGCAAACTTTTCCCTCCCATGAAGTCTTCATTTGCCCAATTCAAAGACAGACATGAGTTGCACTCTTCTTCATCATTGCTGACATGCAGCATAGAGGAAATGCTTGTCAATGTCTCAAAATGGAGAGGTCCAGGGAACCAATTAACTTACTGGGAGCCTAGGACTCTGAGGCTTGCTAGATTCACCCCAGTTTTACCCCTCTAACAAATTCAACAGAGGACTTTTGAATCCCCCTTTTCAGCAAAATTTCACCTGTGATAACCACCTGTTCCTTGAAAAACTTGTCCTCATGCATTGCCTTTTTGGAGAATTCACAATTTTAAGGGCAACATTGTCTGGATCCATAACTGTGTCAAGCAGGTAAGTGACACTCCATGACTCTAAGAATCCCCATAAGGAACAACATGGGGATTGGTCTTAAGGCCCATCCCTGATCAGGAACTCGTTTTGGTCTCTTCCCTTCTCTAACATGACTGTGATCTGCCAGTCCAGGGAAACTATCTCTAGTATGTCATTTATCTTGGTTCCTCAACTTGTCTAAACAGATGTCAAGAAAGCAAGCTGTGCTGAGAATTGGGATCCAGACCCTCTGGGCCAAACAGTTCATGGCAGCTGCAAGCAACAAAGTTGCGCCTAATATTTTCCCACCTTTCGAAGTGAAATTTTGAAACACCCTCATTACTGAGACATGGTGTCGATTGTCTTATTTTTAAATATATCTCTTTCTTTCCCTGTTTGATGTTGCAAAACTATTAATCTCTAATGTTACCATGGAAAGTTCCAGGTGCAGTAACAGACTAAAAAGAAAAAGGAGAGGAGAGCCCAGTATTTAATTTACAAATTTAATTACATTAAATTAAATTACAAATTTAATTTAATTTCAACTAACAGAGTTGAAAGGGACCTTGTAGGTCATTTATTTATTTATTATTCATATTTCTATGCTGCCCAACTCTCCGAGGACTCTGGGCCGCTTACAACAAAGACAGTATAAACAATAATAAGAGATATTAAAAACCCATACACACTGCTCATGGCTGGATGTCACAAGATCGCAGTGGTGAGATCAATGGTCCCAAGCCTGCCAGAAAAGCCAGGTTTTCACCATTTTCTAGCCCAACCCCCTGCCCAAGCAGGAGACTCTACATCATTTCTGACAAATGGCAGTCCTATCTCTTCTTGAAAGCTTCCAGTGATGAAACTCCCACAACTTCTGAAGGCAAGCTGCTCCATTGGTTGATTGTTCTCAGTCAGAAAATTTCTCCTTACTTCTACGTTGAATCTCGCCTTGATCAGCCTCCATCCATTATTCCTTGTCTGGCCTTTGGGTGCCTTGGAAAATACTTGTGTCAGCCTCTCAAATACTGGAACACTGCTATCATGTCTCCATTGGTTATATTAGATATTATAATATCACATATTAGTAGCGTGTTTTCTAAAAATTGGGTGGTAACCCAAGCTGCAAAACTGTGTAAGAAATAGCCATTTTTTTCAGCATTTGCATTTTTATATATAGCCATGAAGATGGGAGAGAAGAGATAAATACTGTAGTACAGATAGTTAATCTCTATCTGAAGTATTTTAATAATTTGGAATTTAGAAAAAAAATCAGAGCACATCAATTGGTTCTAACCAACTCTTGTTTATCTTCCACCTCTGTCGGTGTTTGATGGATGTTGTTCATGCTCTTTGGTTTACAGTAACAAACAGGTTTTTAATTTTTCTAAACCCCATCTCTCTAGTGCCATTCTGTGATGGATGATGTGACAAAAGGTTCCTCCATAAAGTCTGAATACTAAATAAATTAGCAGTTTTAAAATAGCACATCATTCATCCCTGGCTGCCTTACTGCTACTTTCTTCCATCTTTACTTGTTTAATCTCCAGTGGTACAATTCTTTACTCAGCACAGGACTGAAGCTCTGTAACAGATGGCATGTACAGTGAGTAGTGCATTACAGCTGGCATCCAAAGAGCAAGGAAGAACTAATCCGACTGATTTTCCATATGCTCACATTCTCACCAAAATTTTGACGAACTAAACACAAAACGTAAGGGCGTGGAACCACTCCTAACTTGACCAAGTCTTATTGAAAATTGCTTCATCCAATGATGAAAAAAAAAAAGGTGTTTGGACTCCAAAATATATTAGGTTTAATGGCTCTTGAAATCAGTTGAGAAACTATCAATTTCAGCAGGAACAAAGTTCAACTAAATGAGTTTGGATCCAAATCATTACTTTTGACTCTGCGGTTACCTTCAAGTTAACAGAGATTTGGCAGTATATACCTAACTCTGTAGACAGAAACAGTATGGTTTCTGTCTACTCCCCACCCCAAATACTCTTCACTAAATTGGACATAGGATCTGATGCTGCACTGGTGATTATGGGTAAGCAGACAAAATCTTATGCAGCTATCATTCCAAAACATTGGTTATAAGCTTGCTGAAAACAAGGGTGAAAGGGAGTAAAAATATTCTACTGCTATTATCAGATTAAAAAAAAAAAACATTTGGACCATAGACAGTTTGTTTTTCATGTTGCAAATACAATAATCGTGGCAGGTGGCATCTCTCTGGTCTTTGAATAATAGCCTTTGCAGCACATGAAAGAAATGATAAGATTAAAAAAAAAAAAGCCTGAAGTGTGACCCTTTAAAGTACAATATACACAGGACATAGAAAAAATTGATTTGTGGAAGGTAATCATAAACTTTTACAAAACAGAAATGTTTACTAAAAGATATTGGTTCAAAAACAGGCTGCTTTTTAAATCTGTCAGCTGCCACCTCACACTTGCACTTTGCCATCATTCAGTATCAGCTGCCATAAACTCTAGGGGAGCTAGATGGGAAAGGGGGGGGATGCTTCGAGAGAAATAGAAGATTCACTGTATGTCTTGGAGATGGGCTTCAAGATTAACTGGCTGGGAACGGAACACAGCTGGATACCAAACACCTGAACTGACCGTTCTGAAAACATCTCGTTTGAATTTGATTGGATGAGTGGGTGGAAGTGGGGAATGTCAGTGATGGAAGGTAACTAAGGGAGGGAAAAGTTAGACTTGGGAATTTTGGTACATGGTTTTCAGTTCTGGCTATGCACTATTGTAATTCACTTGACTTCTAGTAAACTATACCTTTCTCAACAAATGGAGCTAAGGCCCTGCCCGGGCTGCTGGATGCCCTATCAGGGCTGGTGGTTGAGTTTCCCAGACTCAACATTCTGGGGGACTTTAACTTGGCTTCCCTAGGTGGGGCGTTGGGGGGGGGGAGTTCATGGCTTCCATGGCAGCCATGGACCTGACTCAGGTAATTCAGGGCCTGACTCATGTGGGGGACACACACACCTGATCTCATTTTTATCTTGGAGTAGTGGTGTAGTGAGTTTGGTGGAGGTATGCCAATTATGTACCTCCTGTCATAGATCAATCATTATCTTCTTTGGCTGGACTTCCATTATGCTGCCCCCACTGCTGGGATGCAGGACCGACCACCTGGTTCTGCCCCAGGCACCTGATGGACCCTGAGGGGTTCCAGACAGAGCTTGGGACTATACCTGTCTCTCTTTCCCATGCTCCATTTGAGACTCTGATGGATGCCTGGGAAAAGGTGGCCGCTGGGGCTCTCAACTGAGTCGTGCCTTTGCAGCCTCTGACTCAACGCAGATCTCTGTTGGCCCCTTGGTTTACTGAGGAGCTCCGGGGCATGAAGCAGCAGAGGAGAGGCCTAGAAAGCTATCGGAGATCCAGCCATTCCGAGTCTGACTGAGCACAGTTAAGATCTTTTACATGATCTTATTATCTAGTGGAGATGGAGGCAGCAAAGTTATTTACTTCTCTGCCCTCATTGCATCTGCAGATAATCGCCCAGCCACCCTGTTTAGGGTGTCCTGCTCCCTTTTGAAGCAGTGAGCGGGGGATGACCCTATGCAGGGAAGGGCCAAGGAGTATAGCCAACATCTGCTGGACAAGATCGCTCAGATTCGGGACGGGCTGGACTCTGACTGGGCAGGGTCAGTTGAGGGGGAGATGGCGGGTCTGGTTATCTGGGATGAGTTCAATCTTGTTACTCCTAAGGAAGTGGACAGGATCATGGGGAAGCTGAATACCACCACGTGTTTGTTGGACCCGTGTCCCTCCTGGCTTGTTTATTTGGCTCAGGAGGTTATATGTGACTGGATCCAGGCAGTGATTACTGCTTCCTTGGGTGAGGGAGCTTCCCTGCTGCCTTGAAGGAGGCGGTGGTAAGACCCCTCCTCAAGAAACCTGCCTTGGATCCAGCTATTTTGAACAACTTCCATCCTGTCTCCAACCTTCACTTTATTGCGAAGATTGTTGAGAGTGTGGTGGCACATCAGCTCCCATTGCCCCTGGAGGAAGCAGTATACCTGGACCCATATCAGTCGGGTTTCAGGCCCAGGTACAGCACAGAGACAGCATTGGTCACACTGGTTGATGATCTCTGGAGGGCTTGGGACAGGGGTATTTGTCGGACCTCCTACAGCCAGCAACAGCTCCCCATCGCCCGGTGTGTTTCCATAGAGAGGGCCTACTCAGGGTTCCATCAGCCAGACAGTGTTGGCTGGTGACCCCTAGGGAGAGGGCCTTCTCTGTGGGCGCACCTACCCTCTGGAATCAGCTTCCCCTGGAGCTCCAGATGGCCCCCGACCTTTGCTCTTTCCGCCGCAAACTAAAAATGTGGCTATTTCACCGGCCTGGTCTGGACTGATAGAGGTTTTAAAATTGATTTTAATTGATTTTAGGGATTTTATGTGTAACTTTTAACCCGGAGTTTTTGTTTTATTCTTCTGTTTTATTGTGAGCCTCCCTGAGTCCTCTCAGAGAAAGGGTGGCATCTAAATCTAAACAAACAAACAAATAAATACATAAGGATCATTCTTAATTAGAGATTCAAGCTGAGGCAGGCCTGACATTTGTCCTTCTTGATGGAATGACAGATTTCAGGAGTTTCTAAAGCACTGAACAAGTGGTCATGTCAAGTTGTAATATGAATTAGGCTCAGCCCAAACCCATCCCCAGGAATATTTATATGATAATAAACTAGGCCAACTATAAAAGGTAAAGAGAGTTCAAAGGTTCAACTGCCAAATTGGCCATTATGTGCTAGAAAACAGAATAGTTTGCAGCTCTTTGCTGTCATCTAGTTCTATTTAGTGTATAGCTCCAATCAAACGTTTTGCAGTCATTTTTTTTTCATGCTATATTGTTTAGAGCTACAAATTAACTAGAACTAGATGACAGAAAAGAGGTCCAAAATATTCTGTTCGCTGGCATAAAATGGCTAACTCAATGTTTGTAGCTCAAAATGGTAGTCCTATTTTGGTTACATTAGAGAATGGACACATCATTCCTACTTATGCCCACAGATTTCCTAATATACTACTTGTTGGAAATTCTATAGATGCCTTATTCAAGTGTGCTGGGTTCTCCTTGCGGTGTGAATACTAGAATAATACTGTGTTGATTTTTCCCATATTATTTTCTCAACCTTCTCATTTAAATTTGGTAGAAAACAAATTGCTGTTGAATTATTATTCTTCCAAAGAAAAAAGGTATTTCAATCTAATTTCAAGAGGTGAGTCCTACATAACTTCGTTGAACAGGTTATGAAAAGATATGACCCTTTCCAGTCATATCCAACTCTAGGGGGCTGTACTCATCTTCATTTCTTAGTGTTGTCAAAAGACACTTCTATAGTTGTATGGCCAGCATGACTATATGCTGAGGTGCATGGAATGCTGTTACCTTCCCATTGAAATGGTACCTATTTATCTACTCATATTCTATATGCTTTCAAACTGCTAGGTTGGCAGGAGCTGAGGCCAGTAACAGGGACTCACCTCATCATATGGCACTTGGGTCTTGATCCTGGGCTGTCAGCTTTCCAGATGATACGTTCAGCATCTTTTAACTGCTAAACCATCATTTTGTAACTGTTGTAAAGTATGCAAAAAATGTGGGTCCTAGCTTTCACTATACAATCCTCTTTCCATGTATGTTTGTATGTCTTTGCATGTCCATGAGTCTGTGTATACCAAATAAAAACAAATTCAGGGAAATTTTTAGGTAGATTACAGTATTTGTTGTGTATTTGTTGTGTATTTATGTAAAATACATAAACTTATCTTTTTCATAAAGCTTGAGCCTTGCTATTGTACCAAGGGACTCAATTATTCTTGATCTATAGATTCTTAAGTTACCTAATTTTTACTTACTTTCTTATATCACAGGGCTGAGCACAAGTTTAAAAAAAAATTCTCGTATTTCAATTCTTCCCTGTATTTTTAATCAGTCTTCTAGTCCAAAATGTGGCCAATAAATAATAAAGAAGTCATTAGATATGTGAGTGAGTGTGTCTAAAAATAGAATTCCCTTCAATAGCATTAATCCTTTAATTTTTAAAGGTCATAATGATGAAAAATGGCAGATGACAAGTATATACAATAGAATTTTCTATAGATGCTAACTAGTAGAAATACATTTGAACTATTTAAATAAGTTCTCTATAAACAGGCTATCAGAACTAAGCTTATTTGTGATAAATCCACAATCAAGCTGTTCTTGCAAAATTCTATAAAACATTGGCTTTTGAATTACTGATCTCTTAATAACACCATTGTATTAGTTGCCTGATCTAGCCATGTTAATCTGCACTTTTAAAGCAAACTTGAGGATACTTTGGGGGTTAATCTTGTTTTGTTTTTTTAAAGGAAATAGATGTTCTTCTATTTTTAAAGAAATCAATGCTGTCAAGGAAAATAAAATGGAAAACCCTGGACAATATGTTGCCTATTCCTTATCTATTGAAAACATAATTTAACAGAAAAGTTGAAAGCTATGGGAGAAGAGGAAGAAGGATGATCCTGAGAGGGACAATGTCACTCAATTAAATCTGAATCAACCTTACTCAGCTTTAAGATGGCAGATTGTTGGCACTAGAAGCAGTAAAAATATGGCAGGAAAATTGCAGGCAAGTTTCACATTACGTGTCCTTTTAGTTTCATTTCCATCTCTACAATGGAGAAAGATGGGAATAAACTCAGAAGGGAATGATTGAGATACAGGAATGAAAAATCTACCTTAAAGAAATGAGTATTTCCAAATGTCCTCTTTCACAAATATATGATTTGTTCACTACATATTTGGCTTTGCATTATTCATATTCCATTTGCAGTCAAATATACCAAAATTCTGAGATATGTACCACTAAATTTGATTCCAAGCCACTTCACTTTTTCCTCACCTTCATTTTGCCTTGGGGAGGAAATAGCAATAGCAGTAGCACTTAGACTTATGCACTGCTTCATAGTGCTTTACAGCCCTCTCTAAGCGGTTACAGAGTCAGCATCTTGCACCCAACAATCTGGGTCCTCATTTTACCAACCTTGGAAGGATGGAAGGCTAAATCAACCTTGAGCCGGTGAGATTTGAACTCCCAAATTGCAGCTAGCAGTCAGCTCCAGTAGCCTGCAGTACTGCACTCTAACTACTGCACAACCTCAGCCCTGTATCATGTGAAATTTAGGGAAAACCAGGCTCTCTTGAAGAAGGAAGCAACAGATTGGATCTAGTGCATTTGGTCAGCAGACTTGGATCCGTAAAGTCAGTTTCAGAGTCAGTTTCAGTTTTATTTAATTGACCAAGTTTTGAGTTCTGTAAATTTGTTTTACTATATGCATTTGTGAGATGTATGAGAGCATTTCCAGCCCAAAGGTTAATGATATTTGAATTCAATTTCTTAAGAAAGGACTTGTTCATTCTTCCTTTACCTTATCTTCTCAACTTTCTTCTGTTTTTGAATTTCTTTTGTATGATAAACACTGAAAAGACTAACCAGTGGTTAGCCTTTAGTTTATACCTTCCCACCAGAACAAGCTAGTGAAGGAAGGGGTTTCCATCTGCTCTTCTCTAGAAAAGTCACTACCTGAGCATGTTTTCCTACTATTCTGACTTGGGAAATACTATATATTCTCCTCCTCCCCTTATCTTACACCTCTCCCTCCCTTTCCACTTTACAAATGTATCTTCCCTTTTTCCTGAAATCTAAAAGACTTCTCCCCTCCAGAAAACCTAATATTTATGGTATGCAGTGGTGAAATTCAAAATTTTTTACTACCGGTTCTGTAGACCAAGGTGTGGCTTGGCGGGCATAGCAGGGGAAGGATACTGCAAAATCTCCATTTCTATCCCATTCCAGGGGAAGGATACTGCAAAATTAGCATTCCCTCCCCACTCTGAGACCGGTATTTGCCGGTTCTCCGATCTATTCAAAATTTCTGCTACCGGTTCTCCAGGACCTGTCAGAACCTGCTGGATTTCACCCCTGATGGTATGTGAACCTAATACTAATCTCATTGTTTGTGCTCTTCCCAATATACTAACTGTTGTTATTGACAGTCATAAAGTTAACTGCCCGACACAGCAACCATAAAATTCAATTTAGCAATAGAAAAGTACTCTAGCTACATAGTGCTCCTGTAAAATCACATGCTGTTTGCCTTGAGCAACTAGTTACTATGTGGATTTTAATTTGCATAGCAGAAAAATCTATTTCAAGCTTTCTACATAACACAATCCATTCTGTCTACTGTACTATTTTATCTGTTAGTTAGTATCACAAAATTAAATATTTCAATTCTTAGACTAGTTTTGAGATAGAATTTTGACATATTATTTTTAACTAGTAGCTGCTTTTCTATCTTGATCACTTTTTACTTGTAGAAATCATTATTATGGATTCCTTAAAGTAATACATATTCAGCAGAATGTTTTCTTCTCTTTTTCAATTTCCTGTTCAGTTGATACAGATCCAACACCAAACCTTTGATTGGTGCTGCATGAAAGGAGAAGTTGTTCCTTAATTCCAGTATCTCATAAAACCACAATTTGCTGGACTAACTCGGCACAGCTATGACACCTTAATTCATTTCTAAGGAATATTAAATAGAACATTTAAACTAATAATTAAACATTATATTCCTTAATACATTCATCTAAGATTCCGATACATGTTCCATGAAGTGGATGACTTGATTCTCTAGAATATGTTGATATTTCTCACTGATCAAAATCTATCTACCATAGGTTTTTGCAGCAAACATGTTGATAAGAAATTAACTTGAAATAGTTGCAGTGGGACACAAAGATATATAAAACTTTCTTCTGAGGATGGAGAAATGAACGATCATCTTGGAAATGGATATGAATAGTTCTTCAAATAATTTTTCTTTCTTGGTTGCCTTTAAATGTTTTCAATCTACAGTTTCCAGAATTTCCAGATACCATGTCTATGGCCATACAGAAAGGAATTCTGGGAGTCGTAGTATTCAGGTTTCCATGGCTGCAAGTTGGGAAATACTTGTTGGATGTAACATCAGATCATATCACATCATTTTCTCCCTCTCCTTTTATATCCTAAAGTCATTTTCCTTTTTCCCTATTTTGACATCTCTCTCTGTCTCTTATCTCCAACAAACTACAATTTAACACCTGCCTTGATGGAAATCAGTTTAGATCATCATCATAAGCTCTTGTTTTTAATCTAAATGAGCAGTTTTCTCACTACTGGTCACAAAGAAACATTTGAACAAATTATAGGAAGGAAAATATGTTTCTTTTAAAAAATAAAATGCATCATTTATTTAATAAGTTTTTTTTATATTGCCATCTAACAAGATTCAGGATGGTGATACAATAGCACTCTTAGATAAATGCATACGAGATGGAAAATGATATTCCACTGATTCATTCTTTTCAGTGTCAGGAAATGCCTCTTAATTTTCAGGTTGGATCTCCCTCTCACAAGCTATCCTGTCCTCAGTTGCTATGGCGAATAAATGGAAACCCCCTTCCCCCGAGATCCCTTCAAATATTGGAAGACTACTTAATATGTCTCCCCTAAGTCTTATCTTCATTAGGCTAAATTTACCTAGTTTCTTTTGCAATTCATTGTGCAATTTAACCTCCAGACCAGTGGTGAAATTAAAAAAAAATCACCCTACTGGTTCTGTTTGTTAGGGGGAGATCATGTGACTGGGTGGGTGTGGCCAACTCAACATCACTCACATCGAGGGGCTCCTCATTGGTCCCGCCCCTCCCAGCCACTTCTTGTCGTGAATGGCAGGAAAATGGAGAGGGGAATATTCCTGCCTACCATCCTTCCTTCAGTCTGTGCTGAGATTGAGGAACGGATGACAAGCAAGAAAACCCCCTTCCCCATTTTCCTGCCTTTCATAAAAACGGCTCTATTCCAGCTGCTCCCCCCATTCCCCTCCCTTCTGGGGACTACCTTAAAGGGACAGGCTGCAGCAGCTCCATTCTGAATGGAGGGAGAAAAGTTAGCATTCTCTCTGCTGCATTTAACATTGAATTCTGTGGAATATCAAATGGCCGGAAGAGGTGAATGGCAACCGGCTGGGTGTGGGTGGGGCCAATGAGGGATGATTATTACTGGTTCAGCGAACTGATGCCAATAATCCCTAGCGGTTTTCCCAAACTGATCCAAACTGATAGGATTTGGTCCAGACTGCTCCAGACCCTTTATCATCTCTGTTGCCCTTCTCTGCACTCTTTCTAGGGCCTCAGCATCTTTTGAGTTTTGTAGTGATCAGAATTGGATGCAGTATTCGAAATGTGATCTTACTAGAGAAGCATAGAGCAGTACTGTCATATCCTGTGATCTTGATAATATCCTTCTGCTGATGCAACCTAGAACAGTGTTGGCCTTTTGGCAGCTGCAGTATAATGCTAACTCATTCTTAACTAGTGATTCACCAGGACACTTAGATCCCTCTCACAGGCACTACTGTTTGGTCAGGTGCTGCCTATCCTGTGCATTTGGTTTTTCCTGCTTAAGTGCAGAACCTTACTTTTCTTACTACTGAATTGCATCTTTCTGGATAGGGCCCGATGCTCAAGTATGTCAAGATTCTTCTGAATCTTGAGCCTATCTTCCAAAGTCTTAGCATTTCCCCCCAACTTGATGTCATCTATAAATCTGATAGGTGCCCCTTCAGTCTCCTCATCTAAGTCATTTATGAGAATGTTGAAGAGCACTAGATCTAAAACAGAATGTTGGGGTCCCCACAGCATGCTTCCCTCCATGTAGATATAATTCCATTAAGGACATACACTGAGTGCAGCTACTCAGCCAAATACAAATCCACTTTGTGGTGATACTATCATTCCCTCATTGTTTTATCCTACTAAGAAGTATACTGTGGTCTACTTCATCAAATGCCTTACTGAATTTTAAGGATACTATATGAACATCATTTCCTTGATTCACTAATTTAGTTACTTTAGCAAAGAAGGCAATAAGGTTTGTTTGGTATGATCTGTTTTAACAAACCCATGCTGGCTTCTAGTAATCACCTTGTTCATTTGTAGGCACTCACAAATCCGCTGCTTGATTATCTTTTCAAGAATTTTCTGAAGTATTGATGTTAAACTAGTCTGTGGTTTCCAGTTTTGCACCACATCATTGTTGTAACTGAGTCAATCTAGCTTGTTGCTGGTCATTCTCACCTTCTTTCATCTTTCCCAGCATTATAGACTTATTAAGGCAGCTAAATCTTCACAATATGATACTTTGAGACTAGTCATCTGTATCTCCAGTCACAATTCTGGATTGATTTGTTCTGCCCCTATTTATTGGTTTTCTTGGCTATCTATGGTTCTGATGCAAGTTGTTATATTTCACTATTACTCTGATAAAAAAAAAGATGCTTTGATTATTGCATCAAGCAGAGAAGAAGACTGATAAGTAGGACTTAATATCTGTATGAGAGTGTGTGGATACAAGACTTTTTAGTCACCTTATTTTTTTCAATCATAACAGTAGTTTTGAAGCTGCTGGAAAAAAATCTAGAGAGTTAATGGAGTCTAGCATTTGGCACTTGAGTTGTTGCTTGGAAAATGTGTGGGACTATATTATGTGGAATATAATTGGCTTCAACAAAAATAGAATTCAGTAAAGAATGGTTGTTCTGTGTGAACTCAGAGGAGGCGGGGGAAAAGGAAAGAAACTGGTAATGGGAAACGATGGGGTAAATGAGTCAAAGGTTCTGGAAGAATTCAAGGGGAGGTTCATCTCAGGAAATTATTCATTGCTGTTAGCTTAGTTAATATACTCCATTAACATTCAATGTTGGGTTCTGTTTTGTTTTGGGTCTTTTGAGCAGATGGCACCAGCCAAACAAGGGATTTTATATTCTGATATATTTTAGGAAAATGAATATTAAATATTATTATATTATAGGAATGCAATAAGGATATTAATGAAACACATTAATATTAATTTATCTATCTAATCAACTTGCAAGTAAGGATGTGGAACTAAGAAGAGATATGTAAGGCAAAAAAACCCTGTTTCTTTTTTTTAATTAGGCAATGTATTTCAGCAGCCAGATTCTTTTTTCCTTGTAATAAAGGAAAACTTTATTAAGAGAAGTTTTCTTCTTTGTGTATATCCCATCCCTATCTACATTCCAAATGATTGGTTACTATTAGGAAAGGAGTATCAAAATTTATGTAATTCTTTGAATTAGGATTATTGGAAGCCTTTGTGCTATTGTACAGTAATCTTCTATCATGGAAGTCTTAACTTTCAAGACTCTCTCCTCTGCAGGTACTTCTTCCATTGAGAGTCTTCCACTGAAAGTTTGCCATACAAGTTTAGTCCTCGATTTACAAAAATTCATTCAGTGACCATTTGAAGTTACAACGGCACCAAGAAAAGTAATTTATTACTGGACTCATGATCATTGCAGCTTTCCCATGGTCTCATGATCAGAATTTGGGCACTTGTTAACCCACGTATAGTTACAATGTATGCAGCATCCTGCAATCACATGTTCACCATTCACCACCTCCCCAGACGACTTCCAGCAAGCAAACTCAATGAGGGAAGTCAGATTCATTTAATTACCATATGATTTACTTAACAACTGTTATGATTCACCTAATAACCATAGCGAAAGAAGGTCATAAAAGTGGGCATGACTCACTTAAAAAATCCCTTGCTTAATAAGAGAAATTCTAGTTCCAAATCTGGGGTCAGGACTATCTGTATCATTCATAGGTCAGGACTATCTGTATCATTATAAGCAGTGGTGGGATTCAGCCGGTTCTGTCTGGTTCGGGTAAATCTGTAGTGCCAATTGGCCCTGCCCACCTGCCTGGATGTAATGACATCCTATTTAGCCATGTTTTGAAGGCTGTGTGCATGTGCGGAAGGTGCGCGTGCAAGCAAAGAGAATGCATGGAAGGCTGACCATGCGTGTAAGGTGACCCATGTGAGCAAAGTGTGCCCTCGCTCGTGCTCACATTTGCGAACCGGTAGGGAAGGTAAATAAATCCCACCTCTGATTATAAGGCTTCTCTGGGAAAACATTGATCAACCAGAAGACTTATGATACACTTACTTTCTTCGACCCTGTCCATTACGTTAAGTGCTGTTTTCTACTTCCTTTAACAAAGAAATCTCTTAAAAGCTACACCAGTGAAGGCAGTCAATAAAGGTAATGCAGGTGTCTCCATTTTGAGTCCAGCTTGATTATGTCATTTGCTTTTCTAAAGAGATGATAAGTGATTTTGAAATGAAACCTCACAGCTCCGAGGCAAAGATTACAAGGCCTATCACTTTCTAGAATGATGTTGGGATTTTGCAGAGGGTGATAATGAAAACAGAATAGGTCTTAAATTAGGTAGCACCTAGAGTTTTGAAAAATGCTTTAATGTTATAGGGAGATTAACATAATTGGAATGAGATGGCTAGAACTTTGCCCTGCGTGTTTTTATAGTTACAAAACATTGCTGTCATTTATACCAATATTGGAAGTTCTTTGCCTCTTTCATTTGAATTTCCATCAAATGTCCATAGGAAAAATGCTCTAAAGGGGGCACAGGGGTGAGGTGAGTGGGTGGGAGGGAGGATATATAAGAAAAATAGTGAATGAATGAGCTTGGGGAAGAGAAACGGAAAAAAGAAAGAATATCTTTGTTAAATTACTGTATTTTTTGCTCCATAAGGCACCCTTTTTTGCCGGTCCTTTGGTAAGGGTTCTTTGGTGAATAGCAGCCGGGCCGTGACGGTAGGGTCTTTTTACAGTGCTGAACCCCGCCTCTTCTGTCTTTGTCATTGCCCGCCTTGTCTGTCTCTTTTCCGCAGTGCAGGAATCAATAGGCAGAATTGGCACATGAGAGAACACCTATCTGTGGTCCCCTCAGGCTCCACCTGATTCTTTTTTCTTGTTTTCCTCCTCTAAACTTAGGTGTGTCTTATGGTCGGGTACGTCTTATACTGCAAAAAAATAGGGTATATAAATGAAGATATAAACTGATTCCCATATAATCTGGTTTCATTAAAAGCAAAAATAATTTTCTCCTTTTTCAAGATAAAGAGTCCCCCCAAAGACACAGCTATTTTGACTCCTTTATTAAACTAACACTTTAGGATAAATCAGGTGTCACTCAGGCAATCCATAATCAGGAATACTTTAAAAAAAAAAATCAAAGTGCTTTCATACAGGGATATTTTTGTCTTCATTAAATTAATAGCAACTTTCAAAGAAGGAAGATTAGATCAAAGAACTGTGCTGAAGAGTTAAAAACTTCCTCTACTATCACTGTATTTTCAATTAAATTAGCAACTGGCTGCAGTTGCTTTGAAATGAATGGGAGCTGGGGGGTGGGGACTGGAATGCTAGAACTTCTGAAGGTAAGGGGAATATATGCAAAAATATTCCTTGCATGTTCAAATAATTGGTGTTTATAACAGAATGTTCAAAGTATTATAAACTATAAATATCAGCAAGTAGTGGTGAAGGCTCCAGAACATAAAAATATCTGTCAGCCAAAAATGCAAGGGAGCTAATTGTATTCCTATTTTTTTTTTTTAAAAAAGATGATAGTTTGATGTCTATGTAGGCAGTATATCAGTCACGTAATAGTGGCAATAGATTGGCTCGGCTTGTTTCATTCCCTTGGGTAAAAAGTACCTGATTCGATTTATAACAAAGGAGTCTTTAAAAAGTGTCTAATTCTCTTTCTATTCTTCTTTTTTCCCTTCTCTTTTTAAAACTAAACTTTGTTACTGGAATAAAGAGTTACTAGTAGAAGTTATTCATATGAATGAGCTGCCTAGCTTGAAAAGTGAAACTCCATCCAAGTTATGGCATAACTTTTTCAGCGGAAAAAGTCTAAATATAAAAATTATTGCTTCCCTTGTGGAAAGCAATCTTTCTGAACATAATATCGCTATTTCTCTAAAGGAAATGTGACTTTGACATATAGATTATATACTCATTGTTGCCTGTAGCAGGTAGCAGGTAGGTAGGTTTGTTAACTGTGCTCATGTGATCCTTCAAACAAAAGGCTTCTCGGTTTAGCGAATTGATGCCAGCAAAGAAAAAGAATGCCGAACATCAATATAAGACGAAACTCTACAAAGCTGTCGAATGGCTGCACGTTGGTATATATTTTCCCGGGAGAGACTATATTTTTTTTCCTTATAATGACAGCGAACCTAAGTGATGCCTTGGATCACAGTGCAAAATGCATTTTCATGAGCAATATACATCAAACTGTTGGACTGCTGATTGACAAAGACAATATGTTATATGTGTCTTAGGCTAGGCTTGTGCTGTAACAGGCTGAAAATTCAGGGCATCAAGTTTGTTATGGCTTTTTTTTTTTTTTTTTTTTTTTTTTATGGAAGGGGTGAATGACAAAGGGCAATCTTCCCTGCAGAGAGAGAGAGAGAGAGAGAGAGAGAGAGAGAGAGAGAGAGAGTTCAGTCCTGGCATTTGTAACTGGTTGGGTTTAGAGAAGGAGAGAAATTCTTCTCCTTTACCCTTCATCCCTGCTAATGATTTGAATTGCTCCAATTTGTCCTAGTAATGGGCGCCAGATGTCAGAGCACAAAAGGAAATGGGGCCTGGTGAAAAGATTGCCATTTTGACCTTCTATTGAATTCCAGAGCTTTGCCCTTTTTTTGTTTTGTTTTGTTTTGTTTTTCCATTCTTTCCAAGCAAATCAAGCATTCACAAGCACATTGCACATTGAATGGCATGGAGGGAAGATGGGGGGCTGGGGGGGGGGAGAGAACAGCTTGACTCTGGAGAAAGAACCCACAAACAGAAGTAGATGGCCATTTGCCACTTTTCCTATCCAGGGTGACATCTGCCATTGTTTGCTGAGATGCCTTTGGTAGGGGAGGAGGAAAATAAATAAAAAGATTTCCCGCAGCATGGCTGTTTTTCTCTTTATAATTATTTCTTTCTATTCTGAAAGATTTTCATTTTGGCCTCAGTTTATCCTCCAGGAATGAGGGAGGGAATCTATATGTGCAGAAGTTTTTTTTTTTTTCTATTCCTCCCAGTTTCCTTCTGCTGGGGCTAGAGCCTTAACCTAATTCCTCTTGGATACAATGAGCGCTTAGTTTATTATATTTACCGCTCCATTCGTCTTGCCAAAGCATGTTTACATCTGTAAAAATGTTCAGCAGAGGAAATAAAAGAGAATACCAGTAGATACCTGCTAGACTTGATAACAACTTTGTTTTACGATAATGTCAATCAACTTGTACACAATTTACATCTTCTAGACTTTATCTATCTTTTGGATAATGGATCTCTCATGAGGGCAGAAACACATCTATGGAGGATTTTTTTTTCCTGTTAGCAGAATGAGATAAGGATAAGAGCTAAATGAATTATTATGAATTGCTTTTTACTATTGTTTTTATTACACTTGAGCACAAACTAGTCTCCCTCTCCCCCTTCTCTCCCTCTCTTCCTCCCTCCCTCCCTCCCTCCCTCCCTCTGTGTGTGTGTGTGTGTGTGTGTGTATGTATATATGTATGTATGTACATATGTATGTGTTTGTCTCTGTCTCTCTCTGTCTCTCTTTCTTCATATGTCTGTCTGTCTGTCTGTCTGTCTGTCTCTGTATATGTATGTATGTACGTACATGTGTGTTTGTCTCTGTCTCTGTCTCTGTCTCTGTCTCTGTCTCTCTCTCTCTCTCTCTGTGTGTGTGTGTGTGTGTATGCGTGTGCGTCTCACTGCTCTTCAGAGAGAGAAAGAGAGAGGGGGGGTGGGGGGAGAGAGAGACTGTGCAACCTTATACCAGACTAATTTTATCCCTAGCCAATACCCTTCTTTAGCAGTTCATACTCAATATAGGCCAAGCTGATATTTGGATAAGGATCTCTAGCATCTCAGAGGCCTTTAGAAGAGAGTGGTGGATCAATATTGCTGTTGTTTAGCTAAAGAATAGGGTGATATGAGATATGCCATCATAAATATAAATGAAAGACAACATCATATCCAAGGAGACAGCATAGTTTATAGACAGTCATTTTATACACCTTTTAATGTTAATCATCTAATAGTCTTACACTTGCATGCTTTACAAACCAATTTATGTAATGCTATTATTAAAACTATGTTCTGTCTCATTCTTTTAAATTATATCTGTGCTTTTTTTTCTTGCTGTGCACATACTGGCTATCTGTCAACTAATTCTCAATACGTCTCCATCCTTATTGAATATTCAGATAGCCAGCTAAGGCTTTATTTAAGGTCTACATGCTTTTTAGATCCACACCTCACCAAAATCCCTTCCAATCCTATGATTCTATCATTTCTAATCACTTGCATTAAGAAACCAGCAATGTTTTTTTTAAAAAAAAAAAAGAAAAAAGAGGCAATGACCTCAAAATATTCTTATGATTTGAATTTTCCAGTAAATTATTACGAAACATATTTAGGAATTATGAGACTCAATGCAGGTAGTCCTCACTTAATGTCCATTCATTCAAAGTTATGACAGTGCTGAAGGAAGGTGCTTATGCCCAGTGGTGAAATCCACATTTTTTTACTACCGGTTCTGTGGGCGTGGCTTGGTGGGCATGGCAGGGGAAGGATACTGCAAAATCTCCATTATCATCCCACTCCTGGGGGAAGGATATTGCAAAATCTCCATTCCCAGCCCACTCTGGGGCTAGCCAGAGGTGGTATTTGTCAGTTCTCCAAATTACTCAAAATTTCCACTACCGGTTCTCTGAATTCCCGCTACCAGTTTTCCAGAACCTGTCAGAACCTGCTGGATTTCACCCCTGCTTATGACTAATCCTCAACAGTTAGGCCATTGCAGTGCCACCATGGGCCTGTAAAGAAAATTAAAGCTCAATCAACCTACCCTTGAGCCTACTCACTTACCTGTGCCTTCAGCTGTCTCTGGCACCCAGCCCAGCCTCTTATGGCTATATCAACTGCACTATGCATGACTGTTGTACTGGCTGAGGTCTTATTTTGTACCATGTTTGTTTTCATCACCCAGGGCTTCTCTTTTGCACCAGGAAGGCCTTCCATTTGTGCATTGTTGGAAGAAAAATCCAGGTCCAGTTCCAATCCGAGAATAAACTGGAGGCCGATTGGAAAGAAAACTGGTTTCTTGGTGAACAGAACCAACACACATACACACACACAGCGTGTAATTCTGGGACAGCTGACAAAATGGAGTTGAGAATAGGGTGGGTTTTTATACCTTTTTTTATTTTTATGGGGTCATGTAGGGGTCATGACTGGCTCTATAGGCAAAAGGGGAAATACAAATCCTAGCTGTTTGTCTGAACTAATCTTGTCTTACCTAATTGCTTATCTGGAGTTTCTGTCTAACCCAGTCTTTCTGAATAGATTAGCAAATCTGCATTTCTAAAAGCTGGCCTCCTCAGTTTCTGCTTGGGGCACAGAGACTGGTGCTAGTTTCTGCCTCCCTTAAGATTTTTTCCCATCCTGCCTTTTTAAGATCCCCCAAAATATTTCATTTCCTAGAAGGGTGGGTGGGTGCTAACTTTCACCCTCAGGCAGGGCCTCTCTTTATACCCTGCTGGTATTCAAAGGATGGCCTCCACTAGCACCAGTCTGAAAGAATAATCAGTCTAGAAGGTCCTTATTTCACATTGGTGCACCTGGGGCTTTCTTTCATGTGCTGGGCTTTTTTCATGAAAAAAATGAGCCGGACATTCATGAACCTGACATTCATGGCAGGACATGAATGGAGGCCCTGACAGGCATGTGATTGGAAGAATTGGCTAGTGCATGAAAAGAGGCCCTGGGAGAAGCATCAAATCAAATGGCATGAAAGAAGGCACTAGTGGGTATATTGGTCAGCAGTGTGGTCAGCAGAGTGGAGGTAGGCAGGACTGGTAGTCAGGAACAGTTGGTGGCAGTGGCTAGACACAGTGCTGGGATGCTGCCAGTTTAACAATGGTTCGGTGATTGCGCCCTTCTTAGTTTTACAAATACTCACCTTCTGTATTACCACTTGGGAGTAAGCTGAGGTACAGCAATCCACTTTGCAGCACCAATCAACTGAGAAGATAAAGGTAAGTAAAGTGCAGGGGCGGGTGGGCGGGCTGTCCTGACCATTGAAGTGAACCGATTTGCTCCCAGCTGATCGTTGGAACTACCGGTTCACCCAGAACTATCTGAACCAGTAGAATCCCATCCCTCGGTAGGCAGGTGGCCAAAAGGGCAAAGATAGACGGGAGAGATAACCAGTGAAGAGAGTTCAAGAGAAGGCAGAGGAGACTGGTATCTTATCAAATGCATGTTTGAGAACCTCATTTGTGTGGATGTGAGGGCAGATGTGCTGTCAAGTTAATATTGACTCCTGACAACCACCTGGATTACTCCCTGCAGTTTTCTTGGCAAGATTTCAGAAATGGTTTGTCATTGAGTACTGTACGGTATTTTTAAAAAAGCAAAGAAATCCCACTCTCAAGGAGAGGAAGAGAAAGAAATTTATCAACTTTACTTCACAACAATTAACCTGACAGAAAAATACAGCAGGAAGAGGTAAAAAAAGCTTACTCATTAAAAATAACCCATTAAATCTTCATGAAGATGTGTTGGAGGAAGAGTCATATATCTTGGGATTTGACATAAAAAATAATCAAATGTGATGCACAAATTTTCTCAGATGGTAATTTTTTCCCTGGATGTAGTACTTTAGAATAGTCAATAAATGGCACTGAGATATTAATCTTCTAACTCAAATATGTAAAAGATGGGGGAAGTTGGCAAGATTTCTCATTCAGAACCAATGAATCCACACTTTACGTTTCATTTAAGTGCTGAATATTCTTTTTTTTAAAAAAATAAAATAAAAAAACTCAGATATTTTATGCAAGTGCTCTCATGTTTATACCTTTAAGGGAATTCTTAATTGTAAATAAATCTTTTCTTTTGCTGTTTTCCTCCCAATCATCATGATCTACAGTAAAATCTATGCAGATGCAATGATGTATCGTTACCATCTGACACATCATGTAGATCTTCAACACATTCTGAATATATCTGCATTTAGGCAGAAAGAAATTGGAATCTGATGAAGTTATTAGGGGTCAGTGTTTGGTTGTGGAGCAAACTAAAAGTGTAATAATGCAAGAATTTGCATACTGAATCAGATCAAAGGACTCCTGACATTCTTTCCTCTAGTAGCAATCAGCTAGATACTCAGGCAATGATTGCCATTAATAGCAAGAATGACACAATCATGGATATAATAAATGGCAACAGGAGATGCCCCACATTTGATCATAGCTTTGCTGTTTCTTGCTAGTGTTTGCCCATCAAAAACTTTTCTAAAATTTATTTTAAAAAGTAGAACTCTCTCTCTCTCTCTCTCTCTCTCTCTCTCTCTCTCTCTCTCTCTCTCTCTCTCTCTCTCTCTCTCTCTCTCTCTCTCTCTCTCTCTCTCTCTCTCTGTGTGTGTGTGTGTGTGTGTGTGTGTGGTGTGTGTGTAAAAGAAAAAGAAAAGAAAACTCTTAAAAAAGAAAATACCAATGGAGAACTTTCTAAACATATATAAAGAAAGTTCCTTTTTCAGCACATTTTTGCTGCTGCTCTGAATATAAGGAAACATTTGAGTGATGAAAAATCAGTTCCAACTTCATATGAAAGCCTTTGGAAGAAATACTTTAATCTAACATGGACAATAATATCTGGCTTATAAAATTGTTCTTTGATCTTGTGCTTTATTTATATGCTTGTTTTTATATTCTATAATTTTTGAGATGATGTCATTACTCATTTGTACATTTGAAGCTGTCATAAGACTGGATATTTTTATGATGTTCTTTACTTTAGGTAATGACATTAGTTACAATAATTATTGAGCCTTCCTTCCTTCCTTCCTTCCTTCCTTCCTTCCTTCCTTCCTTCCTTCCTTCCTTCCTTCCTTCCTTCCTTCCTTCCGCAATTTTTCCAATCCTTCTTCTACTGGGAAAAATAGTATTTTCCTCCCAGTGGAAAAGGAATTATACTCTTCAAATTCTCTGTTGATCATTCCTTAGCAAATATATTACTTGTGGCCAGCCTCAGTTCCAGTTTATGTCATAGAAGTTGTTGTTAAAGGGAAGAGGAAGAGGAGGGAGTGTTCCTAAATTTCTGTACAAAAGGTGTAAGAAATCCAGTAAGTATTGTGTTTATAATCATTAAGGTATATATTCTTGTTTGAGGCTGTCAATAAGTACCCAATAAAAATTTCATTTTGAACCTACATAGGGCAGGAACCAAAACAATTGTTTATTCCAAGAATAACCCAGAGAGAAATTCATGCACGGAATTAAAACAAAAACAAAAAAAATCACCGTCATAGGAAATATGCAATTGGCAATGATACAAACTGACAAGGTAAATTTCACTATGGAAAAGTTAACAATTGTAGCTTGTTATACTAATGTTTGAAAGCAAAGATAATCATGAGAGAATGTAGTGCTTTTAAATGATAGGAAGTTACAGCAACTGATGGGCACAGAGCTTAAGATCATTAAAACAAAATCTAATTAAAGAGGTAATTATGGAATACAGTATCTTGTGAACTGTTCCTACTCATGGGAAGAAAGGGGAGAACAACATTTGTCAGATTGTCATTATTTAGCTTTGAAAGGAGCCAAGATTCTTCTTTATCATCGTTGCTTTCACCTTTCTACAATTCAGCTGTACTTTGGGCAATTGTTGGATTCTGGCAAGAGCCTTTCAGGAGCATTACATTGATCCAACTTTGCATCAGGAAGGGGCAGAAGCTTGTTCTCTGAGAAGTATTGATTCTGCTGAATGTCTACCTGCTATTTTGGGGAGGGAAAAGGTGCAGAGGGCCTCGGAGTTATATCATAAATACAGGCCCCGCTAGTTCAGTGCCATTAGTTTGAATCAACCAGGCAAATTTCTGGCATTGGAACCAGTTTATGAACATGATGAATCAGATCAGCAGTGTGATATGCCTGGTTTCACATTACCTGCAGCATCCAAAATGGCACCTGGATCATTACCAATTAAGAAGGACCAAGAAACAAGTAGGAAGTCAGATTTGTGTGCATTTTGGGGATATTATTACAAAAATGTTAAGATGGTAATTCCAAAGTCTCAAAGTCCCATTCATTGTTTCTTTTTTAAACATGGGTATATTTGTGCCTGTACTTTTCCCATTCTTGCTAATAAACAAATATAGAGCTAGTTTTGTACCTGTGCAAGATAAGGTATCTGACAATGGCTCTGTTTATGTAACTCCACATTCTTCTACAATCTGTTTTAGGCAGGGATGAAATGCTCGTGGTTCAGACTGGATTGCCTGATCCGGTAGTGATGTGTCAAGTGGTTCAAAGAACTGGTAGCAAAAATCCCTGCTCCTCTCCCCATGCCCAGCTGAACCGCACAATCATCAGAGTGGGGTTTGTTTGTTTTTTTACTTTTAAAAGCATTTTTTCTTGGGCCGAAAAAATGCTTTTAAAAGTAAAAAAAAAAGCCTCTGATGATCATGTGGCTCAGCTGGGATCATCAGAGCCTTTTAAAAGCATTTTTTAACAACCTCTTTGGCTATAGAGGTTGTAGAAAAAATGCCTTTAAAAGTTTTTAAAAAAAAGTTGGCCACGCCCACCCAATCAAATTAAAACCCACCAAGCCATGCCCACAGAACCGGTAGTAACAGTAACAAATTTTACATTTCACCACTGGTTTTAGGACAAAATCCCACCACTGTGAGAGGGTGGTCTGGACATCCCCTCAGTTGGACAGAAAGCAGAGACTCCTAGCCGCTACCGTGAGAGGGTAGTGGCGTTTCTCCTGACTGACCTGGTTCTGCCTTGGAACATCTTTTATGGACCTTTGCCATGCCTTACCATCTTCTTTGCCCATGTTTTGTACTGGATGTATTCTAGGTCTACGCTTCTTGCCCTGCGAGATTCCCCCCTCTCGCGGGCTTGGCCCTCTATGTTATTGAGGGCCTACCTTAATGATGGGTTTTGGGACCCCGAGAGGTGGCATGTCACAAAACGGGGTTTGAGGGGGTTTTTAAGTTCTTTTTTAATGAGAGTTTTAGGGGGCTCCGGGGTGGGGGAGGGTGCGGGTTTGGGGGGAACCTGCGGGGGAGAGGGACAGGCCCGGCAGTTTGTGGTGCCATAGGGGGTTTAGATTCTGGAGGCAAGAGGGCTCCTTCAGAGCCCTCTGCTGAGGGCTGTGCTATAAATACGCTGTGTGGGAGGGGCAGATATGGCGCGAGCAGGGGACCATATCATGTGGCGGGGGCATGCACTCGCTGCCTTTGAGCGATTGCGTGCCCCGGTCCCCTGAGCTATTCCCATTCCCCGGGTTGTTTAGAGTCTCAGGACCCGAGGCTCAGGCTGTTGTTATGCAATGCGAGGTCCGTTGTAAATAAGGCCCCCCTCATATGTGATCTTCTTCAAGAGAGGAGTGCGGACCTGGCCGGTATTACCAAGACCTGGTTGGGCCACGATGGGGGTTCCCCTCGTGGAGATGTGCCCACCAGGTATCCTTGCATTCCACCAGCCAAGAGCTCAGGGTAGGGGTGGGGGAGTAGTGGTCATTATTAAGGAAGGTCTGGATCCGAGGGAGACCACTGTACCTCAGATAGCCGGGTGTGAGTCCATCTTTGTGAGGTGGGGTCATGGTGGGCAGATGGGTCTGTTAGTCACATACCTGGCTCCCTGCCACGTGGCAACGACCCTGCCCGAGCTTCTGAATGTTGTAGCCGAGGTGGCAGTTGATACCACCAGGCTTATGGTCATGGGGGATTTCAATCTGCCATCCATCGGTGAAACATCTGAGATAGCCCGGGAGTTCATGGCTTCCATGACAGCCATGGACCTGACCTAGGTAATTCAGGGCCCGACTCACATTGGTGGACACACCCAGGATCCAGTTTTTGTCTCTGGTCAGTGGTTGAGTGGTCTTGACATTGGGGATATAGGTGTGGAACCCTTGTCATGGACTGACCACTCGCTCCTTCGACTCGACTTTCTGACCACTGCACCTCACTGCAGGGAGGCAGAACCGACTAGGTGGTTCCACCCCAGGCGCCTGATGGATCCTGATAGGTTCCAGACGGAGCTTGGGCCATTTCCTGAGACACTGACATGTGACTCGGCTGAGGACCTGGTGGCGGCCTGGGATAGGGCAGCCAGTGGATCCTTGGACCGCGTCGTGCCTTTGTGGTCTCTGACCCAGCGCTGAACTCACTTATCTCCTTGGTTTACCGAGGAGCTGAGGGAGATGAAGCACTGGAAAAGACACCTAGAGAGCGGCTGGAGGGCCAGTCACTCTGAATCTGACTTGACACTAGTAAGAGCTCATATTAAGACTTACTTAGTGGTGAAATCTAATTATTTTACCGCTCTTATCGCGTCATCAGATAATCGCCCAGCCGCCCTGTTTAGGGTGACCTGCTCCCTCCTCCATCTGGGAGCGCGGGAGGATCCCTTGCAGGGTCGTGCTGAGGACTTTGTTCAATATCTGGATGATAAAATAACTCAGATTCGGGATGATTTGGCCGCTGACTGGGTTAGTTCAGGCGGGGTGACTGAGGCAGGTCTTGAGAGTGTTGTCTGGGCTGAGTTCGATCCTGTGGCTCCCGAGGACGTGGACAGGACTCTGGGAAGACTGAACACAACCACATGTTTATTGGACCCATGTCCCTCCTGGTTGGTGCTGGCCTCCCGGGAGGTTACACGAGGCTGGCTCCAGATTATAAACGCTTCTTTGAGTGAGGATGCCCTACCTGCCGCCTTGAAGGAGGCGGTGGTGAGGCCCCTCCTCAAGAAGCCCTCCCTGGACCCAGCTGTTTTGGCTAATTATCGTCCAGTCTCCAACCTTCCCTTTTTAGCGAAGGTTGTTGAGAGTGTGGTTGCGTGGCAGCTCTCCTGGTACCTGGATAAAGCTGTCTATTTAGACCCACTCCAGTCCGGCTTCAGGTCTGGATACAGCACCGAAACGGCATTGGTCGCATTGGTGGATGATCTCTGGAGGGCCCGGGGTAGGGGGTACTCCTCTATCCTGGTGTTGTTAGACCTCTCAGTGGCTTTTGATACCATCAACCATGGTTGGAGGGACTGAGGGTGGGGGGCACCGTTTTATGGTGGTTCTCCTCCTACCTCTCCGACCGGTCGCAATCTGTGTTGATAGGGGGGCAGCGGTCGACCCCGAGGCACCTAGTGTGTGGGGTGCCACAAAGGTCAGTCCTCTCGCCCCTCCTGTTCAACATTTATGTAAAGCCACTGGGTGAGATCATCCGTGGTTTTGGGGTGGAGTTTCATCAGTACGCTGACGATACTCAGCTGTACATCTCCACCACAGACCACCCCAACGATGCCGTGGAAGTGATGTCCCAGTGCCTTGAAGCCGTGCGGGTCTGGATGGGGAGAAACAGGCTTCGACTCAACCCCTCCAAGACCGAGTGGCTGTGGCTGCCGGCGTCCCGATATAGCCAGCTGACACCATCGCTGGTTATTGGGGGTGAATCATTGGCCCCCACGGAAAGGGTGCGCAACTTGGGCATCCTCCTGGACCCACGGCTGTCCTTAGAGGATCATATAACAGCTGTGGCCAGGGGGGCTTTGTATCAGGTTCGCCTGATACACCAGTTGCGGCCCTTTCTAGATCGGGACTCCCTACACACAGTCACTCAGGTGCTCGTCACTTCTCGCCTGGACTACTGCAATGCTCTCTACATGGGGCTCCCCTTAGGGTGCACCCAGAGGCTCCAACTGGTGCAGAATGCGGCCGCTCAGGGGATTATGGGAGCAACGGGGCGCTCCCATGTGACACATCTCCTGCGTGAGCTGCATTGGTTGCCGGTGGACTTCCGGGTGCGTTTCAAGGTGTTGGTAATCACCTTTAAAGCGCTCCATGGCTTAGGACCAGGGTATTTACGGGACCGCCTTCTGCCACCAATTGCCTCCCACCGGCCGGTTTGCTCCCACAGAGAGGGCCTCCTCAGGGTGCCATCAGCCAGACAATGCCGGCTGGCGACCCCCAGGGGGAGAGCCTTCTCTGTGGCAGCCCCTACCCTCTGGAATGATTTTCCTCCAGAACTGAGAATGATCTCCGACCTCCAGACTTTTTGTCAGGCCCTGAAAACTTATCTTTTTCAACTTGCCGGTTTAGCCTGATCCCTGTTGAATTTTTTAAAATGTTTAGAGTTTTTAGAGTTGATGTATTTTAATATTTATCTGTTCTTAATTTTCAGCCAAATTTATATGTGTTTTATAATATTTTAACTTTTATGTACTGATTTTTACTTGGCTGTTCACCGCCCTGAGTCCGTAAGGAGAAGGGCGGTATATAAATCTAATAAATAAATAAATAAATAAATAAATAAATAAATAAATAAATAAATAAATAAATAAATAAATAAATAAATAAATAAATAAATAAATAAATAAATAAATAAATAAATAAATAAATAAATTCCAAATGGTTAGTAAAATATAGCCTGTGTTTAAAACTCTCTCTTTCTCTCACTCTCTTTCTCTTTCTCTCTCTCCTTCTCCTTTTCCTGTTGCTATGAATGTGGTGGCTGAGTTTTCTCTTACTTAAATTAGGCTGCATTGTCCCTATTATTTATAAATATATTTTATTTCCTATAATGAAGTTTGTGAAATAGCTCATTAGCAGCACAGATATTTTAAAATGTTCACAGCTAATCAGTCTTAATTATCTGTATATCATAATAATGTGTGGGTATTTTAAAATGGGTTCTTTCATTCTACAGGAAAATAATGCCACTGTAGATACAGGATCACAAAATTATGTTCACCTGAATAATTGCACTGGGGGAAAAATTGGCTTTATTGTTCACTTCAGTCATATTGATAAAATAATCCAAATAATTTATTCTGCCATTCTCATAATCTTTCACTCTGAACTCCATGTCCTCTCGATATTTCTTATTTTCCACTTAACTCTCATTAAAGGTGATATTATTACAGGGAAGGCTGTTACTCCTCCATGCATTTTTTAAACTAATGAAATTATAATGAAACCGAAGTACTTCCTCTCTTATTTAATTCAAGTTGCAATATTTATCTTTTCTTTCATTGTGCAGAATGATAAAATCATATTCATTTCTTCTCATATAGGCTTTAAAATTGAACTAGAATTCACCTTTTTGTTTTCATTCATTCCTATCTATTGTTCAACACTTTGGTGCCATTTTGTGTAACTCTTCATTGTTAAATTTAACACTTTAATTACGATGCACAGCTTTAAATTAATTGAAATTCTGATCCACAGTTTCATGGAACTATGCTCCACTGGTTTCGCTGGCAGTAAAAGTGCTACATTCAATTTGCCAGCAAATTTGGAAAACTCTACAGTGGCCACAGGATTGGAAAAGGTCAGTTTACATTCCAATTCCAAAGAAGGGCAATGCCAAAGAATGTTCAAACTACTACACCATTGCACTCATTTCACATGCTAGCAAAGTTATGCTAAAATCCTGAGAACTACCAGAAGTACAGGCAGGATTTTGAAGAGGCAGAGGAACTAGAGATCAAATTGCCAACATATGGTGGATCATGGAGAAAGCTAGGGAGTTCCAGAAAAACATCTACTTCTGCTTCACCGACTATGCTAAAGCCTTTGATTGTGTTGATCACAAAAAATTGTGGCAAGTTCTTAAAGAGATGGGAGTACCAGACCATCTTATTTGTCTCTTGAGAAACCTATATGCGGATCAAGAAGCAACAGTGAGAACTGGACACAGAATTACTGATTGGTTCAAAATTGGGAAAGGAGTTTGGCAAGGCTGTATACTGTTGCCCTGCCTATTTAACTTATATGCAGAGCACATAATGAGAAAGGCGGGGCTAGATGAATCACAAATTGGAATTAAGTTTTCCGGGAGAAATCAACAACCTCAGATATGCATATGATACCACTCTAATGGCAGAAAGTGAAGAGGAACTAAAGAGCCTCTTGATGTGGGGGAAGGAGGAGAGTGCAAAAGTTTGCTTGAAACTCAACATTAAGAAAAGTAAGATCATGGCATCCGGCCCTCTCAATTCCTGGCAAATAGATGGGGAAGAAATGGAAGTAGTGGCAGATTTTATTTTCCTGGGCTCCAAGATCACCACAGATGGGGACTACAACCAAAAAATTAAAAGATGCTTGCTCCTGAGAAGGAAAGCAATGGCAAATCTAGACAGCACACTAAAAACCAGCGACATCACCCTGCCAACAAAAGTGCATATATTCAAGGCTATGGTTTTCCCAGTTGCAATGTATGGTTGTGAAAGTTGGACCATAGAGAAGGCTGAGAGCCAAAGAATTGAGGCCTTTGAACTATGGTGCGGGAGAAGACTCCTGTTCTGCCCCAGCTTCAGATTCACAGAGAATGTGACACGCACCAACCTTCACAAACACTATTTAATTCCAAACAAACCCCTTTCAAGAATGTAGGCTTCCAGTGCAAAGGGTCCTTATCAAAGTTATTAAGAACAAAGTCTGACAAAGGTTGGCAATCAGCCCAGAAAACCAGATATGAGAAGTCACTTGCTCTCCAAGATATTCTCTAGTAACGAGACGTTGTTCCTAGCAAGAAAGCACTAGCTGCGTGTGACTTAAATAGGCTAAGGGAGTGGCCAATTATCCTCAAACCCTACTCTTGAGTAGATGACTTCTTTTAACACAGCCTAAAACCACCCTTGACTTTCTTGTCAAGAAGATACTTAGGGATGATTCATACCCTGGCCGGTGTCTCATTTCACTTTTACCATCTGGCAGAAGATACCGAAGTATAGCTAGCTAGACAAACAGGTTTAAAAACAGCTTCTATCCGTGGGCTGTCAGACTCCTAAACACAATCACAATAACTCCACATATATATTGAAACGTATGACTAGTTTTTTTTTCCTCCCAATCACTTGTATAAGGATTATTCTCAATATTATTCATGTTGTCTTGTATTTATTTATTTTTTTGTTATGGATTGAACCAGTAGAGACTAAACCAATTTTGTTGTATACATGATGTACAATAAAGGCTATTGAACTATTGTGTCCACATTGTACTGTCAATTTATATTTGGTTTGTAATCTACTAGGATTCCAAGATATTTTTTCAAGCCAGGTATTTTCCATTCTATAATTTCCCATATTCCCTATGGGAAAGAGAGAGGGGGAGGGAGGGAGGGAGGGAGGGAGGGAGGGAGGGAGGAGAGAGAGAGAGAGAGAGAGAGAGAGAGAGAGAGAGAGAGAGAGAGAGAGAGAGAGAGAGAGAGAGAGAGAGAGAGAGAGAGAGAATGGGTATAAAGATAAAGATTCAGGGTATCCCAATGATTGTTTTGGAGAAGGAGTAAATGGGCGACCAAGGCAGACTGGAATGTCTTAGCCTCAGAAGAAACAGAATTGAGCATACCAAACTGAAACATTTTGTTCCTTTTCTGTTGAAAAATTCTTCCCAAATAATAGACAAGTTGGCATGTGCTTTGTAGACAGAACTGCTTCAAAGAATCTGATTTTCCTCTGTGCTATATGTACCTAATTACAATGATCATCTTCCAAACCTTAGGCTGATTGAAGTATAATGATAATCTTTCTTACCTTACCTTTAAAGCTTTCCTATGCTTTAAAAACAGGATTTTTTTCCTGAACCTTTTGCTCAGTTGTTAAGCTGATCTAGAGACTGTCCAGCTAAGCTCATAAATGAATGCTATTTTCCATCTGGCTAGTAGAGAGCTGTCTCCAAAGAAACTGGACCTTACTATTTATCTTGCCAGCCCTTGAACTAACTGGGATGCTTTGCAACTAGGATTATTCTTGTTTTCTTTATTTGCTCAATAAACTAGTTTGCTAATTTGGCTGCCTGCTAATGTGTAACCCTTTGTAGCTTTTCCATCTGGTTTACTTTTAGAAGTATTGACTGCTGTTGATGTTCATTACAACTCTATCCCACTCACCTCTGATTCCATATATCTTCCATCAACTGTGCATCTCCATACTCCTTTTCCTAACTTCAGATATAGCTTTCTGTGTTTTGCACCAGTACCTTTCAGTGTTGTTTTAATCTTTACTGCCATTCCTTCCTAATTCACTCAGTTTGTATTCCTTTATTTCCATTAAAGACCTACTTAGGGTACAGAAGAAGTGCATCTATATTATAAGGTGCTTAAAAAACCTTTCCAACCTGGCAGGCATCATCATCATCATCATCATCATCATCATCAATCATTATTAATTTTCTCACACTTAACATTTAACTAAAAAACTTATAATTGACTTCAGGAGGAAGAGAGATGTACATTTATCATTGTATGTAAATGGTAAAGAGGTGGAGAGGGTGGGTAGTTTTAAATTTCTGGGCATTTATATCGCGAAGGACCTATCATGGACTATGAATGCTAACATGCTTGTGAAGAAGGCATAGAAGAAGCTGTACTTCCTGGGAATGCTCAGGAAGATAAATCTATCTCAGCATCTACTTCTATCCTACTGTCGCATAAGCATTGAGAGTGTCCTCATATGTGGCATGCTTGCATGGTATGGGAGCAGCTCTGTAGCAGACAAAAAAGCTCTACAGAGAATCGTTAAAACTGCCCAGAATATCATCGGACTCCAGCTACCAGCCCTGGACGACATCTTTGAATCTCGCTGTTTATGAAACTTGCATAACATTCTCAGAGACTCTTCCCATCCTGCTTACAATCTTTTTGGACTGTTACCTTTTGGCAGAAGATACAGAACAATTAAAACTTAGACCACATGTTTTCTGAATAGTTTTTATCCCAGAGCTATAATTGCACTCAATAATGAACTAAAGGGCCACCATCAGTGAGCTGTTGCACAGTATTACTTGGTCTATTGTGTGGATGTTTGGGTCGTTTAGGGGTGGGGAATTGTGGTCAGTGGGAGTTGTTTGGGGATTGTTATGTGTGTTGGACCTGGTCTTTGGGTCTTTGGGTGTTAAGTGAATTTTGTTGTATGGTTATACTGTGTATACATGTACAATGACAATAAAAGTTGTTGTTGTTGTTGTTGTTATTATTATTATTATTATTATTATTATTATTATTATTATTATTATTATTACTGCTGTTGTTGCTACATCTATATTAATTGTACCAATATTCATATTTCATATTGTATATGCTTACTTAAGTATTTTTAGTTTTTTTCCCTTTCAAAATACCTAGGCAAATACAGTATAATCATAATCTTACACATCTAATGACCAAGAGTAATAGTGAAGAAGACTGTTCAGTTAAAGTTTTATCAATGAAACAGAAGCATTTATGACAGTAAAAGATACAATAATTTCACATTTTTTTTAAAAAAATGCACATTGAAAACTATTAAAATAAAGGTGGGGAAACAGGAAAGAGATAACAAGGAGTTATCCTTAAGTTAAAAGCTCCATCCGGTACAAGTTGAACCATTTTTTTTTCTCCTGGTAATCTTATCTGCTGAACTGAGAATTACTGCCATTGATTTTCAAAGCTTCACCGGGAAGTCTTTTCATTAGTTATTAAGTACAAATGAGAGGAATGTCTTTGGTTCAGAACTGCAGAGCTTGAAAAGAGATGAACAAAGTAAAACTTGTACTGTGCACAGTTACATAGCAAGACCTGTGGATCAGGCTCAAGATGCTGTAATGGAGGGATTCTGCAAATGAGCATCAAGTTAGTGGCAGAGAAGACAGGTTTAATTATTGGCTCAATAGTCCAAACAGGCTTGTTGAGATCTTCCAGATTTGATGCTTCTTACCACAATATTTTTTTCTCCTTATTTTGTATGCATTCTATAGCAGAGGTTTTCAACCTTTTTCATGGCAAACATTTCCTAGGTGAATCTTTCAGGTTCTGAAACCAGAAGTCATGTGACATCACAGGTTGCTGGGACCAGGGAGGAGAAATGGAGGCTGTTCAAATCAGGTGAAGTCATGGAAGTGAGGTTCTGCCTGATGTGGCATGCCTTCAAACCATTTGTGGCACATCACAAGAGATTGGTGGAGAGAGATTTGTGTTGCTCCAGATACACATCTGAACTAAGATTAAGTTAGCAGAGATCTAGAGAAGATAACATTATTTTTTGACACACTGTTTTCTAGGAAAGCAATAAAAAGGAAATTTAAGGGTGAAAAAAGTTTTCACCTTAGGTGAGACATGAATGAATCACAGTATTTATATTTAATTCATTATAAGTGATATAAGGTAATTTCACAAAACGTTTACACTTTGTCTTTTAAAACACTCAGTTTGTAAGTAATTACATTATGCTGTGATACATGTAATAGTTCCTCTTTCTAAATGTATTGGAAAACTCTTCAACTCATCCCCAAAGGAATGAAGTGTTACAGTTTTTCTAACTGATAGACAACACTAATCAAAGTCTATCAAGTATGATACACCTGCTGTGTCCAATTTTCTATATGTGGTAGAACAGACTCTCAAAAAACCTGAAAATTATTATATTTCCAAGAAACACTTTTTATTCTTCTTTGTTGCTTGTTCTACATTAGCAGGGTGGAAGTACAAGAAAAAGGTAAGTATGTTTTATGAATTCTACTTCTTGGCTGCAATGACTTAATAAGGGGAAGGGATACCTTTGCAAATCAATAAATGACAGGCCCAGCTTCAAGTCAGAAAGATCCTTTTTAAGGGTTGGTTTACTTGGAATATTCGTTTCAATAATGTTTGAAGGACTGGGAGATGGTCTTTGGGGGGGATTAGGGGATTGGTTTTCTTCTTTGGAGAATGTTTTCGTAATTACATTTTATTTATTGTATTTGTCAAACATGTATAAGATAACAGATATATGTATAAATATGATTATGAATATAGGATAAGGATACAGCTAAATGGGGACAGTAGGACAGGGACAGTAGGCATGTTGGTGTGCTTATGCATGCCCCTTACAGACCTCTTAAGAATGGGGTGGGGTCAACAGTAGACAGTCTAAGGTTAAAGTTATGGGGGTTTGGGAAAGTTTTACATCTTGTATAACAGCTGCAAGCATTCCTGAAACATGAGCTCCTTCTCTATTATTCACACTGGTGGTCAACTTTCACTTGGATTATTGTAATGCAGTCTTCATGGGCTATTTTTGAAGAACATTCAGAAGGTACAGTTGAAATAGTATGTGCAGGTGTTGATAAGTGCATCCTAGTATACTATGGTGACCCCACTGTTTCAAGAACCACATGGATTGCCATCAGTTTCTGTGTGAAATTAATGGTGTTGGTTGCCATCTATAAAATACAGCTTAAGATCTTGGTTATGAGAGGGATTAACTTTTTTCATGCTTAACTCCCTGTTGTATTAAAAAGGCACAACTCTTTAATGGTAGTCATCTGATGCAGCCTTAGAAGTAGTATTTTTCAATAGAAATTCTCACATTTTGGAAATTCACTTGAGTTAATAACAAGCCAGCTATATTCTTGAAAATGCTTGTTCTATCCAGTGCAGAAAAAGAACATATGGTTGTGATCTAAGTGAAAGATTGCTGAATTTTGCTGGCTTTTTAATTTAATTTAATTTTAGTTATACCTTTATGTATTTTGTGTCTTTTTCTTCTTATTTATCAATGTTTTATTTTACAGGAAGATAGTCATTGTTGGATTGGGATTTGGAGTAGAATACCATAAAATAATAAAAACCCCAAAGAATTCCATCTGCTTGAAATTTTACCATAGTTATTTCTCAGTGTTTAGATCTTTTATCAGCAATCCACTTTTCCTGTGAACTTCACCTCATGCTGGTTAAAACAGTTGTGGATACTTAAAAGAAAATCAGATTTTAAAGACGTTTTGTTTATTCTACATACAATATTTGATCTAGCTGCAGAACAACTCAGCTTATTTGGGAGTTAAGGATGAAATTAAATTTGGGGGCTGAGATTTTTACAATGAAATAACGAATAATATAAAAATAATGAATTGATGCACTGCTGGAGTTATGTAAAAAAAAAAAACACAATGCAAAGAAGGACATGGGGGAAAGAAAAAAGAAGAGTAATGAAAATGTTTCGGTAGGGTTTGAATTGGGTTTGAATTACCAACCGTCTATTTAAAAGGACAGAGTTGTAGCCACTATGCTATTACAGCATTGATGGAAAAGATAGCTCTAAAAGACAGATTCATGTTTTTCTTTCTTTCTTTCTTTCTTTCTTTCTTTCTTTCTTTCTTTCTTTCTTTCTTTCTTTCTTTCTTTCTTTCTTTCTTTCTTTCAAATAGTGACTCATTTCAAACAAATGTTCATGAGTGATGAACAATTCATGGTGATGAATAGAAGCCATGATACATTATAACCTTTAGATTTGAACAGTGTCAGGAAATGAGACCCTTTGCATTCTTAGGACCCAAATCTAGGCACATAAGTACATCTTTAAGGCCTTCCGAAAACAGAATGTGACAATTTGTCTCAACCGTCTTGCCATGTCATCTTAAGGCCAAGAACTGCAACCATCTTACCATGGCCATTTTGCCATGGCTAACTTGCCATGAGATAGCTGGCCACAGCCAACTTGCCATGAGACAACTAGCCATGGGACAACTCCATGCAGGATCTTAGTGTGATAAATCTTATCTGCCACTTTTTCTTCTACATTATTTCCATTGACAAAAATAGAAATAATATCAAAGAAACAGTGGAGGATAACATTTATTGTGTTGACAGCTAAATGAATTTATTTCATATCTTCTTATGTTCAAATAGATACATTTAGCTTGAGAATGTGCTGGTCTTTGGCTGTAATAAAGGTTTGATTTGATTTCATTAATGTAAGAAGAGTCATTCCGGTATTTCATTCCATTGATCCAACTTGATAATTTGTTTTTGTCACTAATTTATAACTGATGTCTGTGTCCCATTCATATATAAACAGTTATATGAAAATTGTACTACATTTTTACCACTCGTGTACTTGAAATTAAGACTTTCCACATAGAAAGAAAGAGAGAAAGAGAAAGAGAGAGAGAGAGAGAGAGAGAGAGTGAGAGTGAGAGAGAGAGAGAGAAATTCTTGTGTTTTGTTCACAAACACTATCTTGCTGTACTTTAACTATGGGTTCAACCTCAACATCAGAGAAGCATTATGATGCTTTACACAAAAGAGCCAGTGTTTTATGAGGAACACCCAAAATAGAAAGCAGTAACCAGTGACATACTGTGAGTTTTCAAGCCCAAAAACATAAGTGCCTTTTACTGGCAGGAAATTGTTGCTTCTCAAAGCTCTCAAAAGCTCAGAACTCAAAAGGACTTCTATTTTCCTTTATCAAATATGTATTAACAATTTTCGTATTCATTTTTTTTTCTAAAGCTAGAAGGTTTGGTGCCACAGGTAAGTTTTATTTATTTATTTTTCCACAGGGAAAAAATAATGTTCATGCCTTTAATTAAAAAGAAAATCAAAATTCAGCCAGCTTTAAATGAAATTTCAAGAAAGACCAAATCTTTGTTTCTAAAAACATGCTTGCTTACAAGTAATATGTAATTATTTAGAATGTGACTTTAAAATCCAAGAAATGTATTTGGGCTTAGAATATAAATGAGTTGTGTTTTCCAATGCCATTTTCAAGGTATAAAATATTGTATTTTACCTTCCTTGTAAGAAACTCAGAAAATAAATCTGTTTTCCACAAGTACTAGGCTATCTATTTATGTATATGACTCAATGGTTGATGATGGGATGATGAATACATAATTCTGCTAGAAAGAGGTTACAATGTACAGATGTAATTTGGTTATGTAAATTCTGAATATCAATTTCACAGCTCTGATTGCAGACCTTTACACCGTAATTGTGAAATTACATTGCTAATTTACTAAAGATAAGGAATTCCACCTTTGTTTCTATCATAGATTTTTTTTTTTAAGTATAAGAGAACAAACATTAATTAAGAGTATCAGAATTAAAGTAGCAATAGTTTTGAATGTATTCATAAAATCATATTTTGGCTAGGAGGAGGTTGAACAACAACAATAATTCTCAATATGTATGCAGTATGGCTGAAAATGTATAACAGGTATAAATATAAACTAGACCAGTTGCCTTTGTTTTCACTGCATATACATTTTGAATAAAAATCCTGTTTCAGTTACATTCAAAACACAATTCTGTAAGTTACCTAGCCTGTAATATTATGCAGTAAACTCTTTTGAGTGGAAATATCTTCAAAGTAGATGTCCATAGAATTTTGCTTTACAAGCAAATGAACTGTAATATATTCTCAGCACAACTGCCTCTGAAAGTTGTAAACCGTTCATTGACAACGAAGCTATAATTGGAAAAAAACGGTTATACAGATTCATTGTTTTCATGGCAGGTATGGAAATGCTGATCACTGTGTGCAATAAACAAACAAACAGAAGTATGTTTCTCTGTATATGTGACAAACAGAACAAGAAATCTACAGAAAGTCAATCTGTTTTCTTTAAATATTTTTTTTCTCTCCTAATCTAATACACCACACATTTCAAGCACATACTTTAATGATAAAAAAGTGTTATAAAACATCTGGAATAACTTCATTGTTCTTTTGTTTGGTTTTTTTTTGGTTGAATTGCAATGGCAAAACTTAACTTCAGTGTTTCATATTTTCCAAAATTCATCCAATGCCCAATCCTAAATAATTTAGCCGGAAAATATTTTACTGTTTTTTATTGAGAAGATGTCTGGAGTCTATCATTTTTGTCTTTATCCAGTTTATATGAATATAAAACTAAACCAGGGGAGAGAGCAACAGTATGCTTTGTGATTTCCTTCTTACAGGATATTTGTCTGTTGTTATTTTTATTGTTGTTGTTTGATTTTTGAGGCGGAGGAAATAGATGGGAAATAGAAATTTGTTTCAGAAGTAGTATAAAGCATTGAAGTCAGATCTTGAGCAGTTAGAAATAAATTGTTTTTCCTGTCACACAACACACATACACACATACACAAATGCACACAGAGAGAAAGACTGCTATTATTTATTATCATTTATTATGTCTTATTAATTATAAAAAAAGGTATTATATGCATTTAGTTGAAGTAGCATGTACAATACTTGATAAATGGCTTTATAAATTCCAAGACCGAGCAAGGAAGAATCTCTCCTCATAGTGAGTCTGTTGTGTTCTTTGTTGAAAGATATTTCACACATGAATGAACGATTTGCTTTTTCCTCATTTGATGACACATATCCAACTTCCCAAATGCTTATTTACCACTTGGTTATTACACATTAAGTGATGATTTACTCAATTACCCATATGAGAAATAAAACAGTCACCAATTTACACAGTAAATATATTCATGAAGGATGAGGTTGTTTGACTGTAAATCTTCCTGGTTTAAATAACACCAGAATCAATGACAGTATCCTATAGCTGCTTGTTGCTTTGATCTTTTGCTTTACTACAAATTTCTAGGATGCATCTGTTTTGATATTTCATGAAACAAAACCCTGGATTAGATAGACATTAATTTGATCCAGGAGGAGTCTTTCTTTCTTATGTAGATCCCAGAAAATTGAGGACAGTAATTTGGTTATAATAGGAAGAAGTGCCAGAGAAATGTGTAGTGTAGGTATGGGTCAACCTTCAAGGTAATTGAGACCATGAAACCAAAACCATGAATGCAAATAGTACTTTTGCTGTAAGGTTAAAATAACACAGTGGTGGGATTCAACTAGTTCAGGCCAGTTCGGGCGAACCAGTTAAATTTCTGGGTGGCCCTTCCCCTCCCCACCCCTTCCAGAAGTCCCCACATGCCTCATTATGGCTCCCAGGTAAGTGCAGGGAGTCCTACTAAGCCCAAAATGGGGCATGGGGAGGCACACTCCACCCCACAGTCCATTTTCTCTTCCAGGAGGCTTCAGGGAGGCCTACTAGCCCTAAAACTATGGGCTGTAGGTGTCTCCCTACAGCCCATTTTTGCTCCTGGGGGTACAGGAGGTCAAGTGCTGCCTGTCACATCCCCTGACCATGCCCACCATGACCATGCCTACCCAGCCGGTCATTTAACAACCAGCAGAGAACAAGTTGTTAAATTATTTGAATCCCACCGCTGCAATAACACAATTTTGCAAGCTCTTCACTCTTCCTCTGCCTTTGATTTCCAGAAAAGTAGAGAGGTTCTTCTCAAATGCTTTCTCCCCTCTCTTTTCCTTTGGACTCAGATTTTATGTGTCTAAGATGCGGCTCTTCTTCCTCTCTCCCAAGGTTATACTCACAGTTTATTACAGTATGATTTTACATCACAATAAGCAAGAATCACTTGAACTTTGTGATATTTTTGTTATATTACCCCAAATACATCCAAAGTATGCTTGCAATAAAGGAAATTACACTCTAAGTAGCAAGTTTAATTTATTTAATTTATTAATTTTTTATGCCTCTACCAGATGCGAAGATATCAAATTGTGTATGAATGAATGTAAAGATATATTGTGTTATCTATAATGGAGTTAAGGTTTCGGGGGGGGATTTTTTTTAACTTAAGGATGGTTAGGTTAATTTAGTTTATGAGTGTTTTTTTTTAATACCCTGTATTTTGCTCTAGGAAGTTGGGGGGGGAGGGGGGAGGGGGGAAGGGTGGTAGGGGTGGGGAGGAGGAGGGAAGGGGATGGGGGGATTTTAGGGGAGGAGAAAATGTTGTTTCCTTTTTGTAAAACTTTTCAATAAAAAAAAATTTGTCACCCATCTCCTCTACAAGATGACTCTGGGTGGCTTACAAATATTATTGAATTATAATTTATTCATGATTCCTAATAAATATGCTAGGATTGCAGTTTTGGCCATCACCAGCAAAACATTGTGACATTTTTAATTTGGCTAATCTTTAAAGAATTTTATTTCACAATCTTTACCTAATCGGACTTTAATCCTTACATGGGATGTGTTGTTTATCTGCACTATCACCTCACTCCAAAGGCACCTATTTTCTTTACAAATAGGAAATGGAGCAATCAGCACAGTTTATTCCTGCATGACATTTTACAAAATGATCAGGTATGCCAGCTGTTAATGATAATCTGGCATTTGAATGAAAATCTATTGTTACATTAAATGTGATGGGAGGAAGTGGAATAGCTTGCTATACTATTACCTGTTATATTATTATCTAAATTTGACTGGATGTGTCTTCTTTCTTTCTTTCTTTCTTTCTTTCTTTCTTTCTTTCTTTCTTTCTTTCTTTCTTCCTTCCTTCCTTCCTTCCTTCCTTCCTTCCTTCCTTCCTTCCTTCCTTCCTTCCTTTCTCTTTAGCACATCAGTCATTTAAGACTTTGTTCCATATCCCATTTGATTAAAGCAACAGAAAACTCAAAAATATGAAGGGAGGGAATGAAATCTTTTTTCTCCTCTTATTGGACATCATGGAAAGAGATGCTATGTTGGGCCTGCCATTGTGAGGAACTTCTAGAGATGTAAATACTTTGACAATTGTTTGAAGGCAGATGGTTATATTTGACAGAGGAAATAGACAGGGACAAAAAGAAAGGGACAGGGATTTTAACTGAGATGGGTCTCAAACTCAAGATAGCTGAATTATTGGATTGTATTTACTTAAAAGTATCCTCATGAAGTTTTGGTTCTTTTGGTGTCTTCTTTGAAGCCCTATTGCATAAGAAATGCATAATTGTCCATCAGCCCCAGTGCTTTATTTTCCCTCTCTTTTTGCTTTCAGTTCTAGATTCCTTTTCCAAATAGGTTATTGTGCATCATTTTAAAATATTTAAAATACTATCTGCATGGTGTGCATATTGTATGCCAAAACAGGCTGTTCCTAGCTACTTGATTAATGAATTATTCATAGTTAAGGTCATTATAGATACTGTAGATAGATGATAGGTGATAGATGAGGAAAATGCCTGCCTTGGAGTTTTGATTCTGTAGGGGGTGTTACTTGGAATCCTGACAGATAGATGACAGACAGACAGACAGACAGACAGACAGGATAGACAGACAGACAGTATGTCTATCCTGTCTGTCTCCTTTCATAAGTTTAGAGTGAATGTATATTGTACCAAAACTACATCAGCATTCAACTCAATTTAAGCTTATTCTCTCAATATCTGATGCTATTTTAATTGGAGTCCTTTGCTCATACTTCAGTTTTGTTCAGTCATGCTTTGTAACCTCCTGCATAAGCTATCATAAAACACTTGAAATTATATATATATATATATATATATATATATATATATATATATATATATATATATATATATAATATATAATATAATATAATATAATATATGGAATGGAACAGGGCAGAGTCAAAAAAGGGGGCGTGGCTGGCTGAAGAAGGCAAATAAGCCAGAAATAGATCTCTCAGTCTCTCCCAAATCTTCAAACAGACAGCAAAATGCTGCTTTAATGTTTGAGAAAGCCTACACACACACACACACACACACACACACACACACACACACACACACGATGAGGTGTTTTAAAACTACATCTTCTACAATTTTCTAAAATCAAAATTAATAAATCATGATTGGTTGCTGGAACTTTTTCTCTTTATTATGATGTGTTAAGTTTTGTTATAGAGGTTGGAGACTGTAATTGTACCAGATAGTATGAATCTGTTAGGATTTACTCTTTATCTTCCTCTACCCTCAGATGGACTCACATTTTGCCAATCTGTTTTTATCTGCTCTGGTACACATAAAGCTAATATCTAATTGTTATATGAACTTTTCCAGTCCATATCTAAATTAGTAGGATAGATAGATAAAATAGATAAATCAAAATTCAAAATACCATGTATCTGCAGTTGGGTATGTCTCTATATATGTATAGCAGAGGGAGTTAAAAAATATATGGGGGGGGGGTGTTCTTCTGAAAAGGAGGGAAAAAACAGGCAAATTATGTGTATGTCATAATAACATGCTTGCTTACTTATAACAAATGTGGAGGCAGAGATCCATCATAGTATTTTGGCCAGAACCCCGAGGGCAACATGTCCTAGAAAACAGTAAAATGGTTCACTGACTTATCCAGAATATCAGAGTGAAAGTCTTTATGTAATTCACAATAATCAAAAGAACACAGATTTTATTTAGAAAGATTAGAAAGGCTAACCAGCATGAATTCTACACTCTGCATAATGGTGATGTGGGCATGAACAGCAGATAAAAGGCTTCTCTTAAAAATGTTATTAGATAAAGTTTCTAGACAGCATGTAAAAGGGACATAAATATAAACTCTTCTATAAATTTAGTGAGTAGACATTTAACTTTATTCTTTAAGCTGAAGGTGTGTTTTAATTTAAAAAAAAAAACCACTACTCATCACTATCTTGCCTTCCCATAAATATGGAGCAATCACTGAAATAGTGCTTTCCCTATGCCTGTCAATTTAACAATTACATTTAATAAATCTCTGATCAGAGCTTGATCATAATGCTTGAGGATCCTGAAATGAACTTAAGTGGTCTTTGTTCCCAAATGATGAAAGGCTGTAAATATATTAAGATCAACGGCTTGAAATGAAAGCAGGCTGCCACTGTAGCTGATGTGAAATAGCTAGTTTATGATCCAGAAGCCTGCACCCACTACAACTCCACCAATGAAGCTTACCAGTCATTTGAAAAGAGTAAATAAAAGTAGGTCAGTTCTACTACCATTTCCATGTACTTAGTTTTTTGAGGCTCTTTTATTCGGATCTATTAATGTTCACCGAAGAGGAACTTCCCTCTTCCTCTTAATCTCTTTGCCAATGACAATTCATTATTTTTCTTTGTTTGTTTATTGTGAAGGAGAATAAACTTCCCTTTCTTAGTCAACAGCCTGAACTATACTTTAGAGATCTTTTCCTTCCTTCCTTCCTTCCTTCCTTCCTTCCTTCCTTCCTTCCTTCCTTCCTTCCTTCCTTCCTTCCTTCCTTCCTTCCTTCCTTCCATTTTCAGACAATAATGCCTATTTCTATTTATTCTTCATCAAAGAGGTTACTTGCTCTTCTAAATCTGTTTCCACTTTTCGCAACCCCACAAGTTATGCCCAAGGAGAGTCACTAGTGAATGGAGAGAAAATGCATCATTTCTATTCATTTTGATTTCTTTCCTTTCAACCAGCATAATACAGACTATGCTGCATCATGCTCATTTCAGCATAGGAGCATAACATGCTTTTAAAAATGGCAAATTTCATGGTGCACTGATGTGGTTTTCCACAGATGTTCCACTCTGTCATATCCTTACTTGTTTATTTGGTCTCCCAAGCTGATATTTGCAAACTGAAGCTGAGTGAAGTGACACGTCGCTTTAGTTTTAAAGTGAATGGAAGCTATCCCATTGTATCCTTGTTTTATCCTTGCTTTTCAGCTCTTTCTCACAATTCCCAAAAGTGAACATATCTTCTGGTTGGATATTGTTGGGGGAAGAATTGGTTAATTACCAAGCACAAAGCAATAAAAAGTGAAAAAGCACACTAGCATTTTCCAACTTGTCAGAAGAAAATAATAATAGCCATAAACAATCTTATAATTGTCCATTTTGACATTTTTCTTGATAATTTGTCAAACATGAACTAGTATGTGACCCAAACAAAAACAAATCAGAATATTAACCTTTTTGAAGTCTGAAATGTCTTTAGGATATAATCATTCCATAATCTTATATGCTGTACACATGGATCTATTAGAATCCAATCCTTTTAAAAATCACTACATTGGGGAAGGGAAATTAAGAATAATGTTGGAAACAAAACTATACAATAAACTGTAATCCTTTTGACTATTAAGATAAGTAACTGATTAATGCTGGAAATTAATGAACGAGCTGATTAGAGTGAAATATGTTGAAGCTGTTTATAAAAGGAAGATATTTAAAAAAACATAAAGATATTATATCCATATTCATAATCACATAGATGAAATTAATCTTCCTCTAACTGTAGTTTAATTGCTGTTTAGACAAAATATCTCAAAACACTAATCCTATATGAACACCCCTACCTGGAAGTAAATCCACTGAATTCAATTGAACTGGTATGTGTACAGCTGATTCACAAACAGGATTTTTATACATTCAGTTTATTGTTAGTTTCTGACTCAGCTTTATTAAAATAATAATAGCTGTTCCCAAAGGACTTTTTTTCTGAAAATAGATTGGGTCTCAGAATAGAGACTGGTCATGAGTGATCTCATCTTAATTCATAATTTGTTCACTGCATTTTTTATCTAGTGCTATAACATCTGGCAAAATGTCTTTATTGTCACACAATTGGGTGCATCTGGTATGAGTGATATGATGATTCTCTACATGTATAATGATGCCACATATCCCAATTGATCCCTCCATTATTCTTGGTTTGTATTATGAAATACTAGATTAGTTGGGAGGAGAGTGCAAAAGTTGGCTTGAAACTCAACATTAAGAAAACTAAGATCATGGCATCTGGCCCTCTCAATTCCTGGCAAATAGATGGGAAAGAAATGGAGGTAGTAACAGATTTTATTTTCCTGGGTTCCACGATCATCGCAGATGTGGACTACAGGGAGGAAAATCTAGACAGCATACTGAAAAGCAGAGACATCACCCTGCCAAAAATAGTCAAGGCTATGGTTTTCCTAGTTGCAATGTATGGCTGTGAAAGCTGGACCATATGGAAGGCTGAGAGCCAAAGAATTGAGGCCTTTGAACTATGGTGCTGGCCTGCAAGTCACTTGGACTGCAAGGCAATCAAACCAGTCAGTCCTAGAGGAGATCAATCCTGACTTGTCTTTAGAAGGCCAGATCCTGAAGATGAAACCTAATGAGAAGAAAGGACTCACTGGAGAAGAGACTAATGCTAGGAATGATTAAGGGCAAAAGAAGAAGAGGACGACAGAAAATGAAATGACTGGATGGAGTCACTGAAGCAGTGGGCATGAGCTTAAATGGACTCCAGGAAATGGTAGAGGACAGGAAGGCCTGGAGGAACATTGTCCATGGGGTCACGATGGGTCAAATATGACTTCGTGGCTAACAACAAGATTAGTTGGATCACACTAAAATAACTTCAATTTTAAAAAGATTTACTCAAATTTACTTCCATTTCTGACAATATGAAAATATATAAAGTATTTTTCAAGTAATTAATAAAAGTAGCTTGGCCTGTCAGTAGAAGCTTCAGATGGCTTCTTCTCCAGATGCAAACCATACCCAAATTCATTGAGCTTTCACCAAGTGTCCATTTTCAGTCTTCGCCTGTCTTTACTACCGTTACTACCGGTTCGCAACGGGAGCGTGCATCATGCGCAGATCACCCACGATGACATCATGATGGGTGGGCGGAGCCTCCTGCTGGTTTTACTAACAGTTCTATAGAACTGGATTGAACCAGGAGCAACCCGCCACTGTTCACCTTACAATATTTTGTGAATAACTATAATGACGTCATGCTACATGAATCTTCCAGTTCCTGCTTACCCACCTCTCTTTGCATTTGTTTCTTGTCAATAAATTGAATTCAGGAAATAAACTGAATTCAGAAAAAGATTAGTTTTTTTTTCTTGAACACAAAGATAGTTTCATTAAATCTGGTCTGATCCCAATTTCTTTCAATCTTTCCATATTTTTTGCTATAAATAGAGTAAATATAAATGGAATAAATGGAATATTCCATTTCCACATTATGGAATAATTCCTTATTCATAATGTGAAATGATAGAAAAACATTCAGACAGCAACACTGTGCACTTCTGAATAATCTTAGTTGAAAATTTTCATGGTAGGAAACAATTTTAATAGCAAGCATATAATGCATGTATAAGAAAATCTGAATAAGGATGTAAACCATATTCAGTATCCTGATTAAATCATGAATAATGATGAAGTAGCACCAAGATACAATTGAATTTTGGCTTTCTTCCAGCATTTAATAACTGTATTAGTACTCGGGAGAGGTCTGTGTTGCTAAAACTTCCTGAAGTCAAAATGCCTTGATTTGGAACTAACACAATTATAACTGACATTAAATAAATTCCTAATCACCAACTTGGTATAAAAATTTGTCCAGCTTAAAAACTTCAGCTGTATTGCGGGAATTATTTGGTTAGGAAATGTACTGAGGGTACTATTATATGAACATATTATTGCCTAGATTCACATATTTACTAAGTTAATTACCATCAATGCTTTTACTATGCTTATGTTACTTTTAATACCTTATAGTCAAGCTGATAGCCTTCCATTAGGGATTAAAAACATAGCTTTTCTTGAAGGCTTTGAGCTAAGAAATTCTAAGTCTAAGTCTTCTAAGCTTTGGAGGCTGTTGATAGTGTGTGTGTATGTGTGTGCTGTTGTTGTTGTTCCTAAATCCTAAAATCAAGCAGCCTTTACACAAGGTAAACTGGCCCAACACCACAAGACCGAAATCAGCAACACCATAGGATCAGAAACAGTAGTCCACTTTCACCTAGAAGAAAAAGGATACTATTCTGTGGATCATAATGTTCACCTTTTGGACAGCAAAAATAGATGGTTTGAGAAAGGAATATATTTATGTTAAAGAGGAAAATCCTTAGAGTGGTATGGTGGCCTAGACATGGAGCACTCGCCTCACAATCAGAAGGCTGTGAGTTCAATCCTAGGTAGAGTCAGATTTCTCTCTCTCTCTCTCTCTCTCTCTCTCTCTCTCTCTCTCTCTCTCTCGGCATGATGATATTATAGCTGCTGAACAGAACTCCACATTGGCTACAGGAAGAACATCCGGCCAGTAAATATTCAGCTCCATTCAGTTGCCCAGACTCCATCCCAGAAGGGATTATGGGTTGTTAAAAGATGATGATGATGAAAGAGGAAAATCCTTCCATCAATAGAGGTGCAGCAGTGGTGGGTTGCCCCTGGTTTGGATCAGTTCACAAGAACCAGTAGTAAAACCGGCGGAGGCCCCCACCCACAGCCCCGGATGTCATCATCAATGAACTGCACATGTGAGAAGCATGCGTGAGCGCGATCCCATTGTGAACTGGTAGTAAAAGTAAGTAGAACCCACCCCTGAGGTGGAGGCCTCAGACACAACTCCCCCCCCCATTTTTTAATGGTGCCCTTGCATCAATCCCCAGAAAGATCAAGACCACTTCAAAAGTCCACCAGGGAGTTTACATTTAATGAACCTAAGGAGCCTAACAAGCCTATATAGGCAAGAAAATTAAATTACCCTAGAGGACATATACGCGATCCTTCTAATCAACTTGGTCAAACTGAAGAAGTTATTTGGATGAGCAGCAAAACATTTCAAACCAAAAAGAAAATAGACTTCAATTGCCATGACTCAACATCCAGAGCAGTGGTGGGTTCCTCCCAGTTTGGCCCAGTTCTCCCAAGCCAGTAGCAGTGACTATACAACGTCACCGAACCAGTTCTGGCCTCTCGCCCACCCCCCATGTCCCCCCATTTTATTCTTACCTTTTATTTGGTCCCAACTCCAATCTATTGCTGCCTCCTGAGTCCCAGCTGATGGCTACAGGGAAAAAAATCTGTTTAAACTCTTGCCGTGGGGCTCCAAAGGGCCACCCTACAGCTGATCAGTGTTAAAAGAAAACAAATGAGTAGACCAGTGCCTGCAAAAATAAATGGATAGACCAGTGCCTGCAAAAATACATGGGTAAATCATTGCCTGCAAAAATACATGAGTAGATCAGTGCCTGCAAAAATACATGGGTAGACCAGTGCCTGCAAAAATAAATGGATAGATCAGTACAGTTCTGCAAGCAGTTAAAAGTCTGGTACACCAGTACCTCTGCTAAATCCTAAATTGTCACATGACCATCAAGCTACATCCACAAAATAAGCCACGCCCACATAACCGGTAGTAAAAAAATTTAGAACCCACCCCGATCCAGAGATACTTGAATGGTTCATTAGAAGCAAATGATGGGAGCAGGTGATTTTCTGACTGTGCTTGGAGACTTTTCTAGTGACCTGGAAAGCAATGCTAGCACATAATTGCCATCCCATGAAATTCAGAGGCAGTCAGAGAATTGAACAAAATTGCTCCTGAGTGCTTTTTTTGCAGTTGCTTATCCTAAAATTGAGGTAGTCCTTGACTTACAACAGTCAAGATTCAAAGTTACAACAGCACTGAAAAAAGTGACTTATGATGATTTTTTCACACTTACAATTATTATAGCATCCCCATGGTCAGGTGATCAATGTTTGCCACGTTCTGACAAGCAAAGTCAATGGGGAAACCAGATTCACTTAACAATGATGATGCAGCTTTTTAAAGAATAACTCATTTCCTTTTCAGTAGCCGTACCAAGAATAATGCTTGGATGAGCTGTTATGGCATGTTTGTGAAATTGTTTGCATATACAAAGTTTCCTGTTCATTTAGATACCAGTTGTACAAATTTAATGTGATAATGCAGTTGCCTCTGGTAATGTTATTTGACCGTGATGAAGTGAATAAGACACTCAGTTCCACAAACTCAATCACTCGTGGGCCCCTTATTCCTCCAGGCAACTAGAAGGAGTGTGAATGGATGGATCTGAGATCTTTTTTGAGGGAGATTGAGCTCAACTCTTTTTTTTTGAAAAAGACATCTCTCATTCCAGCCATCTTCTTCCCTATCTCTAACTGTCACTTTCTGGGAAAAGTTGTTGATAAAGTGGTGATGATGGCATTGATCACAAAGATTCCTAAAGGAAGTAAATTATCTGGATTCCTTCCCATCACCCAATCCATCCATCCATTCTGTCATCAATCAATCATAAGCAATCAAAAATAAAATGACGTTTTTAAAAAATGTAAAGAAACCCATATGTACATATCCTTCAGTAGAATTCAAGGTCATTTGTTCATGGATAATGACAGCTGCTATGCAAAATTTTATCAAATTATGTCTAATAAACATTTTTGTGTGGATAAAAGAATATTACCATAAAATTCATCAGGCTGAGCTGGGTCATGTAATAATGAAAGAAAGATGAAATTCTGCCTGTCATTATAAATCATGTGAAGTATCACATAAAGAATGGGCTCAACAGGTTCAGAATCAAAGGGACAAGTTTGTTAAATCATGGTCTTTACTAAATTTCCCCCACCAAATTACTGAATGTTAAACCTAACTCTAAAGAGCAAAAGTTAGAATGGTAAAGTAAATGAAGTAAAATTACATAGCTAGCCAGTTGCTATCTATGAAGTTTTGGTTGTTCTCTATTGTGCTTGAAGTTCAGATATCTAAAAACTTTTCTCTAGTATTTTCTTAATCCAGATAAATTCTAAAACATACATAAAATCCATAGATACATTTTATAATAGGCCATATTATGAGAGTTTACCAAAATTGCTTAAGACCATAGTGACTGAAATTGGCTGAATAGGGCAAGAAGATTTAGCCCTATGGGGAAATAACACATTTAAGCCAATAATTAAATAGTAAAAGACACACTTTTCCCTCAGTATTTGCTTGTCCAATCGATACTATATCTTTAAATATGTGAAACTGCTTTTAGGAACTTGGTGTGCCTTCCCCACCCCATCCCCACCCCATTTACTTGTAATTAGGGCTGGGGAAGAACCCTAGAGCAGCTGAGCTCTGGTAGCAAATTATTTCAGAGATGTAGGGATGTGTTTTCTGTCTTTCCAACAGAATAATTTAACAACTATTGGAAAGTTTCTTTGAACACTAGAACCAGAAATTTAATGTGTCCTTTTGATGACAGTGAATCCTGATATATTATCCCAAGGCATTTAAAATTCTTCATCTGCAGCAGTCTCTTGCCCTCCTCTTATCCAGTTCAGCTTCTTTCGTTTATTGGACAAAGCCATCATTCTGAGGATTAATTACTAGCTAGTTTCCCTGCATTATTGTACTAAGTTTCAGAGGGCTTGTTTAAGGTCAACCGGAGTCAACTGCATAATATCTGTATCATCTCCCTGAAACAAAGGGAAATATTCACATCTGCTATGTTTGGAAAGTGGAGGTCTGAATCTAAGAACAGTTGCAAGTAGGGTCATATATACTTTGAGTAGGGAAGGAACAAAATGCAATTCTAAGGCCATAATATACATTTGATAAGATGAGCTTTATGGGATACAGTTTTATATAGTATTTTTTTTCCCAAGAACAGATTTGAAATTAAGGCAAACATTGATTTAAAAACAGAAAGCCACGTATATAGACAATTTAAGATTTACCACTGTACAGATAATGGGTGTGACATGAAAGCAACAGATTATTCTGGAAGAAGACCTTTGTTGGCATTTCTGATATAGGTGTACATTTTTTTTTCTTTGTGGTGGGGACTCTTAGATATCTCAGAAACTTTTGAGTTAATCAACCATGGTATCTCACTGGACAATCTGCAGAATTTATGGTAGTTCCACCCCTATTTTGGTGGATATTTCTAATAAGTAATTAGGAGAAGAGATATAGTCAAATCCACAGGATTTAGCCTTTTCTCTCTGCTATTTAGCATTAACATAAAGCTGCTAGGAGAATTTGTTTATTTCATTTCATTTCATTTCATTGTTTGTTTGTTTACATAGCTACCCATCACACATATGTGACTCTGGGTGGCTCATGATTATTCTTTGGCTTTTGCAATAGGTATCACTAGTATGCTGTCCTATGCCAAGCCAAAAATGCTCTGAAAAGATATCCTAACCTGATATCTGAGTGTATGAGAGTCTGAATAGGTAGAAACAAACTCAAGTATAATCTTAGAAATGTGGAACTGCTATTTGTACAGCAATTTATTGGTTTAGAGATGGTTCTATAATAAATTTTAAATGATAAGGAATTTTCTCTTGAAACAGCAAGTCCACAGCTGAAGTTTCTCCTGGATCAACCTATATGCAGGTGGTCTTTGCCCTGTTGTCACTGGTGTACCCATTGCAGCCTTATATGAACTCAAAGCCCAATATAACTCTTACCTTCATCACTACACAATTAAATTATTCTACAATATTCTACATGGAGTAGTGTGACCCAGAAACTTCAGTTGGTACAAAATGCATGGGCCTGGTTACTAGCAGGTACAACCTATACCACAGTGAAATATATATTATCTGATTCCTGAATTGATTTCTAATAAGATTCCAAGTCCAGTTTAAAATGCCAGATTTCACTTACGTTACCTGGCTCCAAGGTATTTCAGATTCCATCCCTCCAAGTACCCAGCCCACGTGTGCATGGAGAATAGAGAATAGCATAGAGCCTTTTCCCTGCATCAAATCATATTGGCCCCCATTTTGTAGAACATCCGCTGTCCTGAGCTTTACTGGTATTTTGCATGGTAGTAAAGATCATTTTATTTAATCAGCCATTTGGCAGGCTTTTTCTGTGATTTATATTGACTTTGGTATGAAATACTTTATTTATTTATATTTATATTACTAAGTTTGGAGATAAGTGATTTCTGTATTTTAATGTTATTATTGCAAACTACATCTCAAAAATTGTATGAGCTGGGAAATAGCAGGTATTGTAAACTAAGGAGATAAATAATATACAACTTGATGAATAAGTCAGTAACTGTCTGGGTGCACATAGAATGCTAGATGATAAACCAGTGTTTACAAACTAAAGGATATTCCCACCAGATCTTACTTGGCTGGCAGATATAAGTGGGAAAAGAAGTATCAGATATTTGAATCTTAAACTGAATGTGGCTTTTTTTTGCCACTGTTCCTATTCAGAAATAGGTGAATCAGCTGGAAAAAAAATTACCATTCATGAGTCCTCCAATTCTGTTTCTTTTATTAGTTTATAATATAAAATACAAAAATACAAAGGGCAATAGTGGGAAAGTAAGGGAGGTAAAAGGTAAGGTAAAAGTGTAGGGCAAAGGAAAAAAGAAAGGAAATTTACATCCTATTTCCTTTGGTGCAGTAGAATGGGATAATAGCATCAAACCTCTCTCTCTCTCTCTCTCTCTCTCTCTCTCTCTCTCTCTCTCTCTCTCTTTTACTTTTACATGGTAATATAAACTATAACAACAAACTTTGACAAAATACATATCATTTTGTATAATTTTGTTTCAGTGTTGGCCAAAGACAAAAGGCAAGCCTACCTCTCTCACTCTGATTCAGATTCTGACCATCAATCTCTTTTTCCTTTTATGTCTAGTCTTTAATCCAATTTCTGAAAAAATAAAGCTTGAAATGATTATGACTTGTGATAGGCTAAGGTAAACTAAACATCCCATAAAGTTGCTGTTTTACACAATTATTTCCCAAAACATACAGCAAAAGTCCTAAATTCCAAATTCAACTGGTCCCTTAATTCATTTTTTAAATTAAAGTCTTATTTAGTTTTTCGCCATTTATTCCAAATTCTTATAGTTATTTTTTCTTTTATACCAGAATAAAGGTAAACTCACCAGATTGTTTCCAAACCTGGTGTTTTGATGATCTCTGTTAATCTTGAGATAGGTAAACAAATGATTTCTGAAACCAATTGGAAAGTGAGGTTAGTGAAAATGTTCTTTGAAATGCTCCACCATGATTGAGACTGTGATGGTTTCCCTTCATCTCCCAGTGCTCCATAGGAAACCATTGTGCTGCTGTTTCTTTATGAGGAGCAGCCATCTGGAGCACAAGTGGCCATAGCCCATCATCTCCTTATCCAGTGAGGTTCTATGGGATTGGTTTACTTACCAGTCCTTTGATCATGGTCACAGCATTTTCTTCTCTCATTCAGAAATGTACTATCTCACCATTCCTTACCTGGAATAGTATTAAAAGTTCTTACATGTATGTACATATGTACGTATGTACGTATGTATATATATATGTACATATGTATGTATTTATGTATTTATCTCCTAGTTATTATTTTTATACATAGCTCAAGGTGGCATACATAGCTAGTACTCATTCTTCTTCTTTATTTTCCCCACAACGAATCTGAAGTGGACTGGGCTGAGAGAGAATGAATGACTGCTCCAAAGTTACCCAACTGGCTTTCATGCCTAAAGGAAGAGCTAGAATTCATGATGTCCCAGTTTCTTTGTGTTCAAATATTTGAATGAAACAAATTAAGTTTTATTAAATAATTAAAATATAAGTACATTTTCACTATATCCTATTTTGTATGAAAGCTGCAAATATACACTCTCAACTTTACTGGCTGAGGAATTCTGGGAGTTGAAGTCCACAAGTCTTAAAGTTACCAAGGTTGGAGACCCCTGCTGTAGAGGAATAAATACTCCCCAATCGGAAACAAGCTTTCTGCTGAGACTTCTTTGCTGCCAAAAATTAGCATAAGATTACAATTGTTGGGTTCTGACCATTTTTCCAGACATAGGATCTATAAACAAGATCCTCCTTTTTTCACTCTACTTTCTTGAGGAATACCTAATCATGGCAGTGATTTCACCAGCAAATACCTGTAAGAATTTCAGCCCTTTAAAGCTGTCATTGAATGATAAATCGAATTATTTTACTGAGGAATTCTTGTTAACAATAATTGGTTTGTGTGTCTGTGCAAAGATGAACGGGCAATTCTACATTTAGGATGCCATGAGGATAATTAACTAGTAGAACAGCTTGCCATTAGAAGTTGTAGGTGCTTCATCTCTGGAGTTTTTTTTCCTTTGTTTTTTTTTTTTTTTTTTTTTTTTTAGAAAAGACTGGATAGTCACTTGTCTGAAATGGTATAGGGTCTCAGCAGGGGGTTGGACTAGATGACCTCCAAGGTCATTTCCAGCTCTAGTCTGATTGATTGAGATAATCTCAAATCTCAGAGGTATTTATAGAATTAGCTATACTTGTCAACTTTTCAGATGATCTGAGTTATTTAATGTGCAATAAGCTTTTTCTACTATATCTATGGCATCCAGTACATCATACTTTAAGAGGTTTTGGCAGCATTTTGATTTTAATCGCCTTGAAAAGGTAATATTTATAATAAGGTAAACTGAGTTTTAAAATATATTATTTTTGGAGATGTTACACAAATATTTATCCATCAAGTATTTATCTGATATTTGCATTTAAAAATGGTACATAAGATAGTTAACAATGAAGATAAAATAAAATTAAGAGCGGAACTCATCAGTTAAAAAATGTACTTTATCTAACAGACAAATTAGTTTAAAATTCAATATCTTGTGGGGCACTGGGGCAAGACAAATGAGACTTGGCCAGCTGATGTGATGGAGCAGGAATAGAGTTAGATTAGTTTCCTGTATTTGCTTTAGAATTGTTCTTCTGTTAGTGATGGAATATTTAAAAATGACTTTTCCCAGACATCCCCAGGCAGCTGCATATGGGAGAAAATCAGTTCGATCCAAGAGTTTTTTTTTTCAGGTCATAACCAAAGGTTTAATTATGCTCAAAGATGGGATGAAAGCCAATGAAGCTATTGTCACATAAAACATCTCTATAAGATGATCAAACAACTGTTCTGTAAATATTCAGCATGCATTTATTCATTTGTTTATTTATTTGCCTCAGTCATCAAACTCACTTTAGGCAGCTTACATACTAAAGTTAAAATATCAGCATAAAGACAATAAAAGGAGAACATTAACCAAATAGAAAAAAATAAATAGAGAGCATTACAAGGATGAAACTCACTTAACTGTAATAAAAAACCCTAGCTCTTTTATGTGTGAAAAATGATCCTTTAATAATTACTGATTAGCATGAAGCATGCTCCGGGTGTATGTTGGTGACAGGTTGAGATATGTTTGTTTAGTTCTCCAATTCCTCAGTGTGCAATGAAAGAATCTGTTTGAATTCTTAATGTGAAGTAGGCTATGCATATTCATATTCGGCAACAAATAAAATTCATGGAAATCTGTCAGAAAAACAAATATAGGTAACTGAATTTCTGAAAATACTTTTTTGGGAGGTAAACAAAATAATTTCCATATGTCACAACCTGTAATCTTATAGTGGGTGGTTTAATTTCGGGTTAGTTTGCACAGTACATGTTCCTAGTCACAAGTCAAAATAATCAGACCCATCCACTCAGTGCAGCTAGTAAGAAGTATAGCTGTATGTTTATTTGTTTATAGCTCTATGTTTATGAACATCAGGAAATTTCACAATCAGGTGAAACTGGCAAAATACAGGTTAAGGCAGGGAGAACAATGAAGAACAGGCAACAAATTATATTATCTCTATATAAAGGAACACAGAACTTTCTAGAAGCATTGAAATTGATACTATGGATAAATAGCAGGGACAGTTACTTTAGTTGCTTTAAGTATTTTTTTGTACGGTATGTAATGGTGGCAGAACATATGTAGAAAGTAGAACACAGGCAGGGGTGAAATCTAGCAGGTTCTGACAGGTTCTGGAAAACTGGTAGCAGAAATTTTGACTAGTTTGGAGAACCGGCAAATACCACCTCTGGCTGGCCCCAGAGTGGGGTAGGAATGGAGATTTTGCAGTATCCTTCCCCTGGCGTGGGGTGGGAATGGAGATTTTGCAGTATCCTTCCCCTGCCAGGCCCAACAAGCCACACCCACCAAGCCACATCACGCCCACCAAGCCACACTCACAGAGCCGGTCGTAAAAAAAAATTGAACACAGGTAATCCTCTATCATCAATCCTACACCATTAAAATAGCAATATATCTCCCTTGGTAGGAAAGAAGATATAGCCAGAAAAATTAGAATTTCTTTTGTTTAGGCCCTTTCCTAAAGTTGCCTGAATTAATTTCTTGACAGGCCATGGACTGCATGCTTTGTATCTGATAGTAATTAAAATTCATAAAAATCTGTTGGATATAGTAACCTAATTTTTTGAAATACACTTTCATATAGCAAACCTACTTCCGTGTCTAATAACAAAGGAGTTTAAGTGTGCTGAAAATCACTGGGACCACCAGGTTACACCATAATCTTTCGATTTTGATTTTCAGATGTTGATACTTGTGATCTTCTCCAGTTCTTTGCCTTTTATTCTACTGTCTCCTGTATTGCCATATCAAGTTGTCACCATTTCTTCTTTTTCAACCACAGTTATATCTGGGGGTGTTATGGGCCAATACTTTATCAATCTGACAATAAAGTGAGATGCTTATTATAGAAAGGAGACATCACTTCTATAGACTTATTAAACTGATAGATATATCAGTAGAATGTGTCATCAATGTATTAACAAGCTTCTCTTTATAACATACTGTTCTATACATAGTAAGATAACAATTGAATTACATTAGGCAAAAGAACTGTTGTCAGAAATGGAAGATTAATATATCAGTTAATTTACAGTTGAATATATATATATATATATATATATATATATATATATATATATATATATATATATATATATATATATATATCTGAGGTTTTCACGGGTGTTTGTATGTAGGTCTTTGGTTATTCGGGTTTCTTCCCACGTAAAATTGGAAGTGTCTTGGCGACGCTTCCAATTTGAGGAGTATATATATTCTTCAAACCAGAACTGATTTTTTAAGCATGACACCTGTCTAATTTGCTGGGAAAAAATGAAGTTATTTCATTTGTGAAGTAGGTGAAAATGACGATATATTGAATGGTGCTTGTTAGTCAGGTCTGATAATATTTCTTTTATTACTGAGTTCAGTGAAAGTTGAACTATATGGCATTTGAATAATAGGGAATTTCGAAAGTGTCTCGGACAAATAATTCATCATCCTATGTAAAGTGATGTATAAAATTTGGGGAGGAAGTCTATAATTCTAGCCATCCTAAAATCTCAATTTAAAAAAATGTCCTTCGCTATTTTTCTGATGAATAATGTGCATGTTAATAGAGGCTCCGGTGGAAAATTCCATTATCATCCAGTATGTGTTCTGAAACTGGTTTCTATTGTTGTATATAAAACTCTGGGTGTGTTAGTTGCAGAGTTTAGAGGCTAGGATTTTTTTTAAGGATCTGGGCCTCCATTCATCTCCTGATAGACAGTCCTTTATTCAGTGGTGGGTTTCAAATTTTTTTACTACTGATTCTGTGGGTGTGGCTTGGTGGGCAAGGCATGGCTTTGTGGGCGTGGTTTGGTGGGCGTGGCAGGGGAAGGATATTGTAAAATCTCCACTCCCACCCCACTCAAGGGGATGGATACTATAAAATCTCCATTCTTACTTAAAAAACAAGAGAAAAAGACTAGTATTGACGTACCTGTTGCAACAAGAAAGATTAGAATGTCATTTCTGTGGAAGTACTTTATACTTTGCTAGGCTGCCTTTTGACATTTCATACAATGTCTAGGAAATATGTGAAATATTAAATGTTTCATATTTTGATGACCCATTTTGGCATTTTGTAGATTGCCTAGGCCCATGATGGCACAGGTGAAATGCAGAGCCATATTGCGAGTTTAGCTCTGGTGCACACTGATTTTTGGGCCTTCTGGGCTCACCAGAAGTAGGGAAACAGGCTGTTTCCTGCCTCCAGAGGGCCTGGGAGGTGGTGAAGGCCTGTTTTTTTGCTCTCCCCAGATTCCTAGAGAGGCTCTGGAGCCTGGGGAGAGCAAAATATGGTCTTACTGCGCCCACTGGGCCATTGCCTGCCAAAAGCAGGGGGAGCACAGGGGGGTCACTCACACATGCATGGGGGTGAGGCACATATAATTATGGGTGTGGGCACCCGTGTGTGTGACCCTCCCCGCAGTCTGCCCACTTTTGGCATGTGATGGCAAAAAGGTATTTTTTATGGCCTAGGCATTTTATAAAATGCACAATGCCTAATTTCATATATTAATGATAAAATATATAAATAAACGTTTAAAGCCTTATCATTCATCTTCATGAAGTAAAACCCATTAAAATCTATTAGGAAAAAAACATATATATATTTCTTTTGATTGAATGAGCCAATAATCTTTCTTTCTGCTTTTAAAAGTCTTGATGGTTATTCATTTTAATTAATGTCCCAAAAGCTGGTTGGTTTGTTTTTATTTTTTCTTTGTTTTTTCTGGAATTGTTTTACAATTGTAACATATCTCTTCTGTAAATCGAAGGTAAAGAAAATTATCCAAGTCACTCTTCTGAGTTGAAATCCACATATCCAAGCCAATCCTCTATTTCAGGGGTGTCAAACTCGTGGTGTCTCATTGTTGTCATGTGACATATTATGACTTTTTTCCCCCTTTGCTAAACTAGTGTGGGAGTGATCCAGCCCATGGGCACAAGTTTGACACCCCTGATCTACTTTAATATCTTTGTGCCCCTTGTAGCTATTAAAACATCATCTGGTTTCATTTGTAAGTCCTGTGTAACATCTTTGTCCATATCATTCCTGTACTCTGTCGTTTTTAAATCCTTATCCAAAACAGCCTGATTCTCAGATATATTGTCATCCACCTTTTCTTCTAAAAACACTTTTATAATAGTAGACAGTCTTTAAAGAAAGTTCTAAGTTGCCAAATAGTTTTGAATTCTTCCAGAGTTAAAATACTTTTATTCATTCTGTATCAATATACTAATTCTTCTTTAATTGTAATTTTTAATTCTTTCTGGTTACCTCTGGTGACCAGCCTTCAGGTCTCCTCTTGTCATTTTTTTCCCTTCCTAATCCACAACATTTTCCCATGGAAAGATTTCTTGCAATTAAATTCAAAAGCTTCATATATTTTAATGAAATGTTAAATAACCCACAGGAATATTTTCATAATTAGTTTCAAAGTCCTATTTTTATTTGCAACTTTCCAAACCCAACTTTTTTGTCCTCCTTTTGTTTTTTTATACCAAAATAAAATATGTTTCTTTACATTCTTAAATTTACATGAAACTTTGTTCACTGAGGATTGAAGTAGAATAACATGATGTAATGAAACCTATCTTTCTGAAGGTTCTTAATATCTAAAAAGTATTTAACAAGACATTTCCACAATTGAGTAAGTGAGCAACTGCGCAAACCTCCATTTGATGGAGCCAAACTACATCTTAGGAAAGATGATTTTCTCATAGATCCCAGAGCTGTGAAACTCACTGGAAGACACTTTTTTAATGATCTTTTTGTGGGGATTTTTGTAAGGAGCACCTGTGAGAAATCTGGTCCACTTCTTGATCCAGACAGTTCAAGGAGCCAAGCCACTTTCTGACTCTTCTCTTTGCTGAAGGTGTCAGCTCCATTCACTACAGAGCTATCTTCAGTCTGCCACTGTTTCCCTCGAAGTCCTGCTAGGATAGTGTTTCTCAACCTTTGCAATTTTAAGAAGTCTAGATTTCAAGTTTGAGAATTACCCAGACAGCATGTTTGGAGTTGGGAATTGATGCATCTTAAAGTTACCAAGGATGGAAAACCTTTCGCTAAGAGAAAACAAACAGAGCTACAAGTTCATATATACTATTGTAGGACTGATTAAAATTGACCAAAAAAAAAAAAAAAAAAGGAAAGGAAAGGAAAGGAAAGGAAAAGAAAAGAAAAGAAAAGAAAAGAAAAGAAAAGAAAAGAAAAGAAAAGAAAAGAAAAGAAAAGAAAAAAGAAAAAAAAAGACTTCTTGTTTTCTCCTTTAGGTGCTTATACCATATGGCTAAATATTTTTTTAAAAAAAATATTGTTAGGTTCCATAACAATAATGTTGAAGCTTAATTGGTCAGCTATGATAAAGATGATTTTCCTGTCTCTATCCTGTTTGTGGGTTTACATGTTTCTGAAAAACAAACATGGAATCAAAGATACTTTTTTAAAAAGGTGGTTTTTATTGGTTTGACACAGAAACAAGGTTTCTGCTCTAAGAGTGACTTTTTCCCTCTTTCTTTCCGCAGATGCATATTGGTTGAAAAGGAATTATCAGCATGTATTGCCAGAAATGGATTTCTTTTGCTTTGGCCCTCGTTCACGTGGGGCCATGTCTTCCCTGCCTGCACAATTGTAATACTAAGAACATGGAACAAGGTTTGATGATATCTCAGAGTGTGAAACATAGCCATGTTCGGAGCTTGCTGGTTGCACAGGAAGAAATGATGTCAACATTTCCTTTGAAATCAAGCCAGGTATGGTAACTCTTCTGAAAGGAGATTAGCAAGAGATCAAGGTGTTGATTGGTTTCTGGCTGCTTGACTAAGATTTCCTTTAATCCAGTCTGGTGAGAAAGAATTTTTCTTGAAACTTTCTTGTGTTATACTGTATATGTAGCAATATACAATGATCTCTAAAAGACATAGAAGCACAGAAGCATTTGCTACTATTTTCCTAAAGGTTCTCATTTAAATGAATCAGGAGAAGTTCTGTATCTGCTTTTATTTAGGCATAGGAATCTGGTGGAATGGGACATCAGGCAGCAAAACCAATTAGATTATCTAATGCAGAGGTCTTCGAGCTTGGCAGCGTTAAGAGTTGTGGACTTTAACTCCCAGAATTCTTCAGCTAGCTATGCTGCCAAGTTTGAAGATCTCTGATCTAATGTGACACTGACAGTATAGCATTGAGTGTCACTCAGTGTGATACTGTCAGTGATATCACCTGACTAGCAAGAGAACAACTCCTGCATGATCATAAGGTAGTAATAGTTTTACTATTTATATTTTGATTATTTTTAAAAAAAATTAAAAGTGCTATCCTTCTGTAGAGATTCACCAACCAGTTACTGGCATTTTCTCATTGCTGCCAGTCCCTTGTGGTTATTTGGACTTCTCTTGAATTATAGAGCACCACCAATATTGGGAATGTGAACTCCAATACCACTAGTAGGTGTCTTGGAAAGTGTTAGTATTCCTGGTCGGTAAGACAAATTTGTGGAACTGACCAACCCTTTTTGTCTTCCAAAAATAATTTTTAAAAGTTGATTCATTATCAACATCTGGTCATTGATTTTGACCCTTGTTACCCTTGTTATTTCAGTTTTGGTTCTTCATTGGAGTAGACACATAGCACAAGGAATGAGTTACCAGTATTTTAGCTGGATATTTTATTATGTTAAGTAGTGGCTAATTTACTCATCATTAATTTTTAATGAAGCAGATTAATACTAAATCCTTTTACCAGTAAGACAGCTCTAGGGCCCTGCATGGTTCATTACTTTAATGTGGCTTTGCCACAAGGAGCAATTATTTTTTATCCTTCTTAAAATATAGACACTGGTTGCACATTTACTAATTTTTACTCCAAATTCTCCCTCCTCTTCTCCTCTTTTGCTCCTCCTCTCATCTTTTGTGTCCTTCTCTTCTACTGCTGGAAAAAGCAAGACGAAACATGTAAACAAAAACACACCTAAATCCACTTTTTGATACTTAGAACTTGCAACCTTTTCTGTAAGGCAACTTTCAAGTTGAATGAATGGCAAAAAGTTTAACCACTAATTAACTGGCGCTAAAATTTAATTGGGCCCAAAGGGCGAAGTACTCAAAATCCATTAATTATTTTTCACAGCTTTTTCAAAGCAACCATGGTGGAAGAATGATGACTTATTTCAGAAAGGGCAAAGAGAGACATACATTAAAATGCGTGTATCCATAAACGTGGTTTCCTTTTAGAATGTACTCATACTATCCAACGGTTTGCCTTTTTTAAAAAAATCAACAAAAGAGTAAGGAAATTCAAATATGGATTTTTAATCTGAATGAGAAAAAAAAAGTGACTGCAGAACATTTTGACCCACATAAAGGATAGTGTACGTAGAAAACGAAGAGTGGCTTTTTCAGTGAATTTCTACAGTTCATTTATAACAATTCTTGATGGTTTCCCTTTGAATATGAATAATAGACTAATCCTAACATATCAAACCAATGTTCTATTTATTCTGACAACCTGGTTGGGAGGGGAGGGGAGACCTAGCTCGGTATGCAATGTGATTATTATTCACTATGGCACTTGTATGCCTACTAAGAAAAGACAAGTTCCATACTTGGAATGATTAGAAATGAACTCAAAAATAAAAGTACTCTAAATATATAACTCTAATAAGACTGCATTTCGAATGCTGTATACATTTCTGGTCATACATTTCAGAAAGCATATGATAGAACTGGAAGAGAATTTTTTTTCTTTAAAGCAACAAAATTATTAGGAAATAGAACAACTCCTACATAGAAAATATTACAGCTTTGGGTGCTTCTTAACTTAAGAGTCAAGCAAAATAATGGAGAAAAGGTGAAGATATATAAAATCAAGCCTTGTACAGAATATGCAAATTTAGAGTTTTTTTTACAGTTACAACTTTCACATGATGAAACAAAATGTAAGAAAAGATCATGTGAAATGTTAATACCACTTTATAATGCCTTGGTAAGGCCACACTTCGAATACTGCATTCAGTTTTGGTCACCACAATGTAAAAAAAAAGGTTGAGACTCTAGAAAGAGTTCAGAGAAGAGCAACAAAGATGATTAGGGGACTGGAGGCTAAAACATATGAGGAACCGTTGCAGGAACTGTGTATGTCTAGTTTAATGAAAAAAAGGACTAGGGGAGATGTGATAGCAGTTTTCCAATAGCTCAGGGGCTGCCACAAAAAAGAGGGAGTCAAGCTATTCTCCAAAGCACCTGAGGGTAAGATAAGAAGTAATGGGTGGAAATTAATCAAGGAGAGGAGCAACTTAGAACTAAGGAGAAATATCCTGACAGTTAGAACAATTAATCACTGGAACAACTTACCTCCAGAAGTCGTGAATGCTCCAACACTGGAAGTTTTTAAGAAGATGTTGGATAACCATTTGTCTGAAGTGGTGTAGGGTTTCATGCCTAAGCAGGGGGGTTGGACTAAAAGACCTCCAAGGTCCCTTCCAACTCTGTTATTCTATTCTAAAATATAATATTACACAAAACAAGATTAAACTGTGGGGTATGTTTCCATCACATACTCCACAATTTGGAATGTTTAAAAGGGAGCTAAATAAATTCATAGAGGGTAACTCCAGGTGTGGTTGACTGTATAACACCTCCTTGAATCACTGGTAATTAATTTTAAACACCCAAGGTAGAGGAGACCTATTAAACAGATCTTTGGTTTGGTCCATGAAAGTTCTTTGTTCTTCTGCTTCAAAAATCCAGAAGTAGGATCAAGATCAAAGCTGGACATATGTGCAGAGGCCATGTATGGAAAATTAAAATTAAATTATAGGGTCATGCTTGGAGATATTTAGGTTTTTCAGTCCAGAATTTCTGAGATTTGTTGGAAATAGATCAGAAGCAATGTGAGAGTAGAACATGTATCATTTTGCAATGTCCAGGCATTGGGACAGAAATAAAACAGCTTCATATGGCTAGACAGTGACATAGATGTATAACTGGATATCATCAATGATATATAGTATCACCCATTGGCTTCAGGGAAATATTGAAAAAGAAGGGAGAGACAGTAAAACCCTGGATCCTCTTGTTTGTTGTTGTTTGACCTATCATCTTTTGGACTTAGCATCTTTTAATATTTGTCAGCTCAAATGTCATATTCTACAACTGTTTGTTTTTAAGAATTTTCTTCCTGAATCAGAAACAAACAAACAAGTTTGGGCAGACAAGCAATGCATCAGTTCACCTGCAACTGAAAGGCCAGATTTTGTGTGTTAATATTTCTGTTAATATGAATCTCAAACTAAAAAACATTGCTGACTGTGTCTGACTTTCTCTCTTCTTTTACTTCATTTTGAAAATAATGAGCTTTACTTGAATGATATTTGCAGATCATCTTAATACTCTTTTTTTCCCAGCTGAACTCTGACTTAGACAAGCAAGATAATTCTCTAAATGGTCCACAATTCTTGGATGGGCCTTATGAAGCTACAGTTCCTGAAATGTCTCCAGAAGGTATGGCATTTTGTACTTAACTCTTTTATTGATGCTGTTTGGGTACTGATAAAATAACTATTGCAGTTGCTACAGGAATGTGGTTTTTTCTCCCAAGTACCAAGACTTCACAAGGATTCTTTATTTTAAAGATCCTGTACATTCCATTATAACCTGAGGTTGGATTTTCTGGACACATCATTTTTGGACTTCTACTTTCTGGAGATTTCTGCTTCTTTAAAATATACAGTCAAGAATACTCTTTGCCAATGTTATTTGGTCCAATAAGAACCAGTGAGTGAGTGGCCTTCTAGGATCTCCTCCCCCAATAACCCCACTCCCCAAAGAAAACCCTTTAACTTAAATTCCCAGGGCTTGCATCCAGAAAACCCTATATTTTCTGATACCCTCGGCCTGAAAAAGTTACAGTTTTAGAGACTTGTACTTTTTAGAAACTTGTAATCTGGTTTATTTAGCTGAACAAGTATTGATAAGAATATAGAGTTTAAAAACCTAGTCTATTTCATCTAGCTTGAGGAGTCTTACTAAAAATGACACCTAGCAGTAATTTGGATGAGAGTTGCAGTTGTTGTTGTTGTTGTTGTTGTTGTTGTTGTTGTTGTTGTTGTTGTTGTTGTTGCCTTTCCAATTTGCACTGGATTCAATTTACAGCTTCATCTTTCTGACTGTGTCTTCTCTCTGTTTAATTTTTGCTTCTTAGAATTGGCATGGTATTTGGGTACTGTAGATATATCTGGGCAGTTTTATGAGGTCTTGATCCAGTATAGATCACTCAGTTTCTGCCAATTTTCAAGATAATTGATGCTGTAATGAAGAGCAAGGAGAATGAAAAGCGGCATCTTATACCTAAAGTGCATTCAAATTCAGTTCAGTTCTTTTTCAGATGCTGTTACACCTACAACACATATAATCTATTTAGTTTCAGGAGATGTTAATTTATTTATTGCTCAGATTTCTATGCCAAGAAACAATTACAATAGATTTTTTTTGAAATTAATTAAATTAATTGGGGGAAAAATCAGAATAACAGAAAAGCAAGCCAAACCAGATAACTAACAAAAGCACAATGCAATATGAGCATTTAACTACCTTCTGAAAGCTCTCCATGGAAATTGCTAATCTAACCTCAGAGGTGAAGCTGCTTCTTGACAGAAAGACCATGATATAAAAGATTTAAAATAGAGAATAGAACAAATTTATTAGCCAAGTGTTGTTAGAGACACAAGGAATTTATCTCCAGTGCAAAAGATACTAATGTACAATATGGATCGGAGGTAAATATCTCCATATCTATATCCCATAACCTTATCCAGGAGAGGAACCAGAAACATCTCTTCTCAAAAAGAACAAAAGAACAGGGAGATTTTCCTTGGAAGAAACAGTCTCAAAGGTAATTCAAGGACAAGGCATGTGATCTCCAGCATTATTAACCTAGTACCAATTGGCAACCACAAGTAGCAAAAGTGTTACTCTGCTGTTGTTTTGGAACTGTAGTTTCTGAGTGGTCTTCAATGGTAGCTCTAAAAGGTTGTGCTGTAATAGTCTAACCTACAGGTGATAAAACGATAGATCACCATCACAAGGATCTCTGGTTACAAAAAGGGCTACAACTGGCATATCAGTCAAAGATGGGCAAAATTGTTCTAGAATCAATATATTAATATGAAATTATGAATGGACATTTGTTTCAAGATTCAGCACACTATCTGGCAGCTTCCTCCTCCTCCTCCATATGCATTTCATTAGACTCAAGGAAACCATAACAGTAAATGATGTCTTTTGCAAATAGAACTGTATAGTATTCCCTTAGGCATTTTCCCAAAACATAGTTCATGTAGCTGAAATGTCAATGAACACATATATGAGCATGATTAGAATGCACCATATGTATTAGGCATTTTGGTGGACCAGAAGTTTTATTTAAAAAGCATTTTTAAAATTTTCCCCATAATTCTCTTTTAGCTTCCATGATATTCATATTTAGTGTTTTTAATAATGCTTTCAAATGTTTAGAAGCTGATTAGGAAAAACACCACATGAATGTGACACCTCTCTGTCACAAAACAGTCACAAGTTCTCAAATTGGAAAAAAAAAATGTGGCTGCTTTAAGGAGTCCACTCATTTAAAAAACATGCAGCTATTAAGGCTCCAGAAGATTCCGTCCCCTCCTCCCCGCCCCACCCCACCCCACCCAGGATTACAGGAAATCTTGAAAAAAACCATTATTTTTAATGATCTTTTCAGAGGAACCTCCATTCTATTTTCAGCAACTGTCTTGATTGTTAACATGATTTTATTCAAAATGGCATACTGACTTGCAAAATCAAGTCATTGGGCCTCAGTGATGCTGACATGAACACAATTCAGCTGGCTGCTTTCCTTTGGCAGGGGTCTGCATATGTAAAGGACAGATAGAAGCTCCTTGCATCTAGAATGAGGCAGCATGCCTCTACTGATCTAATGCTTTGAAGAGGGAGAAAAATATTTCAGTCTGGGGTGCCATTCACTGGCATATTTCAATTAAAGCTTCATCAAATTGGAGTGCATCCTCCAATTAACATCACTAATTAACTAGGTATCCCAGTGATTGAAGCTGAATGAAGAATTTGCATGTTCTTTTAATAAAATGCCACACACCTAGCATGACATTTGTTTATTTTTATTATTACATTTATATCCTGCTGCAATCATGAAAGAATCCCAAGATTTGTGACTCACAATATATATTGTAACAAAACATTCAAGGAAAAGGCATACAATAAGTGCAGACCAGCACTTAGCAGAGCAGCCATAAAGAATTCAGAAAATTCTGTGATGTGTGTATATCTGCAAAGGGAAGAGCCATTCAAGCCATGGTGTTCCCTATGATATTCTGTGGAAACGAAAGTTGGACTTTGAAGAAGCAAGATAAGTAGAGTATTGATACTTTTGGATTTTGATGTTGGTGACAACTCCTGAGAATACTATGGACAAAGCCAACAAAACAAACAAATAAATCACTGAATTAATCAATCCAGAGTTCTCACTCAAAATACAAATGACCAGACTCAAATTATCCTATGAACTAAATGTTATGGGAAGACCTAATCCTCTGAGGAAGGCTTTAATATTGGGAAAGGCAGAAAGAAAGTGAAGAAGAGCTACAAAGTGGATGGAATCAGTTACAGTGGCTATGAGTACATAATTGGAAGACCCAAAAGATCAGGTTAAAGACAGGTTGTTATGGAGAAAATCTATGTATGTGGTTTTTTTAAGAGTCAACGGTGACTTGATGGTACCCAATCAATCCATTAAAACATCAGCAGTTAGGTTAAAATTAGAAACATATGCATATATAAAATATAAGCAACCTAGTAGCCAACTATATACATATGTATGTATGTATGTATGTATGTATGTATGTATGTATATATGTATTATGTATGTATGTATTTGTAAAATTTATTGGCTGCCCATCTTGCCTCAAGGTAACTCTAGGCGGCTTACAATCCATAAACTCATGTCTATTTTATTTATTAATCAAATTTATATGGCACTCATCTCATGAAAATGACTCTGGGCAACATGCAACAGTCCAATAAAACATTAAACACATCAAACAATAATTACCTAAAACTATTATATAGTAATGATTATTTTAAAAGCATTAAAAACTAAAAGCAGAACTAAAATATGAAAAGAAAATAATAGGCGGAGGGATGTTAATAATGGTGGAGCCACCTCATGAATTCACCCATCCCTGGGAATGCCAGGCCTGCTGATATAGGTGGGTCTTAAGAGACCTTCGAAATGATGACATTGTAAACCACTCAGAGAGCACTGTAAAGCATGATGGAGTGGAACAGAAGTCTGAGTGCTATTACTAAGATGATCCTAAAAGTAATCTATTGCCAAAATCTTGGAGTCCTAGTGGACAACCATTTAGATACGAGCCAACAGTGTGCAGCAGCTGCCAAAACAGCCAACACAGTTCTAGGCTGCATAAACAGAGGGATAAAATCAACATGATGTGAAATGTTAATACCACTTTATAATGCCTTGGTAACGCCACACTTGGAATGCTGCATCCAGTTTTGGTCACCACAATGTAAAAAAAGAGGTTGAGACTCTAGAAAGAGTGCAGAGAAGAGCAACAAAGATGATTAGGGGACTGAGGCTAAAACATGAAGAATGGAGGCAGGAACTGGGTATGTCTAGTTCAATGAAAAGAAGGACTAGGGAAGATGTGATAGCAGTTTTCCAATATCTCAGGGGTTTCCACAAAGAAGAGGGAGTCAAGCTATTCTCCAAAGCACCTGAGGGTAGGAAAAATAACAGTCAGATCAAGGAGAGAAGCAACTTAGAACTAAGGAGAAATTTCCTGACAGAACAATTAATCAGTGGAACAACTTGCCTCCAGAAATTGTGAATGCTCCAACACTGGAAGTTTTTAAGAAGATGTTGGATAACCATTGTCTGAAGTGGTGTAGGGTTTCCTGCCTAAGCAGGGGGTTGGACTGGAAGACCTCCAAGGTCCCTTCCAACTCTATTATTCTATTCTATTCTATTCAAATCATAAAGGGCTTTATGGGTTAAACATTTTAAATTATGCCCAAAATGTAAGCAATGTGGGCTCCGTAGCACGGGTTGTCTGTAACACATTATGGAAGTTGTTATTTTAAAGAATGCTTGGGGATTTTCTAATGGTTTAACAGCAATCAGTTTCCCTATCAATTTTTTTTATATATATAGATAATATCTTAGTTTTTCTAACCAGAAAATAAAAATCCTTTGTGGCTCTCCGGATGAATTTATAGGTAAAATATCCAGTAACAGATAGAAGAATATGGTACTCCAAGCCTTAACAAATGCTGTAGGTCTTCTTTCGCCTGACAGGGAGGTTGATTTGTATTTAAATTTAAAACCTGGGTGAGAAATTAATTGGATATGAGTTTTTCTCATAGCAATCTGAGAAAAAAAAGAGAGAATGCTTGGGAATATTTTCTCATGGGTATAATCTCCCCAAAGGCCCTTGGTATAGTATCAGAATTAGGTCCAGAAGACAGATAATTCCCAAGAAGAGATGAAATTGTCTTCAGTAGATGGATTGTAGTATCTGTTCTTCAGTAGAAAATGTTCATTCCAGGCCTCAAGGATATGAAAAGCTATCAGAATCCTGTTGAGGATCTTAGCTGCATTACTTGTTTGGAGTTTCTTTCTTTCAAGCCATACCATAGGCATTAAATTAGGAATTGATACACTGCAATTGCCTTTTTCTCTTCCTGACCAGAATCTTCTATTATTATCTTTTCACTCTACTGCAACTGGAAAATTAAAAGAATAGAGCAGCTCACATGCTTACACGTGGGCATGTATACTTTCAAAAGCAGAAAGTACTATCTATCTATCTATCTATCTATCTATCTATCTATCTATCTATCTATCTATCTATCTATCTATCTGAGTGATTTTTATTTTATTTTATTTATCTTTATTTTACTGATTTATAAAATGTATAGACATTCAGGCTGGAGTACAATAAAACATAATATTAAACAAGCCAAAACTAAGGCACAATAGAGTTAGCCAATAAATGTTTATAGCAGTATTAAAATTACTGACAACATGAGTTTAAGTTGTTTCACTTGAATTCCATCAGGTTTACTACTTCTGTGGAGAATAATAGTAAATCCAAATGTAATTCAGGTATCTTTGCTAATTTATTTATTGCAAAGGGTCTTCAATGACAGATATATTCAGCTTTCCCATTTATAATTAATTGTCATATTCTATTGTTATTCTTAAATTAAAACCTGGCTCATAAGGAGATGTGTTCTCATTAAGCTTTCATTAAAAATAATTTCCCCACCATGTAAATAAAATAATATGATTTAGGGAAATGTGAGTAGGACTAGACCAGAGCTGTCCAACCTTGGCAACTTTAAAACTTGTAGACTTCAACTCCCAGAATTCCTCAGACAACCATGCTGGTAGTTAAAGTTCCCAACTCTTAAAATTGCCAAGTTTAGACTGCACTGTATTGTACTGTTTAAGGTAGTGACATCAAAGGCATGAAAGTAGGATATAGCATAGCTAGGGAAACAGAATCCATCAGGAATTCCATCTCAAACATGTCCCTTGAAAAAGGCTTAACTGGAGCTGGTATCTTATGTTCAGTTATCTGAAAAGGCTATTCTGCCCTCTTATAGATACCGTAATAATTCATCCTTTATAATAAAGGGCAGATCTTTATTTCAGAAAACTGTCCTTTAGATTTCTTTATTTTTCAAACAGTCACTCTTGACCTTGGCAAGTCATTTTTGTTCATTTAACTTTTACTGTACAATAGTACACTTAGTACCCAGTCCCCTACATTAATGTGGAAAAAAAAGGGGGGAAATTGAATTGTCTTTTTAACATAAAGTTACATTTACTGTTTCATTTTAGGTATTTTTATCAGAAAATGTTTTTCTTCTAAAGTTTTTTTTTTAATTTTGCTCTTAAATTTTCTTTGTAAAGCAAACTCATAATTATAAAAACAATTATTATAAACAGTAAGCAACATGTTTATCCTCATGAACGTCTTTCAGATTTGCCCCCTTTTCAGGTTCATCTTTTATATTTTCCAAGAAAATATGATCACTGTATCTGTAGGCGATGCTTCTAAATGGATTTATTTATCTGCCCAGGTGCGGATGGCACAGCTTTGCCTCAGTCCACCAAATGTTATGAACCTCTTCAATGTGTTTTATGTCTCCTCAAAGCTCCCAAGAGACTCATGCACCAAAGTGTAGTCCAGCTTCTTTCCATATCTTATTGGAAGCTTATTCTGGCTACTGGATTTGTCAGAGAAGACAGAGCAAATGTCATGAATCAACACATTACTTATAGAACCAAGGGTTGCACATTGATTTGTGAAGCAGCTTTAAAGCTTGTTATATTCCAACTATCATTGCATTCCTGACATTGTTCAGTTTTTATGACCATAATAGCCCTCATTTCTGACAGAAAAGCATACAGAACATAAAATAGTTACAAAGAAACTCCATCTTACCATCATGGACAACCAAAATCAGCTTCCTTATCCATTCACAATGTGAAATTCAATAAAGGGCAGGAGTTATAATATTTGTACATCACTAAACAAATGGATGAAATTAAGGCAGTGCTTACTTTCAAATAAAGAAACATCTACTTCCTCATCACTCGTGAAATAGGGACCTCCTCCAAGGATTTAAACAAGAGACTGCCACTTTTGCAGAGCATATTTCGTGTTCTAAAGGAATTTTACATCTTTAGAACTAAGACCGTGATCTTAGTGACATTATTTTTTCAAAAAAAAAAAAAAAAAAAGGGGGGGTGGGGGGATATTGGCCTTTTCTCACTTTGTCCTAAAAAAGCCTTTAAAAGACTAATGTTATAGAATAAATAGAAATGTAACAGAATATCATAACTGAGGGGAGCATGTCTCTGTCCAAAAATCAATATTCTCAAAATAGCTGGATTTTTCATCCAATGTTTTCTCAGGTACCTCAGTCATTCAGGTGACGGCAACATACCCAACAGGTGTTCGTCTGATTTACAGTATTCTGCCAGAACAGCCCTATTTTTCTGTGGAACCAACTTCAGGTATTGTTTCTTTTCTAAGTTAAGTATCACCAATAAATCACTTAAGTATATTGTACTCTATAATTTTTATTAGATTCATTTTTATGATTACTTCAAAGAGCAAATAAATGAGATTTAATTCAATAAAATTATTATTTATTTATTATTTATTTATTTGATTTATGTACCACCTATCTCATTTAGAAAATTGGAAAGCCACATGTACAGTATTATTTACTGAATCAAAGGCTTGAGCTATTGTGATCTAGCTTCAATCTAACAATCTTCCTTGGGTAAACGTATACTATCACAACATTTTGACTTTCCTCCCTTATTTAATAAATTATAAGACTGAATATAAACTATATGATTTCTTTCTCCATGCAGAAATGTAAATTTGCTATAAAACAAAATATCCTATACTATAAGTTCGAAATTTGGTTTCTAAAAGAGAGTGAGGTTGATAAATATCATCCAGATCTTTTTAAAATGCAAGAGTATTTGGAATGCTATGTGACCATGACATTTCAAAATAATAGCGTAGAATGCAAATGAGAGCTAGCAAGATATGAGGTGCTGGAGAATTTACATATGTGGAAAGAGTATAAGGTTTGGAACTCTGCATTTACAGCTCTGTCCTCATTTAGCTTCTAAATGAGGACAGAGCTGTAAAAAACAAAGTGAATATGCCAGGTTTTTCTTCTTTATTTAGTATTAGAATTCAGGTAAACTGCAATGAAACTCAATGGAAGAAATTCAATTCATACAGAAAGGGAAAAAAATTCAGGTAGCACACAGTTAACTAAAAATGTCAAAAAATACGGCAATTGTTTGGATAAAACTATTGAGAATCACATTATTAATAATGATCATTGTCATATTGATAGATTGATAGATTGATAATTTTTAATTTATGTATAAAATTAACATTGCCACCCAAATTTGACTATATTTACTATTTGCTCTTACATCACATCTGGTTGACCACTGGAAAGAAGCAAATTATAGTAGTTGTATTTTTGGTTTAATCCACAATGACTAGTCTCTCTTTTTACCAAATAAAAAATAAAAAAAAATAAAAAAAATAAAAAAAATTAAAGATTATAATTGCAATAGTAAAAACTGATGCAAACCAAAAGAAAGAAGAGTAGAGAAAAAATAAAAAGTACAAAGAAAAAAAGAAGAAAAAAATGTTTATAGTAAAGAAAAAAAAGAAATATATAAAGAAGTAACTCTCACAAGAAGTATAAACAATATTAGTAACATTTTACTTCCTTTTAATGTATAATCAATAATATCTTCATCCCATGACCCATCTCTTATTTATAAACAAATTCATACAATATTGTCATTTAGCAAAAGTCTATTACAGGTTATCAAAAAAAAAAAAAAAAAAGAACAATATATTTTAACCTTGGTCAAATGATCTAACTTTCTGTTCTTCCTTTTTAATTCTAACAGTTTTAATCTTTAGTCCATTAAAATAATGTCAGAGAATTTGATTTATTTTTATTTCTTTTTTATTCCTTCTTTTGTAAATCCAGTATAAAAGAATTATCCAGATCATGCTCTTGGTTTATTGTTTGTCACAAAATGGCTGTTCTCTGCTCCTTCTATATTTTATAGGTGTGGTTAGAACGGCCTATCCAGGTGACAGAGAAACTCAAGATAAGTATTTTATTGTTATCAAAGCTACAGTTGAACAAATTGGTGGACCTTCAGGTACAACAACAGTGACTATTAATCTCTCTGATGTTAATGACAATCCTCCTCGTTTTCAGCAAAGTAAGTTGAATGTATTTTCATCATTCTTTACCATTTGAATACCTATGCATAAATATTGTATTCCTAGTATGTTAATAGTAATTGAAAGCTAGTATTACACTGTGTCTACATTTAACAATTATTATGTATGAGCTTGATTACCCTCATCAAGGAACCTTAAGCAAATTTGTTTTGCCATTGAATTCTTAGTACTGATATATAAATACTATGTAACAATAATTTCTGGAATACCTTTTAATATAATAAATATAATCATAGCGTACCCAGGAACTGTGTATGTCTAGTTTAATGAAAAGAAGGACTAGGGGAGATGTGATAGCAGTGTTCCAATATCTCAGGGACTGCCACAATGAAGAGGGAGTCAAGCTATTCTCCAAAGCACCCGAGGGTAGGAAAAATAGCAATGGATGGAAACTAATCAAGGAGAGAAGCAACTTAGAACTAAGGAGAAATTTCCTGACAGTTAGAACAATTAATCAGTAGAACAACTTGCCTCCAGAAGTTGTGAATGCTCCAACACTGGAAATTTTTAAGAAGATGTTGGATAACCATTTGACTGAAGTGGTGTAAGGTTTCCTGGCTAAGCAGGGGGTTGGACTAGAAGACCTCCAAGGTCCTTTCCAACTCTGTTATTCTATTCTATTCTATTCTATTCTATTCTATTCTATTCTATTCTATTCTATTCTATTCTATTCTATTCTATTCTATTCTATTCTATTCTATTCTATTCTATAATATTCTAAGATATTCTAAAATATTCTAAAATATTCTATTTCCATAATCATTTGTCTTCAAGCAAGAACGGATGGGTAGTTAAATCAAAAAACAGAAAATGAAGAAGTTAAAGTAGTCTGGGACTTTAAAATTCAAACAGACAAGCACCTGCCACATAACCCCAGACTTAACAATTGTCAATAAGAAAGACAAAAAAGATGAGATGGACAAGCTCACAAAAGAAATACAAGAAAAGGAGGAAAAAGAATATTGTATGGTATGAGAGAAATAGTATGAATGGTTAGAAGAGTGGTATAAAGGGCAAGGAAAGAGTAAATGAGGAAGATATTGGAGTTGAAATGTAGTAACAAACAAGTGGAAATGAAACGGACACAGAATGTATGATTGAAATCGAGTACGTTGTTATATTTATGCATATAAATCAATATTAGAATCATATGTATAAATGGTAAATTGAAGTAAGGGAGAAAAATGGATTTGTAAGAAGAGTTTACTGATGCATAAATGTTAAAAAGAAGAAAATTGTAAAAAAATCATTTTTGTTTTTTTTTAAAAACCAGTTTAATAAAAATTATTTTTTAAAAAAATAAATAAAAAGATTGAATTTAAAAAAAAAGAAAGACAAAAAAGTCTGGTTATTGGACATGGCAGTATCTGGAGACAGCAGAATAGTGAGAAAGAGTTCAAGAAAATAACAGAATACAAAGGCCTGAAAGTACAGGTAGATATAAGCATTTGTAGCAAAAGAAAGCAAAGATAGTTGTAATAGTGATAGTTCCTTGGGTACAATCCTAAAACATCTGGAGCCCCATCTGAACACCATTACCATTGACAATATCACCATCAGTGAATTGCAAAAGGCAGCTTTCTTGGAACAACTTACATCCTGCAACAATATTTTAACCTCATCAAACACAGCATCTGCCTGTTCCAGGTCCTTGGGAAGAATTTGATAGGTAGATAAAAATGCTAAATCTAGTCTAAACATCTGGCTGACTGTGCAACCAACCATAATAATAATAAGTGGATAAGGAAATTAGGAAGATCTTTTTTTTCATCCTTGCCTAGGACAAGCAGAGCTGTCACAAATTTAATACAGCTGTCATTGTATCCATAGGCATTGCCAGTGCTGCATTTTTTTTAATGTACTGGAATATGTTTAAAAATGAAACCTTTAAATTATAATCATATTTCAAATGAGTCAATATAATAAATACAAACTATAAATGCTAAACATTGCCATTAAAACCAATAGTAAATCAGTTAAGAATACAGTTTAAGGAAAAACAAGCGGATTTAGAGATTTTTCTGATGAGAAAAATGACCTGGAGATGCTTCTAAGTTCAATACATATTGGATACATATTGGATAATATATAAACGTCCTTCCATACATTTCCTAAGCTTGTACTTGCCAATCTCTCTTTTACAATAACTGAGAAGGACCTCTACTGGCAACTAAACTTACTACAAGTGAAAGTACCTCACCCAACATTTCAAGTTTAAATTAGCACTGGGATTGAGAAAGCAGCCGTATGTTGTTCTACCTGAAATTTCTTAATCATTTTTAGAAGAAGTTTAGATAAAGAAGATCATAGTAGTCCACCCTAACACTTACCAGAATATAAATAAAATGGAGGGACAATGTGTCTTTTCCAGGTAGCATCCACATGATGTACCAGCCTTCTTAAAAACAAAAATATATCACCTGAGTTTTCCCCACTCCATACAAAATACACTGGTTCCATAGTGTGGAACTCAAGGGACCCAAGATTGATTGACTGATAATTTATTTTAAAAATATTTATATGGCTATGCATTTTAAGAAAATTTGGAGGGCTCACAACAATAATCAGTTACCAATTGCTGGTAATAAAATCAACAGATAAAACAATCATGAAACTGTAAAAACAGTAAAACAATAAAACAGATTGTAGTAAGAGGACCCGGATTGTTGGGGGCAATATGCTGACTCTGTAAACCACTTAGAGAGGACTGTAAAACACTGTGAAGTGGTATATAAGTCTAAGTGCTATTGCTATTTGTTTGCCATCATCTATCTCTAAAAACATTAAAAACTCCATTGGAGTTGAACATATAGTAAATTTAAATAAATAAACCATAACAATCTGCCTCTAACTTTAATTTACTAAATGCTGGTTATTTTATGCTACTGTTGCAGCAAGTTGTCATGTATAAAAAGTTTGGAAGCTCAGAATTTTTCTAAAATAGTAATTATTATGCTACCGGAAGGAATTATTTTCCTCTCTGCTTCATCTTTAAAGCCTTCTCCTTTTCTGTCTTCCTTTACTAAACGATTACCACACAACTACTCAAGTTTGGCTATATAATATACACAATATATGTTGAACAGCTGAAATAAGAGTTATCTAAGGACAAAAATCCTAGGAAGATGAAGTAGTGATAAACCAAATATGGGATAACATGGAAAGCAAAGCAGTTCATAATAATCCAACAGATTTTTTAATTTAAGAAAATGAAAACAGCCCTTTGCTTAAAATAGAGATAGGATCTCAAATTTGTAGTGTTAGTTTCCAAGCTCTCTCATGAGATTTCCCATAAACTTCCCTAGACATGAGTGTGAGTAACAAGAACAGCCATGTTACATAAAATTCTTTAAATGATGGCTCCCAGTTATCCACAAAATTCCATTTTGAATTCTGAAAGTAAGTTAAAAAAAATAGGCAACAAAATCAAATAATGCCACATAACAAAGTAACTAATTAAAGGGTGGGGTGGGGAGAGCCTCTGTTCTTAATTTGTTGTTGTTGTTGGTGGTGGTGGTGGTTAATCTGTAGTGAGATTCACAGCCTTTGAGGCTGGTTAATAGCTCAGCAGCTCGAGTCCTAACCAAGGACCTAGGAACTGTTAAGGTATCGTCGGAGGATGTAAGCTGTTCCGAGTAAGGTGTTTTTTGTAAATTATTATTATTATTATTATTATTATTATTATTATTATTATTATTATTATTAATTTAATTTCTATACTGCCTCCTCCCAAAGAACTCAGGGCGGTGCACAGCCAACAATAAAAACAAATTCAACACAAAATTTAAAAGCAATTTTAAAAACATATTAAACAATTTGGCCCTAATCATTAAAAAATAAACCCCAATTAAAAATCATGTTTAAGCCAGCGCCGCTTGTTGGAACAATAGTGTCTTGAGGGCACAGCAAAGGTGTGTAGGTCAGAGATAATCAGTATCTCCTGGGGCAATTCATTCCAGAGGGCAGGTGCCCCCAAAGAGAAGGCTCTCCCCCTGGGGGCCACCAGTTGACACTTTTTGACCGATGGCACCCTGAGGAGTCCCTCTCTATGGGAACGTATTGGCCGGTGGGAGTCTATCGGCAACAGAAGGCGGTCTCGTAAGTACCCGGGTCCTAAGCCATGGAGCGCTTTGAAGATGGTCACCACCACCTTGAATCGCACCTGGAAGACCACTGGAAGCCAGTGCAACTCATGCAGGAAGGGTGTTACATGCGTGCGCCGAGTCGCTTCCATAATCGCCCGCGCGGTCGCATTCTGGACCAGTTGGAGCCTCTGAGTGCTCTTCAAGGGGAGCCCCATGTAGGGAGCATTACAGTAATCCACACGGGACTGAAGAGCCTGGTAGCTCAGCAGACTAAAAGCATTGTGATTAACTCCAGCTGTCTGCAATTACTGTAAGTTCGAATCTCACCAGGCTCAAGGTTGACTCAGCCTTCCATCCTTTCTAAGGTAGGTAAATTGAGGACCCAGTTTGTAGGGGCAAGCTGACTTTGTATAAATATACAAAAGTATGAAGGCTATTGCTTAATGCATTGTAAGCCACCCTGAGTCTCTGGAGAAGGGTGGCATATAAATCAAATTTTTTAAAAAAGGGACGAGGACGTGAGTGACCATGCGCAAGGAGTCCCGGTCCAGAGAGGGGCGCAACTGGTGAATCAGGTGAATCTGATAAAAAGCCCCCCTGGCCACAGCTCTTCTAGCGACAGCTGCACATCCAGGAGGACACCTAAGTTGCGGGCCCTCTCTGTAGGGGCCAAGGTCTGACCCCCAATAGTCAGCGTTGGAGCCAGCTAGCTATACCGGGATGCTGGAAACCATAGCCACTCAGTCTTGGAGGGATTGAGTCTGAGTCTGTTTCTTCCCATCCAGATCCGTTATGAGTAAATTTATAAGATAATTTGAATAAAACATTTCAGAAGAATCTTGATTTGCATATGTAAGAGCAGAAGACTTTTATGTGATGAAACCTTACTTTAGTTGCTTTAATGTATTTGTTTTTTATTTTTCTTTTAATACATATATTGGATTTTGCGGTTGTTATTTATGTATTTATTATTGGTTGCTCTGAATGAAGGAGACACATCAGAAGGCCAGGACTTTCATTTCCCAATTAGGAAAAGAAAATAGAGAAAAAAGAATCAGATAAAAGCAAAGGGAGAAAAGGCTTTTGAGGGCATCTCATGCTCTTGGTAGCAGAAGCATAACTAATGTGATTAATATATGAAAAAGGCTTCAGGGGAGGGGGGAGGAGAGGAGACAGCAATCTCTTGATATGAGTCAATAAAAAAGGTGACAATGATATGGATATAACAGGGAAAGGTTAGTTGAATTTTCTTTATTTTATCTCTTTGGGAAATGGATTTTCGAATTGATCAGTATTTAAATTTAAGAACTTTGATATATTTTGAAGTTCTACTGTCTGCTGGTGTTAATCTAATTATAAACAAGGATATAAACGTGTCAGGTTAAAAGGAAAAACTTCAGGCACAAGAGATTTAGCAGTTCTATATTGCAATACTTTTTTTAAAAAAACCTCTATTCAGCTACTTCTTTTGAAATTCAAGAATGGTTAAATTAAACAGTCAAAAGCTATTAAAGACAATGAGCTAATAGCCCAAACAAAGAAATATTTGTTACAACAATTCTTTACATAACAATGTGATTCTCAGAAAGGATCACGGTTTACATTTTGTTGCTGTCAAATGAACAATGAACATTTAATCAGGCTTGTACTGATAATCGCCTTTTCTTTAAGAGCGCTATGAAATGAATGTATCCGAGGCAGCTCCCGTGGGCACCATCCTTGGCAAAATCATGGCAAATGACAGTGACATAGGAGACAATGCAGCTATGGATTATATAATAGAAGAAGATAACCCTCATATCATTTGTATCATTACTAATAATGACACCCATGAAGGAATTGTCATATTGAACAAGGTGAGATGTGATCTGTTGCATTACAAACAGGGAAACAGGCAAAATCAAACAGCTTTACTCATTATAAGTTCAGATGGGAAGAAGTTGTAATAAATCTAAGAGCTGTTCCATCCTCTTTTCCAAGATTCCATCCTACATTAGCATGATCAATATAATGTATTCATAAAATGGGCAGTTTATTTGTGGCATACCTAGGAACAAACACTGTTAATCACTCTTGACTGAGAAAGTTAAATATTCTGTACTAAACTCTATTGGCTTTAGATTGCCTCAAGAAATGTGTTCTCTTGCCTAATTCTTTCGAGCAGTCCTTATTAAGTCTAATTTTGCACTGCAAGCTAAACTATTTACTTCTCATGTTCCCATGTTTTAAAATTCCAGTCTGGTTTGTGGTGGTTTGGCAATGAAGCTGGATTGGTGCTCAGACTACGGCTTTTTCAAGCTATGATTAGTCTGTCCCTGTATTTCAGCCTTCTAATCTATATAAGAAAGGCAAGGTTTAATGCAGTGGTGGGATTCAAGTAATTTAATAACTGGTTCTCTGCCCTAATCAATGGTTCAGTCTGGTTCTATAGAACCAGTAGTAAAACTGGCAGGAGGCTCTGCCCACCTAGCATGACATCATCATTGGTGATCTGTGCATCTGCAGAAGCATGAGATTCCACTGTGAACCCATGAAGTAAAGGTAAGTGGAACTCACCCCTGGCCCTAATGATTTTTTCCAACAACCAGTTTGCCAAACTGCTCAGAAAGTTAACAACCGGTTCTCCTGAGGTGGTGCGAATTGGCTGAATCCCACCACTGCCTTAATGGATGGCCTCTATTGAACGGATCTCCCAAGGTCTATCTTCTTTTTTTTTAAGGAACTGTTTTCTTCTCAATAGTCTCCATTCTTTTCCTTTGCTTTCCAAAAAGTTTCCACACATGCATGCTTTTACACTCCCTTCATATATTCTCTAATGTTCCCACTCATTACTCACCTTATTGTATCAATCCAAAAGACACAGAATATTTCTTCATTCCAGTGTGGGTCCATAGAAACTTTGGGGAAACAGAGAATTAATGGTCCAGATTCTTAGAAATAAAGGAATAGCATTAATTGCAATTGTATAACTTCCTTCCGACATGCCTGTGTTGCTACTGAAGTACTTAAAAAGGTTGTGGTACAGTGGACACAGAATGGGTAGAAATCAAATGGATGCCAGGTAGGATATTCAAGGCTAGGCAAAGATATGCTGGAGAAAAAGAGTAAACAACAATGACCAAGAGTACCAAGAGTAATTTTTACAGACCACCATTAGATCAACTGGAAGAAAGAAAAATGAAATCAGCACTGAACATAATGACCCAATCCAGCAGCCCAGGATGAAATGGCAGTAAAGAGAAGCAACCAATGCTGCTTCTGTTTTTATGGAATAATCATACCTGTTCATTGTAAAAACTATGTGTTCTGCTGTCTCCCCCCAGAAGGGATCTAGGACAACTCACTGTGATTATCTCACCATGGCCAACTTGCTGTGGCCAACTTGCTACAAGACAACTCCCCACTGGATAATCCACATAGCACAACTCAATGCAATAAATGTTATCTGCCACTGTTTCTTCTACATTATTTCCATTTTTTGTCAATGGAAATAATGTTGAAGAATCAGTGGCATACAACATTTACTGTGCTGAGTTATCCTGCATGGAATTGTCCCACAGCAAGTTATCTACAGTGAGTTGGGTGTGGCAATATGGTCACACTGAGATAGTCATGTTGGGTTGGCCACAGAGAGATGGCCACAGTGAGTTGGCTATGGCAAGATGGTGTCTGAAAGTTGGCCATGGCAAGATGGATGTGGCTGTTCCATTCCATTCCAGAAGTGATCCCTCTCTCCACAATTCTGCTTCTTCCTTATCTCCCCATGCTTCCTGGCTGGGAAACATTGGAGGGATTTGTTCATGATAACTCTCTTTTCCTTGGATTGGAAACTCAGGGAAGGTGTCAGATCACTGGAAAGGATGAAACACCACACAATAACTTATACTACCAAAAACCAACTAGTAAGTATTATTATTATTATTATTATTATTATTATTATTATTATTATTATTATTATTAATTGAATTTGTATACCGCCCTTCTCCCGAAGGACTCAGGGCGGTGACCAGCCAAGATTAAAATACATACTATATAAAATTTAAAATAATTTAAGACATAATTAAATAAGTTTGGCTTCCTCAATTTAAAACCCCTTTCCCATAAAATTAACCCATTAAAATTCTTTAAACCAGCCCGGCTTGCTGGAATAAAAAAGTCTTCCGGGCATTGAAGAAAGTACAGAGGTCCGGGATCAGTCATAACCCTGGGGGTAATTCATTCCAGAGGACAGGTGCCACCACAGAGAAGGCTCTCCCCATGGGGGCCACCAGTCGGCATTGTTTGGCCGACGGCACTCTGAGGAGACCCTCTCTGTGGAAGCATGTTGGCCGGTGGGAGGTAATCGGTGGGAGAAGGTGGTCTTGTAAGTACCCAGGCCCTAAGCCATGGAGCGCTTTAAAGATGAGAACAAATACCTTGAAGCACACCTGGAAGATCACCGGGAGCCAGTGCAGCTCACACAGGAGAGGTGTTACATGGCAGCGCCATGTCGCCCCTACAATCATCCACACGGCTGGTACGGTAACTGTAAAAAGTTTGCACATGAGGATTACACTAACATTTTCTTCCCCTCAAGGGAGAAAAGTGAATATGTAACATGTCTATTTTGAAAACATACCCTGTGAAACTGAAGCAATGTTTCTCAATTACCTGCTTATTGTTGTCAATTTCTCAGTATCAGATTTTTCTTCTTCTTTTTTTTTTTATAGACAGTTGATTATGAAAGCCAAAAGGCATACAAAATAAAAGTGAAAGGCATTAACCGGCATGTTGAAAAGCGCTTCCTTGAACAAGACGCTAAGTTTGAAGATGAAACTATTCTCAGGATCATAGTGAAGGATGCTGATGAACCTCCAGTTTTTGTATTAGAGGAATTCTTCATGGAGGTTCCTGAAGACAACTTGAATGGCTCATTTGTGGGATCTGTGAGTGCCAGAGATCCAGATGATATTGATAGTCCAATCAGGTACACCACAAATCCTAAAATATGCCTGGAAATAATAGTATTATATGCTTTTTAATGCCACTGAAGATTACTCCCCAAGATCATTGGTGTAGGTCTTTGGGTGCGGTATATCTGAAATATGAGACATGTAGCTATTTTATTAGAATGGAGATTATAGATAAATCTCCTGCTTGCACTATATCCCTTGCTTCATTGGGATTCAGAAAAAGGAAACTTTCATAAAGTTTCCTGCTCTGAGAAGGTAGGGAAGGAAGGAAAGCTAAACTAAGCAAAATAAATGGGTCACTAAGTCTATGAAAATAAATCTATCAGTTTTGTTCTCCCTGTTCCAAGGGTTTTCTATCCTTTATGTTTAATGGAAGTGGTAGTTGTTCTTTTGCCTTTCTCCTCTTAGTATTTTTTTTTCCCTTTGACATTGTTTCAAAGCAGCCACAATAAAAATGTACTGCTGTAGCCCAACTTAGTTGCCGGTGTGAGTCACTTCACAAGTGGCACTTCACTGTCTCTTTTTAATCGAGTCCTTCACCTGCTGGGAGCCTGTCTGTGAAAGAAAAATGAATAATGCATTTTAGATTTGCTTCACTCTAATACAGGTATGAACATATTTCAGCGCATAAAAAGAGGGGCTTTGATCTTGGCAGCAGTGAATTTTAAATGTTTATCACTGTTCATTTTTCATGATTTCTGAATAGCCAAAGCACACATATCCATATTCATGGCTACACAATTCTGTTTCCTTCGCTGACAATAGTTTATACATCCTTCTTTATGAAGAAATTTTTATATTCCAGGTCTCCGAAACTCACTCTTCCTCTTTCTTCTCTTTGTTTCCTTCTCTTTTCTGTGTAGATATTCTATTGCCCATCGCAAGTATTTAAAGACGTTTTTCAGTATTAATGCCCACAATGGAACAATTAGTATAACTGGACCTCTGGACCGAGAGAAACAGATTTGGCACAATCTAACTGTTACTGCCATAGAATCAAGTGAGTAGGAGATTTAAGGTACTTGTCCCAAATATGCATCATGCAGGGGCATCTGCAGGAAAGGATGTCAAAAAGTCAAGATGGCAGCTCTGATGGTGAAATCCAAACCCACCTTACTATGATGCTTGTAAAAAAGGACTAGAACTTGGCTCATGCATTTACCATCATCAACTTGACTTATTTAACTACCCCTGCAGATGTCTCTGATACCAATACCTTTTTGTAGTAATTATTTTCCAGAGGGTTCATCTTTTGCGGCTGAGAATTTCCTATTTTGTTGCTTGTTTCAAAAGGTAACAGTAAGAAAAGGGATGTGTTTGTTAGGATTAAATCTAATTTATTTATTTTTTTGATCAAAATAGTACATTTAAAAAGGAAAAAAATGTAATACAATTAGACCTTGATGTACAATCACAATTAAGCCCAGAATTTAGGTTTCTAAGTGGGAATTTGTTAAAAGAGTTTTGCCCCATTTTATGACTTTTCTTGCCACATTTGTTAAGTGAATCGCTGCAGTTAAATTAGTAACATGATTGTTAAATGAATCTGGCTTCCCCATTGACTTCGCTTGTCAGAAGGTCACAAAAGATGATCACATGACCTCAGGACACTGCAACCACCATAACCAGTTGTCAAGCAGTTGTCAAATGTAAATCATGTGACCATGTGTATGCTGCAACAGTCATTAGTGTGGAAAATGGTCATTAGTCATTTTTTTCAATGACATTTTAACTTCAAATGGTCACTAAATAAACTGTTGTAAGTCAAGGACTAACTGTATAATGGAAATAATTAACATTTTAAGGCACACTGCAGGATATGAAATTGTCCTCTTGATACAAGAGCTTATATTATATTAGACTGTGGTTAGTTTCACAGACTTCTTTATTAGTTTATGAATTAATAAAGTTAATTTCACTTTATTCTTTATTGGTGGTATGAAATTACCCAGCCTTTAGCTGAACTCCAGTCTGAAAATTAATTCTGAAACTGAGGGCACATTTTCTCAGTTAGACTTATAGCACCATCCCTTTTGATATTCTTAAGAATTGGTTATGTGACCAGGCTTGGGCCTCCTATGAACTGGAGATATGACTAGATAGCGTTCTTGTTGAAGGAGGTATTTTTATATTCTTCAGTTATGGATTGCATTTTTGTTAGGATATCTATAGGTTTTTATAGTTGTATTTTCTCTTTTTATTTTCTTGCTTTTTATCTATTGTTAGGCACTGACCAGAGTCTCCTTGGGTGAGCTGAGTGGCTATGTAAATTTGATTAACAAATAAATATAGTTGAAATTGAAAAGCTTTGGCTATATATAGTTCTCCTGTTGGTGTTAACCTTAAATTCCAACACAAATTGCAAGTTGCCTAATCTATGCATTTCTTTGTAAGTAACCTTGCCTTTCAGATGTTATTTCTTGCTTGTTTTTTTTTTTTTTTAATACTTAGAATTAGAACTAAACAGTCTCTGCTAAATTCTTAGTTCCTCAAAATAAAAAGGTAAAATGCAAATCATAAAGGGACAGTTTTATCTATTTTAAGATTGGTTCTTCAATAGGACAAGCTGTATGGTTTTTCATTAAAAGGATAACACAGACAAACACTTCAGCCAAATAAAAGGAGAAATCATTTCCATTATTTTTTTTCAGAATCCCAGCTGAGTGAATACAGCATTTTAAATGTGCTAAAATAGTGGATTTTATATGCACAATGTCAAGGCATTATGTGACTATTTTCATTCATATTCTTAGATTTTTTGCTTTTTTAAAATCACAAAAATATAGCAAAAGCACTTTAATCATAAAATATTCTTAATAATTATAAAAAAAGTCAAAACTATCTAACTATAATTCTACTAATTATTTATTTAAATAAGCACTTATATCTCGCAATGCTGATGAATGTGCACTATTCCAAAGAGGTAAACAATTAAGATAATTTTTTAAAAAACTATTTTTTTTAAAAAAAGACAAAAGTAATTCCAAAAGTGCTTTTTTTAAAATGGCAACTGGACTTTGTTTTTGGTTTGAAGACATTTCATTTCTAATCGAAGAAATTTCTTCAATTTTGAACCAAAGAAGCTTCTTGGATAAGAAGCAAAATGTCTTCAAGCCAAAAATTAAGTCCAGTACCATTTGAAAAAAAGCACCTTTGGGATAACCATGACATGGATGACCAAGAATCTCCATAGACTAGACAAAAGTAAGTGAATTGAATGACAGCCAGTAAATCCAGCAGTTAAAATTAAAATAAAATATTCCTGTAGAATGAATATAAAGACATAGTCTGTTGTAGTTAGTTTACCTGATGCTGGTACAGTGGGAAGAAATACACATTTCCATTTATTAGCGCATGTGTGATGCTTAATTCATATGAGTATTTTTGAAAGGGATTACATATTGTGAAAATGTGAAGATCAAATATCAGAATCAGTTTGATCAAAGAATGAGCTAAAATTAATTCAGAGGTTCTAGTTTAGAATTATGGTATTTTGGGATCACATTAAAAATCGGAGAGGCAAGGAGAATAATGGAAGGAAAGATAGATGTGTAGTAAACATCCAAGAAAGAATAGGGGATTTGCTTGTTAACGTATTTCAAAAATGGCAGCTAAGTCCAGAACTAAGGGCAGAAATGATATGTAGACCTAAACCAGGGGTTAAATCCAGAAGGTTCTGACAGATTCTGAAGAACTGGTAGCGGAAATTTTGAGCAGTCCAGAGAACCGGTAGTGGAAATTTTGAGTAGTTCAGAGAACTAGTGGGAATGGAGATTTTGCAGTATCCTTCCCCTGCCACATCCACCAAGCCACACACACCAAGCTAAACCATGCCCACCAAACCATGCCCACAGAACCGGTAGTAAATAATTTGGATTTCACAACTGACCTAAACCTGATGAAATTTCAGAATGATAAACACTAGGAGAATCTCAGTAATTACAACTACTAAGTTGAGGTCTACATCTTTTCCAACAGTACTATAACTGGAAATAAAGCAAACAACAAAATTAGAGAGTGAAAAAATAAAACCTTTTGATATATAAAAAAATCAAATTAAGATTTTCAGCTTTCAGTGATAAAAACATTTGCCTTGTTATCCACTTCCTCCTGCTCTTAGAGTTTATAGCAGGGTAAAATCCAGCAGGTTCTGACAGATTCTGAAAAACCGGTAGCAGAAATTTTGAGCAGTTCGGAGAACTGACAAATACCACCTCTGGCTGGCCCCAGAGTGGGGAGGGAATGGGGATTTCTGCAGTAGCCTTCCCCTGCATGCCCACCAAGCCACGTCCACCAAGCCACGCCCACAGAACCATTAGTAAAAAAAAATTGAATTTCACCACTGGGTTATATGAAAATAATAATTTGGAAAAGTTAGATACTTAAATTATTACCTAAATTATCTTTTCAAGTAAGATTATCTGAATTTCCTATATGAGTCATATTATTTGAATAATCTATTCAAAATTTTAAGTATACATGCTGAAAACAAAATTACAATATGTTTGCCCCAAACAAATGCCCTGATGCTTATAAGTATCCATGTATTAACTGAGTTAATAACTGAGTTGCTTAATCATCTGGGAAGTAAATTTTTTTTTGAGTGAGAAAGATAATTGCTATAATTGTACCACACTTTGTAATTATCTATATATTATAAATTAATTGTATTACTTATAATTGTAAATCAACTTTAACTGAAAAAAAAGAAAGGAAAACAAATATGCGAATGTAAAACATAACTTTGGTGGGATGGGTAGGGGAGGAATAAACATATAGTCAAATATTAAATGTGTATTATATTTGGAAATTGCATTTCATACCTCTTTGTTGCAGAGATTTACCAATAAATGGTGAATTAATTTTAGTAATCCTATATTCCAGTTCTTAAAAATAAGGCAGATTAATTGCATTTTAGTTGCCTTATCAACCAGTGACAGAACAAGAAATGCTGTAACAAATACCCTAAAATATTTTGTTTAAAACAATATCAGATTTACTACACAATCCTTCTGCATGATATCACATTAGCTTCCATGTTATGCTACATAAATAGTCAAAAGAAATTATTTATCCAAATTTCTGATAATATTGTATGCATTTATAGCACGTTGGCACAATGGAAAATTCTCACAGACAGCTGTTGAAATTATTTCCAGAAACTCTTTCACCTTTCTTTTTAGTGAATAATCAAATCTTTTACTTTACTATTTATTTAATCATTCACTAATAGAAAGGTGTCTTAGAAAGTAGAAGGTAACGGCTTCAATTTTTGAATACTTCCTTGCAGTAAGAAAGGCCTACTTTCTAGCTCCACTGAATTCAGTTGAGTATATAACAGAGCAAATTGTACCATATTGTGCTTTAATTCACTTAAGTAATTAAGGAAAAAGTGTGGCTTTACACATTTATCTAGCATACAGCTCACAAATCATCTTGATAATTAAGCTAATTTAAATATAGGGCAATTCACTGTTATATAGTGCTTTTCTGAATGCCTTAAGCAAAGACCCATCTGTGCAAAACGATTTGAATTTAACACATATTCATTCAATTATTTACAAAACCAACCTTCCTTCCTTCCTTCCTTCCTTCCTTCCTTCCTTCCTTCCTTCCTTCCTTCCTTCCTTCCTTCCTTCCTTCCTTCCTTCCTCGATTTTTGAACTCATGAAGAAATATGAACTTTTTCATTTGCTGTTTAATTTCTATAAACTATATTATAGCAATAATCAAAAACAGAAAGTTCCTGAATATTTGTGGTGGCCAAGGTTGTATTAGATCATTTATGAATCATTTCTTATATTATCATTATTGAAGATTTTTTATAACACGATACACAAAAGATAACATGCAAAACTCGTTATTGTTTTATTGTGATTTTATTGTGTCATATATTAATGTGGAATATAATCTTGTATATAATACTTTTTATTAAAATCTAAACTGAACCTCACAATGTTCCTTAGAAAGGATTTTTGAAGAGGTAGAGAAAGAGAGAGAACTTGTAACAGTAGAGAAAAAGCTGTTGACTTTCCATTCTGTTGTAGTTTTTTATTTTTGTTCTCTTCTGATTTAGCAAACCCAAAACAAATGTCAGAAGTAAATGTTTATATTAAAGTTCTTGATGCAAATGAATATGCACCAGAATTTGCAGAATACTATGAGACGTATGTGTGTGAGAATTCAAGAGCTGGACAGGTAAGACTAACATTATTTCATAAAAAGTATTAAAATTCTCCTGAGATCTCCCAATGTTTCTTTCTTCTACTTATAGGAAATCTTGTAAGACTGTTTTGTTCATGCATGCATCTGAAGTAAACTCTTTCAGCTGTCACTGATGACTTATCTAGTTATAACATTATTCTTTTTTCTTCTACATCAGAAATGCAAACAGCGTTTGCAAACGGCGGCTTTGTTCTGACCTCAGATTACTTGTATCTTTGTAGCCATATATTGTTCTGTTTGTCTTTACAGAATGGTTGTATGCTAGGATAAAAAATGAAGTGTTACCTACAAAAAAATAAGTGATTTTTATCCTCTGCTTAGCTTTCCTTTACGTCTCTCTATGTTTTATCCTTCACTGTATAATGTTGGCATAGACCTGAAAATAAAACAAAACAGTATTGAGGAATCCCGAGAGATGTCCCAATCTACATTGTCCTCTATCTCCAATTTAGGATTACTGAATCATTTCCTGCCATTTTAATGTAAACCACTTGCAATGCTGGTTTAGCTGTTGATATAAATATTAGCTTCTGCTTATCCTACCCGTTTTTTCCCCCATAAGCAGAACTTGGCTCTTAGAAGTGCCCAAAGAAACTAAAATTAATAATGGGATTGAATTCGACTTGCCATATCAAATCTAATCAAATTGGATCAAATGTATGTGCAGAATAATCTCAATTTCATTTAGTTTTAGTTTTCATTTCCTGGCCAAAATTGAGCACCAACTGGCTAAGGCATCTATCATCACTTATGGACGGAATTTGATTGGTTCTCGGTTCTACGCAAGACTAATAAACCTGCAGAGTAGAGGTATTCTTTGAATTTTAATAATTTTAAGAATCAAGACAATGCATCATTCCCTACTCCACTTGAAATATTAAATTACATTACTTGGGCAATAGAAATCCTCACTCTTTGATGTACTGTTGCCTTCAGCAAAGCTTTATCTCTGCGTATCTGTGTCTTCAGTTGATACAATCATAGCATCATTTATTTATTTTTGTCTTTTAATGATCCTGTAATCCCTTGCATTGGGGTGGAGTCGGGGCAACTGAATGGAGCTGAGTGTTTACTGGCCAGATGCCCTTCCTGTCGCCAATGCAGAGTTTGCAGCAGATAGTCATTGTGCCCAGAGACAAAAATATCAAACTCACAGCCTCCTGATTGTGAAGTGAGAGCTCCACCTCTAGGTCACTGCACCACTCACAATCATGGCATCATATGATTAAGAAAAATGATTTCATTTTTTTAAAAAATGGGTTTACCTGGGAGGGTCTGATAGCATCAAAACAAGAATATGTGTATCATCATACCATTCAATAAATTATATGATAATGCAACTTCACCATGATGTCTGACATATGAATCATTATTATCATGAAAATATGATCTCTGCACTGTGCATTAGTTACAAGCAGGCAATGCCATTGTCTAATTGGAGCATGCTAACTATGAGAGAAGATTCTCTTGCTATTTTAGATTCCTTAAAAAAAAATTGTTAAGAAGCTAGTAACTGTATGCATAGTTTAGCAGCTGAACAAGAATATCATTTGTTTTGTGTGAATAGATCAATCTCCCCATGAGTCCATAATTTTAGTTTTACAGATTCCTGTTTAGATCTTCAAAATAGGATGGGACAATATGGGACAATATATGTGTTGTATACATACATGTTTGACTGACATTAGCAAGAATAGACGATGATTGCTATAGCAATATGAGCAAAAGAACACCTCTTTTGTGTATGCATGTTACGGTATCTTGATCAATATGCAAAATGCTAGACTTTCAGTTGTTTTGACAAAACTGCTAAATTGCCTTTTACTTTCTACTGCTGTTCTATTGCATGAATTGATGAAGAGTGGTCAAGGGGACTAAACAACTATACATTTCCTTCCTACAATTTTCTTGCCCCCGGTTAAAGGTCAAAGGAGAAGATAGGAGAAGGGGGAGGGGGAGTCACAGAACAGATTGTCCATTACATTGCACGTGATGTTTGAAGGACTGAGCCAGATATCATAATACAAGTATAAAATCTTGATATGGCATAGCTGAAGATAAACTTGAGTATCAAAATTCACCTGGGATTAAAAGAATTTTGTAGATGCACTAAATTGATTAATGAAAGCTCTGCATTGAAGGCATAAATCTTTTGCTGTCAGTGGTAGGTGGCCAAGCACTAGCTACACTAATTAAACTTTGCAATTGCCCTTGATTTTTTGTTCCTTGTATCAAAAAGAAGAAAAGTTAATATATTTCTGTTAAAGGAGATGGAAAGATGCCCTTTCGATGTCATAGCATGAGGAACATGAAGCACCAAGCTGTCATACTTCTTATTCCACTGCTTAATGTCACACCTGAAATAGTAGGGCAGGTAGGTCACCACATCTACAGAAGGGCTTCAGTTTGCAGATAAATTCTATTGCCTTCAAAAATGCTTCCTTTCCAACAAGTATGCCAGAATGGCAGCAATTTATCAAACAATATAAAAGGGGACCAAATTGGTCTAAGGTATTACAAAGGAAAGAATTGGACTGTGTTAGAATTATGATGACCTGGAACTATACAGAAAAAAGGATTGGAATTTTCTGCTTCAAATCTCTCAGTAGGAAAATAATGTGAAAAGCAAAAGCTTGAAAATATTTCCTGTTTAGCTATTGTAACTGGAAGAAGCACTTTACCATTGACCTTACTATAACTGCTTTTTTTTTAAGGGGATAGGGCATATTGCAATTTTTTTTTTTTTTTGGTATTAATATTGCTTCCAATCTTGTTCCTGCTCATAATAGAATTAGGATATACAAATCACTATAAAACTAGCCCATGTTACTTTTACATTATTCATTTCCAGTAAATTGCTTAAAAATGAAAAAGTTACAAAATGTATTTTACATTGACATATGTTTACCCGATATATATTATTTTGTACATAGTTTTGTACAAAAAAAAAATCATATTTACCCATCAAATGTGCATTTTCTACAGACATGGGAAAACTGTTTTCCCAAATCACTTTGAAAACATTCTGGTGGCTAATGTTATGCCTTGCAGATATGATTTTTGTTTGTTCAAACGCAAGAATCAGATCCAGCTGAACACAAAATATTAAATTTATCTGTGTCTTTCCACATTTGTACATATTTATTTTGACACAAATCCCTGTAATTTGAGCATCATCTGTGGATTGAATTTAATATGGCAATTTACTCAATTTAATGTATTGTAAAGTGGGTGAAAGTGTGCACTTTTGGTTAGAAATGGTAAAACACCACTTATTTACCTAGCACTTAACATAAATCAGCAATTATAATAAAAACAAGGCCTCTTGACTTGACATAAGCTCCTTTTCAAAAAATATCCTAAATATTATAAACAATAACAGTTTAAATCAAATGTTTTAATATATAAAATGGAGGAGCTTTCTGAATAAATGAAAGCCATGTTGAAGATTCACTTTGTTTTCTTTCTCTCCTCCATATATATAAATGAGTTACTGAGTTACTGAGGGGAGAACAAGTAGGAAAAATGTTATTATGCAAGAAAATGAATTGAATGAATACAAATAAAAATACATAAAAGTTTATCAAAGAGCTATCAGAACAATTTTTGGAATATATCTAGAATTCTCTAGAACTGGAACAAATCAAACTTCCAAAATTAAATTCTATTATAGAAAGCACCCCATTCATCTAGTACAATAAGCTTTACTCCAGATTCACTGAAGAACGTCATCAATCTCATCAATCCAAAGGATACTGTCTGAATTAAGACAGTATCTCTAGAACAAAAGGAAGATATGGTCTAAGCAGCCACCTAAAACCTAGCCATAACTATAATATGGTGAGCTCCATCATCTCCTGAAGAACTGATTCTATATACTTTGCTTTCTGTAAACGTAGGTTGATTATTGTCTGTACTAAGGACTATGTATCTCAGCTGACAGCACTTAATATGATGTTAGCCTATACTCAGGGGTAGGATTCAGTTGGTTAAGACCAATTTGGGAGAACCAGATGTTAATTTTAATCTGGTTCACTGAACCAGTAGTTGCAAGGATGCCCCTCCCAGGATTCTCCACGTAGGCCATTTTGGATGGCAGGTAAGTGCAGGGCCCATGCGGAGGCTCTGGGAGGGCAAAAAACAGGCCTACCAGAAATCCAGAAACAGGCCTGTTTCCAGCCTCCGGAGGGCCTCCAGAGCCCGAGGGAGGCTGCCTTTGCCCTCCCAGAGGCTCAAGGAAATCCTGCAGAGCCTGGGGAGGGCAAAAAATGGGCCTACCGGAAGTACCGGAAGTCTGAAAATGGGCCCATTTCCAGCCTCCAGAGGGTCTCCGGAGCCCAGGGGAGGCCCTTTTTTTCCCCAGAGGCTTAAAGAAAGCCTCTGGAGCCTGGGGAGGATGAAAAATGGGCCTACTGGAAGTCCAGAAATGGACCTGTTTCCAGCCTACAGAGGGCCTCCAGAGCCTGAGGGAGGCCATTTTCACCCTCCCATGGCCATGTCCACCCAGCATTTTTTCAATCCCACCCCTGCCTATATTCCAAGGTTATTAGAGCTAGTTTTAGGCATAAACTAAACAATGTACTGCTTAGGGATCTGAGGAGGGTTTGAACATTCCAGATCTGACAATCTGAGGAGGGTTTGAACATTCCAGATTATTTTCTATTTATTACAGTTTTGTTATATAATATATGCACATCTCCATATATTAATCCATCATCATCATCATCATCATCATCATCATTTAATGACCCCCAAATCCCTTGTGGGGTGGAGTCTGGGCAATTGAATGGACCTGAGTGTTTACTTCCTATCCTATCCTATCAATTTACTTCCTATTCTATCCTATCCTATCCTATTCTATATGGAGCTATATTCAGCAGTTATATTCTCAACGGGCCCAAAGGAAGAAATATCTGCCTCTAACTCGAATTGAACTCACAGCCTCCTGATTGTGACACAGGAGCTCCACCTCTAAGCCACCACACCACTGGTATATTAATCCATCAAGATCCTCATTAATTACAATATGCTTTGTTTCTGTATGCATTCATATTTTCTAATCAAAGAGGGCTGTTTTTCACCCAACAATGGTTTTATTATGCATTTTGGTAGCATCCTTGTTGATTTCAGTTGTTTGTTGTACTTGCATGTAGAACCACTTTAGCTTCTCAAATCTTAGAGTTTCACCATGTATGAATCTAGATCAACTGGTGAGATTCCATCATCCTACCTTGCTGAATCAAGTGCCCAGACAGATTTATTTATTTTGGAAGTAGAATAGAACATTCTTTCTTTCCTGGCATTTAAAAACGATTCTGATCACGTATTTTTAAAATGTGGCTCTTTCATCATTCTCCTAAGTGCCTGCATGATGCATCTATTTGCCATAGTAGATATTAAAGATAGGCCAATCATCCTGTCCAAACTCTTTTCCAAACCTCTGGGAAAAGATATTGGGGGGACAATTTCTCCAAATTTGTCTGAGAATATTTTTGCTAAAAAAGCCTACTCATTGCTCTTCCACCATGATAACTTCCTTTAGGATTTACTGGAACTGTGAGAAGAATAGAGGCTGATGAAGAGACAAGGACAAAATAAAGGACAATAGATACAGAGCCATCTCCTTGCTAAATCAGTGCAAAATTCTACTCTAACCATAAAGTGTTTCCAAATTTCTCTACTTTCTCAAAACAATGTTGAATGCAAATTGCCTTTTATCAGATTGAGTGACAACATGTAGAAATAAATGCGGGAAAATGTCTCTAGCCGGCATCAGTAAGAATAGCCTTCCCAGAGTGTTAAATTACTATTGCAAACACATAGTCCATTTAAGCAAATGTTAGGCAGGTACCCAGTTGTCTTTTTCACTGCCTTGTAGATAATTTCAGTTTTCAGATTAATGAGGCTTGATACAACACAGTTCTTAGCAATTAGACTACAATCAATAAGCCAACTGCAGATGCTGGGTTTACAAAATATAATCTAACTATATTACTTTTGCATTCTAAACCTTGATCCAAACATAATTAGTGCACTATGGTTGTTTTTAAAATTCAGCCTATGGAAGATCCAATCATTTGCTACATTTAAGTAATTAATCTAAAACCAAACTGAACACAATGTGGAATATCCAAGACTATAGACCAGTCCAGTCTGCAAAGTGGGGAATTAACCTTCTTTCATCACCAATTTCCCGACTCAAACCCAGTGGTGTCATTATTTATTCAGTGTCATTAGCTACTTTGAATTAGAAAATAGACAATTTTCTTTTTCTTCTTATATTGCCAGTAGAAGCTTTAAATCTAGGGGGGAAATGCAAGGAAATCCAGCTGTTTACTAAGCAATTCCCTCCTCCTTTGGTTGTTAGATGCCAAATTAGGAGCATGGAAAGCTGCCAATGGTCCATCTAATCCTAGGTAGTTAATGGCTGGCAGCTGTTGTCCAAGGTTGCTGGGAAGATATTTTTTTTTTCCCCCAGCTCAGTTTGGAGATGCCAGAAATTGAATCTGGGATATTTTGCATAAAAATCATATATTCATCCAGTAAACTATGGCGCTACTTTTGCTTTAAAAAACTAAGAAAGTGCCAAAAATATCTTACTATGTACTTCTCTAGATTATTTTTCCATTTTTAATTCAGCCACATCAGAATTCATATTTTTAGTAACTCGTTGATTTTGCTGGATTCTGCCCCAAATGTTTTATGTATACACATGCATACCAAATAGACAAATAAATACTTGATGCATGTTTTAATTTAATTGTATCTTGCTTTATGAGATTAAGCTTTCCTAGGATCAGTTAAGATATAGGAGACAAAACAGTTGAATGCTAACATTTACTGTCTATAGCTAACTATATGCTCATAGGTAAAACACTAAGAAAACGTGAGCTCATAGAAAAGATTTGCACATCTACATCTTCATTATTTAACCCTGAGAAATTGGTGTTTGTTTCTCAGTGTATGAGGTAGGTTACTTGCTGGTATACTTGCCAGTTGCGCCCCTTTCTAGATCGGGACTCCCTGCGCACAGTCACTCAGGCGCTCGTCACGTCTCGCTTGGACTACTGTAATGCTCTCTACATGGGGCTCCCCTTGGGATGCATCCGGAGGCTTCAACTGGTACAGAATGCGGCCGCGTGGGGGATTATGGGAGCGACAGGGCGCTCCCATGTGACACCTCTCCTGCGTGAGCTGCATTGGTTGCCGGTTGATTTCCGGGTGCGTTTCAAGGTGTTGGTAATCACCTTTAAAGCGCTCCATGGCTTAGGACCAGGGTACTTACGGGACCGCCTTCTGCCACCTATTGCCTCCCACCGGCCGGTTCGCTCCCACAGAGAGGGCCTCCTCAGGGTGCCGTCAGCCAGACAGTGCCGGCTGGCGACCCCCAGGGGGAGAGCATTCTCTGTGGTAGCCCCCACCCTCTGGAACGATCTCCCTCCAGATCTGAGAACTATTGCGGACCTCCGGACCTTTCGTCGGGCGTTGAAGACTCATTTCTTCCAACTTGCCGGACTTGCCTGATCCCTCCTATTTTTAAAATTTAAAATTTAAAATTATTTTAAATTATTTAAGTTTTTAGAGTTTTAAATGTTTTATTCGGTATATTTTCAGCCTAAATTTATATGGACTTTTAGTACATTTTAAATCACTGTATTGTTATTGGTTTTAAATTGGCTGTTCACTGCCCTGAGTCCGGAAGGAGAAGGGCGGTATAGAAATTTGATTAATAAATAAATAAATAAATAGGAAGATATCAAAGGAAGAAAAAGTATGAAAAACATGCAGCAACCATAAAACCTATATTGTGTGTAAAATGTTTCTTTTAACACATCTTTAAAGTAGAGTAATGGATGAAAACTAATCAAGGAGAGAAGCTACCTGGAACTAAGGAGAATTTTCCCGACAGTTAAAAAAATTACCAAGTTTTCCCAAAAATAAGACCCTGTCTTATATTTTTTTGAACCCTGAAATAAGCACTTGGCCTTATTGCCATGTGCTCAAAAGCCCGATTGGACTTATTATCAGGGGATGTCTGATTTTGGGGAAAACAGGATAATATTTGGAATGACTTTTCTCCAGAAGTTGTGGTGCTCCAAGACTGGATGTTTTTAAGAAGAGATTAGACAACCATTTATCTGAAGTGGTATAGGGTTGGACTAGAAGACCTCCAAAGTCCCTTCCAACTCTATTATTCATACAACTATAGCAACAGAAAATGCTTCTTAGAAAGTTCATAAGAGGAATGCTGAGACAGGAAAGTCGGACTGCCACCTATTGCAATCCTGTTAAGCTGAATCAACAATTTCATTCATACAGTAGTCTAATTGAAATTTGCTGATTCAGCCCCAAGGCACAATACAACATATTAATACTTAAATACCTGGGTTTCCAAAATATTCTATTCCAAAGCACATTTTTCCATGAGTGATGGGTGAACTAAATGTATGTTACTGATGCAATCATAATATTTCTTTTATGTCAGGCGTAACAAGAAATGTGCACTTCTTAAATATTATAAGACATGATTACAAAGTCAAGGTATTGCTCCTTTTTAAGGAAAAAAGCGGGAAAGCAATTTTAAAATGCATACATTATCTGGTTTTAATCAAATTAGATTTGCTAATGCCAACTGGTTAATTATTTAGGGGTGCTTTATAAAATTGAATTGAAATGGGGAATAAAGAGTGTTTTCAAAATAGTGTATGAGGTGGTAAACAACTTCTACTGAGAATAGTAGGAGATTTTTTTTTTCTGTAATGGAAATGATGGGTTATTATGGCATTTGTAACATGACTTGTTTATGAGATGTGAAATGTATCCCTTTTTTTAATGCAAACATGCTAATTTTTACTTTTCTTACAAATGGCAATTTAGTTTGATATGTTTGTCAGCGGGGATTATTTTCCTTCTTTGAAAACACAGCTGAGTGTTCCCATTTTCAATCTGTTACAATCTCAAAGAATCAACAATTCAGCACATGAACCTGTCACAATCTTTGGGTCACAGCTACCATAATACATCATTTAAGTGATGCCAATGAGATTTGTGAGCAAGGAAATAGGTATTGAAGGATTTGTTCAAACATAGAAACTTATACTTTTCATTTTAAAAAACAAAGGGTAGAATACTTTACTCATTTCCTTTTACTGTCCCTCTTTGTTGCTTATGGAAACTTTAGTTAACCTTTGCATTGCTATTCTAAAAGTAATTTGTATTTCTTCAAGAATTTAGTGCTTATCTCCTTCCAATCAATAGAAAACGAGCCTGAATAGCTCAGCAGACTAATGAATTGTGATTAACTCCAGCTGTCTGCAATTACTGTAAGTTCGAATCTCACCAGGCTCAAGGTTGACTCAGCCTTCCATCCTTTCTAAGGTAGGTAAATTGAGGACCCAGTTTGTGGGGGCAATAAGCTGACTTTGTATAAAATATACAAAAGTATGAAGGCTATTGCTTAATGCATTGTAAGCTGCCCCGAGTCTCTGGAGAAGAGCGGCATATAAATCAAGTTTAAAAAAAAATCAAGTGGTATAATTGTAGGGCATTTAAAAAAAAATCAACACCCCTAAAAAAGATTGAATTAAATAATGTCAATTTGTAGCAGCAGTTTAAAACATTCTCTGCCTTTTGGAGACAAACACAATTGTAACTTTGTTAATTGAATAGAATATATTGCCTGCAGTTGTGACCCATTGCATTAAAAGCCAAGCAATAATGTTTGGCACTAAACACGTTGTTTATTGATTTTTGTTTCCAGCTCATCCAAACAATCAGTGCAGTAGATAAAGATGATGCTATGGAAAACCACAATTTTTCATTCTATTTGATGGAAGAGAGCAAAAACGGTTCCAGTTTTGAACTTGAAGATAATGAAAGTAGGTATTAAATGTAGTTTTGAGATATTTTAATACATTTCTTTTTCATTATTAGACTAAAAACAGAACTTTCATATCAAGGGAGTGTTTTGCTTACTTTGAAAAATGGTTTCCAAGGGCACCACTACTCTGGCCCTGTTGACATCAGCAGCTGCCATGGCTCAGAATCACAGCCAGAGATACATCTCATCAAAGGAAAAAAAAAAGTCCAATTGCCTTTTGGAAAATACTTTGGGACGACCATCATCTTTTCATTGAGAATGTCCATAGACTCCTGAGGGCTATTAAAGATCCTTTCTCCATGCACTTTCTCTTGATGGTCCTTTGAAAACTTCTCTTTGCTGTGTGCCAATTGCAGGAATTGTCATTGAGTAGTCTCTCTTGGCTACTTGGCAGCCTCTCTTTCCCATTTACTTGGTCATCCTGAACATTGTTATAATCCTGCTCTTGTTGGGTGGCATGGCAACACTCAACTAAGTAACCTACTCAGCTGTTTACAAGGGGCTGACTTCCATTTCCTCTGTGTCTGCTTCATTGTATGTAATATATGGGCCTAATCCATCTCCAGATTATGAGGCCTGACAAATGACAGCCTCTCTTCCTCTTTGTCTTTGGGGGATCACTATTGCCATGCATGTATCCTTGGCAGTGACACTTCTGCTGGCTGTAAACATCTTTGTAGCCATCCTTATCTTGAACACTGTTTTGCCTCACAGTGGGTATGGCTGTTATGGTAGTCCATAGGAGATGTGGGATGTCTTAGTGGGCATCTTTTGTTAATAATGATAATAATGGTGGATCTTTTGCTAATAAAACTCAATGTTTAAATGAGACATTTAAAAATGGCCTTCGAGAGTCCAGTGATCTATTTTGAGAGATTGTTCATATCATAGTAAATTCTCACTACCAAAAATAATTATCCAGAGGCTAGAAGGTCATCAGAGGTGCTATGCATTTACAAGTTGACTTGAGTTATTCGAAGAGCTTTGGTTGTAAAATGTTGTGAAGTATGATTGATAACAAAAACAGACAACCACAGAAGAAATTATCCAGGAAAGAATTAGAGGTGACAAGAGAAAGTATCAGATCTACCAATACTTTTCCTCTGGTTTGTTATAACCAGCATGCTATCTTTTATTCCCCAAATTTATTTCCACTATTTTCTCTAAGCTCTAGGTCATCTCTACTATAAAATCATAAACTCTGTTCAGTTTTGTTATCCATTGCTTTAAAATATAAGATTGTAATCCCTTGAGGAATTCCTAGCTAAGAAATATTATCTGTTCTCTCTTGTGTTGTTGGGATTTTTTTTTTTTTACCAGAGGCCAAGTCTTTGTGACTGAGTCATATATGACTTAAGATACTGGTCAAGCTGGGTACATGATCTCTGGCTTTCTAAACAGCATTTATTATTAGGCCTATTTTTTTAGTAGGCAAGGTTGCAGATAAGTCAGTGATAGTAAGTTTAGAGTATATAGTTTTCCTGCATAAAGAAGCTTACATTAGCCATGAGCTGAAGTAATAACCACTAGTATAAATACTTGATCTGAAGCCAACTATAGACCCCTGAAAAGTCATTTTTGTAGTCCTTTGTACTTTCCTCTGCTAGACATAATCCTTTTATTCATCCTTTCTTTTTTAATTTCACTGTCCTTTGGCATTGCCTCTTTTTCTGCTTGCTCTCCTCGAGAGATAACTTTCCCCCAGGGTTAAGGAATGCTTTCTGAAAAAGAATTGGGTATTGGTGAATCAGACTACTGATTTGCAAGATATGAATATTATTTTCATGATCTTTGATATGTTGTATACGAGCAGCTGACAGAAAATGTAACTCTCTTCATTATTATAATTTTGATTATTAAATCTATCATCTATAAAATGCCCTATTAACTTATTTGCCTATGACAACTCAATACTGTCTGTTATATCAAATATAAAGGAAAAAGGGTTGTGGTCTGTTACATTTACTTTCTTTTCATTGAAAAAAAATCTACACAAGAATGGCTGAAAATAAGGTGCTTGGTAGGACCTCCAATAAGTTATTGAGATATAATTGGCATTATTGAAAAGTATAATCGATTAGGCTCTTATTTCAAGAATTTTAAGAGCTATTATATAGATCTGTAATTCAGGTTCTTCTTTTTAAAAAATGCATACAAACCAGTGGTGAAATCCCCCCACCCCCCAGTTCTATCCAGCTCACCGAAGCAGTAGCACAGGTGGCAGGAGGCTCCGCTCACCCACCAGGATGTCATTACATCCCATTTTTTACCATCTGCGCATGCCCAGAAGGTTCTGCGCATGTGTAGAAGGGGCGCATGCATGCATAGTGCATGCACACTCCCACATGCTCCCGTTCCTGAACCAGTAGCAAAGGTAAGTGGATTTCACCGCTGATACAAACCTATTTGATAGTTTCATAGTTGCTTTCTAAATATGTCAAAGTTTCATAGTAAAGATCTTTCTATTATTTGGTAAAGCTGCCAAGTGCTGAGTGGTACTAGAAAAGCATATAGAAAAGCGAAGAGGCTGGATTTAAAATGAAGCAAAGGTGTAATATTAATAAATGCTTAAACTACATTTGCTAAAATGAAATGAAGGAGAAAGAAATGAAATGCATAATTATATTACTGTTTTTAGTTCTTTCTACTGATGGTGGGGATGACTTTTCTGTGCTGTGGTGATACGCAGCATTCACCTGGATCCTGAAAATTGAGAAAGAATAATGTAGGGGACACCAATGTTTTAAAAAAAAAATCTGAGGGGAAAATCTAAGTTGAAAAGCTGATAAAAATTGCAGCAAAGAAGATCATTAAAGGTAGCCTGCAGAGACTTAGAATAAGACCTATTTCGAATTCAGCCAAAGCATATATTGCTCATATTTACTTTGCTAATTATATAAATGTTCTTGCTAACTGAATAAATCAAGAAAGTTAACTTCTGGAAAGTTCACGGTGGTATAAATAAGAAGTGATTTGTTCACTTTTGGACTTGATTAAAATGTCCCATAACAAAATATGGTATCCTGAATCCCACACTCATTGTATTTAAGTACAATTTCCTAAAGGACTATTGATATTATATGGGTAAAATGTGTATTTTCTAATTTATATCTGGCCCTGATTTGAGCTTTAAGTTAATATATACCTCAGGAATAAGCACACCAATAAATCCTCTAAATTCAGAGGTTAGTATTCCATGATTAACTGTCAATGATAGCACCCTTCATAAAGGTATTTCATTACTCGTAACCTATGTATAGTACATGCCCAAATATCGCTTCACAGTGATGCAGCAATATTATGATTTATCAAGGCACTTCCTGTTGTTTTGGGGCCTCCTCTATCAAGTCTAGAAGCCAAATGAGGCAGACAAAGTTATGGAAAAGGAATAGAAGATTCACTTTGTTCTTTAGAAGCAGAACACAATTGTGTTCTTCAACAAAGCAGCTTTGAAGGAGTATTTTGCTCTAAGCACTGTCTTTGAAAGTCTGCACAGCTTTATTAGTGTTATGCCATTTTATAAGTTACCACAGCTACTCATAAATAAATATAGTATTCAAGTCCAGTTTAAAGCATTTTCAAAAGCACGTTTTTAAAATAGTAATAAAACAAAAATATTTTAAGCTCAGGAGTTCAGTCTAAGCAAAGATACCATCTGTTTAAAAATGTCTGCTTGAAATTCTATGTATTAATCAAAAACAATGGGGACACCAATGACAGTGTGAGGAATTGTGGAAAATGATGCAATAGTGGCAAAAAGAAATATTATATACAACAACTCCCTCTTTCCAGAGAAAGTGAAGAACTATTAGATACTGCAGAAGTGAAAGTCAGTATACTGTATACTGTAAAGATAAAGTTCTTCTCACACATATGTGCTAGTCATTCCCGACTCTAGGGGGTGGTGCTCATCTCTGTTTCAAAGCCGAAGAGCCAGCACAGTCCAAAGATGTCTCTGTGGTCATGTGACCGGCATGACTAAATGCCAAAGGTGCACAGAACGCTGTTACCTTCCCACCAAAGGTGGGCCCTATTTTTCTACTTGCACTTTTTACGTGCTTTCGAACTGCTAGATTGGCAGAAGCTGGGACAAGTAACAGGAGCTCACCCCGTTATGCGGCACTAGGGATTTGAACCGCTGAACTGCCGACCTTTTGATCGGCAAGTTCAGTTTCTTAGCCACTGAGCCACCGCGTCCCTGTTGTTATAAAGTACATTTTATTTTTTTTACTATCGTTATATTGGTAGAATTTACAAGAACACAAATTTGCATCTTTTAAATTCAGTTTGAGAATTTTGCACTGAAACTGATTTGTCCATAAATAGTTTTTTAAAAAATTATTATTTTACAGATAACACTGCCAGGATTATTACTACAAGAAGTCGGTTCCATCATTCTGAACAATTTCTTTATCCCTTGCCCATACTAATTGTGGACAATGGAATCCCTGCTCTCACTGGTACCAGCACTTTAACGGTCACTGTGTGTGATTGTAATGAAGAAGTTAGCCTTTTGTCCTGTAGATATGGAGCATTCCTGATTTCAATGGGGATTAGCATACAAGCTTTAGTTGCTATTGTCGCTTGCCTACTCATAATATTAGGTAATTTTTTTTCTTCTGTTTTATGCAAAATACATCTCTGCTACCTTTTCATTGATTAGACCAGGGGTGTCAAACTCAAGGCCCTAAGTCTGCTTAAATCTGGCCCATGGGGCCGGCCTGGAAATAGCAAAGGACCAGCCACAGTACCTGTATTTATGCAAAATACATCTCTGCTACCTTTTCATTGATTAGACCAGGGGTGTCAAATTCAAGGCCCTAAGTCTGCTTAAATCTGGCCCATGGAGCCAGCCAGGAAATAGCAAAAGACCAGCCCGCAGTGCCTCTGGCAGCCAAAATGGGGTATAGGGGGGCCATATGCAGCTCCCTGTGCCCCAATTTTGGCCTGGATGGCCTTCTGCAGCACTTTGCCAGCCACAACAGGGCACCCGGGTGGGATGGGCACAACAGGGCACCCAGGTGGGGTGGGCGCTTCAGGAGACCATCCAAGCCAAAAATGGGGCACTGGGGTGCGTGCAGGTCCCCCATGCCCCTTTTGGCTGACAGAGTGCTGCAGGAGGCGTCCTTCTCATCTCCACCCCCCAGGCCAGCCCCCAAGGGAGAACTACAATGCTGATCCAGCCCTCAAAGAAATCCAGTTTGACACCCCAGGATTAGACCATGCTGCTTATTTTGGTAGATGACAACATTATGGCTTGGATCCAGACCATGAAAAGATGAATGAAACATCTGAGCTCTTCTGTCCCTTTTTCTTACCAGCCTCCAGTGATCCCCTCCCAAATCCCAACCCCCAACCTGTGGCAAATAACTTGGTGGCTGTGGCACTGAAATGAAGAGAGAAGGAAAAAATGTTGAAAACTGTTGGAGAAAGATAGATTTTGTCCAAAACACTCCACAATGACCTTGGTTTTATTTTTTTCAATGTGACCTCTTTGCTCATCTCTTCCCCAAGCTAACTCATAATGTTCACCACTGTTCACAGTTCATTAAAGCTCATTTCAGTGGATGCTGGAGGCTGGTCAGAAGGGGGAAAAGAAACGGAAAGTCAATTTTAACCTCCTCTGTTCTACAGAAGGATATCTAACTCCAACATAATGTATCAATTATGTTTAGACATTTTCATCAGTCACACTATTTAATCTAAACATCTGTTTGCACATTACTTAGATTACCAGTTGACACCTAAAAATATGACCTCATTCCATCACAGACACAATTTAACTAACCACATAGTTGGCTAGGATTTGCATGTTTGTTCTTTGCAGACTTCTCAAATATTTGTTAATCTTTTTTTCCCTGTTTTGTTTGCTTGCTTGCCAGTATTTGTTTTAGCAGTTGTGGCTTTGAAGCACCAAACAAAGCCAGCAGCATTTCACGAGAAAGGAGAAATATTCAGAGAGAATATTTTCAAGTATGATGATGAAGGAGGTGGAGAACAGGACACTGAGGCTTTTGATATTTCTGCGCTGAGACCACAAACTGTTCTGCGACAACACAAGCCACGAAGAAATATTACAACAGAAATCCAGAGCCTTTACAGGCAATCTCTCCAAGTTGGTCCTGAAAGTGCAATATTCCGGGAATTCATTCATCAAAAGTTAGAAGAAGCTAATTGTGATCCAGATGTTCCTCCTTATGATTCTCTCCAGATTTTTGCTTTTGAAGGAACTGGTTCATTGGCTGGGTCCCTTAGTTCATTGGAATCAGACTCAATGGGATCACTTATGGATGACCATTATGATTACCTTGTTGAACTAAGACCTCAAGTCAAAAGTTCAGGAAGCATGAATAACCACAGTTCAGCAGAATGCTGAAGTGTTAAGAAGTGCTAATATCAAAAGAGTGGGAAAGAATTGGAAGGGTGATTAGGATAATCTGAAAAAATCAGAAGACAGAGAAATTGCCAAGCGCTGTTAAACTCAGCACAAATCTTATTGTTGACACATCCTTTTCTAATACACACTATCACAGCTGGAAAAAATATGTCAACACATGGGAATAAGACATCAGCCACACACTTTCTTAAAAAGAAGATTCTGAAATAAATAACAAATTGCGCTACTCTGAGATTATCTTTTGGGTCTTAGTAGGCACGGGGATATTTTATTTTACAAAAGTCATATTAAAATCATGAGCAGAAACTGTATTTTCTAAGAAAGTTTTCAGAAAGACATTAGAATGCAGAGTTTTAATTTTTGAACTATTTACAAAACTGTAGATATATTGACTACAGTTTAATTATCAACATAGTAAACTAATATATGCACACACACTTTGTTTTAAAAGATAAATGCAATTATATGGAATTATATATGAATGAATTTAGAAACATGAAAAATAATGTGGGTGAACTGGAAACCTGGAGGAAGATCAACATAGTATGTGTTTTCCATTATCAGGTATAGGTAAATCGCCAGATCAAACCTCCTATATTTTCCTACAGTTGTCTTAAGTCTCACAGCTTTTTTACCCCCAGATAAATTAACCAGTTTGCTATTACACAAAATGTAGCATTTGATTGTTGCTTATGTCTCAACATATTCTTTAGAATATAAATTATTTTATTTTTCTAAAACACACTAGAATAAAAGCACGGTTTGCTAATAAATTTTGTGGAATCACTGTACTGGAATTAGAGATCAAACAGTTTCAAGATATTTGAATTTGTGATTCAAGGATCAGATAAAAGTAGTTATTTAAGTTTCAATATTTAATTACATTTTAAAACATTGATCATGGAGTATTATGGGAAAATATTAACATATTTGTGACTGCTACTCTTGGGAAAATGGGATGAAAATATCAAAAATCTATATAGGATATTAAAACCAAAGTGTTTCTTACATAGCTTCAAGAATTCCACCACAATCAAATTTTAAAATATTCTATGTATTTCTTTTAAGGCAACAATAGGTTTAGAGAAAAAAAGACTAAAGCAGTCTTTAGATTGTTAGCAAATAGCCTACAATGAACTGTATTGAACCACTGCAGAAAATAAAAGGAAGGAAGGAAGGAAGGAAGGAAGGAAGGAAGGAAGGAAGGAAGGAAGGAAGGAAGGAAGGAAGGAAGGAAGGAAGGAAAGAAAGAAGAAAGAAAGAAAGAAAGAAAGAAAGAAAGAAAGAAAGAAAGAAAGAAAGAAAGAAAGAAAGAAAGAAAGAAAGAAAGAAAGAAAGAAAGCAAGCAAGCAAGCTTTTGTTAAAGATTAAAGTTTACCATCTGGACTTAGAACCTACAAGCTTATTAGAGTCTTATTGTCAATGTTAGCCACACTTGTTTGTGGAACAATTTAAAAGCATGCGTGAGAAGCAAGTGCATTAAGACTTCTTTGTATATGATACAATACTATATAAAGGAATACTCTATTATACACAATAGACTAAAAACCAAGCACTTTATCTAAGAGTCATTTATTTGCTGAAAACTAACTCTCAGGCAAAAAGAAAAACAGGCTTTTTGTCCGGTTTAATTTTTTGAAGGAGAGAATGCAAAACAATATTAGGAAAACTGAAAGAATAGAGATTGTCTTATTATTCAGTTATTTGGTAGTTAATTAATGATATGAATTTGAGGAAGAGGTGATAACGGAGAGAAAGAGAGAGAGAGAAAAAAAACAAACCAAGCAAAATAAACTCTTCTAAATGTCTCTTCTTTTTTCCTTCCAGGAAGACCTACATTTTAAAAAATCTAACTGAAAAGTAAGAAACAAATAACAAAATAATATTCTCCCAAATATTCTGATAAGCAGTGTTGATGAAGGAGATAAACCTCAATGGCTCATGTCAATATTGGATCCCATGACATCATTCAGATCCTGTGAGGTCATTCTGCAACAATGTTTAAGCATGGAACATATGCTGATTCCCAAATCTTCTTTGAACTCTGAAACAATTGAAATCATCTGATTCAGTTCAATGTCTCAGAGAGATTTGATTTGAAGGCAAAATCTGATAGAATCTCATGAAGATCCTTTCAAAGCTTTGCAAAACCTTCATAGTCAACTTGTATTCACAGTTGCTAGTTTTCAAAAGTCATTTAGAAATTTATTGATTTCTCACTGGCAGAAATCTGAAAAAGTTAAAATTGAGCAATTTCAAAAACAAAGCAGTATTCATTTTAATTGCTCTAACCAGCTTGTGTTACAGTATATAAAAACAAAGGCTATTCGCATCTACTGTAGCTCTTCCCTTCTTAAAAAATGATTGACTTCCCAGTCAATTATTTTATTTTTATTATAGAATATAAAATTAGCTTCAGCAATCATTTTTATTATTAGAATATTAAAAAAAAACCTTTTAAAAATGCTGACATAAAATTTTATGTATAAAATTAGTTAATATGCTAATACAAGGATTAATGTTAATCTGGCTCTTTAGGAAAGGATCTCATACATTACATCTCTCCAAAATTAAATTAAACATTCTTATTGTATTGTTTGTTTGCACAGTCTCTAGATAGAGTAAAATTGGCCTCAGACTATTATTCTCTGTTATTGTATCTATAATTTAGATTGGAAAATTGAAAATGTTCCTAAATCTGTAATGGTTTTTCCATTTTTTAATGGATGATTAACACAGAATGTGTCAACCCAATTTTAACTTAACTTACTTTAACTTAACACAATTTAAAAAACCATCCAGTGCATTCAAACAAATCCAGTGAGAAAAGGCTTGTACATCTTTATTTACCTTGTTTTTATTCAGTGTTTTGTTTCATCGCCACAGCATCGTATAATAAACGGAACAACTCCAAAATCTAAAACCATCATTGTAATAAGGAAAGTCAACCAATGTGTTTTTTTTCCTTCCTCCAATTAAAAGGAAAGTGATGCAACAATGGAAAAGCAAATGTGCAACTCTCCCAATCCTGTTGGATGTCTCAAATGGCTTCAATCATGGAATTCTTCTGGACTGGCAGGAGAATTGGTTGGAATACTGCTCTTTTCCACGTGGTCAGTTCCAGTTGGTGGGGAAGGGCAAGATTAAACACTTGGACATTTTGTTCGGGTTATTGCAGGGCTCAGATCTTTCCATCTTACACAGAGCCGGTAAAAAAGATCACTCATTACCTTCCAATAAGATATTATTAATGTTGTACATCTACATACCTGGTTGTACAGATGATATGGTCCTAGCTCAGCACAAGAGCTGTTAGGGATTGGATGTGGAAAAACAGATTTAATCCCAGAAAGTTGAGTTACTGAAAACCTTCTGATTCTAGAAATTGTCTTGCTCTGATTGGGTTATATTCTGCAAATGTAGCTAGCCTGCAATCATGGGTTTTTGTAGAGCTCATGGCATTGGTTTAAAAGCAAGGGAATAATATGGGACAAAAAACTATTTTCACAATTACACTTTTCCCCCTTGTTACTTGTGACCAAGAGTCTTTACTCGTGATCATTCATTCCTTTGTCATTTTATATCTGGATTATTGAATGTTGATCTACATGGGTATAGGTAATGAGTCGTAAGTCAGTCATGTAAGTGTGATGTTATAGAAAATTGATAAATAAATTTGAAAGCTGGCTCAGCAGGCAACAGCTGAAGTACAATAGCACGCCTTGGTTCATTTAATGAAAGTTGGATGTTGTCAGCGTCTTGGTGCAATTCAAGACAATGGCCACCATCCTTAAAAAAAACACTGGTAACACTGGGTGGGTAACACTGGCATGAATCTGCACATCCAGCAAGATCAGGGAGAAAAGGTGTGTATAGGGTCTCACCACTGTAGGACCATCTGCAGGGTTCCTGGAACTGATTCTTCTCAATAATGCTTCCTCATCTGGAATCAAGTATTCAGTATATTCAGATCACACACCTTTCTTAAGTTAAAATATGGCTCTTTATGAGGTTATTTTGGGTTGAACTACCATCAAGGCATAACAACATTGGGCTAATTGTTACTGTTGATCTGTAATGTTTTAGTTCTCATTCTATATTTGTTTTTCTGAGGCACTCAAAGTCTCTGGACTGCAGAGCATAAAATCCAATGTAAGTAAGTAAATGTTGTTACACAAAAACAATATCTAAGAGAAATCACAGTTGTATTGAAAACTTCCATATTGTTATATCCAATATTTATCCAATGATTTACTGTTCGGGGTTCACCTGTACATTACACATTTAGAAACCACCAATTCCTTTTGTCCAAATCCCTAAAACATTTCTCAGGGCACTTTGACTTTTTTTCAATTATTTATCTTATAAAGCTTCTGTGATAAATAAAAGGGAGTCCTTCTACTAGCACTATATAACTCTCTATAGCTTTTAATAGCTCTGAAAAGAAAATTTCTATGTGGATTGTTGCATAGTGGAAAACAATTAGATTTCCCTTGCCTGTACCATAGTTCTGATCTCACTTTTTCTTTCACCTTACAAAGACATATCTACTTAAGGATTTCAATCAAATAGAATAGAACTGGAAGGGACCTTGGAGGTTTTCTAGTCCAACCCTCTGCTCCAACTGGAGACCCTATACCATTTCAGAGAAGTGGCTGTCCAGTCTTTTCTTAAAAACCTCCAGTGATGAAGCACCTACAACTTCTGAAGGCAAGCTGATCCATTGGTTGGTTGTCCTCACCAGAGGTGGATTCTAACCGGCTTTACTACTGGTTCTCTTTGCGCGCACTCGCCATGCGCATGCTCACTCGCCTGTGTGCCAAACTTGCACTTTGCGCAAACGCGTTGTGAATCTGCCCAGCTGAAGTGCGGCAATCCGCTCTGCCATATCTCTCAGCTGAGCGAAAAAAGAAGAAATATAAGGTCAGCATAATGCTGGGGAGGTCGGAAGGGCCCAGCTTCCGAAGACAGAGAACCGGTTCAGTGACGTCATATCATCACTGCTACCGGCTCTCGCGAACTGGGAGCAACCCACCACTGGTCCTCACTGTTAGGAAGTTTCTCCTTAATTCCAGGTTGCTTCTCTCCTTGATGAGTTTCAATCCATTGTTTCTTGTCTTGCCTTCTGGTGCTCTAGAAAATAAGTTGACCCCCTGTTCTTTGTGACAGCCCCTCAAATACTTAAATACTGCTATCATGTCACACCTAGTCCTTTTTTTCTTCATATGTTTTAGTATTCAGACCTTTAATCATCCTAGTTGCTCTTCTCTGCAAATCTCCTTTGGTACTTAGACATAAATTTTCCAATCATCAAAGTCACTATTGTTTAATATCTGTATTAAGATACTTGGAAGGCGGAATCAACAAGCCCTTGGCATATATGGATCACCCACCCACTCTCTTTCTGGTCTGTGTCACATACTGTATGTTTGTATATTTATAAGTGTTTTCTGTCCTGTTTCTGTTAAACATTTATTTTTTAAAAAATATATAGTATTAAAAATGAAAATTTTCATACAGAAGTTATTAATAAAGAAATTTCTAGAATCATGAAGATCAGACTTGTAGCTAAGCAAGCACTTGCTGATTTTATCTATCTTGTTCTAGAACCTTTATTAACATAGGATCCCACAATATCAGCTTGAAATAATATTGTCAATTTGCAAGATGAAAAGTAACCACAGATTTCAAAGGAAATTAACTGGATTTCAATAAGAGCAAATTAAAGGTGATCACAATAGTCTGATTCTGGCAAAGTGAGATAAATGTGAGGAAAATTCTTCTTAGTTTATTGACTGAACTGGAGCCAGTTAGAGATACCATACATCTCATAGGTTAAGATTCAGTGGAGGTTGCAGCATCATGACAATGCTACAAATTACTTTTGTAAATTTAATGACTAGATGGACATTTGCATTTCCCCTGAGGTTTTTGTTAATTCAACCAAGAATGATAGGTAGACAGAACAGATAGACAAAATATATTATTTCTTGCTCCATTTAAGGTTTACTCCCACTCTTAGCATATTTCAAGTGTCTTGCAATTACTGGCTTCTGTAGAAACAATATATAGGTTTGCCACGGTGCCAAAATGATGTCATTCAAAAATGCAAAACCCAAACTCTAGATGCACAAAAAGCTACAGGAATTTGATTTCTTTAGAGTAACATCAACTTGGCAAATTAATATGATCCTTTCTTGCCATGAAAGTAGCTTTTCTGGCCCAAGGACATCTGGTGGGAAAGTGAAGTCCTACCCTTAATAATAATCTCCATTAAAAATTGCAGAACAATAAACATAAGAATGACTGTAATGCAAAGTCTTCAGTTATTAAAAAAGTATGCAGCTGCCTGTCTTATTATATATAGTTTGACTTTTGAATATCAATTGTTCCATAGCTATAAAGGAAAAAGTAGCCTTTGACAAACTCTAGCAACGCAAAACGGAATTCACATTTTTTTCAACAATAATAATGTTCTGAACAAAGAAATCAACAGTATTTTAATATTACTCAGTGATAAGAATATGTTACAATAACATGGACAGAAGAGAAAAGGTATAAAATGTAATATAAATCCTAGACTGAATATATAGAAAGCCAACATTCTCCTGTATATTTCTTTAAACAATCCCTGCAATTATGTGTCCGTGTGCAAGAAAAAAAGAGTGAATCTTTAGATTCACAACAATAAAAATAAAAAAAAGTTCTATAAACCCATAAAATTATAGGATTAAAAAATTGTGAAAGGGTGTTAATGGTTCTATGCCATTTGTCTGTCTTTGGGACTAGATATCAAGTACACCATGCCATATAAATCAATTGGCTAACATCACATAATCACTGTAGGTTGCAGCATTTAGCCAGTCTTAATCTCTCAAAACTAAGCAGTGACTTGATTAGAACTTGGATGGGAACTAGTTTATCTCATAATACATGTAATAACAGCTGCAAGGATTGTCTATGCACAAAATTGGAAAGCGGAGAAAATACCTTTGGAAGAAGAAGTAATAAAAAAAACCTTAGATTGTGCAGAAATGAATAGATTAACTCTGATGATTAAAGATAGAGAAAACTCAGAATATTTTAAAATATGAAATGATTTTTATTATTGGTTGGAGAAGATATAAATGATTAATTATATAAGTATGTAAAAATATGTGATGAATTGAATCATCACATTAGTGATGAATTGATATTGTGGACTGGATAAGGATCAAGTTAGAAGTAATGACAACTATACAGAAGAAGAAAGGACTTTGGAAGATAACACTGAGATGTCACAGGGAAGAGAAAACTGATGTATTAAATGTTTGTTTGTCTAAAAAATAAAAAAAACTTTTTTTTAAAAAAAAAGAACTTGGATGGGAAGCTATCCAGTAATCCCAGAGCGCTACATCAGACTGTTTTGTTTTAAGATCCTAAAAAATGCAGTGGCATACTTCTGCCCTATGCCAAGAAAACAACACAGACTTCAAATTAGAGGATTCTGGAAAAAGCAGTTTGGATCCTTTCCAGTCAAGACTGAAACTGATCCTGGGAGAGAAACAAGACTCACTGTTCTGTTAGGTGATCTCAAGAGACCTTTCTTGAGGAAAGGACACTTATTCTGATCCTCTTAGACCTTTTAATGTTGGATGTTGGATGAGTCAGATCATATATGAGTTACAAAACATCTTGGTTAAGGCACCAGGAACATTTAGTTTTTTCTGAGAATACCAAAAGAAGCCTGTGATATCCAGCCACAAATCATTACCACAGAACAAGCTGCAATTTCTTGAACGCTGGATGGACTGTTTTATTTTTCAAGCAAACAAACAAACAAAAAAAAAAAGTCAACCGAATGTAAGTTAAGTCTAGATAATCCTGGGAAATTGATATGGAGTGTTGTAAGTGCTAGTTGGCAACCTGTGGTTTTCCAATTGTTCTGAAATCGAACCCAACAGGGATGGTGAGCGAAGATAATCCTGTCATTCAATGACATGTGGAGGTTGCCCACCGTTGTGCATTGTGGAGAAGCCTACTTATATTAGATCTCAAAGATGATTGCTCGTATATCCTCCCAATTGAAGTCAATTTATCAGTTGTGTGTGTGAAAGAACAACCTCAACATTACTGGGACAGAAATGTTATACAGAGAGAAAAATCTAGAGAAGGCTCCAAAGCAGGCATCTGACATTTGCAACATATTATGCAGAGACCTAATTTTTACTTCCCAATTGATGTTCAGTTTTGCACCTTTACATTATTTTATAGTTAAGTTTATGTCAGAAATATCCTTGATGATATACTCAGATATCCAAATACATTCCAAAAAAGATGTTTTGAAGAAAAAATGTATTTAAGAATGCATATTCCAAAAGTATATACATATATCTCTGCACACACACACACACACACATGTATATTATATGTGTGTGTGTGTATATATATATACATGTGAGCTGCATTGGCTTCTGGTGGTCTTCCGGGTGCGTTTCAAGGTGTTGGTGACCACCTTTAAAGCGCTCCATGGCATAGGGCCTGGGTATTTGCGGGACCGCCTTCTGCCACCGATAGCCTCCCACCGGCCAGTACGCTCCTAGAGAGAGGGATTCCTCAGGGTGCCGTCAGCCAGACAATGTTGGCTGGTAACACCCAGGGGGAGAGCTTTCTCTGTGGCAGCACCAGCCCTCTGGAACGATTTGCCCCCGGAGATCCGTACGATACCTGATCTCTGGGCTTTTCACCGTGCCCTAAAAACTTTTTTATTTTGTCAAGCTGGGCTGGCGTAACCCCCCCCTCTCTTTTTAAGTTTAAAGTTTTTATGGGTTTTAAATTTTAATTGTCTATTGGTTTTTTAAATTTATTGGGCCAAAATTATTTAATTCTTTTACTAATATTTTAAATTTTGTATTGGAGTGCTTTTATTCTTGGCTGTACACCACCCTGAGTCCACTAGAAGAAGGGCAGTATATAAATTTAATAAATAATAATAATAAATTACACACACACACACACACACACACACACACACACACACACACAGGTCTTTGGTTATTTGGGTTTTCTGCCGCATAAAATTGGAAATGTCTTGGTGACGTTTTGACGAAGTCTCATTTGTCATCTTCAGGCTGGTGTTCTCAGCTTCATGCTTCTTGGAGCAATGTGTGATCGCAGCTGTTTCTTCCTTTTAACTGCTAGCGGGGGTGTGAACTGATTGGGCGGGAACTTGGCTGTGTTCTGATTGGGAGGAGGTGTGTTCTGATTGATTGGGGGCTTGGCTGTGCTTTGATTGGATGGGGGGTTGGCTGTGCTCTGAATGGCTGGGGGTGTGTTCTGTTTGGGTGGAGGCTTGGTTGTGCTTGGGTTAGTCTGAATTGCAGGGGGATTTGAGCTGGTGAGCTGCGTTGCTGTTGTTTGGCTTCGTTGTGGTCATACCACATTTTCATGGTGGGTATCAGTCTGCTTCATGTATGCATTGGAGGGGTTTAAAGTGGCTAATGATGCAGCTGCGGTCTGGCTTCTGGTCCGTGGTCATGCCTCATCATCGGTGTGGGTTTGAGTCTGCTTTCTGCATGGATTTGTGGTGGTGACATTCTATGTGGCCCTCGTGAGTGTGGGTCTGGTGTCATTCCTCGTGTAAGGAACTCGTTTGTCAATAAGGGCGGGTTTCCAAATGGCTGGTAGGCGGGAGGTATGAAAAGACGCAGGTAGTAAAACTGGCGGGAGACCCTTCCCACTGCGCCAGATGTCATCACCCGTGATCTGCTCATGTGCAGAAGCTTCTGTTGCGAACCGGTAGTAAAGGTAAGTGGAACCCACCCCTGGTGTGTGTGTGTGTGTGATTTCATTTACATTTCAAGTCAATATGTGTTTTAATTACATCAGTTGGAAAAAAATCCAGTTGTTTTACTATATTTTTAAATTTAAAAAGTAGCAAAAGTGATATTGATAAAAAGGGACATTGTACCAGGAAAGGCAATGTAATATATATTATTGTGCTTTAACATCACTAAAGGAAGCACAAACTCTGCTCTAGAATTCAATGAGAAATGGTTTTAATACCATTATATATTGACAAAGCAATAGTTTTACTGTTCTAAAGAGTAACTGAAGAAGTATAATAATGCAGCAAGGAATAAAGCTTCCCCCCACTTTTTTTTTCACATTTAAAGAATGAAAAAAGGATGGGAAAAAATATGTAATCTACAAATTGATTCTAGTAATTATTTTTAGTAATAATATGTATACTTATCCAATTGCATCCTTCTCATCTACCCAGGTTCTGTAGATGGATAAATAATGCATTTCTGCAGAATAACTAAATTGTAGACTGAACTGCCAAAGACAGCACAAAGATATCCTTTTAGAATGCATTTGGTATGTGAGGTTGTTAAAGCATGGTGAGTGCAATGACCTTTGCAGACTGAGAGCTGAGGAGCTGACTAGTAAATTGCAGAATACTCTCCAATACTAGTACTCTCCAAAAGAACTTGCTGAAGTTTATTTCCCCTATTCCCTTGAGTATCGAGGAATTTAAAAACAACATTATCCAGGGATTTAAAAACAAAAACATTCTTTGGAGGCTAAGCAGTTCATACCAAGAAATCAAACTAATGCATCTGACTACAGAAGTTAATTGTTCTGACAGTAGCAATGTGAAGCTTGATCTTCTTCTTTGTCACCAAAAATCTCAGGAAGCCTTCAGTCCCAGCTGTTGCATTGTGTAGCTTGTGCAGTCTTTGGCTTCCTTTCTTTCCAGCTTGAGGAGTTAGTTCTACTCCTTTTCTCTAGGTTTCTCTTTGTTATCTTCTGAAGGCTTCCCTCAGCCTTCCTCTCCAACCCCAACCTGCAGCAGCACATTTTAGGTACAGTTATTCTGAGGGACTTGCTTCCAAATATTTATTACAATGTTCAGATGAGAATCAAAGAGAATCAATTATCAGCTACATAAAAGTCCTGGGAGGAAGCAGCACACACATTAATATGGCTAATATATTGTAACACAATGTATAATAATACAAAAGATAAACAATGAACTATTTTTTGTTTGCTTGTTTTTTGGGGGGAACAAACATCCATTTCTATGTATATATGGTAGCACTGAGACTCCTGCTGAGAGATGGAAATGTAACTTGGCTACATCTGCAGAGCTTTGAAGAACTTTTCTTGAAGCTGTTTTTACCTTATGGTTGGCAAACTTAGTAACTCAAACTACTAAAGCAATTTAACATAAGAGAAATGGCTTCTGGTTAGGATAACTCCTGTCTTTTCTGCAAAAATAATCTGGCTATGCTGCTTTTTTAGCAGCATAGCCAGAGAAAACTCACACAGTGATGGAAGGTTTCCACTGCACTTTGTATTTTGTTATAAACAAGTTCTTGGAAACAAAACTGTTAGTTTTATATATTTTACAAAAGTACTCTTCCCCCCAGAAAGTTTAATAAATAATTTTTAGAAAAGAGAGTTCTGCAAAGCAACTTTATAAAGCTGAAGACAAGTGAGTTATGCAATGTGTGGTCTGTGACAGCTAATTTGCCTGGGTAGCATATGTGCTAACAATTTATAACAGCTATCACAAGAATTGGAAAGCATCAAGATACTTCAAGAAGACAGAGAAGAAGGAAGATTTCACCTAAATAAATCAGAACAAGCTTAGAAGATCTTGATAAACTTATTTCTATAAATTTTCTTTTTATTTTAGATACAGTGTGCTGAATGCTCTGAATGAAATACAAAACCTACTTATTTCATTATTTGCTATAATATTAGTTATAGAAATCACAGAAAATGATGGATAATTGGAAGATACATAATAATCTGATGTTTTCTTTCAGCAATTTACTAATATTCATATTAAAACAATCTATAAATTCATATATCTCCCTTTTAATTCCAACTCATCTTATCTTACACATCCAAACAGTTGTCCAATAAATTATCTCTATATTTCATTGGTAGTACTTGAATTAATATGTATTTCTGTTAGGTTTGAATTATAAATTACTATCTATTTAAAAGTGAATAATATGCACCTTTCAAATGAGACAATTAATGCTGCACCATTAATTAAGAAAAAGAAGAGGTTAGTGAGGCAAGCTAAACTTAAGATCTGGCAGTTGGTTTAGTAAATCAACTGAGACAATTAATTAGACAATTAGAAAGCATATACCTCTATTCACTCCACCACAATTTTCCAGAAATCCATTGATTTAGTGTAAATCAACTGCACAAAAAAGATTGAATGTTGATAAATCATGTGCCTGCTGTAATTTTAGTTGCTGACAAGGATACTTTTGCAATCTGTTTAAGCACTACTTTACTAAGGATATTAGGAACGGGTGCTTAGTGAGAATTACTGCATAAGCTGCTTTTACTATATGCAGATCCTTTCATGTTCTTACATTAGGTTAAATGCTGATTACTAGGGTTTTTTCCTTTTTAGCTTTTTGTGGGTCCTGGTCTTAGTTTGTAAAGTGCCGTCTTTTTAGATTAGCACCTACTAGACAAAATCCTGATATCCAGTTACTATTACATATTCTGATTAACTTTTCAGTAGCGGTTACATAGGGCTTTTCATTTAAAAAAAAAGGTTTTAACAAAATTATGTTTTTGAGGAATTCTTCAGTTGAAAAGATTGTGATTTCTGGACTTTCCTCAAAATGGGTTCATATTTTTTCTGAATGCCAATATATTTGCTACCTTAAAATAAGAAGAAAAAAGCCCTGCTTAATGCAGATTCATCATAATTCTAGGCAATATTTGCAAATACCTTCATAAAGTTTTCCAAGGACAGTTTCTGTTTCCTAGTACTTGATAAGCCATTACCTTATTAATATTGCTGTTCTAAACTTCTTTAATTTCTACATAGGTTACTTTTTAACTAGTGCAATCATTATTAATATTACATAGCATAAACTAATTAAATTCATTGCTGTGAATTTAAATCTACAGTTTTATATTCTATAATGGGGACGAGAGCTCTCTCGATGCTTTTGCATTATAATTTTAATCAGTGCTAGTTAGTATAGTATGATAATGTAATATATTGAGGGGCAGTCATGGTTAACTGAAGTTGTTAGCCTGTGTTATATCCACATACTTGGGAAGGAAGGAAGGAAGGAAATAATAAAATATACTGCTTCAAAGTGCTTGACTCAACTCTCTAGATGGTTTATAGAGTCAGCATATTGCTCCCAACAATCTGGCTCCTCATTTTACCAATCTTGGAAAGATGGAAGGCTGAATCAACCTTGAACTGGTCAGGATTGAACTGGCAGAGAGCAGAATTAGCCTGCAATACTGCATTCTCGCCACTGCACCACCACAGCTCTTCAATAGGTATAGTTAACATGCTGACCTCATAGGAAGGATTAAATAATAATGTCACCCAGATGGGTTTATCAAAAGTGTTCTAACGCCATGCTGTAATTTCTGCTATGACTGACTTTTTCATTTTTTTTTTTGTCTTGAAATGTAATAGACAAAAATAGTTACATAAATGGTGGTTTTGCTTTTGCTCACAGTTGCCAATGCTTTGCTGGGAGCTCAGTGTATGTGTTGTGGCCCAGTAGCTGCCAGCAGAGCTAGCTGCAGAGTCTGATGAGGAGGAAGTGGATGTGGAGGGAGAGCTTAGGCCAGCTTCAGAGCCTTTGGAAGGCTCTGATAAGGAAACAGTATCACAGACAGAGGCAGAGCTGGGGCCTTCCATCTTCCTACAGGTGGAGAGGCAACTGTCTTTGGGGCCTGAGCTGAGTGAGGAAGAGGAACAGATGGGGCCCATCCCAGTTGCACACATGCACAGAGAGGAAAAGAGAGGAGAGCAAAGGAAAACAATAAGCTGGTTCTTAGGGAGAGGCAGACACAAACGATAGCAAGCCCCTCCCTGCCTGAAAAATAAATAGGAGGGGTTGTGGAGTGGCCGGTTGTCTGTTTCCATTTGTCTCTAGTATACAGCATTTGTTTCTAGTATACAGCAAACAATTCAACGTTCTTGGCTAAACCCAGGTTTGTTGGGACTAATTAGGTTTGATTTTTTTGTTTATCCATGTGAATAAAAGACTGTTACTGCCTGGTTATGAAAAGGCAGTTGTTTTACTTGCAAGTAAATGTCTTATCACTACTTGCGAAGACTGGGTCAGAACCATACGCTCATTTTTGTTTGTATGCTTAATAATCACTACTTGCGAAGACTGGGTCAGAACCATACGCTCATTCTTGTTTGTACGCTTAATAAATTTATGTTGTATTTTCAAACAAATTTTGTTGTTTTAACTGAGCCAGATTTTGGGTGGAGCAACATATTAATAAACTGCATTTTTAAACTTATGGTTAATGTTCATAATCTATATGTACTTTATACATAGAATTGTGTGTGTGTGTGTGTGTGTGTGTGTGTGTGTGTGTGTATCATATTGTATACTTAACCAGAATTCTTAGCTTTACTTTGGAAATCTATCATGCAAGTACAGCAAAAATCAAGGAAACGAACAACATAAATAGATAAATTCATTTTAAAAGAACTAGGATCAAGTTGAGCCAAATTAAAAAAGGTGGATTCATTGCATGAAAGCCCATTATCAGAAACATTTGTGAGTTTTCATAAGCTAGCTGTATTTTAGGAAATCATCAATCATTTCTGTCCTCTTGGGGGGCTGGGGGGGACAGGAAAATTTGTTTTCAGCACTGAGACAGCAAAGCCAAACATTTTCAAGGTTAAATGGTATATAGAATGTAAATCTTGAGCAGAAGTTTTCTGGCACTTTTATGCATTAGTTGCAATGACTGCTGAATGTTAAATGGGCTGCACATAAAAGAATATGCCATGATTCCAAAACATGAAGATATTGAAACATCAAATGTAGGAGGCATTTTATAAGTGTCATGATGTAGATGACTAAAGTACATTGCAGACATAATTAAAATCTTTTTCCCCCAGTCCTTTCTTACTACATATTTGTTTCTCAGGGTTTTTTGACCCACATTAACCCTGTCTATTACAATACTAGAGTAAGTTAAATTCATTCTTTTTACTCACACTTTTCTGGATCCAAACCCAGCAGGCAATTGCTTTGTATTATTGTTTTTATCCCTCCTTCCTCCTTCTCCTTTTGCTTTTTTTTTTTTTTAAATAAAGGCAGCTCCATCATTTCATTGATCTTCCAATCATATCTTCAGCTTCCAAGTATTCCAAACAACTGTGGGCCTTTAGGGCCATGGGGTGAAAGCTTTACCTGACTGAAATCTCAGATAAATAAAACGTTGTGAAATGGTAGAACTGAACCAATCAGCAGTTCAAGCTTCATTGAAAGAGTTTTCAGCATGGCATTTACCTAAAAAGAAGTCATCCTTCTGGGATGCAGAAAAGCTTCAAAGATATTTTGAGACAATGGCCTCAAACTCCAGATTCTTTAGTACTGTGACAACTTTAGTCCTAGAAGCACATTGGATAAATCTGGGACAGATTCTCAGTACATGTAGTCTTCAAGATATGACCACAACTGAGCCCAAAATTTATGTTGTTAAGTGAGAAATTTGTTAAGTGAGTCTTGCCTCATTTGAGTTCCAAAGGCAACTTTCAAGAGGCAACTGGACTTTCTGGTTGTTGTTGTTTTTTCCTTTGAAGACATTTCAGGTCAACAAGAAGCTTCTGGATGAGAAGTGAAATGTCTTCAAAGAAAAACCAGAAAGTCCAGTTGCCTCTTGAAAAAGCATCTTTGGGACAACCATGACGGGATGGCCGAGAATCTCCATAGACATTTGCCCCATGTTACAACTTTTCTTGCCACATTTGCTAAATGAATCACTGCAGTTGTTAAAATAGTAACTTGGTTGTTAAGTGAATCTGATTTCCCCATTGACTTTGCTTGTCTGAAGTTTGCAAAAGGTGATCGTGTGACCCCAAGACATTGCAACAATCATAAATGTGGGTCAGCATAGTAATATAAATCATACGACCAAGGGGGTGCTGCAACGGTCATAAGTGTGAAAAATGGCCGTAAGTCACTTTTTTCAGTTCCATTGTAACTTCAAATGATCACTAAGCAAACTGTTGAGGATTGTATAATCCAACCTAGTCTACAAAGTTTGGAGGAAAAAAAAAATAGAAGGATAGAAAAAAATAATAATCAAATGCCAGTGTGTTGGCACTATCCTGAGTTATAGTGGTCTTTGAATATTAACTTTCCCATGCCTCTTAAGTATTATGACATGAAGTCATTTCCCTTTGGCTGTTCTCTTTCTGTTTTTGTTGTTTTAAAAGCATCCATTCTTGTTGATTAACTGTAAGTTTGCATATATAACCTTGAACATTCTTTTCAAATGCTTGGCTCTATTTATTCTTAATTTGCTGCAGTAGCGATCTTGGTACCTTTGAAACAACCTACATTTCTTGCATGCAGCTCCATTTCCCTTACAATTTTTTTCTATTGCAGCCATTTATTTGGATAAAATTGCAAGCGGAATAATTACCTTATAAACGATTCATCCAATATAGGTACATATATAGTGGCAGCATACAAGCTTAATAAAATTATTATTGCGATTGATGACACAATTAGCCAGATGTCTAGATAGGACTTGGCATTTTTATTTACCCATCAAGTCCTTCCCAAGGACCTTGAATAGACAGATGTTGTTTGAAGTTGGTAAAGGTATCATTGCAAGAAGTAAGCTTTGCCAAATAAAGCTGCCCTCTGCAATTGACGGGTGCTGATTTTGTTGATATATTATTATTGGTACTGTGTTTTCTTCGACTTCTATCTACAGTTCTTTGCATTTTGTGATTTTTCTCGAGTTCTTTCTCCTGTCCTCTCCTGTCTCCAGGTACTGCAATGTCCATTATCCATTTTTTTTGTCTTATAAACAGTTGTTAAGTCTTAAGTTGTTGTGTGGCAGATGTTTGTCTGCTTGAATTCTAAACTCCCAGAGCACTTTAACGTCTTCATTTTCTATTACTTTGCCTATTTTGTGGTCCTACCAGTTTTTGCTTGCAGGCAAATGGTATTTCTTGCAGCTATTCCAATGCAGTTTTGCTGCTAATTTTGCCATGCTGTTATTTGTAATCAGTCTGTGCAGTTGTCTTACAGCAGCTAACTAGGTGGCCCATTGTTTCTTCAATTTCTTTGCAAAAGTGGTATTTGAAAAGGTGGCATTATTATTAAGACAATGGTCATTGCTAGTGTTTTGGGGGAAGGATCATAAACTGCTCATTTCTTTTTGATACAAGTATGTAAGTTGCAGAACTTGTGCAATGATGTCATCACATACATGCTATTATTTCACATACACCATAGATGTCTATCATAGGAGCCTGTGTAGCGTAGGGGGCTAATGCCTCCTACTAAAGGCAGCAATTAACACCAGCTGCCTGTAATTTCTGTGAGTTCAATCCTAGCCAGGCTCAAGGCCGACTCAGCCTTCTATCCTTTCTAAGGTGGGTAAATTGAGGACCCAGTTTGTGGGGGCAATAAGCTGACTTTGTATAAATATACAAAAGTATGAAGGCTATTGCTTAACGCATGATAAACCGCCCTGAGTCTCTGGAGAAGGGCGGCATATAAATCAAATTAATATATATATATATAGTATATGTGTGTGTGTGTGTGTGTGTGTGTGTATGTGTATATATATATATATATATATATATATATATATATATATATATATATATATATATATATATAGTATTAAGCATTGTATTGTGAATGCTAAAATGCCATTTATCAACTTGCACTTAAAATTTTGTTTAGCTCTGCTGTGGAAATGTTAGCTAATATGCCAAACTATATACTGCAGGTAATTCTGAAAAATACAGTTCTCAATTGCTTCCTCCAGTGGGGGAAGTGTGGTTAATAAAGGGGAAAATAGGAAGCAAGTAGATAGCCTTGAATGCTTAGTAGCTTATGAGTTGACACTACTACTTTAGTCCTAAACTAGTCAGAATTGGCCCTTATTTAAAGACAACAACAGGATGTCCCTATAGAATGCAGGTGCTACAAATCTGCTAGAAGAACAATGTATAACCGGTGTGTAATCATTAAGACAAAATGTAACCTGTCTGGTTTACTTGGCAAAATCAACATCAATCTTGCAAATCTCAAATTCCAGTTTTTACAGTTCTTGCACTGATGGAAATAGAGTGATAAAAATGGTTCCTTTTAATCTGTAAGAAGATGTGTACAATGATATGATTTGATTTGAAACCGTAAAAAGAAAAACTATGAAGAACATTTGAAGTAAGAGTTCACAGAATGTATTGGTGCAGACTAAATACCCCTCCTTCATCAGGTTCTCTGGAAGGGTTAGCCCAGTTGCTCTGAAGTCTACAAATACACATGTATACATTTCACTTTTCTAGCAGCCCCAGCAAAACTCTGCCTCTCTACACAGAGATCTCTGGGACACTCTAGTAGCAGTCCTACAGAGTATAGCTGTTTCAATGCCCCTTTTAAGGAGGGGCATTTTGCTTGCACCAGCACTCAGTGCAAGGCAACCCTTCAAATATTGTGTTAGTCTTTCCAAAAAAAAGGGGGGGGGGCTTTATTGCCCCCAAAGTCAGTAATTGAATTTTCAGCAACAGAGCTAGGAATTCACTTTGCGAATAGTACTAAATCTGCAAAAGCAAGAAAAAGAGTTCCCATTTGCTTAAGTCATAGTTAGGATTTATCCAGATACAATGGGATAAGTGATCCAGATCTCAAAATATTCTTTTTACATTTAGTTTTCATTGCTTGCTTTTACTTTTGTGATCCACATTTTCTCTAGGTGTTTAAAGAAAATAGTAATCAATTTAATTTAATTTATTTATTTTATTTATTTATTTATTTATTTATACTTTTTATAATTTATAATTTATTAAATTTTCAAAGCTGCCCATCTCATTTGATTCTGGGCAGGTTATAAAATCCAGAAAACAAGAAAACCAATTAAAACAATTACATGTTCATAGTAGTAACAGTTCTACCACAATTTCCCCCCTGTATCCACAGAATAGTAGGCTGGTCTGAGGATTTAAAACAGAAGTCAAATCTACTCAGCCTTGAAAACCTGAACATTGTTCAACATTAACTCTCATTGATTTTATACTGGTTTATACCATTTCATCTCTCAGTTGAGCAAACTCTGATAGTGGCTATTTTGTTTATATTTGCTTGCCCCTTGTCTTCTCCATCAATGAAGTATTCATTCCAATCTAAAATCATTTTGGAATTTCTCACCTGTTATTACATAACATAATGTTAAATTTCTTGTATACCACTGATCTAAAGTGGAAGAGGAGGAGGAAGAGGAAGGTCTACATAAAAGATAGCTCATATGACTGCTGAAAATTCATCATTTTTAAAATGCTATATTTGTCACAGCAAAAGCTCTTGCTAAATGTGAATGTCTTCCAATTTATTATGCTTTCCTTCTGAACTGGCACTACCAACACATATTAGTTAACGTCAGGTAATTTACTGCATCTTTGTCATTTTTTATTTTTGTCAAACGTCCTGTCTTTACTTTTCCCTTTATCAAAAGCAGGCTTGTGTTAATTTCCTCCCTATTCTGTCTCTCTTTTTCTCATTCCCCCACTTTGGATTTCTGCTTCTCTTCCCAGTTAGAATGATTAAGCCAAAACATTTATATTATATGTATAACTCAAGCTCACATAATAATATTTTTCTCTAAATTGATCTCTGTTGCATATTAATTGCCACTTAGGAATGAAAAAATATGTCATAAAAATTCATTTTTCTTGCTTCTCTTATATAAGAGAGCAGCTTTTGCTTTGCTCTGCGACACCATACTGCAAGAAGTTATAGTGTAAACTTCCCATTATGCAAGTTATTTTTCAATAGTGACAGAGAAAATGTAATTTGGGTTACAGGGAATTCTTGTAGAATCAGGATGCTAGTTTCCTTTCATAGTATACCAGAAAAATATCAGTCAGATATCTAGTCTAGAGGTTCTGTTCCTGCCTTTCCAAATTCCACAAATGGCTAAAATGAAAATAGCAGTTTCTAAAAAGAAATTGGGAGCAGAACAAGTTACATTCAGCACAAATAGAAATTCCTGGTTCAAAGTGAATCAGGAATTTCACAGCAAAAGATGCCAACAACGGTGGTGGGTTGCTACCGGTTTAGTCTGGATCTTGTGAACCAGTAGTAATGGTGGCGAGAGGCTCCGCCCACCCACCCAGACATCATTATGGACACTCTGCATATGCGCAGAAGTGCCATACGTAAGTGAAGCAAGCAATTGCACACATGCATGCCTACTGAAAACCAATAAGAAAGTGGAACCCACCCCTGCCAACAATATTGAGTGGCTGCTCCATTGGCGAATCTATGTTCATTCTTTAGTCATCTTTCCAAATGAGTTCTAGAGCAAAACATCTTTAGCTGAGTCCCTATGTCATTACTTTCATCATCAGCCCACAAGTGATATAGCTAAGTCATTTTCAACTACTCTGGTTTTAAAGTGATTTTTTTTTTCTTTATTTGGCTTCAATGAGAATACAAAATGGCATGTTTTGCCATCTGTTTAGCTGATGGGACACTCAAGTGACCCTAGATGATACAGGCAGCCTTAGGTCTATTGGCTACTTCAGACTACAGGTGGAAAAGGCAGGACACAGATATCTGCTCAAAGCCTGCCAAACGAGCTGACCAGCAGCTGGGGGAGCAACACTGTCAAACAGGAGACCCAGTTCCACCCAAAATCTGAATTAGCAAAAAAGTTCTGGTGAATGGCAGATCCATGTGAAGGAATTGCATAAAATTCCCACAAACAAAGAAACAAAGAAACAAACAGAAAACATTCTCCAACTTTTCTCTGTTGTTCACCTGCCTTGAAGATCAGCTGCCCAGCAGACTTACTTGGTTCATGGGCTTAGTGCTTTTTTTAAACAAAGCAATTAATTCTTTTTTTTTAGAAAAGTTTTTTTTATTTTATTTCTTATAAGCATATTATAAATGTACATTCTCTTATCTATAGTTGATCATACATACATACGTACGTACATACATACATACACACACACACACACACACACACACACACACACACACACACACACACACACACATATATATATATATATATATATATATATATATATATATATTCTAAAGAAAAAAAGATGTTTTAATTATAGTCGGGATTGCTCTTCCAGCTTTTCTTCTCCCTTATTTTACAACAATCCTTCTTCTCCTTCTCTCTTTCCCTTCCCTCCCTTCTTCTACCCTTTTCTACTTTCTTCTTTCCTCCTCCCCTTCCTCTTCTCTCCTTCCCCTTCCTTTCCCCCACCATCCCCCTTTTCCATTTACACAGGTATCATCTAGTTTCTATTCCTTTTTTGTCTTCTCTCTCATTTACCTTTGCATTGTCTAATTTATTAATCTATCATCTTTTATTCATATTTCTTTTTTAACCATACATAAAATCATCCTCATGTTTTGAAATAACCAATCTTTTATCTTTATCTTTTATTCTTAATGTTAATCTATTCATTTCTGCACAATCTAAAATCTTCTTTATTACTTCACCTTCTGACGGGATTTTTTCTACCTTCCAATTTTGTGCAAATTCAATTCTTGCTGCTGTTATTATGTGTATAATTAAATACATATCTTCTTTACTATATCTCTCTGGTAAAATACCCAATTAAAAAGTCTCTGATTTTAATTCTATATGCTGGTGTAACATTTCCTCTAACTATGTCTGTATTCTAATCCAATAGTTTTTTGCTCCTGTACATGATCCACCACATATGATAATATGATCCCAGCAAGTGCAAACATTTCCAACATTTAGCTGATTTATCCTTAAACATTTTTGCTAACCTTTCTGGTGACATATGCCATCTATAAAACATTTTATATAGGTTTTCTTTATATGCAGTTACCACTGTTAATTTATAATTCCTTTCCCATAGTTGTTTAACCAATGGCTTCGTTTAATGTATCTTACTCCAAAGCAGAATAGCAATTTCTGGTAGGGTGGTGATCAACAGTTAGTTCTGGAATTTTGAGTTTGGTAGTTTTTGTTTTTGTTTTTTTATCAGCAAAGGCAATCAGTAGAAATAATTATAATTGAGCCCTGTGAAGCATCCTGAATGAATTCAGGATGGAAATGCCAGATAGAGGGAAAGAGAGAAAGAGGGAGAAGGAGAGAGATATCAAGGTTGAATAGATAAAGCACAATTCTTTTCATATCACCTTTATGTGTTATTTTCATGTGCATTTGAAATACCTTGTAAGTCAAAGATGACAAATTCAAATGTTGAGTACTCCAGATATTAGCGGTTGATCTGCTGGGATTGATAAAATATTTCAGTAACATCTGGAGGGCCACACGTTTCTGTCTCCCAAATAGGACAGCCAACTTTTGACAAAATTGCAGGATGGTGATATGGAACAAATAATCTGGAACAGCAATCGCTATCACTGTTAAAAATTCTTCTTGTAGCAGACAGGTCTGAATACCGCTTGAGAGATAGTTTCTACCTTTGAGAAAGAGAGATGAACTGGGAGGGGAATACAGAAAGAATTTTAGTAATGTCACTTTACCCCTTCCTGATGACTCTTGGCTTCCAGTATTGTAAAATAAAAAGCGAAGCCTATAGCAATGTTAAGTCACTCTGAATCATTTAAAAAAAAAATCAAAATTATTTTTAGCTTGCCACTCTGGACATTGGAACATGCCGCATTTATTTTAGGAGGCATAATTAGGAAAAGTGCAGTCAAATGACAGAGGGAAGTTGCCAGATGCTAGAAATAGAAGATTGTGCAGTTCTTATTACATTGGTTTTTTTTTTAATGAAATGATACTGTGGGGACCATAGAAAATTATCTCGTTTCTTTTTTAAATAAATATTATCTCACTTCTCTCTTTTCTTGTGTTAAGTGTCACTGTTAACTTTTCCAAAAAGTTATTCTTTTTCTATCTGCACATAATTAGAGCCAGTGTGTGTGAATTTGGCAATTTCAGTATCACTTAGCTTCTGTTTCCAAGTTTAGGTTTATTCTATCTTGTTCCTGCTTCACTGTAAGAACATCGTTAAGGTTTGGACTGAGATTTCTATGCATTTAATGGGCACTTCTCATCATATACACATTTCTGACATCTTTTTGGGGCTTATAAAGTCATTTAACCATGACATCTCTTTAACATATTTCATTATTGGGCAGCATTATGCAACAAATAAATGAATAAAGGAAGTACGTGTCAGATTATGCTGCCTGAGAACTTCTGAAATAAGAAATGAGAAATAGGGATTCTTCATTTATAAACATTAATGCCATTCATTTATTATTATTATTTAAAGAGACATGATGTTTATTTATTAATTTGTCAAATTTATACTGTTTCTCCAAAAAGATGCCCACCTTGAAAAGAAGCCCTATCACGTTTTTGAGCACATGAGATCAAATTAAGCTCCGCCTACAAAATTAGACCTAATTAAGACCTGCCCACCTTGGGGTGCAGGGGATGGGGTGAGGCACAGAGGTAAAAAATAAGCTAGGGTGGGAATGGGGGTGGTGGAACTTCCTTCCTTACCTGGCCTTGCACACCCCGACACCTGCCTTGCCTTCTGCATTTGCTTATTCTGTGGCCACTTGCCACCACTTGCACAAATCACCCTGGCCTCCATTTCGCCTTCAGATGCCTGCTGGAAGGCATCTGCAGCCGAGAGCTCTGTTATCAGCTACAAATGCCTTCTGGCATGCATCTGAAGGCAAAATGGAGGCTGGGGAAATGTGTGTGAGTGGCGGCAAGTGGCCACAAAAGAAGTGGGCCAGCAGCAGGCTCCTGCTGGGCGGAGTTGTTGGTGCCACTGCCATGAGGTGAGTCGATAATTTGAACCCTCCAAAAAGAAGGCCTAGCCATTTTTTCAGGGGTCAAAAGAAAATAAGACCCAACCTTCTTTTTGGAGAAGCATGGTATGTTCCTATGTATGGCCCATGTATAAATGAAGGAGAAGGAACAGCAGTAAGGAAAAGTTTAAGTCCCAGAATACAATATATCTGCTCATTACTATAAGTCATATATTGTCTAGTAACAAATCATTACATGGTTTGGGTAGGACAAATCTAAGGACATTTACTCAGAAATGAGCTCCACTTATTTATAGTAATTTCTTTTCTATGTGTATATAGCATGATGTCAGCATTTTGTTTGTTATTCTCCATGGAGAACAGTTTAATAATAGCATCTCTTTAAAACGTTAAATAAGTAATAGGAATTGGAGTTTGGGAAGCCTTTGATGTCTTACTGCTAATTATCCAGTGCTTTGGCCATAGGCATTTATTTCAGCCTCAAAAAGGACAAAATATGCATTGTGATGCCACAATACAGCTTGGAAAGTTAGTAGATTCTGTAAAACTTGGCAGAAGCTTCACGTAGCTTCCAAACTGTGACTAGCTTTGGGGTTATCCTGCAGATGAATCTTAGCTTGACAAGAACTTTTAAGGCCTAAATAATTGGCTCTTTATCTTAATTTTCTTTTTCATACAGTTCTACACATTGTGATATACCATCTGTTTTTATATCCAGTACAGAAATGTTGGCACTTTGCTGCATGGCAAATTTGTTCCATTTTGTAAGCTAGCCTTTTTTATATATAAAAAAAAAAAACCAATCAGAGTAATGCTATTATTTTCTTCCCCAAAATTCTGCATTTACTACTTTGTCTGAATATGAAGTACTTTTCCATCATATCAGAGCACTAAAAATATAGAGAGGATTATATTCCTTAGCCTATTGAAAATTTATTATCAGTTGGTGTCCTATTGTTTCCTTTGATAGAAATTTCAGATTTCAAAGCAGAAAATGAATAAACAATATTCCATACACAGCTCACCCTGGCCAGTGTAGCAATCTGTCAATTATACAGTGTAATCCAAAATATTTTGGTCTGCCAACTTGATTTGATTTGATTCTTTCATGAAAGAACCAATATGTGGCAATACTAAGGCAAATGTGGATGAGTGTGCCAGATACCTATGGACATTTTATGTGAGTGTGCATCTGTTTTCACTTGAAAAATTATCCTCCCTGTGTCCAATGCAAAACAAGCATATGTGACACGTTTTTAATGTTGCAATTACTCAGACAATAATAGCTGATCTCTCAGATTCAGTAATGTAGTACATGAATTTTTCCCCTTGTGAAAAATGAAGTGTTTTTTCTTTATATAATGGGACAAAATATGAGGACATTTGAAAATTGGATTTCTAGTATCTAAAGGCCATCTTTCACTTATATGAACTGTGTAAGCTGAATTTAATAAAACATCTCTCTGCTACTTCTATTTATTTATGGAATTTAGCTCTCAAGGTAGCCATTTCTGAGTATCTCTGCATGTGTTCAACTTGTAACTTCACTATATTACGTATTGACCTTCAGCAGGAGAGAAGTGGCTATGTGAATTTACTTACTTATATTTATGTACCATCACACTCAGAGGGACCAGGGCAGCATGCAGTCAAAACCAAAACTTGCTATAATACCAGTAATAAATAATAATCCTTACAATGGTTAAACCTTTCATAAATCTTTATAACCAAGGGTAATAAGAGGCATACAGATGACATACATATTCTTCCGGACAGCTCATTTTTAAAGGGTTTTCTTAGGCTCAGACGTATCCAGATTTCTGATGAGAAAGTTTCATAGGATGGGTGCCATTGCTGAGAAGTAGAAATCCCATTAGATTTCACATAGAGAAGAAATCATCAGCATCTAGATCTGTATGGTTGATGGGTAGGATCCACCAGCAAGAACCCAGATGAAAAATAATATTATGCTCTAAAGATTAAATCAGCACTTTGAATTGTAATTCAAAGCCTATTGGAAGTGGATGTGGGCTCCACAACATCAATATTTATTGATTGATTGATTGATTGATTGATTGGTTGGTTCAATTTATATGCCGCCCTTCTCCAGAGTCTCAGGGCGGCTTACAATGCGTTAAGCAATAGCCTTCATGTATATACCTGGTTAGTAGGGCTTTCGCCCTCCCCAAGCAGTGTTCTTTTTTATACAAAGTCAGTTTATTGCCCCCACAATCCAGGTCCTCATTTTACCTACCTTGAAAGGATGGAAGGCTGAGTCAACCTTGAGTCTGGTGAGATTCAAACTTGCAATAATTGCAGGCAGCTGGTGCTACTTAACAGCACTTTAATCTGCTGCGCCACTGAGGCTCATTATATTAAGTACATGTAGAAGTTTTCATCTGCCAGTAAGCATTTTGACCAACTGCAGCTTCTGAAGAGTGTTCACGGCTAGCTTCTTGTAGACCACATTGTGGTAATCTAACCAGGAGATAATATGAGTATGGGTCATGACTCCTTTTTTCAGAATTAACTTAATCTTTTTTCTGAAACATTGTAAAAGACAACTTTAATAGAATTCCCTGGACTGGCTAACTTTAAGCTAATTTAAGATCTCTATCCCCTGTGGGCACACCAATTGCAGAAGAGAACAGATTGCATTTCAACAGCTACATAGATTTATTAATTCAAATTTCCAATAATTTCCTTCTTAATATATTTCTCAATTCTAGCCAAACTACTTAGAGATTTTCACAGCTGTTCAACGCTGCCTTCTTACTAAGATAAACAGAGTTTCTATTACTTACATAGTAACCAAAAAGATGCCCTACTGCTCCTTAATCCCAGATACATTTACAAAATCAAATCATTAGAGGAAAACAGAAAGCTATAGAAATAAAGCCAAACAAAACTGAATCAAATTGAATTAAACAAAAACTGAATTAACCAGTCAATTTCTTTCCCTTTTATTATACTACTGAGCATAATAATACACTGACTGACCAAATATGGGAATGTTTATTATTTTAGATCCTTTTGGGAGAAAGTGAGTGGAAAATATTTTCTCCTGATCTTTGGAACATTCTCTTCAATACTGGCCTTCCATAATGCCTTGCTTCATCAAAATCAGTAGTTTGGCTATTGATCACTGGATCTTATTTTCTCCAGCCATGTCTGACCCATCACAACCCCATGGACATTGTTCCTCCAGGCCTTCCTGTTCTCTACCATCCTCCAGATGGTATCCTCACACCTACTGCTTCAGTGACTCCAGCCAGCCAGCTCATTCTCTGTCATCCCCTTCTTTTTTTTTTGCTCTCTGCCTTTCCCAGCCATAGGTTCTTCTTCAGTGAGTTCTTCCTTCTCATTAGGTGGCCAAAGTATTTGAGTTTCATCTTCAGGACCTGGCCTTCTAAAGAGCAGCCATGGTTGATCTCCTCTAGGACTGACATCTCCTCTCCTTGCAGTCCAAGGGACTCGCAGGAATCTTCTCCAGCACCATAATTCAAAGGCCTCAATTCTTTGGCGCTCAGCCTTTCTTATGGTCCAACTTTCACAACCATACATTGCAACTGGGAAAACCATAGCCTTGACTATACACACTTTTGTTGGCAGGGTGATATCTCTGCTTTTTAGAATGCTGTCTAGATTTGCCATAGCTTTCTTCCCCAGGAGCAAACATCTTTTAATTTCTTGGCTGCAGTCCCCATCTGCAGTGATCTTGGAGCCCAGGAAAATAAAATCTGTTAATACCTCCATTTCTTCCCCATCTATTTGCCAGGAATGGAGAGGGTCAGATGCCATAATCTTAGTTTTCTTAATGTTGAGTTTCAAGCCAACTTTTGCTTTCTTCTTCTCCATCCACATCAAGAGGCTCTTTAGTTCCTCTTCACTTTTTGCCATTAGAGTGGTATTTTCTGCATATCTGAGGTTGTTGATATTTCTCCCTGCAATTTTAATTCTTTTGATTCATCTAGCCCTGCCTTTCTCATGACTTGCTCTGTATATAAGTTAAATAGGCAGGGCGACAGTATACAGCCTTGCCAGACTCCTTTCCCAATTTTGAACCAATCAGTGGTTCCGTTTCCAGTTCTTACTGTTGCTTCTTGACCTGCACATAGGTTTCTCAAGAGACAAATAAGATGATCTGGTACTCCCATCTCTTTAAGAACTTGCCACAATTTGTTGTGATCCACAACAACCAAAGGCTTTAGTATAGTCAATGAAGCAGAAGTAGATGTTTTTATGAATCTCCCTAGCTTTCTCCATGATCCAGCATATGCTGGCAATTTGATCTCTAGTTCCTCTGCCTCTTCTAAATCCTGCCTGTACTTCTGGTAGTTCCCGATCAACATACTGCTGGAGCCTAGCTTGTAGGATTTTAAGCATAATTTTACTAGCATATGAAATGAGTGCAATGGTGCAATAGTTTGAACATTCTTTGGCATTGCCTTTCTTTGGAATTGGAATGTAAACTGAGCTTTTCCAATCCTGTGGCCACTGTGGAGTTTTCCAAATTTGCTGGTTTATTGAGTGTAGCACTTTTACTGCATTGTCTTTTAAGATTTTGAATAGCTCAGCAGGGATACTGACATCTCCACTAGCTTTGTTGTTGCTCAGATTTCCTAAGGCCCATTTGACTTCACATTCGAGGAAGCCAGGCTCGAGGTCAGAGACCACCCCATTGTGGTTATCAGGGACATTAAGCTCATTCTTGTATAGTTCTTCTGAGTAATCTTGCCACCTCTTTTTAATCTCTTCTGCCTCTGTTGGGTCCTTGCCATTTCAGTCCTTTACCATGCCCATCTTTGCATGAAACGTTCCCTTCATATCTCCAATTTTCTTGAAGAGATCTCTGGTCCTTCCTATTCGATTGTTTTCTTCTATTTCTTTGCACTGTTCATTTAAGAAGGTATTCTTATCTCTTCTAGCTATTCTCTGGAATTCTGCATTCAATTGAGTGTATCTTTCTCTTTCTCCCTTGCCTTTAGCTTCCCTTCTTTCCTCAGCTATTTGCAAAGCTTCCTCAGACAGCCATTTTACTTTCTTTCATTTCTTTTTCTTTTGGATGGTTTTAGTTGCTACCTCTTGTGCAATGTTGCGAACCTCTGTCCATAGTTCTTCAGGCACTCTGTCTATCAGATCTAATTCCTTAAATCTATTTGTCACCTATACTGTATATTCATCAGGATATGCTTTAGTTCATACCTGAGTGGCCTAGTGCTTTTCCCTACTTTCTCCAATTTAAGCCTAAATATTGCAACAAGAAGCTCATTATCTGAGCCACAATCAGCTCCTGGTCTTGTTTTTACTAACCGTATAGAGCTTCTCCATCTTTGGCTGCCGAGCACATAGTCAGTCTGATTTCTGTGTGGACCTACTGGTGATGTCCATGTGTAGAGTCATCTCTTGGGTTGTTGGAAAAGGGTGTTTGCTATGACCATCATATTCTCTTGACAAAATTGTATCATGCTATCTGTGCTTCATTTTGTACTCCAAGGCCAAACTTGCCTGTTTTTCAGGTTATCTTTTGGCTTCCTACTTTAGCATTCCAATCCCCCATGATGATAAGGACAGGGCTTCATAGAACCGATCAATTTCATCCTCTTCAGCAGGGATGAAGAGTGGTTGGGGCATAAACTTGGATTACTGTGGTATTGAATGGTTTGCCTTGGATTTGAACTAAGATCATTCTGTCATTTTGGGGATTGTATCCTAGTATTGCTTTTCCTACTCTTTTATTGATTATGAAGGCTACTCCATTTCTTCTGAGGGATTCTTGCCCAGAGTAGTATACCTGATGGTCATCTGAATTAAATTCACCCATTCCTGTCCATTTTAGTTTGCTGATTCATAAGATGTTGATGTTCAGTCTTTCATCTCTTGTTTGACCACATCCAAATTGCCTTGATTCATGGATCTTACATTCCAGGTTCCTATGGAGAAAAAATATTTACAGCATCAGACTTCCCTTTCACAACCAGATGCATCCACAGCTGAGTGTCCTTTCGGCTTTGGCCCAGTCACTTCACTCTTTCTGATGCTACTAGTACTAGCCCTCTGCTTTTCCCCACTAGCATAGTGGACACCTTCCGATCTGAGGGGCTCACCTTCCAGTGTCATATCTTTTTTCCTTTTGGTACTGTCCATGGGGTTTTCATGGCAAAGATACTGAAGTGGGTTGCCATTTCCTTTTCCAGTGGATCACATTTTGTCAGAACTCTCTGCTATGACCTGTTCCTCTTGGGTGGCCCTGCACAGCGTAGCTCATAGCTTCATTGAGTTACGGAAGCCCCTTCGCCATGACAAGGAGTAATCCATGAAGGGGATGTTCTGACTACTTATGATTCAATATCACTAACTTAGAATTCTTCCTGTTTGTTCCTGTTCATTCTGGCATGATTTTTCTCATTGGTCATGTTGTACTATGAATGATTCAGTCCAGCATGAATTTTCATTCAAGTGACAATTAATTGTGTGATCATTGCATATGTTCACAAAAGGTTGCTTTAGTTCGAACATGGAAATTCTTAGGGTTAGTGAAGTTCTTATGTTTTTCTATATTTTGTCTCATAGCTTTTACCATGTCATTTGAACTTGCATAGAGGCTTTCGATGTATTGATTTTCTATTATGTAAATCAATTTATAGAAATGAGAATTGATGAAAACTAAACTATATCCTGTTGAATATCCTTAGGAAGGTGAATTTGCCCTCATCTGATTTTTGAATTGCTGGCTACACCAGTTTATCGAAGAAGAATTGTGGTTGTGGAAACTCCCTGGTAAAACTGGCTACTATTCATTCCTCATATTTTTCAAATCTGTAAGTATTTACAGCAGAAAGCAAAAGAAGGAACAAGAAGGGCTGCTTATGGATATACAAGCAGGAAGCCCAGGTGATTTCTCCCCCTCCCCCTCCCCCTTCCCCCTCCAATGATTCTTTCTTCAGTAAGTACCTGATTAATATTGGCAGAATGTTCTGCTTTTATGGAAGTCTGTGTGTGATTGTTACCTATCCTTGCTCCCCTTGTATTTCTCTTTCCCCAGTAACTCCCCAGTATTTCTAGATATTTGCATTTGAATTTTTTTAAAGGAAATTTTCCATTGAACCATTTTCCAAATAATAACCATTAGTCAAGTTATGTATTTCTAAACAAAATGTTCCTTAGTAACTTTAATCTTTGCAAATACCTACAGGATATTTTCTTAGGATTTCACTGCTCCATATGGCCTTTATTCCATACTAACTTATCTGAAGATAAAGCAAGCTCATTGGTATAGGAATTTCTATAGGAGTGGGAAAAGGGGGATTCAAAGTGACCAAATGCCTTTCAAACAATTCATATATCTGTTTAGCTGTGGGAAAAATAAAGCTAACTTGGTATTTCAAGCACGCTGTCTAATGAATTCTGGGAGCTGAAGTCCACAAATCTTATGGTTGTTAATTTTAAAAACACTGGGTTAGCACAATGGTGAATTGTAAGAAAAGCAAGTGAGAATGTGGTTTCAGATAGATTTTAGACTGGACATTCATGAAAGTATCATTTATTGAGAGAAATGATCTATGAAGTAAATTGAAAAATCTGAATCTATCGTAGGATGTATATTGCTTTTGACAGAATACCTCTATATTGCTATTCTGGAAGAAAAAGGAAACAATATTTTGTAGACAGGATTCTTTTGTTATATATCACTACAATCCCCACATATTTTTTTTAAAAATAGGTAGAATTTGGGGTATTTAACATGTGGCTTGTTTCATGTTATTTAGCCACATTCAATTTGTAGTAAGTTTCTTTGGCTCATTATTTGGGCCATTTTTTTTTTCTACTGAAAATTAACTTGGATAAATACGTACACTTGAAAATTGCATGCAGAAACTTATATAATAGAAACAGTTATTAAAAAAAATTATACAAACTTCTGCAAACTTCTGCAAGATTTATAAAATACAGCACCAAAAAGATTAAAAGATTAGCTATAATAAAATGAATAAGATCATCCATTCCTAATTTAAGTTTGCTATTTCTGGCCTAAGCGCACCACTTGTGTCTAGTTTATTTCAGTTAAATTTCCTCTACCTTTGCAACCTAGAATAACAGATTTATTAAATAGACAGTTTATGAAACTTTACTATATACTGTATATAAATAAAAAAAAACTATTGTACTGCTACAGTTAAGAGTACATGATGAACACATTAGTCCTGTAGTTCAGCATTATAAGATTTGTTTGTACCAAGAAAATTGGGTTTATTTCATTTCCCTACAGATTTTCTAGAAATGAAAAACTATTAATTCCATTATTATTGGTTAATCTGTAGTGAGATTCACAGTCTTTGAGGCTGGTTAATAGCTCAGCAGCTCGAGTCCTAACCAAGGACCTAGGAACTGTTAAGGTATCGTCGGAGGATGTAAGCTGTTCCGAGTAAGGTGGTTTTTTGTAGAGTCAAAATGTTCAAGTCCGGTAAATTTAGAATTTCTAAATAGCGGGGTACCCCTTTGGGTATTGCTCCAAGGGCTCCAATTCCATTATTATTATTATTATTATTATTATTATTATTATTATTATTATTATTATTATTATTATTATTATTTTACTATACAGGGCTGAATTGTAGACTAAACAAGAAAGTATAATAATTCTTTAACAAATACTACCATTCTCCAGGGTAAAAAAAAATAAGTAGAAAAACAAGTTTATTTAAAGGGAGAAATAGTCTTTTTCACTGCAATGTAGAATTGCAGTCCAATTGCAATTCTACATTGCAATTGGACTGCAATTGCAAAGCTGGTTGCAAATACTATATTTTCTTAAAATAACAAACCCACCAACCTTAGGACTATTGCTGGTGACGGTTTGGCTTTGCTCAGTATCTTAGATAAATTATTACCAGATAAAATGAGCCACGGTGGTGCAGTGGTTAAAGTGAAGTACTGCAGCTACTTTTGCTGCCTGCTGGCTGCCTGCAATTTGGCAGTTCAAATCTCACCAGGCTCAAGGTTGACTCAGCCTTCCATCCTTCCGAGGTGGGTAAAACGAGGACCTAAATTGTTGGGGGCAATATGATGACTCTGTAAACTTCTTAGAGAGGGCTGTAAACAGTGATGGGATTCAAATAATTTAACAACTGGTTCTCTGCACTAATGATTTCTTCCATCAACCAGTTCACCAAACTGCTCAGAAAGTTAACAACTGGTTTGCCATTGCCTACTTCCTAGGGCTGTGAGAGAATGACTGACACAAGATCACCCAGCTGACTTTGTACCTAAAGTGGGACTGAACTCAGGGACTCCGGTTTGTAGCCTGGTACCTTAACTATTATACCAAACTGGTTCTCCAAATAATAGGTATCAAGTTTTAAGAAGAATTAAGTGTTTGGAGTCAAAGATGGATGGAAACTAATCAAGGAGAGAAGCAACCTAGAACTAAAGATAAATTTCTTGACAGTTAGAACAATTAATCAGTGGAACAACTTGCCTCCAGAAGTTGTGAATTTTCCAATACTGGAAGTTTTTAAGAAGAGATTAGACAATCATTTGTCTGAAATGGTATAAGGTTTACTGCCTGACCAGGAGACTGCATTAGAAGACAGCGGTGAAATGCACCTACCTTCGCTACCAGTTCGGAAATGTGAGTGTGCACATTTGCACTCGCTATGCTCGTGTGTGCCTCTTCTGCACATGCACAGAGGGTCAAAAATGGGATGTAATGACATCTTGGCAGGTGGGCAGAATCTCCTGCCAACAGCTCTACCAGTTCGTGCAAGCTGGATAGATCCGGCCAGATTTCACCGCTGCTAGAAGACCTCCAACTCATTCTATTCTAGCCTAGCCTAGCCTAGCCTAGCCTAGCCTAGCCTAGGTAAACCCATCCACAATCACCACCACATCTGCCTACTATATAATGAACTTGGATTCTGTCTATTGGCCAAAACTTTTTTTATTTTCAAATAATTATTGGAATTATTTAATTTAGTAATCTTTGTGCAGGTATAATCCTTGCAGTTGCTGAAGAAGAAACTTATGGTATAGTAGAGATTTGCCCATTTCCTTCTATTCAAAAGCCTGATATGTGACACCCATATAGAACCAAGAGCTGAACTTGATTTAAGAAAGCAGTTATCTTTATTAATTTGATAACAAAATAAATAAAAAAATACTGCTATTGGATATGGACTCAATTTACAAAACTTGAAATATGTAAACATATACACAGTTTAACTCTAATCCTTTTTACTGGCCAATTTTAGTCCTTTTTATTTAACTGTCCTTTTAAACACTTTTCATATTAGTTTTCTGCTCCTGTGTTAACTATTATCTTTTGTTTTGAGGTAATTTTTGTTTTTCTAAAGGCTGCATACTTTAGTATTTTGTTATTTTGATTTCTATGGAGGCCTCTTGTTTAAAAAATGAGATGTAGACAATAAAATCAGGAATTTTCTGACTATTGAACTCAATAACTTACACCGACTCACCAAATAATTCCTGTAGTACATCACTTTCTATTTCTATTAATGTGCCCTTTTAAAAAAAGGCACATTCCAGCACATATCACTCTTTCTATGAAATCCTTAAAGTTTCCTTCCATTTTAAAAGTTTGGTGCAAAAAGTCAAATAATAACTTATTTTCTGTTTGTCGATGAATCTGAATTTTCTTATCTGATGTTTACAATGCAGGAAAACATTTTTAACCCTGTGTAAAGACAGAGGAACAAAACATTTTGGGAAGAGAGTACTTTTTCCCCCAGTTGGTATAATTTACTTGAGCCAATATTATTTCTTTGTTTTCCTGTTATCTAACTTTTCTCAAGGAGTGGCAACTGTCTTTTTTACCTAGTGTACAACTCTTTATTTGTGATACAGGTATTAAAGGGGCTGTTTATAAAGAAACCCTTCAAACCAATCATAAATCTCTGATATAAATTAAACAGGATTAGTTCTACTACTTTCTTCAGGCAGCTTATAAAACAGAGTGTTACACTAGTTCCAAAATCTTTTTCAAGTGGATGTAAAAAAATAAACATGAACATTGCAGGTCAAGGGCATTAATGTGACTATAAAGTTAGCTATAAAATTGAATTCCCAAAGGGTTTTATATTATGGGGACTGTATTATGATATTTAGAATCCAAGAAGATTCTAAGTATTTAATCGTTTTGATATTTCAAGTAGTGATTGAGGAGAAAAATACTTAACTGTTGACGTCTGGTGTTGCAGATTAATAAATGGAAGAAAAATAATAAATCATTGATAACTTAGGGAATAAATGTAGGTAGTCAATAGTCCTTGACTCAACAGCACCACTAAATAATAAATTCTAAAAGAAAATATGTGACTTTTCATAAATCTTTGACTTTGGGTTATTTGCTAATGCACAATTTGCTGAAATTAATTCAGATTGCCAGAGGGATATTGAATAATACATAGCATAGTAATTTGCCTTATTTTTGACATATTTTATGTGAAATGTTTTAATTATTTCTTTTTTTAAAAAAAATTTGAGCAAGCATGTTTTAGTTCTAAATACATTGGTAAATAAAATCATATATTTTTTTCTTAAGAAATGTAAACAGAAAATAACTGAAAAAAGGTAAACACTAATCTATTCATAGCAATATGAGAACATGTATTTATTTACAGGTAATTGGTACAAGAATGAGTTCAATAGTCATATCAAAAGCTAATTATTAATTACAGTTTTCTTCATGTGGATATTTTCTAGGTATGTTGGACTAGCACAGCTGGTAAATGCCAGATGGGAAAAGTCTAAATTGAGTGATATATTTATATTTATCAATATATGTTCACTGATAAAAAAAAAAACAATAATTCTAAAGTAAATCTCTCATGATTTCCACTTCGTTTATTTCAGTAAATACTAATTAATTCCACCTGAAAGTCACGTCAAATTTTCCTATTATTCTTTATATTTTTCTTTATTATTATTACTGTTTGACTTATTATTAACAGGTTTTTGGTAATTTGCAACTGTAAATACCACTGAGATTTCACTAAACTATAATTAGGTACTGAAAAGTTTCTTGAAAGGAAAAAACCCTCCTCTTCTTCAGTCTGGGAGGAAATGCTTATGTATACAGGTAATCCGTAATGTACATTCATTCATTTACTAAAATAGCATAATAATAGAGTTGGAAGGGACCTTGGAGGTCTTCTAGTACAATCCTTGCCCAGGCAGGAAACGCTATGCCATTTCAGACAAATGGTTGTCCTATCTCTTCTTAACATTTCCAGTATGGGAATACGCACAACTTTTGGGGTCAAATTGTTCCACTGATTAATTGTTCTAACTGTAAGGAAATTTCTCCATAGGTCTAGGTTGGTTCTCTTCTTGATTAGTTTCCTTCTGTTTTTTTTTTTTTTTTAACTTTATTTATATGCTGCCTTACTGCGGAGACTCAGGGCGGCTTACAATGCATTAAGCAATAGCCTTCATACTTTTGTATATTTATATTTATACAAAGTCAGCTTATTGCCCCAAACAAACTGGGTCATCAATTTACCCACCTTATAAAGGATGGAAGGCTGAGTCGACCTTGAGCCTGGCTGGGATTGAACTCACAAGTAATTGCAGGCAGCTGGATCTTAAATGCTGCCTTTGTAGGAGGCATTACTCCCCTACGCTACTCAGGCTTCTTGTCCTGCCTTCAGGTTCTTTGGAGAGTAGATTGACACCCCTCTTCTTTGTGGTAGTCCCTTAGGGTTTAGGGCAGTCGTAAAATCCCCTGAAGTTTGCTCACCGGTTCTGTGAGTCTGCTACCGAGCACACGCTTTGTGCACACATGCGCACCTGAGACGCACCCACACAGCGCTAAAAAAGGAACATTTTGAAGCCTTCAGAGTCTGCAAAGGTAAGTAGAACAGTGAGGGAAGGATCTGTTGTGCTACATGATTTAGATTAGCTAGAAAGCAGGAAATCCAATGATTTTAGCTAATATAAATTGCACGTCACAGCTGATTGTTGACCAGCTGATTGTCAGAAATACCAGTTTGCCCAAACCAGTAGCATTTTTTACTACCAATTAAGGAGAACTGGTCTGAACCAGTAGCATTTCACCCTGGGTTTAGGGATGTAGTCTTTGCATTTATAACTTAACCGTGTTGCTATGGTCACATTATTATGATCTGAGATCTTGACAACTAGTTTGTACTTGGAATAATTGCAGCTCCTGCAATCATGTTTCTAAAGGTGACCTTTTCAGTCATCTTCCAACAAGTGAATAGAAAAGCTGGCAGCAAGAGCTGCAGTCACATGATGTTTCATTTAATGACTACCCTACTTAACAATGAATTTTGCAATCCCAATTCTGACTGTAAATTGAGGACTGCCTGTAGTTCTCTTTCTAGAAGAAGTTACCTTAGAATACTCTTAACTTTTTAAAAGTTTATCAGAGGAAAAAGCAGCTATGAATAGTGTACAATGAAAGGGCAGGGGAAAAAAACAGAAGGAACATTCTTCTGAGTTTGTGCAGAGAACGAAATGAAGTCCATCTTGGGTCGCTTTATTCCTTGCAACTTTCTGCAAAATGTTGAGAGAGGAGGGGAGAGATGCTACATATTTGCTTCATATGTGTTGTTTCTACAAAAAGAGTTAGAGTTTTTTAGAACAACCATTGATATTTAGTATCAGAAGAACAGCCAATTCCATTTTATGCATTACCATATACTCAACATGGAACAGTACCTTTATATTTAACCAACAAAAAATGATGGCAATTTATATTTCAGTTATATATTCAGTCAAAATGGGTCATACTCAAGAATATTTTGTAAAGACAGTGTGTTCTATATGGAAATGTTTCTTTTTTTAAGGTATGTGGATGTCAATTCTCAGAATTTTCTTGCTACCATACTGCATTAAAGGATCCACAATAAGCAGCAGCAGGAAAAGTTTGTTGGAACTAATTTTCAAGATTAAACTTTTCTTTCAGCTTCCCTCTTCTGAGCATAGTCAAGATTGTGTCACTTCCAGAAGCTGACAAAACAATACTTCTCACATAATTATAATTGCTTTCTATGCTCTAGAACGCTTTTACTTTTTAAAGCTTAGTCTACAGAGGCTTGTTCAGAAAACATAAAATCTAATGTCATCAGTGTTTCTTTCTTTCCTGTCAAAGATAAAGTTCAAAGCTCTTAAAGTAATTGTAATAAGGGGCACTGAAAGCCATACTGAAAATGTCAGCAGAATTTTTGATATCTCTTCTGAAAAATGCATAAGCAAATTCAAACTTTCTTAAATAAGCAAAATACTTTCTACTTTTGTGATTTAACATAACCTATTCACTATTTGCATTACAAAAACTATTTGAAATACCCCACTTAATATAAGCCACAATAATGATAATAATAATAATAATATAAAAAACAATTGGAGAAATATTCTAAATTTGGACTGTCAAATTTCAGAATACTGTATGACATGCATATTATGTATATCTGTATCTATCTATACACATACATACATGCAGACACACCTCTGTCATGGATTTCGTGGCAAACTGTCACAGCAGATATAAGCAGGAATGCATAGGTTCCAGTTGAATTCCTTGTTCTCCAATCCAAAAGCTGTACAAAACTATTCATTTATAAATGTGATTTATTTAACACCTCAATCCTAGTGACTCTTGCTGTTAAAGCTACTAAATGAAAATAATCTAAAAAAATTATGGTAATTAGAATAGATGAAGGATTTTGAAATAATTAGTGAACAAAAGACATGTGCTTTGAAAAGATCCACAGAAAGTCTGGGAATGAAGTTATCTGACAAAGATCATAACAACGTGATCACATACTGAAACACACAAGCATGCACAAATGTATGTTCCTGCCACAATTGAAGGTTAGAAGCAAATATAATTTTCCTCATGTCTACCTTGCATAAGAAAGGAAAATAAATAGCAACCCTGAAATCAACAGGACAATAAGTGGTTGAAAAAGAAGGTTATGGTTTCAAATGTTAGTAGGCCATCTGTCAACAAAATGAGAGAAATTTGCATTTGTCTATGTACAGTTTCCTTCTAGAATGTCAACTTTTTACAGCTTTCTCTTTTGTAAACTCTCCCTAATATATCCACTTTGTATTCTGTTTTCCTTAATAAATTAATTTCTTTAGGGAATTTTTGTATGTTGAAGTGAAAATGGCAAAATTCAGAGTGGTACACAATCTAAAACGGTTCTAATCAGTAAATCAAAGTATGCATACATAAATTAGCTTAAAATGTGCACCAAATGAAATTTTCCCATTTTCAGATTGAATATGCTGGTTCTATCATTTATTTCAGAGAGCTGACAAGAAGACTGAACTGAAAGGAGTTTCATCTAATAATCAACTTCAAAATTCTGATTTGAATAGTAGAAAAGGTCCATGAAAGAATGTTTGTGAAGGAAAAATCTTCATTTTTGGAAATAAAAAATTACAAGGGATTCTTTAATATCTCTTGAACAGAGCAAAAATATCTACATATATCCAGGGTATATTTGGACTTCTCTGTCTCATATTGGGTATATTTTCAAATTTAACACACACATTTGCTGAATACTCCTAATTCAAATCAAGTCAGATAATTGTTCCTTGCATGTATTTGAACCATATTTTAGTTTAGGTTTGGACAAATGAGTTATGGACTGCAGAGCTTTCTCCTGAATACATATTGCACTGATAGCTCAAACTCAGCATGACAAGTTTAGTTTTTTAACTTGACTATATATTTCAGAATGGCCAATTTGCTTGCTTTGTATGATCTCAAAGAAAGAGTGAATTCACACTGAGATGCTACTCAGATAAATATATAGAGGGCAGGGTACCCTGCCTATAAACCATCACAACGTTTTGAAAAATCACTTTGATGTTTGACAGAGAGCCAATGGGGCTCCCTCCAGATACTTTCACCATGCTGAGGACACTTAATGTGAGCAAAATTTTGAAAACAGCATGTTGTCCAACTGAAATTCTATATAGACTTTTCTGCCTTTCCCCCAAACATTTATAAAATAAAGCACAAAGATAGCAAAACGTAAAGATAAAAATTGGTCCTGATTTCTGACTGAATAGTCATTGGCTCCAACTAATAATATGAATCAGCAATATTCTTTGGTCTTTTACTATGTATTACTATCTCACTAAGAAAGGATTTTTTTAAAATAACCATCAGAGCATTAGTGTTTCCTATATTATTATTAACAAGCTCTGATACTAAGGAGTTCTACTCCCCCTCCCCACCCAAAAAGAAATCTGTTCCAAATGAAAAACAGAAGCAGAGGAGAGAAGTTTCACTTTCAGTTTTACTTTCACAGCAGGAAGCAGCTTAATACAGAACACTTGAGCTAAGCCATGCCCAGGCTCCTTCCTGTCTCCTTCTTGCTCACACAACAAATACTGTTTCACTTTCCAAACAGCCTTCTGATGTTAAGGAGCTCTACTCCCCATCCCCACCTGAAAATAAATCTGTTCCAAATGCAAAACACAAGCAGAGGAGAGGAGTTTCACTTTCAGTTTTAGTTTCACAGCAACAACCAGGGGATAGGATAGGGGAGCCTTCTATGGGGCAAGGCTGAGGGAGAGGAGGGGAGAGGATGGGCCGATCGTAACTACTCATTAATTGTCAAGCTGTAATTGTCAATTTATCAAGCCCCATCACAAGGTTTCATAGTGAAGCATGGGTATCCAGCTAGTGAAGAAATAAGAGGAAAGAAAAATACCAATAATAGAGAATATTTGTAGTTTAGGGTTGAAATGAGGGGCCCTTCGTGGTCTCTGAGTTTCATTGTTTCCTTGCAGGCATTTTATTACCCAAACTAGATAACATCATCAATGCTAGTGATATTGCTACCTAGTTTGGGTAATGAAATGTCTGCAAGAAAATAACCAAGCTCAGAGGGCACCAAGGACCTCTTTCAAAAAGTACCACATTCACATTGGCAGATGGTCTTACTAGTATTTTAACCAATTTTGTTGTATACATGATGTACAATGACAATAAAGGCTTTGGAATTAAACAGAGCAGCTTTATTTATTTATTTGCTCCCCATCTCATAGTTCAAAGTGAGTCTGAGCTATAGGTCTCCGGTGTCTATTTCTTAGTCGGGTCTATATGTCAAGTACTACCATGGTATATTAGGACAAGGCAATATAAGCAATCCCTTTCCCACTTTTCCTCATTCTTCTCAATAGAGGAAACTAACAAGCACAGCAATCAAGCCAACAGCACATTTAGATAGACCGATGGTTTTCATATCTGCCATGAAATCCATGAAATTCCATGAAAACTGAAATAAGCAATAGACTTATATACCGCTTCATAGTGCTTTACAGCCCTCTCTAAGTGGTTTACAGAGTCAGCATATTGCCCCCAACAATTCAGATCCTCATTTTACCCACCTTAGAAGATGGAAGGCTGAGTCAACGTTGAGCCTGGTGAGATTTGAACTGCCAAATTGCAGCCAGTCGGCAGTCAGCAGAAGTAGCCTGCAATACTGCATTCTAGTGCCACCATGGCTCTTCAATAAAAGAAGATTAGAAGAAATAAGATATCATTAGAAGCATCTCCATGGAACATGATCTGAAATGTAGAGTGCTGAAAAATAAAAAATAAAACCACCTTTGGTTTTGTTCTGCCATACAAAATTGCTGTCCCACATCTACCCTCCTTTTGACTGGGCTAGGGTCTAGAGCGCAGACTTATTTTGAAGAAGCTGCTCCAGCTGAACTTTAGAATATCAGCCTCAGGAAACACCAAGTTAGGAATCACCTGAGGCTGATCAAATATAGGTACCATTGAAACAGCCAGATGATGAGGCATGGTCCTCAATCAAGAGCAGAAAGCAGAACAAAAAAGTTCAATGGTACTCCTTGACAAGAAAGAAAAGTACGTTCTTAATTGTAGTTAGCTAGCTGATTTAAGAGGCAACTTGAAACAATGATCCAATTTACTTCCATTCCTGTGAATCCTGCTTGTGAAACTCTTGACCTTGGACTGGCTGACAAATATGATTTGGCTTTCTGAACTTTTAACTGGATTGAGTGTACTTATTTGTGCTCCTGTTGAAAGTGGGACCGTCCAGGCAAGCTTTCTTTCCAAGAGAGTTTTTTGATTTACAATATTTTTCTCCTCTGCTGCTATCAGCTTAGCTTTGAATAAATTGCTATTATCACCTAGCAACTATGTGTATGAGTTGGAAACCTGAAACAGGACACCTCCTAGGTTCCTCAGGCATTGGCTAGACTCCTGCCTTTTTCAGTTTTGGAAGCGATATCTCACTAACTCCTCACAAAGTTTCTGGCTGGGGTTAAAGGTAAAGAATTGAAGACGCAGATAACTTTCTACTAGGCCGTGCCAATACTTGTGGAGCAGAGGCACATGAAGAAAAGTATCACTAAACTCTCTTGATGATTTGGCCCATGGTCTTTTCTAATTTATCTTACTTCAGTTCCCACCAGCCATAACAACTACACTATGGAGCAAGAACATTGCGTTCTGAAGAAAAAAAAAATTGAAGGGGAAAAAAACCCACCTTTGTCTGACTTATTGTATTATTATCTAACTAGAACATGACATCCGCTGTATTGGCTATTGTTTGTGAGCAATTTAAAGACTTTTAAAAATTAATACTACTTAAGAAAACACATGTCATTCTGAAACAAAACTGATCATGGATTTTTTTTTTCTTCCTTTTGCATGGACATTCTGATGCAGCGTGGGCAGTCTGAATAAATAATCTTACTTTGACATATTTTTCCTCAAGCTTTATTCTCCTGTCATAGCAATATGCCCCTAAATTATGCTACAAATTAAATTATTCCTTTTAGAAATCCCGTTGAACTAGGTGCTCTCACCCTTTGGTCATCAAGCTACATATAATAGCTTTTCAATGCTAGTGTTAATTTAGATGAAGAGGTTCTCTGTCTCTCCGATGACTGTTAGTGTCAATCTATCCTATTACCTTAGCATATACTTTTATATCAAGTAAGCTGGTAATTATGTAAAGCAATTACTGAGCAGAATTTTGATTTCAGCATAACCTATTTTAGACTATGGAGGCTGGGGAATGGTAAATTGTAATGAGTCAAAGACAAAGCATATGGCGAGATGGAGGAAACAGCAGGATGAAAAGCCACTTGAACACAGCATAAAACTTTATGCAATTAAAATGTGCAGATTTTAATATTCACTGCACAACCAGATCTAAAATATTTCAAATTTTGAAATACACTGTATTCCATAACAGCAATTGCCATTGCTCTTATATGGAATACATACACCAGGGCAGTGATGGAATTCAATTTTTTTTGCTACCTTTTCTGTGGGCGTGCTTGGTGGGCATGGCAGGGGAAGGATACTGCAAAATCTCCAATCCCACCCCACTCCAGGGGAAGGATATTGAAAAATCTCCATTCCCACCCCACTCTGGGGCCAGCCAGAGGTGGCATTTGCCAGTTCTCCCAACTACTCAAAATTTCTGCTACCAGTTCTCCAGAACCTGTCAGAATCTGCTGAATTTCACCCCTGCACCAGGGGTGTCAAATTCACATTGTCACGTCGCCATCACGTGATGTATCATTACATTTTTCCCCTTTGCTAAACCGGGGGTGTGCGTGGTCAGCATGTGTTGCATCCGGCCCACAGCAGTGAGTTTGGCACCCCTGACATACACTCACAAAATTTAAATGAGCATCCTAATACACACAAGAGAGAGGGGGGTTAGGAAGAGAGAGAGAGAGACAGAATGAGAATGAGAATCTAAAGGGAATGTATGCTACCCAGGGGAAGGTTTTTCTGTTGAAGCACTCTATTTAATAGGACTGTGCACACCTGGAAAATGGTTCAGAAGAATGGTTTTAGGCCTCCAACGTCTTTGCCAGTCATTTGTTAGGCCACCTTTTTCTAAGCTTCTGCACAAATGTTTTAAAATAGATGCTATTGCTTTAAGATGTGCATTTATTTTAATGTGTATAGGTTTCTAAAATCAGCAACAAGAACATTTTTCCTTTCTTTTTGACTGATACTGGAGCCCGAAAAAAAGATGAGCTGTCCCAACAACAGCAGACAGGTATTGGGTTGGCATGCATAGGCCTCTTTTTATTATTGTCACAATGAAAGCTGCTTTGACATATTGCGTTATAACAATATTCAAAGTAAAATGAATCAGGGATGGAATTCTTCAACATGTTTGCGACAATTGTTTGGGAGCCTGGGAGAATGTGAGGCTTCATAATTACCTGAAAGAGCATTATTTCTTCTTTTCATATAAGTGTTAATTTATGGATGGGTACAAGAATTAAAAGCTACCGATTTTTTTCCTCTCTTTTCTTCTTAGTGTTTTCCTGCAAGTTCAGGGTCTGCTTTTTTCAGATCAGCTTGGTCATCCTGGTTTCTGACCTTGTGCCTTAATCATTGGACTCTTAAAGCTAGCTCTTTAAGTGGCAATCTACAGTATTAGCTACAAATTCCGCATATCTCTCATTTTTATTTGTTGAGAATCTCTTCCATAGAAAAAAAGGTGTGAAAAGATCCTATTTTTAGGTCTAATGTAGTAATTGGGAGCAGTTGCAGGAGACAACTCATTGTTTTACTTAGATCTATCTTTTTCTTTGGTTAAACCATGTTTGTTACTTTTTTTAAAAAAAATAGATCAATGATGAGGGTGACTTTTCCACATTGAGTAGCTTTTCCACCTTCAAGTGGATAATATGGTTAAGATTGAATTAGCTGACAAATTCAGATAAAAGTGTGGGTGCTGGTATTACAGTATTTTAAAATTTGGATTGAGAGAAACCAGATGCAGAAGAATCATCTTTATGTTTCATGACAGATGGCAGTTTCCTCAGCATATTTTTGTGGAGGTTTTTTTTTTTTTAATGGAGAAAGCAAATGAGTGATGATGGAAAATATTCATGGGCATAACATACTGAGCAAAACTATCAAGAGTTACTGTACCTATTAACAAACCTAAATTTATTTTTAGGAGAGGTGACTCAAACCCTTGCCCCCAGTCTGCTAGAGTCTTAATAAATTTAACAGCAAATTTATTAATATATTTTTCTTTCTTCCAAACAATCACAATTCAGATATTTTTCCACATATTGAACAAATAATTCCTTGCAGAGCTGGTTTTACCACCCTTAAAGCCATTCTAACAAGGCCTAAAAGAGTGGACTCAAAATGAAATCAACTGTGCTCCTTTCAGCAATACTACATTCCCAGAAAGCATCCTCTGTTGCTTGAATGAGTTTTGGATCATAGCCTACAAAATACTGTCAATCTTAATCAATCCCATGGTCCTGTCTCACAGAGATATTGCCCAATAAGAAAAACAATGAAGAATCTTCCTGTAATTCAGTGATAGGCAACCATTTTAGGTATTTTTTTCACAGTGAAAAATGACAAAGACATAGTGGTGATCTTATGATGTCACTGAAGAATAGAAGGCTGGAATTCAGAGACCTTTGAAAGTCTTTGGAGTTGACAATTTCATTTGTTTGCTTTGATGGGTTAGACAGTGGTTTTACCTGGATACGCTTATCCCATTGAACACAAACAGCAAATTACACCACCATGATATGCAAATACACCAATCTTTGGAGGCTGCAAAAAGAAAAACTTAAGAACTAAATGTAGATTGTGGGCCATGGGTTGTCTACCCTTAAAAACAAGATGAGATAATATAACCTTTTAAATTGCCATGATAAATACATTTATTTAAGTTTATTTTAATAAATGTATTTAAGTTAAGATTAAAAAAAAAACCAGGAGTGGGATTCAGCCTATTAGGACAGGTTCATGGGAACCAGTAGCTCCGATGATCAGCTGAGATTGAATCGGTTCACTCCGACAATTAGGTTGGCCCACCTGCCTGCCCCTGTGCTATATTGACCTATATTTCCTTAGTTTGAAGCCCAGCTGATAGGTGTGGCAGAACTGTTTTACTCACCGGGGCTGCAGTAGAAGTTAAGTTTTAGAGCTGTTTTCAAATGCACCATGCGCATGCTAAGCGAACCGGTTGTTACACAGGTTGAATTCCACCACTGAAAAAAATCCATCAAGACTATCTGTTGAAGATCAGTGAATAAATCATCTATATGCAGGTATCCTTCTGAAAAACTCTTTTGTTCCCACCACATCTTGACATTTATGGATGCAGACAAGGCCTTTTAGCAACCTTTCAGAGATTAGCTCTCCAATTTGTTCTAACTATGGTTCTAATTAGACATTGTTTTCATGCGATCTCAGGTGCATGGGGGTTGAAATGACAGGCTTTTTAAAATATCCACCCTAGTATTGTGGAAGATCCGAAGAGGATGACTTGCTATGGCAAACAGGCTCCTTTCATGATCAGAAACACTGATTATTCGAGGCATTAACAAATGTAATAACCCAACTCTCACAGTTCATCAATTTGTAATTGTGTGAGAATAATACTAAGCAGAGCTTCTTGGTTATCTCTACCATTTTTTTGATTCAATTTAAATACTCAGCCATATAACCTTGACTGAACTCTGAGATCAGTATTGGAATCTGTTCTTCCTACTCCATTACAATAAGCACAGGAGGAGGTTTTCTGAGGTGAGACCAAGATTTAAATATATACTCTAATAGAAGTCCTCTGGCTTTTCCTTTCAGTGGCTTTTAAAGGAGCATTTGATTTAAATAATTGCCTTGTTTTTAAAACAAACATATTTTAGTATTGCTGAGTGTTATTTTTAAAATTGTAGCCAAAGACGCATATGGACACATATTTATACACGTATGCAATACATGCACAGGCACACAAAAACAGATATTATAAACAATAACAAAAAATAAAGGAGATAAATCAGTGTGCTGGTTGGGGGAAGGGTTTAATGTTAATGTCAACACTTTGCACCTTAAAATAAACGAATACCTGCATTTGCATAAAATGAAAATCTAAACCTTAATTGGGCTGAGCACAGCATACCCAGCCAATGTATAAATATAACACAAGGGAATATTTATGCATCACACAATCAATTGCCTAGATCCTGTCTGCAGTCACAGCCATCCACCTGGTTAACAGATGCAAATGTTATGAATCCCCTGAGAAATGCAGACCTAGGAATGCTTTTAAAATGGCTGCTTTTATAAGGTGGCTCTAATATTTTAATTATGGAAGTTATAATTGTCTCAAGGGTATACAATGTTTTTAGTCAACTGCAGCACATAGCCTCAGTGACAGCCAATCTTTTGGCTTATGTGATTAGTTTGGTGAGTCTTCATTTAAATACTTTAATTTTAAACAGAATTAAAAGAAATCCCCCCAAATCTTCCATTCAACTTTGTCTTGCCATTTTATACTTTAATACAGTCACTATAGAGTTAGTGATTTAAAATGTTACTATATATGAATAATGCATTGTATTACATCCTTTTAAGAAAGCATATAGAATCATGTTTGGATTAAAAGATAGTCTTTGAAGGACGTAATTTCTCAGTGGCTGGCTTGCCTGTTTGATATGAATCATTGTGATGGTTTTGATAAATCTGTTAAATTCATTGCAAGCAAGCAAATAAATAAAGACAACTTACTCTTTCTTATGTTCATTGAGAAAAACAAATAAACTTCATAATAATTTCAAATAAACTTGCGTTCTTAGAAGAAGAATTCAAAATACATGCTAACAACACTTTCAGTAGGAAAGTACGTAGGCATCTGACTTGGGAAGATCCGTATTGCACCAAAATTTGATACTGCAAAAATATTTGTCCTTTGTCTTTACTCCCACAGATTCATCAGACTTGTGAAGACCCTTGTTTGAGTGGAAAACAAAGGTAGAATAGACATTTAAAAAGCATTAATTGTGTATGTTTCCTTCAAATTGTTTAAAGATGTTTGAAGCAGGTGATACTTGCAGATCAGACAGTACCGATTTGCCTTGTTTATTAGTACAGATATACAAAGTACAGGTTTCAGTACTTTTTCAGTTGTTTGCAGGTTTGTGTCAGCATTGGTGTAAGAGCTTCTGATTTTGACTTCAAAGTTTTGGGGTGCTTTGGCTGGTCTCATTGTTAGGTTTTAGTTCTGGATTTTTGAACATGGTAGAGTAGAGTAGAGTAGAGTAGAGTAGAGTAGAGTTGAATTGAATTGAATTGAATTGAATTGAATTGAATTGAATTGAATAGATAGTGATAGTGATAGTCAAAAGTTACGGTTCCTTTTGTGTTTTATCTAACCTAAATCAGGTACCCAATTTTTTTAAAAATGTGCTAAAATTATAAAAGTAAACCAAGACAATGTTTAATAGAACCCAATTTCTTTTTTAAAATATCTGAAATATCAGAGGTATGTGCAGTTAATAAAATCAATCACTTGTAACAAGCATAGCATAGCATACATCTTCTTGAGATGGTCATGCAACGAAGCTTGAGTTTAAAAATAATTATTACACTAAAATAATTAGATTTTTTCTTCACTAAGCCTTAAAAAATATTCCTTTATTTTAAAATGAAAATAGTCTCTCCTCCCCCCCCCCTCCCATGTGTAAAAGCCCTGTGAGAAATATGCTAATTCTGGGAGATTCAAAAATTGGGTTGCATTATTTATTGAGCCTACAGATAGACAACCATCATAGAAAATGCTAGCCATAATGTTAATCCCAATATCAAATGAGAAAAAAAAATTAAAAGGACAGTTTAATAGGTATAACTGAACTGTCTTTTTGATGAGATGAATAAATTCCACAACAGATACCACCTCAGGATTAGTTTAGTGTGACTCTTTACCATATCCTTCAGCCAGACATTATATAATTCCTTTATGAAGGTTTTATTTTCAGGGTTCAAGCATATGAGATCTGGTATGACATGTTTCCTGGTTAGAAAAGGTCAATGGCTGAAAATAAGCCCTATGGAGATTTAAGCATCAACAACACGGTTTCTAAAAAAAAAATGGCATACATTTATCTCTGTTTGACAGATACTACTAAACCAATAGCCAGTGACCTTTTATATGTAATCTAATGGGCAAAAAATGTATCGTTCTCCTTCTTACTTTGAGTTGTCAAATCCTAACAAGGAGTAAAGTTAGAATAGATTTTCATACCAGAGTTCTAAAGAAGATAGTGAAAATGTAGTAGAATTATTTATTTATATATCTTGTGCTATTTCAACACTAACCCAATTTACATAAGCATGGCTACATTACAAATAAGATTTTCCCCTGTGTAAGAAAGAGTCAAAAGTTGTGTGGGGGGGATTCATTCTGTTCTCTTTGATGTTTGAATGTTTGGCTCACGGATTGAAAGAGATGGTTATCTACTTTCTATTGCAACAGACTACAACGTGAATTGGCTAAATTGCAAAATATTCAAAATTTGAATTTCAACCTTTGAAATTCCTGTCAACTGCAGATCCAATATGTAAGAGTCAGGTTCCAAGTAACACCCCCAATAAATGAAGACTCAGAGTCTTCAAGTTCCTCAAAGTTCCATTTTATTAGAGATGTCATATTAGCACATCTGGGAAAATCCAAATCTGAAAGCTTCAAGCTTTTCTCCACCCAAAGGAAAGTCCAAGTCCCTTCCCCCTGCACCCACATGTCCATCACATGGTCCAATCAAAACACTGTCCCAACTGGAGAAACATCCCAGTTCCAGCCCTCCAGGTGCAGGGCAAGATGTCCTTGACTCTCTGAGAAAGGAATGTTACTATGACTATATATCACCCTGGCTCCATACAATCCCCCCTCCCTGTTTCCCACAGTAGTAAATGTGGCAGGCCTGAAGGCCTAATGCAAAAGATGGCTTCCAGGCCTGATATTAAGTACTTAAAATAAGGTGGGATTTTTCTTCATCCCCAAATTCTTTCCATTTTTTCCCCAGCATATTGGATTTAGGAAGTCACACGTGGTCAAAATAAGGAGCGCTCTATCAAAACCTGCACTTGTTAGCAGTGTCCCCCAAGGCAGCGTTCTAGGACCAACACTCTTCATACTATACATAAATGTCCTTTGCAATCATATTATAAGCAACTGTGTCCTCTTCACCAATGATGTAAAACTATTTAACACCACCAACAATTCTTTAAAAAGAACTTGACTTTGTGTTGGAATGGTCAAACAATTGGCAACTCCAAATCTCAACGAAAAAATGCTCTGTCTTACACATTGGCAAAAAAAATCAGAACACAAAATGCAAGCTGAGTGGACACAACCTTGTAGATGACCCTCACTCTGTCAAGGACCTTGGAGTACTCATATCTAATGATCTAAGTGCTAAAGCCCACTGTATCAACATCACCAAAAAGGCATTAAGAGTTGTAAATCTAATCTTGTGTAGCTTCTTCTCCGGTAATATCACACTACTAACCAGAGCATACAAAACATTTGCTAGATCAATTCTCAAATACAACTCATCTGTCTGGAACCTGCACTGCATATTGGACATTAATACAATTGAGTGTGTTCAGAAATATTTCACAAGAAGAGTCATCCACTCCTCTGCTCGAAACAGAACACCTTATGCCACCAGACTTGAAATTCTAGGGTTAGAAAACTTAGAACTACGCTGCCTTCGGTGTGACCTAAGCGTAACTCATAAAATTATCTGCTACAATGTCCTACCTGTCAATGACTACTTCAGCTTCAACCACAGCAATACATGAGCACACAACGGATACAAACTTAAAGTGAACCGCTCCAAACTCGATTGCAGGAAATATGACTTCAGCAACAGAGTGGCCAATGCTTGGAATGCACTACCTGACTCTGTGGTTTCATCCCAAAACTCCCAAAATTTTAACCTAAGACTGTCTACTGTTGACCTCACTCCATTCCTAAGAGGTCTGTAAGGGGCGTGCATAAGAGCCCCAGCATGCCTACCATCCCTGTCCTAATGTTCCCTTTATTTGTATTCATTTTATGTATTCAATTCATGCTTATAATCTAATACGTACTTGACAAAATAAATATATATAAATATATATAAATAATTGGAATAGGTTGATAAAGCTTTCCCAAAAGATCATTGCTCTTTTAACTGAGTTACTAAAGTAATACACACACACACACACACACACGTTCAAACTTTATGCTGTGGCTACTGTGAAGAGCAACTGCACTTCAGGATTTTATCTGTGGGGACTGTTTAGACTTGTCTAAAGAAGTAATGTGCTTTTTTCCTTAGTAAAAGTGTTTAATATAACAGTGGAAAGCAGATATTTTTGGGTGAGTAAAAATGATCAAAAGGTTCGGATCGGTTATATAACTCTTCATGATATCCATTCTATGGAGAGCATCCATTGAACTGCAGATGTGTGATAATTTGATTTTGTCATACCAAAGTCAGATCAGGGTCTACTTTGAGCATGAAAAGCCATCCGCAGACTCTTCCATTTGCATACACACATTCTATTTTGCTTTGGAACATGTGTATGCCTAGTTCCCTTATGGGGAAAAGCAAAGAATTGAAAACACAAAGAAAAGGTTTAATGCATTACAAAGATAAGAAGTGCTTCAAATTGGTTTTCCTTCTCTGCAGTAACTGACTATCTTCTGAACAAAAGGTTCCTTATAATGATGCAGAAAGAATTGAACAGATTAGCAGTGAACCCGGCACATAAGAAGGTAGCACAAACATTCATGTGTTGCCTTTGGTGAAAAGCTGAAACGTATTTAAACCAACGATAGTTCTTTAATGAGATTGTGAAGGAAACGTCCATTCTTTACCAGCGTTCTTTTTCTTTCGTTGCCCTTTTCAATTCTGAATGTATGGGAAATTTGAAAGTTTTTAGATCTAGTGAAGATTGGATGAAAATGGCTAACAGAATGCAATACACAAGAAATTGGCTTTGGATTTGATGAGTTGCTCTTATTAACAATAGAAGGTAGTAGGAATTGTTCAAAGGTAAGTGAATACTAGACTTCCATAAAAGGCATATTTCAGGTTCACTACACAAAAGGGAAACATCCTTTTCAAAGCTTTGCTTTTTATATAGAAGGGGAAAAAAGATATGGGGTGTCACTCTCTGGAATAGGAACTATTATTTATACTGTGCTCATAAAGGCACTTTGCATCTCTGTGTGAGTCCAGGTGTATATGGGTGAAAATTAATTTACTGAAGCAGTAGGAAAGTGCATGGCATCTTCTAGCTATTTAGGGCTATGTTACTCATCATATCCAACAACAAAACATAATCAGACCCCAAAGATATTAAAGCTACCAAATTGGATAGCCTCTGTCCAGCACACTGGATATCAGTCCCTTGTGCAACTCTATCATGAAATGTAATGTTCTATCTTCTGATATGGTTTGAATAAAAGTTTATTAGATGGAACTAAGTAGAATACTTAGTGGGCTACTATACTAGCTACTGTCACCTGACCACTAGGTGGCAATTAAAAAGGGATACAGGGAAAGTAATGTTTTGCTGCCATCTAGTGGTTACATCCAAATGTGATTGGGGAGCCCTAGATACATTGCTCCTTTGTGTCCCATTTTCTCTGGTGTCCACTTCAAAATTTCATAAGCAATCCAAATTTTAATATATAATGAATAGTGACTCCAGTTAATTTACACATTTCCAGTGATTCTAAAAACTTGAAGATGTTAACTATTAACAACTTTTCTCAAGCTACCTCTCCCAATATTAAGACTGCAATTGCTTCTCTCCTGGACTATGTACTTTACATTATATTCTTTCCCAGAAGCATTCCATTCCATATCAGTAGAGTGGAATTTATCCACTACAGTAGAATATACTGGGAAGCATTGGTTTAGATAAGGGGTGTCAAACTTGCGGCCCGTAGCCCCGATGCGTCACTCACTGACCACACCAAGCAAAGGGGGGGGGGGAAGTTCGATACATCACATGACGACGTATCATCACGAGTTTGACACCGCTGCTTTAGACCATTTTAAAAGAGACTTTAAAGAGACTTTAAAAGGTCTCTTTGCCAGAATCTCCAGAATCAGCTTCAGACTTTTGCTGAAATGCTGTCTTCTATGTTCATCAACTGAACTAATTTATTTTTGGCTCAGCTGTGATATATTTCAAATCACAATGAAAAGAATATATATATATGCAAATATATATATATATATATTTGCAGTGCTGAAGCTCTGCTGTGTTTATGGGTAGCACATTTTCTCCTTTGGCAGGAAGTCATTCTGCCTGCTAAACTTCAGCTAACATACTGTTCTGCTCATGGGTCCTCAAAGGGGAAGGCTGACTTGATGACTTCACAAGATTGTCTCTCTAGCAGCTGCTCTGAGTCTGTTTGTCTTCAAGGGTGATATCAACAAGAGTTTTGTCTATTTCTTTTTTCTCTTAGGCTGCTTTGTATCTTCAAATAACTGCCTTGCAGTGATGTTTACTAACAATTTCTCTTCTTAATCTTTGTGCAGCATGAGGAGCGGAGAAAATTTTGGGTACTTACAGGACCAGGACTAGGACCAACCATATCTCTCCCACATGCAGTATCCTGTTCCTGATACCTGTCTATATGTCCTATTTTCATTTACTTAGCCACCAGCACAGCAACATACTGTATAGCCATGACTACAGCTGGGGGGGGGGAGGGTCAGGGAGTATTCAGCTGCAAATTAGACTGTATAATATCACAGGTATCACTTAAATATAAAAAAGAAATGGTGGTTTGCTGCTGTTCACTTTTAGAAGAGTAGCCAAAGAAAGGCTTGTATCTGGAAATGCTGACGGCAATGGGACATTTTCAATTTTATTTATTGCTTTTCCCCATGAAGGAGAAAATACAGCTGGAAGTACAGCACTGCTTGGTGCTTACTGTTTGCTGATTGTTCTCTCCATTGCAAAGTCTGCAGGATTGAAGGCTATTGCAGAGTCAGCTTCAAAATGGCTTGGATGAACTTGTGAATAGAAATGATGCTGTAGGACATTTCTCTTACAGTTCAATCCAATGGTGGTAAATATATGAAACAGATATTCTGGTTCTCATCGGTGCATCTTTTCATGTACTGTAAATTCAGAAGATGAGCCAAATCCTGGAAGAAAGTTAAGTTTCCAGAGTTAAGAAAAACTAGGCCACTTGGAACTGGCTGATTATAGTATGTTATGATCCCTTTAAAAAAATAACCAAGCAACTAACATATTATACAGTATGATAAGGAAATTATATTAAGATTATATATATTCATTTCCTAATCTTATGTTACTTGCCAGCAGAAGCATTGGTGTGCCATGAAATCAGTGTTGACTCTTAGGGACCATAGAGAGAGAATGTTATCTTATGCGGTCACTAAAACTCAACAATGACTTGATGATATATCAGGAGGTTCTGCCTCCAACCTGTCCTTCAGATGGAAATACAGAAATAGTCTTAATCTGAAGAAAGAAAATGAAATGAGAAAACCCTTCCCAAGGACAGTCCTGCCTGCAAATGTGATTTAAAGATGAAAGAGTTCTTAACCAAGAGTTGATGAAATACCTCTGAAGAATTCATTTCTCTTACCTTTCAACTTACCTACCCAAATTCTTCACTTCAGTCAGCATTTCAAATAGAAATATTTTAATGTCACGGGGAAAAATAACATGTACATACTCATTTCTTTCTGTGGATTGCCTACATGAAGACTAGGTCACCGACAGTGCTCCAAATGTTACTAAAATCTTATCAGTGCACCCACCTACCCACTCGTGCAGCATAAGAACTTCCAGACTATCAATAATTAGAAGGCCACTGGTTGTCTCCAGATTTACGTAAAGTTTTGAGCATCTGTAATCTGATAAATTCTTGTTTTGTTTTGCTTTAATTCTGAAAATAGGGGGAATGAGACCATCTGAGTTTTGATTGACAGGAAGATAATAGAATTTGGGATACAAAGAAATAGTTGTTCTTTGTAATATATTTTTGATATTTTGTTCTGTGAAATGGAGCACAGTTTCTCATTGGTGCTTGGCAAATATTCAGAAAAATAATTATCACATTGCATTCTGGAAAGTGCCTGAAAATGATATGCTGAGAGGTGGACATTACGTTTGTTTTGATTACAGTTTCGTAGTGTAGCCATACAATCTAGTGTCTGTTAAATGAAAAAAGGATCTATAACAATCAATGAGTTGCAAATAGCATATATGGCTATTTTGACAGACTGTCAGTTTTAAAATAAAAATTACACAGTCTTTAATCACCTTGGGGCACAATACAGACATACTTGGTCCCATTTTTAAACAGTTAATTTCAGATTACTACCACGTGTAAGCACTTATAAGAAATCCAGGTGTAGTATCCATCTACAGGTAATCATCAACTTACAATGACAATTGTGATCAGAATTTCTACTGCTAAGCAACTTGATTATAAAGCCTACCCTCATCACTTATCAAGAGCAATTCCCTGCATTCGGAGCTGATGTCATTAACTGAATCACCCTGTCCTTAGATGAGCCAACTTCCTGCCAGGTTCCCACAACCAAAAGCAATGGGGAAGCCAGCAGGAAGTTGCAAGTTTAAAAAACTGAATACAGAATAACAGAGTTGGAAGGGACTCTGGAGATCTAGTCCAACCCCTTGCTCAGGCAAGAAAACTTTTCAGAGGTTTCCATTTCAGACAAAGGCTTGTCCAATCTATTCTTAAAAACTTGCAGTGTTGGAGCATTCACAAAAGGTGGGGAAGGAAGCAAGAAGAGGATAGAAGATTTGGAAGGGTATGCAAGAGGCATCACATGGCATGGGGATGGTGTACAAGTGTAAGAGGGAGTATGCAAGAGGCACTGCATGAATTAGGAAGGATGAGAAAGAGGCAGAGGTGTGAAGATGAGATGGGACCCCAGGGCACCATCTGGGTTGGGGTGGGTTGCAAGGCTGCATAGCAGGTGTAGCATGGATTGAATGTGTGCATGGGAGGTCTGCATGAGTAGAGGAGTGTCAGAAGAGTGCCCAAGGTTGCATTAGAGGTGCTGTGCAGGACAGCAAGGGTGTGTGAGGGTTTGCAAGAGAGCCACAAGATTCAGAAAGGATTTGCAAGAGGTGCCACACAGGTTGTGGTAGGTGTACAAAGGTACATGAATGACCAGCACTACACTGATGCAGAGGGGCTGAGAGAATGTCCGCGGGTAGGGCAGACTTACCTTAATGACTTGTGATCTTCCTTGCTGGCTTTACCTGTAACTTTCTGAGGAAGCCAGTATGGAAGGTTGCAAATGGCAATCATGTGATCACAGGGTGCTTGGCAGTCAGTCATAGGTGCAAATGGGTTGCCAAGCCACCAGATCATGCTCACATGGTTCCCATGGTGCTGGCCAGAACTCATATTCAGCCATCCATTAAAATGAAAATGTTGCATTTGAGAAGGATTGTGTGATATGGGATACACATTCTTCTTTGTTGCTTGCCTTTGTCTCATACAGCAGTAATATATTTTTTCAAAAGACTAAAACTCCAATCATATCAAAGGTGGGTTGCAGCAGGTTCTAACCAGTTCTGGAGAACCAGTAGTGGAAATTCTGAGTAGTATGGAGAACTGGTAGTAAAATTCTGACTGGCCCCACGCCCATCTATTCTTTGCCTCCCAAGTTCCAGCTGATTGGGAGAAAATGGGGATTTTGCAGCAACCTTCTCCTGGAGTGTGGTGGGAATGGAAATTTTACAGTATCCTTCCCCACCCCTGATATATATACAATAAGAGAAGAAAGCAAATACTTAGCCTCTATGGGGAGGGAACATATGATAAGTGTGTGGCTAACTGATGAGGACCAATCAGTCTGAAATAGATCTATATTAGTCTCCCAACAGGCAGCAAAATGCTGGCTTGCTGTCTAAAGAAGCCTAGGATAGTGGATGTGATTTCACTGAACTATGACTAAAAATTTGGTTTACGTAGGAAAATACCTGGCTGAAGAGAAAAATACACACACACACACACACACACACACACACACGTGTGTGTGTGTATGACCTATATATATATATATATAGGTCTTTGGTTATTCAGGTCTTCTCCCATGTAAAATTGGAAGTGTCTTGGTGTCATTCGTCATCTTCAGGCTGGTGTCTTCAGCTTCGTGCTTCCAGGAGCAATGTGAGATCACAGCTGTTTCTTCCTTTTAACTGCTAGTGGGGGTGTGAACTGATTGGGTGGGAGCTTGGCTGTGTTCTGAATGGGTGGAGGTGTGTTCTGATTGGTTGGGGGCTTGCCTGTGCTTTGATTGGATGGGGTTTGGCTGTGCTCTGATTGGCTGGGGGTGTGTTCTGTTTGGGTGGGGGCTTGGTTGTGCTCGGGTTAGTCTGAGCAGGGGGATTTGAGCTGGTGAGCTGCGTTGCTGTTGTTTGGTTTTGTGTTCGTGGCCACGCTACCCCTTCATGGTGGGTGTCAGTCTGCTTCATGTATGGATTGGAGGGGTTTAAAGTGGCTAATGATGCAGCTGTGGTCTGGCTTCTGGTCCGTGGCCGTGCTTCATCATCAGTGTGGGTTTGAGACTGCTTTCTGCGTGGATATGTGGTGGTGACATCCTGTGTGGCTCTTGTGAGTGTGGGTCTGATGTCATTCCTTTTGTTAGGGACTCATTTGTCAATAAGGGCGGGTTTCCAAATGGCTGGTAGGTGGGAGATATCATCTCATTTATTCATGCTGGATTAGACTAAGACTAAGTCTCCCAATGGGCAGCAGAGGGTTTGCTGGCTGCCAGAAAAAAAGCCTAGAAACTAGTGGATTGTGATTTCATTCAACTAGGGCTGCATAAAAATCTTGGTTTACTTAGGAAGAACCTGGCTAAAGAGAAATACATACATGCATACATGCATACATGCATACATGCATACATGCATACATACATACATACAATCAGAAATTAGTTCCCAGTGAAATTATCTGAAAAACAAAATCAAAACAGGAGAGAACAATGCAAAGATTGTTGTTTGAATTTGTTTCCTCTGATTTCCTGCTCAATAGGACAAAAACACCTTACCCCCTTCCACCTTACTCCCTCCAAAATCAAGCTTTTCTTTGATGTTTTCCATTGTTAGCTTTGAATGTGTGTCTGGGTTTTGTCTGTGTGTCTATGTGAGTGTGTGTTTTTATCTAATTAATGTCCCTGTTTGCACTGGTAGCATGTGTCAGAAAAGCAAAAATCTCACAGGAACAGAAACTTGTGTCCAATTGGGTACGTTCCAATTCAAAATTTAATTTTAGATATGAAAGCTTGACAACAATGGACAAAATCTTCTGTGCTTGATAAATGATGGGGCTAAAATATATAGTTCCCATTATATTTCATTTCAAATAAGTTATATACAAAATAACTTTTCTTATTTCTTGTAAAATGCTCCCTTCCTCCCACACTCCCTCCCTGCCCTCCTCTCTTGTAATAGCCTGTAATCGTCAAATATGTACTGAGGCTGATGACATAACCTTACTGTAATTTTAAGAGTACATTACACTAGCAATTCTAACAGTTGGACAAATTATAATAATTAATGTTGCAGTATAAAGAAAAAAAACTATAAAATCACTTAGGAAAGGCTCCCATATTGCCAGCTGAAATCCATCACAGTTATTGCTGTAAAATTACTCAAGATAGCATTAGCCAAGTTTTGAAAATTATTCTATGGCATTAAAGAATAAAGGTAAAATAAGGTTAAAACATATTGGATGGAAATTTTGGATTGTAACAAGTTTATAATCATGATAGACAACACATCCTAAATTATGTGGTATCTGCCTTTCTTCTGTTAGATAAAGGTAGAAATTAAAAGAGACTTGCAATATTGCCATAGTCCTGTTTCATTTCCTAAATACTACTTGTATTTTTTTAAAAAAATCTTCTAAAAATAGATTATGTAAGGAAGTTTGCATAGAATACTTATGAAAATGCATACTCATTCTTCATATGCAAATTGAAGAAAGAAGCATAGATATAATCAAATTGAAAAAATGCATATTTTGGATGATGAAAAATACAAGTTCTTGCCTGTACAATGCATTCACACTTATTTGCAAGAAACATGAAATGTACATGTTTGTTTTCATATGTACATATCAACTCTATCAGTCAGCAACACTCAGATAGGGGCTTAGAAATGGATGGCTGAAGAACAGACTTGCTGATAGTTGTCTGAGTGGCTGGTAGCACTGGAATATGCACTGTGGGGAACAGCTGGTATAATGAATCTAGAGCATATCTGTATTATTTGAACACCAAATTAAGGGAAGTTACTGAAAAATTTGAGAAATAAGATGATAGGAAATTATGTGGGATTCTAGAAATAGTTAGACTAGCTCTAGTACATAGGACTACCTTCCTTCCTGTTTAAGCCATGTTTAAGTTTCAATGATTATAGTGAAATCTCTATTTTTACACTAGGAAATGTACTGTAGCATCAAGGCAAGATATACATCAACAGACAGACAGATTGACTGACTGACTGACTGATTGACTAAATCCAAGCTGAACAAAATTTGGGAAAAATGAAATGTTCACTGTAACTCAGAGGTGGGTTTCAGCAGGTTCTGACCAGTGTGGAGAACTGGTAGCGGAAATTTTAAGTAGTTCGGTAAATACTACCTCTGACTGGCCCTGCCCCCATCTATTCTCTTCTTCCTGAGTCCCAGCTGATTGGGAGGAAATGGGGATTTTGCAGTAACCTTCCGCTGGAGTGGGGAAGGAATGGAGATTTTACAGTATCCTTCCCCTGCCACACCGAACAAGCCATACCCACCAAGCCATACCATGCCCACCAAGCCATGCCCACAGAACCGGTAGTAAAAAAAAAAATTGATTTCCACCACTGCTGTAACTCCTCTTTATAATTTAACTGGCTACATTACAGAGATTATATGAAATCTTCTTTCCCTAAACTTTAGTTCATTATCACAGCAGACTTCCACCATCTTGTTAGACGAGTTCAATGTTTTGAATAATTTGTCAGTTCCCAGAACTTGGAAGCATCTCTAGGAATCTGAAATGCAATCTTTTCCTTTATTATTTTCAAACAGATGTCAATGCTTTGGGGGTACCTATTACATGTTACAGAGATACTTGTAAGGTTATATGCATTATAGAACCTTATGTTTTTTACATAGCCCTCACAATCTGCTCATAAATGTATTTTCTGCCTTCGTGCCTCATACATTTGGGGATTTCTTTTTTCATTTGGCTGCAGAATTCTTTTCTTTCTCAGGTAATTTGGCCTTTTCCCATCTGTAGAATTTAAAATTCACATGGGACTGAATGCTATTATATTTGGGAAGAAATAGGAGAAAACCAATAAACACTGCAGAAAATAAGCAAGGGGTTAGGTTAACTTGGCAGTAGAAATGTCACTATTGTCAATAGTGAAGCCATAAGGGTACTTGTGCCCTCAAGGAGTACAGAATGAAACAAAGCTACTGTACACCCACGTGCTATAAAGATCTAATCTACCTTTACTCATCAGTTCAATATTTCATACCTCCAATTTTTTATTAAAAAAAAATTATACAGTAATTAAGTAAAGGGCATGTTATGCACGCTTATTAAGAAAACATTGTAATTCTTTTCATTTTAAAGTTGGATTCAAGAACCGACAGGGATGTAGCAGTATTTCCAAGCACAGTTTTCTTCTTTCTCTTACCTTAAATCTGAAAAACAACCCATAACCCCACTTCCACCTTGCAATGCACTACTGAGATATGCTATTTTATACGGAAAGCCCACTTAATATCACTCCCCAGGAGAACAGATCATAGCATTCTCTCACTTCACTGATGTTGTATCTCGAGTCATGCCCTTGTGAACTTCAGAGGCCAAAAAAAGAGAGAAATTAAAAGTATTGACTCCTCCAATTCCTGTTCTAGAAAAAGTGGAAGAAACTCAGACATGCCCAATTAGTTTTCTTTGGTTGGCCCGGTGTCAGCCTCCCTACACGATGGATAGATATGAAATAGAACGGTAATTGTGTTTTGAGTTCAGACAAAAGCAACAGCATTTCAAATGTTCTGACTTGGCTGTGTTCTGTCAAAATAAAGTTGGAAATGGTTCAAAGGTTCTGTAAGAATAGGACTCACATGTTTGGTATGATGTGATGTAATATTAAACATATGAATTTTATTCATACAGAACATTAGAACCATTCCCAGCTTTGCTTGACAAAACACAGCCGACTCAAAATGTTTGAAATGCTGTTGTTTGACAGCCCCATGCAATATGGACAAGGGTGAACAGAATTCACACAGGCCATGATAGATGTACAGATTCTATAAGTGGGGGAAAATACCATCACCGAAATGTAACTGTGGGGTGGAAAAACAAACTATCCAACATATACTGTTAGAGTGCCAAAATAGACCCTTTAATGGAGACCTTTCCTGGCTGTGACAAATGAAGCAAAAAACTTGTAATCTAGACATTCTTTTATTATATTTTAGATTTTATATTTCATATTTTGTATTTCTATTCACTGTGTTTTTATCAAAATGTGATGTGAATGTGCCATATGATAAATAAATCACATGTTTAGTGTCTCAGCCTTAGAAAATAATGGGAACCCAGACTTCTTACCATTGTTCACTTACCCCTACCTAGTGTTGGAAAAAACATCCTTCTAGGTTCTGCTCCAAGTGGGGAAAAACACACTGGAGACATGGAGACTGCTTGGAAAGATGGTTTATTGGTGGTCAGGATCACCTGGCTTGAGTTCCTGAATAGAAAAGGGCAGATACAGGGAGTTTTCAGGTTTTTATGCTCTCTCTGGGGGCCCAAAAGAGTATCCTGATTGGTTGTCAGACTTCCAGGGGACGGGGGGGTCTCAGCTAGTCTTGCTGGCTGATGGTCACATGTGCTTCCCCAGTCACATGCTTCCCAGGTCACATGTGGTGAGTTTCTGCTGCTATTGTGTAGAGGGCTAATTCTATCTTGGTTGGACCTTTTGGCAATTCCTACTATAGCTCTGCCTGAAGGAGGTAGATCTTTTTTATGTAGAATAGACTGGCCCAGGTCTTAATAGCCTATTGACAAAGGGTGGGGGCAGGAAGATGGGAGCTGTTTCAAAACATGCTTATCTACTTCTCATCCAGGGAAATATAATATTCTGCATTTTTAATATTTCCCAAAATATTTCGTTCTCCTGGGAAAGAGGTGCGTGCTAACTTCCTACACTAGGATCACAAAAATTGATGGCAGATAGTTTAGGCTGATTGCTATCAGCTTTCCTAGGGGGCAGAAAATTTGGCAAAGGGCATTTAAAAATGCAGATATAAAACCAGGAACAATAGTAGCAGTTACCAAAAAAATCTGTGGTCCAAGAGATTTCTTAATACTGGAAGAGAACTTTTCAACATCTTGCTCAGCATTTCCATTTTACCCTCTGGCTCTTGAAGAAAGAATGTTAATCTTTCTAATCAACACTATTTAGTTACAGCTAGAGGTATATAAAGTATAGTCAATGTCAGATGATTCTATCAACTCCCCACTCCACCAATTTTCTACTCTAACTTTAGAATAGCTCTTCTCACTGGACATATTTTACTCTCACAACACTTTTCCAAATTTACCACAAAGGGTTCAAATTCCAGACAATCCAATTTCAAAATCAGTCCACTTTGGCAAGGAAATGGTTTTTATAGAAAGGATAAAACCTGATAAAATCAAAGGCTGTTTCAGTATGGAATGTGTTGACGATGCAACATTTTACATATCTTAAGTAACAAAGATTATTCTTTGCAGTTAGTAAAAGCCAGCCAGCCAGCCAGCCAAACCAGTAGAGAGCAAACAGAAATACAGATTTGTTCTGCATGACACATTTCTATCAATTTTGTTACCATTTTGTTTTCAAACAGTTTTTAAATGTTTTAAGTCAAGCAATATTGTTGTTTAGAGTTTTTTAAAACCCAGCTGCTCTCTACAGTATTGAAAACACTATATCACTTGTATTTTTCAGCATGTATAGCTACTTTTACCATCTAACACAACTCTTTTTGTATCACTTCCAAACTTTTTAAACAAATGATATCCTTCAAATATAATTTTCCAACCATAATCCTATTAAGTCTCCTGTTGACCTATTAAATCACATTCTGTATTTGTCTTTTGCTGTTGTTTCAAGATCATATAATGCATGGGTGTCAAATTCACCATGTCACACTGCCATCAAGTGCAATGCAATTTTTTTCTTTTCATGGAGCTGGAATGGGCTTGGCCTGTGGCAGTGGTTCTCCACAACCTGCTGGATTTCACCACTGACCCACGGGCCACCAGTTTGACATCCCTGATCTAATGCATTTCCCACACTTACCCTAAAGTGTTATTTCCCCCCATCTTTTTCCATGGATATAGTGAGAGTGACAGAATCACCTGAATCTTCAGATCTTTTCATATCCTTAGCTTTTGTGATGTCATAGTTGTGCTTGGTGGCATGTCTTCCCACATGGCATATCAGGAAAAAAAATCCTTGTCACTAGTATTAATAAGCCTCAATAAGAATTAATAAAGTAATTTTTTTAAGTGATCTATGTAGCTAGCAGACAGCTTGCTTCAAAAGCCTATACCTCCAAGCATAATTTCATCTTTTCCTTAAAATAGTTAGCTCCCAACTACTGTCACTTCCCTTTTTGTCTTTTTATAAAACATAATATTGCCATACAGAAGCAACATATATGCCCTTCTTTTTCTTTTAATTATTCTTAAATATATATTTTTTAATTGAAAGAGGTTTATACAGAAGCATAAAACAAAGGTTAAAGGAAAGAAAAATATATATAAAGGTAAAAGAAAAAGTGAGAAACTGAGGAAAAGAATGGGTGTTAAGAGTCCTGTCAGCCAAGGAAAGTTGTCTGGCATAGTCTCTGTCTTCTGGAACATTCTCCCTTCACTTATCGCGATGCGTTGTGGGCCCAATACTGGGTTCCCAAATGTCTTAAGAGCCCTGTTTCTTGACTGCATTGATAATTCTATTTGGTGCCATGTACAGTATATTTATTCTGTATTGTTTGAATCGTTTTTAATTTGTTTTTAATGTTCTATGATGTATGCTGCCCAAGGTCATTTGTTGAGATGGTCAGCTAAAGAAATCAAATAAATAAATAAAGGGGAAAGAAAAAACAAATCTAAACAAATTCTTCCACTCTTCTTTGACGAATGACAAACATGATTATTATTGTTTCTCTTCTCCCAAATTGCATATCAGGATTCCTTTCTTCCCAGACACAAACATTTAGTTAGTAAATCCTGAGATCATCAATTCAATTTGTCCATTTTTGTTCATTTTCAACAAAAAGTCCCTAGTTTCTTTCCCCCTTTTTGCATGTGAAATTGTTTACAAGTTGTTTCTATTTGATACAAATCCAGAGTGTGCCCAAGAAACCTTTATAGATCTCAGCACAAGACATATTTTATAGACAATAATAGGCAAACACAAAGGAATAGATTATTATGAGATACTATAATTTTGGCATAGGTAATATAAAATAAAATCAAGAGAAGAACTGATTGCAGAGTGATATAGTTGTTGATATTTTTCTTATTTATACTTATTATGGATTTGACCATAGCAAGATTGACTTTGAAATAGAATTGGATGAACATGGAATTGTTATAATGTATAAACTTTTTTTGAAATTTGAAATAGAAGAATAAGTGAAAAAATGTATAAAGCAATGGGCTTAAAAATTGGTTCTACTGTAAATACAGATGGAACAATGGGAAAATATGTGGTTGATAGTACTGAAATTTGCATTGTGATAATTTTAAAGAGAATGTTTATTAAAAAGATGCACCATCAATATATGTCACCAGAGGAATTATATAAAGGCACTTCAAATTTATGTTGGAAATATGATCAAGAAAGGATGGATACGTAAAGAAAGCTACAAAATTCTGGATTCCAATGCACACACTGATTTAGAAGATTTCAAAAATTAATACACACCTGAGAATAGAGGTTTTAATTTGGGGATTGATGGACAAACAGTTAGAAAAAATGGTCATCAAACTTCAACTTTGTATATAATAAGGTTAATAGATTCAGCACTACCCACAATGGAGAAATGATTGGTGAAGATAATGTAACTTCCTGAAATGGCCGAATTGACTTCTTTGATTTGAGAAAAAACAATGGCTATATTTGTTGCTGCCTGGAAACTCCTTATGTTTTTTTTGCCAAAAACTTATGATTTATTGTTTTGCTGATTAAACAGGAAAGTTTATAGAAAAAAGGAGAGTAATGTTGTAACGCTAGAGCAGTGATGGGTAACCTGTTCCAGACCGAGTGCCCAAAGTGGGTGCGCGCGCCTGAACCGCCAATATGTAATGTGCGTGTGGCCTCCACGCATGCATCCTGCCCCAAGAATGCACATGTAGCTCCCCACAATGCCCCGCCCCCTGAGCATGCATGCACAATCCCCTGCATGTGCCCCATCCACATGCATGTGCGTGCACCCTCTGCATGCATCCCTCCCCCTGAGCATGCGCAGCAGAGACCCAAAGACCAGCTGGCTGGTGGCATGTGCAGCGGAACTGAATTGGTATGACAGCTCACGTGCCATCAGAGAGGGCGCTCCATGCCACCTCTGCCATGCATGCCATAGGTTTGCCATCACTAGAGTCACAGTTAAATTTATGATTAGTTAAAAGAAAGTTGTTTCTATTTCAGCAGTGTGGAATGTCTTCTGTTTTTAGTTTTGGTTTTTATATTGTCACTTTTGTCCTCTCGGCTCACTCCTTTTTTTGATTATTTTGTTTATGTAGAGTTCTCCTGTTTGTCAATTCTATTTTAGTCTCTGTGTTGTTTGATTTGATCTGTTTTCATTCCTTTTTGGAATGCCTTCATGACCATTCAATGTTCCAGTCCCCTGACTTTTTCCTTTAAGCTCTACTGTCTTCCTTCCTTCCTTCCTTCCTTCCTTCCTTCCTTCCTTCCTTCCTTCCTTCCTTCCTTCCTTCCTTCCTTCCTTTCTTTCTTTCTTTCTTTCTTTCTTTCTTTCTTGGTTCAATTTATATCCCGCCCTTCTCCGGAGACTCAGGGCGGCTTACAATGTGTTAAGCAATAGCCTTCGTACTTTTGTATATACCTGCTTAGTAGGGCTTTTGGCCCACCCTAAGCGGTCTTCTTTTTTATACAAAGTCAGCTTATTGCCCCCACAATCCGGGTCCTCATTTTACCTACTTTGGAAGGATGGAAGGCTGAGTCAACCTTGAGCCTGGTGAGATTTGAACTTGCAGTAATTGCAGGCAGCTGGCAGCTAAGTGCTATTTAACAGCGCTTTAGTCCACTGCTCCACCAGGCTCCTGGTGCTTCCTTTAGTTGCAAGCAAATATATGTCAGGTTGTTGTCAGGCAGGAATACCAACAGGGTACAAGCACAGTAGGACATGATTACAGAGTTGTCTATTTATCTCCACTTTGTTTCTTAAGGCAGCAGCAATAGAAAAACTTTTTTTCCCCTTCTTCTTTGCTTCTTGGGATCTTGGGCTATCAAAATACATGCTTTGAGAGGAGGATTGTATTTAGAGACACCTCCATTAAATTCTTTGATCAAATCCAGTTCTGATACCACTCCCTGTTTGTTCTTGCAATTTGCTCACTTGAAAAAGGTGTAGTTTAGATTCCACCTACAGTTTTTACAGCAGCCTCTGCTTAGTCTACAAAAAGCAGTTGTTCAATTACATACAATGCGCAATCAGTAAGTCTCAGGACACATCTTTTTTCATCATAATCAATTCAAGAAATATTTTCTTATTCCCTGTACTGGTCAATCTCAGCTATATATTTTTCTATAATTTACAATCACAGTTGCTTTCAGCTCTGAGTTTCCCCATTGTTATTTCTTAAATCAGCCATCTTATTTTTGTCCAGTACCACTTGTGTTTCTTCGGCTTAATCCCACTTTTTCATTCATTTTTAAATATACATTTGAGTATTTATATTTTAAAATGTAATTTATTCCCCTAATACAGATTTTTCTTTTTAGTACTGCAATTGTCCCACTGATCACTGATTAAACATTAGAGCTTCCAATTTTCCCAGCTCTCTGCTAGTCCCAGACTAGCAGTTAGTTTTTAGGGAGGAACTGAACATGATATCCTTTCTGTCATTTTTAAAAAAAAAAAAAACACTTTTTTTATTGTGGGGAAAAATAATTTAGAATGAATCAAATATTGTTCTAAATTTTGCCCTTGGTCCTCTAGTTGTAACACCTCCACTGACATACTTACAATATGTCCTTAATTATTTTCCTTTCCTTTCCCATGGATGTGAGTTATTTGAAAGGAAGCAGAAATCTGAAATTAAATTTCCCATTTAAGGTCAACACTTCCTTCCTTCCTTCCTTCCTTCCTTCCTTCCTTCCTTCCTTCCTTCCTTCCTTCCTCCCTCCCTCCCTCCCTTCTTCTTTCAGCTAAAGAACAGATATACCCTATGGCTTCTTGGATGCTGCCAAGGTCTGGCCTTATTCTTTTTGTTTTGTTTTCACAAACTACTACAAAATGTAGTTTGATATATTTCTTGGACAAAGAACTATTTTTGAACAAAGATTGTGCTAACTTTTGAGTAGCACAATCACTCACGCATTACTCAGTTTTGACTTCTGCATTAATCCCCAAAGTATTGGTCTCATAAGCAGCTGACACTGCAATTCACAAAGATTAAATTTTTCAAGAATCTTTATTTCTTGGTATACAAAAATATTTACTGAGAATGATTCATGGAGTTGTAGCTTGTTACCTTGTTGTTTAATCAGATGTGGGTTTTTTATGAATTTTTGACAGTGTAAAGTAGCAAAGGTGCTTAGAATCACAATATAAACAAACAACCTGTAATATTTCAATTTGGAAAGTATATTTATAAGTTGCAAGAAGGAAATATGTCAATGCATGATTTTTGTATTGTAATCTAATTTTAAGCCAGTTTAGCTAGCCTTGCAGGAGAAAATAAGGAATAAGGAATAGTATATGCAATGATTCTTCCAAATATCTTGCGACATATTCTAATTTCCATTAAAAATAAATAAATTAGTGAAATAGCAACAGTGATGCAGTGTCAAAAAACAGTCCAACTGTTGTGCTAAAATTATAGGTAGATGGTTTATGTTAGCATAATCATTCATTGCTTATAAAACAGATCGATTTCATTTTCAAATTGTTTAAGAGATTTGTGGGCTTTGAATTGAGGATGAACACTTGTATGTTGTATGAACACAGTATTATGACTGTGCTTTTGCTATCAATTGAGCTAAGTTAGCATGGTCTGTGTCATAGGTTTAGCTCAATTGTTGAGCTAAGCTAGCATGGTCTGTGTCATAGGCTTAGCTCAATTGTTGCCCAATAAAGTCTGTACTGAGGACAAGGATATTCAACAGAGATAGAACCATCCAATTCACAGAAGGTAATGAAATGTGTCATAATAATTCCCTCTGAAAACACTCTTCGAAAAACATTTTTTTTCATTGACAACAAACAAAGTGACAAAAGGGAGCAGGTGTGAAATAGTCTTACCTAATAGACAGGCTTTAAAATCTCACTGAATTTTTTATGGGTATGTCAGCTACTTCTTCACTTTGCCCTGAAGGGGAGGAAGATGTAGATAAGATTACAGCATTTATAAGGATGCTGATCATTATAACCTTAATCATAATAATTGGCACTGGTATGTTTTCAAACTCCCAAGCCAGCCTGAAGAATTAACTTTGATATATGGAATGTAACAGATGCTTTGGTAATATAAAACATTGATTTCTAACTTCCTGCCCTCATTTTAAGTCATGTTTCCTCCCTGTTCTTCAGTTACATAAAGCTCTCTCTCCCTTCCTCCCTCCCTCCCTCCCTCCTGCCCTCTCTCTGTGTGAAGACTATCCTAAGTGAAGTTGCTCAATCCAAAACACTAGAAATTCCCTCTTCTGGTAGGATAGTCCAACTTTATTTGATTTTTATCAAAAACAAGAGCAGGAACAATGAAATTTTGTCATATTATAATCTAATGTGGGGAAATTAGAAAGAAGGTTTTGCTTTTCATTGCAACAGAATGACATTTTTTTCCAGACAAGATAGTGGTGTATGCAGATCTCTTACACTAAATTTGATACAAGAAGAATAGAATATATCACTTCATCCAGAAGTAATCTTCCAGACAATCTACCGCTTATCTCTTTTTCTGGTATTTAACTCATGGTCAATGATGCTATGCAGGTTGGTATGTCATTTTTTCAGGTTTTGAGCCCTAGCAGTAATAGCAGATGATCTCACCAAGATTTCCGAACCAGAATTTAGCTGTTGTGATCACACACAAAAAAAGGCCCTTGGTAGAGGCCCCTTCTCTATGGAACGTCATTCCCTCCAAAATTCGTTTGGCCCCTACTCAGCAGCTTTTCTAAAATGACCTAAAAACATTATTCCATCAATAAGTCTGGGGATCACGAATGAAGATTGAACTGATCAGATTTGATTGAATTATTGCTGCCATGGGGGTGGAGTGGAATTTTTTAATGAGTTTTTATTATGTGGTGGATTTTTTAATTGTTGTAAGCTTCCCACAGTTGCCTATGTTTGAATTGGGTGACTATTTAAATTTGTTAAACAAATAAATATATCAGTCATAAATCAAAGGAGGGTTTTGTACAAAACTGCCCTAAAGTATGAATTAATTATTTATTTTGAAAAGATTTCAAAAGTATTTACTACTGAGAAATCTTCACAACTATTATCTAAATATCTTTTCACTCCAAATGTTACCAGCTCAAACACAAGTTTTCCTTAGCAAAATGTATTTTCTTATAAACTGTTGAATTACAATCTCTTTCATAACTTTGTTTTTTCCTGTTGAACCAAAGCATCTCCTATAACTAAAATTATCAGTCTGAGATTTCCCCCACCCCTTATATCTTTGGATATGTTGGAAAGAAGATAATATCATTGATGAGATCCTATTACAGCATGACTCAAACTTCCCCATTTTATATTGCCTGTGATGTTGTAATGCAAATTCAAAAGAGCATAGCATATGTTTCAGCATCTTTACATCATTGTGGCTATTTGCACAGTGAAAATGGTGAGGTATGTCCTCAATTCTTATTGCATTCAACTTGAAGCAAAATAAAACCCCTTGAATTGAACTAGCTGTTTCTGTGTACAAATAAAAAGGTTTGGTTGAAGCATTTCTGTTGCTTTAGCATTTTTATATCTTGATATTATCTTCCTGGTTCCTAGTACCACCAGTTTCAGGAAGAAGGGCTACTTAATAAAGAAGCAGAAAACTTTGAAACATGAGTTAAATTAACTTCTGAAATATCAAATCAATTGAAACCCTTCAGGAAACTGGCATTTGGTATATGCAAGGGAACGCTGTTCTAGTAGAAATTTGCTTTTCTTACCCTTAGAAATAAGTCTGCTTTTGTGATTGATTTGTTTTCTTGAATGTTTTTCATACGAAACCCTGGATTGAAGGTTGATAGGTTTTTCCCCTCCTTCCAAATAGCTATTTTAATTCCAGATTTGACTTCTTTGAACGCTTTCATGAATATACGTAAAAGGAGATTTTTTTTAGAATATGTTGCTTGACGTAACCCCACTGAACTCAAGGAAGCTACAAAGATTTCTATCAAGACAAAAAGCTTGTTTCAATTTTTCTTAATACATTAGAAATCGTCAGTTGACATATGTCTTTAATCTGCTTTAGGGTTCATATAGATTTCATCACATTGTGCTGTTCAATCCTGTTTATATTTTGAATTGTAATTCCACATAAGGTAGATAACTAACATAACAGTATACATTTTTTTCTCTCAAAGTAAGAAACATGAAAGATTTTAAATATCTATTTTCTTGTCCTCTAACTTTTAAAAAGTACAATATACATACTGTATGTTTAAATATGAAGATATTGAAGGTATAATTTGCTTGTGGTTTACCCCTTTAAATCATGACAACTTTTCAACTGTTCTGGGATTTTTTTCAGAAGCACCCTTCTTCATCAGGACTTGTGAAATGATCATTGCTTTACCATAGGAAGCCCATTAAGGCTTTCATTATTCCAAATGGGCAAACACTTCTGGTAATCCTTTACCTTTACGCTGGAGAGCTCAATCAAATAAATAGCAGCTTTTGCAAATATTTGCATGTTCAACATGAATATCTACACCAGTAAAGTCATGCCATCTTCCACAGGAGCTGTGACCCTCATAATGCCCATGAAGACTGACTGTTTGCACAGCTGTAGATGAAGACTTTCTTGCTGCAAACATTCACACTCAGCATGAGAGACCATATACTGGCCAAGGTCATTAAAACAAGATTAGTAGGAGGCATATCTGTTTGGGGCAGTGCAAAATGGAGTTATGCCAAGTGTTTTTATATTGGGTACTACAGATAATGAGTGGTCCATGGGTGAGTCCACCAGAAAATGCTGAGAGAGAATTAATTTAATAAAAATAAATTTCTCCCTCTTCCCTCCCTCCCTCCTCTCTCTCTCTCCAAACTAAAAGAGAGATGAGAGGGAGAGAGGGAGAGGGAGAGGGAGAGGGAGAGAACAAAGTAGACATGCTAGCAGAGAACATTAAGAATGAAACTGCCTTTACCCTCCTTAGCATAAGGACTGGTGGAATCTCGAATAATAAAGAAATAAACAAACAAGCAAATTGTGCACAGGCTGCCAACAATAAAAATAGTGCATACAAAAATGCATGCTTTTTTTTTAAATGAAAGTGAACAAGATACAGCTATTCCTCTAATAAAGAAGAGCAAAATAGTATTTTGCCTGGGAGCACTGAAGTCAATCAAGAAGATCACAGTCTCTCCAAGAAAGCATCTCTAAATTCATCTCTTTAGGATATAGACTTTTCCTTCAGGTTTTAGGGAAGACACTTAACCCTACCCAGTCCTCAGGAGGGTCAGAGTCAAATATGTCATTTTGATCTGTCAACTGTGTATAGAAATAGCCATCTAGATACCCCCTAGATACTGTGGATATTGGCTAGTCTGCTTTCTCAGTTGTGATTTTGCTGGAAGCGCAAAAAACAAAACAAAACACAATGCCTTGTTTTTAACATTGACTCAGGCAGCACAATGTCTTGAGATAACCTTATTCAAATTACAGTAATTTCAATAGCAAAATAATGGGAAAGTATCTCTTCTGTGAGGAGGAAAATTGAACCTGAGCTCACACAAGCCAATGCAATTTCAAAGACATTAAAGCCTTCCAGTGTTTTCTTTAAGAATGTAAAGTAAAATGAGCCAGTATTTTTAGAATATTGTACTTTTCCATTTTTTGTAATCTTCCTCCCTCCCTTATTAACCACACTGGAGGTCTTCACATAACTGTGTTCATCCTTGTCATTTCCTGACCCAGATGGAAATGCCACAAATATTTCAATATGTCAAAGTTTAACAAAAGAGAGAAAACCTTAAGAATATTTGTATCACCAGACTCTGAGGGAGACAACTCAAAATAAAATTTTCTCATGCTGCATGCTCTATGCATCCCTATATCCCTATATATAGCCAATATATCAACGACCTTCCAGGGTTAAATAATGACCCTAAAGTACATATTCCTGAGGTACATAATGCACAGCTTTATGTCTTGTTTTATGCTGGCTCTCACATGCACATCAGTGGTGATTTTCTACCGGTTCGCTCTGGTTCCCATGAACCAGTAGTGGTGGCAGCGGGAAGCTCCACCTATCCTCCTGGACATTATCACAGATGCTCTGTGCATGCGCAGAAGTGCCACGCACAAGTCTGCACTCCTGGTTCTAAACTAGTAGCGAAGGTAAGAGAAATCCACTACTGAGGCACATGTTGGCCTGCAGAGAGACTGAGAAATAGATTTATCTCCTATTATCTGACTTTAACCATTTGGTGTTAGCCTACAGCATCAGTGCTATATACCAAAGAGAAAGATTATCTATCATTCACTCACACATTGCTTATGTGTCAATAAAAAGCTCATCCGCTCAGTGCGATGCAACCTAGATTTGACCCAAGAAAGAGCTGTGTGTCATGGATGGGACATGATTATTTTGTCTAATGAAGAAGATAATGGATTTCGTTCCACCAAAACACTTTGCATCACCTGAAAGCCCTTCTGTGTGGAGAAGAAAGCATTACCTCTCACCTAGATCTAAATAAGAGGAACCTCTGGGAAGTTTCTCTTCAAGTCCATATGCGGAAGTCTGGATTGTTTCACAAAAGAACTTTGAAGGATGCTGCTCTCAAATCTTCATCAAAACAAAGCAATTTACCCAGTGGTAAAATCTGAACAAGTTTACTACTGGTTCGCTGGCTGTGCATGTGCACTGCTTATGTGCATGTGCAATGTACACCACCAAAGGAGGCGTGGGGTAAGCAGAACAGCATGGGGGATGATCACCTGTGGCACATGATTATTATTATTTTTTATTATTTTTAAAAACATTTTTTACAACCTATTCGGCCGAATAGGTTGTAAAAAAAAATACTTTTAAAAGTTTTTTAAAAAGGCTCTGGTGATTGCACGGCTCAGCTGGGATCGTCAGAGCTTTTTTTTTTTTTACCTTTTAAAAGCATTTTTTAAAAGAAGTGGCAAGCAGGTGACCGGGCAATTGGGTGGGCATGGGCGGGGGGCAGGGATTTTTGCTACCGGTTCGCTGAACCACCTGCCCCCATCGTTACTGGATCAACTGATCCGGTCTGAACTGGGAGCATTTCACCCCTGAACTTACCTTTCAAGGGTTTGTATCATCCTAATTCATTACAAACCCTCTTCACAGGCCCCTGTTGATGGAAAAGGAAGTTCCTCCTTCAAAATCCTACTCTAAGTAGCTTAAATATTGTAACAGTACAGATCAGACATGACAATGATCACTAATAGTTACATAGGAAGTAACCAGCTTCACGTATGCTAGTTAAGGTCCTTGGGATGCATGTGTTTTAGCATTAGAATCATTTGTTTGTATCTCCAACAAAAAGCAAAAAGCAAAAAGATGATCCCATGATGAGCAATGCGATGCACTTGTGTGTTCTTGACTCCTATTTGACACTGTACTACACATCCCTGAATTATGAAATATTTAAGCTGACAGATCTAATGTAGCGATGGAGAGAAATGTCCAAAGGCACCTTTGTTTTCAGCAATAGGTCACCTTACACCTTGCATTTCAGTGTGATACTTTCCCCATTACTTCTTCCACAGATAGTTCCAATAATGCTTTTAAGTCAGTTTTCTTGCCCAGCAGACAGAAAATACTTCTATCTTATTTCATTAAAAAGCAAAACAAAAACCAATCAGTCCATAGAACTGATGGTTTTCTCTCAATCTGCAACTATATTTTTGATCCATCATAGACAAATGGCAATAATGATTGAAGCAAGAGATGTGTCATTTGAAATGGAGTTTAAATTGGGTTGGATGATGAGTAAAAGAGTAAATGTGGATGAACTTCATTCACTTGTAGTTTTACCCTTTTAAGCCACATCTGACTTTTGAATCCCTTGATTTGGGATTCAAACACAGACACAGACACTTGGGAGAAAATATAACTGGACAAATGACCTGAAAATTTTTATCAATTAATAGATATATGAAGTCCAGATAAATTTTATATGCATTTTAAAGTAATGATGTAGACTTAGGATACAATGAATTGAATATTGGAAAAATGAGAAACCGTGAAGTCACACTGAACTTTTCCTCCTATCACAAGTTAAAATCAAATAACAAAAAACTTAATTCTATAAAAAGAGAAAGTTTAAAGACATTACAATGGCTTAGAACAGGGGTCATCAACCTTTTGTGACCTCAGGGACCACTAAATTCATAATTTTAAATCCCGTGGACCACTAATATGATTTTTTAAAAAAGATAAATAGTAATTAGTACAATATAAAAAAATGCAAATAATTTTTCTGGGACCACCAACATTTTCTAATGGACCAGCAGTGGTCCATGGACCACCAGTTGATGACCGCTGTTTTAGAAAGCATATACAAAGGATTCTCTCTCCCTCCCTCCCTCTCTCCCCAGTGTATTAATTTTAAAGAATTGAGCAAAATAGTAGGCAGATAGCTCCCTACTTCATCATGGGATCTGAATGATGTTCTTCATCCCTGAAGTTTATGGATAGTTAATGATTTCAAACAATATAGGTCATGTTTATTAAAGTTTCAGGATCCGCCAGGCAATCTAATATTTCAGAACTATATAACGAAGTTTAAACTATAAAACAAAACCTCTCATTCTCCTAATGGAATGTCTCAATTGCTAATTATGTTTTCTAACATCACCAATTAACGCTTCCCCATCTTCTGCATTATAGCCCTCTCTGAAGCATTTGTAAAATATTATCATATTCTTCCTATTAAGAATCCTTTTTCCCTAGGCTAAACCAAACCTTATATACAGGTCTACTAAAGTGTTAAAGTCCTTGAAGTGAACTTAAAATAATGTTTCTTAAACCAGATAGATTATTTCATCTTTCAGGTGGAGAATAAAGCCACATTATATGTAATACAAAAAGAAAAAGAGGTTCAGGGGAAAATACAATGTTGAAATATTTTCTTACATAACATGACAGGAAAAAATAATGAAGGATATAGGTTCTTAATTTTAAAAAGGAAATTGCTTTTCATTTTGCTTTTCTATCTTCTAGAAACCCTTTATTTTTAATAAACAACCCTAGTAAACTTCACTTCCCATCTCTGAATTTCAAATAACCCTCCCCCGATTGAAATGGTACCAAGAATCCCAGATAAATTTTATATGAGAACTAGGGAAACAATTGCAAATCAAAATTGAGCATGAAAAACATGTTGCATTCCCCCTCCCCCAAGCTTTATATGGTTACTATTCAAACCATATGCTTCATTACTTGGTTTAGTTTCCTTGGTACTACTTTTGATTTAATCTGAACCAAGACTAGAGAAATTTCAATATATACAGTATCTACTCTGCTACAGAAGCCAAATATTCACTATACAGTAACTCAATTAGCTTATAAAGATATAATAATTAAAATGTGCTTATGTTTCACAAGTCACAAATGCCAGTGTACTTTACACTTAATTATAAAATATACTGAGATATGCAATTATATACATTATTACTAATTAAAAAAAAAAACACTCAGCTCTTGGATTAACATCATAAAGGGAAGGGAAAAAATAAGGACTACAGACTCTTGGTGTATCTCAGAATGAATAACAAAGGAGAAAGAATGGTATGTAGAATATATAATTGTGAACATTTCCCTTTTTCATTTGCTTAATTGTTACTGTAAAGCATACTTTTTCATCCTTCTTGCGGATTATGAATAATTCAGAATACTAAGAAATTAGAAGGCTATTATGAAAAGAATTAATAATATTTATTGTGAAGGAGAACATTTTTTCTCAGATCTTTTCTGGACAGCACCATTCCTAGTCAATTCACAGCAACTTGAAGCAGGCCTGCTGATTGTTTTGATGACCTTGGAATTCAAGGATAGTGAGCCAATTGTGCTTTCCCTACAGGTATCCAAGAGGACTCTACAAAGAAAATTGTTCAATTAGTTCCTCTTTCAAATTATTGCTGTCCTGAAGCAATGAAGAAAACAAAACAAAACCTTCATCTCCATTTCACTTGAAAAAACTGGTTATGTCATATGATAACATTATTATTAATAATATTGGAGTACTTGTGGTGAAATTGTCTGGTTAGCAAACCAAGTCATCATTCTTCCTGTGTTGAACATCTTAAAGCTCTGAAGAGAGTATGTTACCATGTTTTCAGTTGTTATTTTTTTTCCTGCAATGGGAAAAAAAAGTGTGGAAAGTATGCAACCACACTTACAGGTCACAAAAGTAGGAGCCAAGGGGGACTTCCTGTGGCGTCTCCTTCATTGTTGGCTGCCTCCTTAAGACAGCCGGCCTCCCGGCGCGTTAAGAGCCGTCACACAGCAGGCAGGTGGCTCGTAAAACCCTCTCCTTAATTAAGGGAGAGGGGAGAGCTTCTGGGGAGGAGGTTGAGCCATCTGAGTCACCCCAGGAACTTCTCCCTTGTCCTGGGGAAGGCTCAGAGCGATGGCTCCCTATCCACCCCCAGAGTATGCTCCGCGCCGAGAGGGATCTCCGCTAATTAGTTAATTAGCGGAGCCAGACGTCGTGAGCAACACCACGACTGAATTGACAACAGAAAAGAAGCTGAATAAGAAAGAAGGCAAGTCTAATGCAAGTATGATCTTTTTTTTACTGATTTTTTTGGAGGAAGGAAAAGAAAAGGGAAGGAGAGGATGAAGAGTGAAAGTGCTTTTAAGATGGCGACGGGCTCTGTTGGAAGAAAAATGAGAGCGGAAAGTGAAAGCAGTGTTTTGTGCTGAGAGATTTTAAAAGAAACATTTTTATATTAAGAAGAATTAAAGAAACAAAGGTTGATTTAAATAGATTTAAAAAGCTGAGGTTCGAAATCAGAACATACAGAACGATATCATTATGCTTCAAATTAAAACTATGGAATCAGCAATTAGATTAAGAGGTATAAGAGAAAATAAGAGAGAAAACTTAAGATCAATTTGTGCAAAGGTTTTTGCTGAATTACTAAAGCTAGAAGATGAGATAATTCTTGGCTGTATAGAGAAAGCCTACAGAGCCAACTCACGTGTAGCTAAACAAAGGAATTTGCCCAGAGACGTTGTTGTTTACTTTACTGATAGAAGATTGAGAGATGATATCTTACAAAAGTCCTACTCTGCCAGAGTGCAAGTAGAAGGTATACAAATTAATATTTTTAAAGAGTTACCACCGAAGGTCTTAAAGGACAGAAAAGAATTTGCTTTTTTGATTAAGGAATTGAAGAGAAGTAATATCCCATTCAGATGGGACTTACCGGTTGGCATAATTTTTAGATACCATGGTGTGAGATATTGTTTGAATACTATTGAAAAAGCGGAATATTTTTATAAAAATATCTTTAAGGGAGCCCCGGAATATGTTAAGAATAAGAAACAAGAAAGAGAGTCTGCAAAAGGTAAACAGAAGGAAGAGATTCAAAGAATGTTAAAAGAAAAAGGAGTACAAGGCGGTTCTTCAGAGGATCCTATTATGGACCTTTCAGATGAAAAAATTGAACATCCCAGTGAATCTAGAGCAGGAGCACTGGACCTTGAACTGCTGGAGCAAGATTTAAAAAATATTACAATCTGAGATGAACAGCAGCAGAGGTCCAACGCTCCTCAAGAATTGGGTGGCGATGTTAAACAACAGGAAATAGAAGTTAATGAGGAAACTCGAGTGGAATATACTGTTGAGTGTCGTGAATTGCTTCAGCAGTTACAGCTGTTATCAGAAAGTATTGAAAGTTTTGGAAATAGGTTATAAAATTTTTAAAGTTTATACTGAGTTGGATTCATGGATTATAAAGAGTTCATCCTGAGTTGGAGACTCATAAAAATTTTATTATCCTGAATTGGATTTAACATCCTGAGTAAGTTTAACAGATTGCTGCAATAGTAGCAGTGATCTGTGATTACCCTATTATAGGTTTTTTTTTTTGAATTTATCATCTAGGAGAAAAGAATGGAAATGAAAACATCTTACAACCAGAAGGAACGAACAACAAAGGGTGACAGGATTTGAAAGAGCTTTAAAAGAACATCTGGGAATGCAGTTTCTAGAATTTTTTTTTCTTTTTTTCTTTCAAGGCTTGGAGGAGCTGCATTGGGTTTTTTCTTGGTGGAATAGAATAAGCTAGTTTGAATGATTCTACTTAGAGGAGTGAATATTTTCGTGGTTGGATATTATCTATATAAAGTCACACGGGGGGTTTATGTGGAATGCTTTATTTTGCTGATGGGGGCAGATAGAAGATGAAGCTTATTGGAATTGGATATATGTGGAGAAAGAATATTTAACTTCAATCAAGATGAAGAGAAGATTGAAATTTGGATTATGGAAATAGAAAAATTTCTTTTTGGATGTAATTGTATGATTATAATAATATATGCATAATTATATTATATTGCATGTTTTATGTTTTTTTTTTTTTGCTTTTTAATTAAGGGGAGTAGTTGGGATCAAATTATTTGATATTATTTGATATGAATATGCAGGTTATATTATGTTTTATTAGATGGGGGATTGAGTTTGGCATATGATTAGTAATGTTAATACTAATGGTTCACAGAAAGGTATAAATTTTTTTAAAATTGGCTTAAATATTATAATGGTTATTATTTTGGGGTGGTTTTTTTACTATAATCTTGCTAATTTTAGATAAATATTAATATCTATGGGGTTTTTTTAAATTATTTTCTTTCTTTTCTCTTCCTCCAAAACTTTTTTTCTCAATTTAGAATTTGAATACATAATAGTTTTTGCTTTTCCTCTTGTTATAAATTTTTGCTGTTTTTCTTTAAAAAATGTGTAGCGGAAGTCAGGGGAGGGATGGGGAGGGAAGGGGTGAGGGTGGGGGTAGGTTGGGGGGGATGGGAAGGTGGGGGTGGGGTGGGGGGGAAAAGGGAAAAAACTTTTGTATTGTAAAACTTTTTCAATTAAAAAAAAAGTAGGAGCCAAGGGGAGTTGCTAATTCCAAACGAAGGGCACAGTTTTCTAGATTGTGGAAAATAGAAGCTGTTATAAAGGTGCTTCAATCCTGTAAATGAGAACACTTGTAGCTCTGGGTTGAAATGAGGGGTCCTTGAACTTGGTTGTTTTCTTGTAGAAAACTATTAGTTATGGGATAATGATCACAGCTTATAATAAAGATGTTTGTAATTTCAATATCCTTCCTTCCTTCCTTCCTTCCTTCCTTCCTTCCTTCCTTCCTTCCTTCCTTCCTTCCTTCCTTCCTCCCTCCCTCCCTCCCTCCCTCCCTCCCTTCCCTTCCCTTCCCTTCCCTTCCCTTCCCTTTCATTATCCAAACAAGGTAACATGATGCACATTAATAAGGAGTGGGCTTTGCTCTCAGTTTATATTCTAATGACTTGCCTTGTCAAGAAACTGCCAAACAAACCAACAGTAAGCAACCCAATTAAAGAACTAAGACTACCACCAGCAGCACTGACAAGGCAAGCAAGTAGAACATAAATTGAGAGCAAACCTTACTCCTTACTAGCACTGATGATGAAGCTCAGAGAGCACCAAGGACTCCTCATGCTTCAATTGTCATTTCCACTTTATTGGTGAGACCAAAAAAGCCTCAGTGCCCACTCTATCTCTACTCTAATCAAAAGGGAATTTTTAAAATAAACAACAACAATAAATTTATCACTTTTATGTTAGGTCCACATTTCCTGTTAGGAGGCTCAAGTTTGGAAGCTCAGAGGAGGCCTGACACCATATTTTCCCTGTACATTTGAGGAATTGCATTGTTTCTGTGTATTACAAATTTCCCTTCTCCTTCCAATGGAGAATTGGACCACTAAGTCAATGAAATTTAATTATTGGATTTGGGGCATTTTTGGTGGAAGAAGCTATTGTGGAAGTGGAATTAAATCTGTTCAATTAACATGATATCACAAATCATTGGTTATAGGCTAATGATCACAGCTTATAATGAATTAAGATATTTGTAATTTCAATATCCTTCCTTCCTTCCTTCCTTCCTTCCTTCCTTCCTTCCTTCCTTCCTTCCCTTCCCTTCCCTTCCCTTCCCTTCCCTTCCCTTCCCTTCGCTTCCCTTGCATAAATACTGTAGTAGTTTTCTTCAATATAGAAGAAATGAGTTTCCATGGGAACTCCGTTTTTACCTGACAGTTTTCAAAACTATTCTTAGCTTTCCAGGTGACATTTTAGCAATCCCTAAGGTACCAATATTGCAAGTGGACATGAAGCATATGACCCGTAAGTGACCAGAAACCACCCAAGACCAACTCTGCCTGTTCTTTTGACATTCATGCATTTCTGAAAGTTTACCAGTGAGTTCACTGAAAAAAGGCCAGAAGCATCCGCCCCGCCCCCGCTAAACGAGCCTCTGGCATGTCTGATTTGAACCATATGTGACTCCAGCACAAAGAAAATGAGCCTCAGCATAAGACATAATCATTTCCCCGTACACTTGAGGAATTGCACTGCTTCTGTGTATTTCAAATTTGCAAGCAATTTCCCTGCTGCCATCCAAGGCTGTCTTGCAAACTGCTGGCAACTAATTGAGAGAAGAGCCAGGGAACATCTCTGAAATGCATGAATGGGTGATTCTCGCTCACTTGATGTTTTTTCTTTAGCAGGTGTTATCTGATGGTGTTATTGGGCTTTGAGAAAGGTTAAGAAGGATTTTGCTATCATTCTCTTCTGCAATTATTGAATATTTCACAGATTTTTCCCTATGATATGTATGTGGAGGATCGATTCCCGCCCCCCGCCCCCTATATGGAAACTGGAAGATACTTTCCTTTTTCTCCTTTTGTTTGCAATTGTCAGATAAAGGGGGAATTTGAAACAAAGGCTCAATAGGAACGTGTCAACAGGGAGACTGTTTAACAGCATAAAAAAAAGAAAAACAAAAACAAAGGCTAAGAGTAAACACACCGATGATTCTCAAGTCTTACGTTAAAATTCTAAGAACATGTGCTTATCTGATCTGACTTCAAACCCTAATATATGGTTTGGGGTTTGTTCTTTTTCTTAACAGCAAAAGGACTGATGCAAAGAAGAACCATTCCAGCAGGCTTTATGACTTTCAGCACAATCTTCTCACCCACATACCCACCTCAATACGAAGCACAGACACTTTGTAATATTTGTTCATTTCTTTGCAAAACATTTCTGATCAGTCTAGACGTAGGAAATAAAGAGTAATGGAGTGAGTAGGACAAGGAAAATGGCTTTCATATTTGTACTTTGTCGGGGCCAACTTCCTCTATCAGCCACCTAAGAGGGCGTGAAAGAAGATCTGCTATCAGAGATGAGCAAAATGTTTCAATCTTGAAATATTCCAGACTGAAAGCCAGTCGTCTGATTATTCCAAACTGAAACCAAAGCCAGCATTTTTTAAAGAAACTGGAACAAAACATGTTGTGGAAAAACTCTCAGGCTTGTCCCGACTTGAATATTACTCCATTTCTGAAGTGAAAGGATTATTTTTACTAAAGTCAAGCAGCTACAGCATAAGTAAAACTGTAATGAATATTCCCCTATAAAGCCTGCAATTTTCCCTCTTCCCAGACCCACCCATCATTGACCACTCTTTCAATGTCCAATGATATTTGAACTAGATATTTTGGGAACTGCTTTGAGGTGTGGCATCTCTTTGGTGGAGTTTCACATTCCATTTTCTTGGCTCTGTCCTTGATCGGCTAGTCTGTACTGGATTGACACCTCTGGTTGCTGTCACTCTGTCATTCCCCTCCTACTCTTTACTTCTCCATTTTCCCCCACCCCTTGCATTTTATGGCAGGATGCCAGTGAAGCAAAGTATGCTGAAGATGACAGACCTGGTGAAAACAAAACTTTACCATTTTGAATGTTAAAGTTGTTGAATGCTCTTTCCAGTGCTCTGGCTCTTTGGAGTGTTGTGATTAGGCAGTTGTTTTGTGGCGTGTGATTCACTTGCTCTCCCCCTCCCTTTTTTTCAAAATTTCTCAGTAAAGATACTAATTCATAATGAATGGAGTGAAGAAATGGAGCACTCTGTAGTGACTTCACATGCAGGGCCCATGCAGTTAAGGTAGGACTTGCAACACTGCAATCCAAGCCCTGAGCCATTTGAACACACATAAGTATCATACCCTCATAAAAAGAAAAGGGGCTTTGAATGGTTATGCCATGACAGCCATCAGTCCTGTCTTGATAACATCCTGCACATTGACAGTAAAGCAGCATATGGTCATTTGGGAAAAGACTGATCACACACATATTAATAACACATTAAGACAGTCTGGTATTATCAGAATGGTGGTAAATTCTTACTTGTAAAGCAGAAATTATGTGTTGACATAGAATATATCAAATCCTTTTCAGGGTATGGTTTAACCCTCTCAAATTTCTATTTATAGTTACAAACCTATTCTCTTGAAGAATTGGGCTGGATTTGACAAAGCCGATACATATCCTTTACACTATCAATAGCAATAGCACTTATTGTCAACTCGGAAGTGAACCTGGCTAAAGCCATCTTGTACTGCCTCCTAGTTGCCATGAAGCCCAGAGAGGGGGAAGGAGGGGGCAGGGAGTAGATAGCTGGCTACAGTCAAAAGGAAAAGTTTTCCTGTGGGAACCAAGGTCACTGAAACAGGTAGCTGTTGAAAGAGGAGAGGAGCCCACCATCCATCTTCATTGGACAATGTGACCTGGAAGGGGGGAGTTTTACTCTTTTAATTAAATGAAAACTGTGGGAACCATTAGGATTGGTTTTCACTAGCTGTGACGATATGATGTATCTGATAAACATGTTCTTTGAGGAACCTACCTGCCTTGGAGTTCTGCTTTCAATGGGTGCATTACTCAGGATGTTGACACTTCATAGTGTACACTACTTCATAGTGCTTTATAGCCCTCTCTAAGCAATTTACAGAGTCAGCATATTGCCCCCAACAATCTGGGTCCTCATTTTACTGGCCTTGGAAGAATGGAAGACTGAGTCAACCTTGAGTTGGTCAGGATTGAACTTTTGGCAATTGGCAGAGTTAGCCTGCAATGCTGTATTCTAACCACTGTGCCATCAGGTAACGCTGTAGGCAATATTTATCCTGAATTCAGATAGGATCTTTCTATTGAAGCTATATGTGAAGGATTGTACATACACACACATACACACACACACCAGATACAAACATACACCACTTATCCTGTGCTAATGTTTAATGGTATTCCTCCTTTGGTCAGTACAATCCAAGCAGCTGTTCCTTGCCAATCCATTTTTCATCACTACCTGTTGTCTGTTCTTTTACTTGCATTAAAAGACATTTTGGACTATACTTTCATTGCACAGGAGTGCTTCTTTTTTTCCTTCCAGACCTGAATCAGGTCAACTACAAAACATCAGCAAAGTTACAAGGTGACAGATGAGGTTGCCTTGGGAAATGGCCAGTCATAGAAGTATACAGGTGGGGAAATGTCAACTAATTTTATAGAGGAGGCTAGAAGGGAGGGAGGGAGAGAGGGAGGGAGGGAGGGAGGGAGGGAGGGAGAGAGAGAGAAGAAAGAAAGAAAGAAAGAAAGAAAGAAAGAAAGAAAGAAAGAAAGAAAGAAAGAAAGAAAGAAAGAAAGAAAGCTGTGCAATTTTCTGACATGGATTTGAAAAATAATCAGACAAATATGTTCAATCTAACAGCTAATCTTTGGGAATCAAGCTGACATAAAATTATCTTTGAAAAATGCTGATGAGAGAAAGGATTTTGCTTCCAGCTTATTTCAACAACACCTTGGGATTCATTCCTGATGGTCTTTAAAAGAAATTGTTCAGACAAAATTATAACATTTCCCTATCTCTCCTTAAAGAAAAGAACAAAGGGTATTACACATGATTTGGTGATCATTATAAAATAAGTGAATGTTCCTCTAGAGCAAAAATTAGATGTTAATGGAAAATAGGCCACATGAGAAGTTTAGCCTAGTTTTCACCTGGATATTTATGTTTTGCATGACTTGCTTCTAAAAAATTCTAATTTAAGTGAGAGGCATTTACACCCAATTCCTTTAGTTTGTATTTTGATAGTTGATCCTCTTCTTTTATTCTATTATCTGTCTGTCTGTCTGTCTGTCTGTCTGTCTATCATCTCTCTCTCCCTCTCTCCCTCCCTCCCTCCCTCCCTCTCTCTTCCTCTCCCTCTGTATCCTGCCTTTATTATTTTTACAAATAATTCAAGGTGGAAAGCATATCTAGCACACCTTCCTACTCCTATTTTCCCCACAACAACAACACTGTGAGGTGGGTTGCCCTGAGAGAAAGTGATTGGCCGAAGGTCATCCACCTGGTTTCATGGCTAAGGCAGGACTTGAACTCACAATCTCCTACTTTGTAGCCAAACTGGTTCTATATTTTACTTTTAAACATTTCTTAATTGTTTTATTCCATACTGATCTTGACCCAATTAAACCTGGACCTCATCACACATGCATAGAGTGAGACCTGATTTCTGCTTGCTCCCCAGTCCACTTTGTAAACCCTCTCTACCTCATCTCATGCTGTTCCTTTTCAATTTAAATCCTTACAGTGGACTCATTACTGCAGGATCCCAAGATTATGATTTGAAGATGATTTATTAACTTTGCTGCAGGTAAGCATATCCTCAGTAGACTATGAGGCAGCATGAGTTCTATTACCGAAGAAACCCTGGAATATTTATTCATTGATTGATTTGATTTGTACCTTGCCCTTAATCAGATGTCCAGGCTGTCATGAAAATGTTCCAACTGCAGTAACAAAGTGGAACAAAATGTTTAAAACTGAAATGCTAACCCCACTCCTCCCTATATTAAGAAAGAGTATTATAAAAAGAACTGAGTACAATTAAGATGAATGCTGGATCATCATTAAAAAAACAAAAACAATGCATGGATAATTCTTTTAAAAATAGTCATTAAAAAGAATTGGGGTTTTTTAAAATATAGATTTAATGGAAAAAGTGGTTCATTTTCAAGAAGGAGATGCAAGGCAATTCTATCTCAGAAAAGTTCTCAAGATTTGCATTATAAACATCAAAATATTCCAAATGGATTATAGCAAATGGTAGATAAAAGGTAAAGGTTCCCCTCACACATATGTGGTAGTCGTTCCCGACTCTAGGGGGCAGTGCTCATCTCCATTTCAAAAGCGAAGAGCCAGCGCTATCCGAAGACATCTCTGTGCTCATGTGGCCAGCACAACTAAATGCGAAAGGTGCGCAGAACGCAGTTACCTTCCCACCAAAGGTGGTCCCGATTTTTCTACTTGCATTTTTTCTGTCCTTTCGAACTGCTAGGTTGGCAGAACCTGGGACAAGTAACGCGGCACTAGGGATTTGAACCACTGAGCTGCCGACCTTTCGATCAACAAGCTCAGCATCTTAGCCACTAAGCCACCGCCTCTCTTTTAAGTGGTAGATAGAAACATGTAAAATCTTATTCTATGGGCAGATACTCATTTACATGCAGAAACTACAATATGTGTATGTATGTAAAGATGTACATATATACTCTTATACATACATATATGGATATGCATGTGCATGTGTATATATATATATATATATATATATATATATATATATATATATATTCATATTTATATTTTTTTTATCAAACTTACATGCCATCCATTTAACTCTCAGGGTACAACTTGCAGATAAAAGCATAAAACCATATAGAAACACTATACATACCATGTACAATGGGAACCAAGTAGAAACAAAAATAAGTTAAAAATTAAAAGGCTGCAGGAGCACCTTCGGAGCCCTAACCATTCTCAGGATTGCATGCTCTTCTTTGAATCCGACTCCACTTGGCAGTACAAGATCTTCACAGGTTTCCGAAAGGCCTGGAGAGTGGGAGCCCACCACACCTCAGCAGGAAGGATGTTCCATAGGTTGAGGGCAATGGCCAAGAAGCCTCTCTTCCTGATTTCCACCAATCAGAATTCAAGCTGGGCTATAGTACTGAGACAACATTGGATGCACTTGTGGATATGTATAAAGCACTATCATATTCTAAAGCAGCTCATTTTTTAAAAACAAATTGGAACTTGACAAAACAAAATATATAGATTTTTTTTTTCCATTTGGAAATATAATAAACATGATAGAATTCTAAACAGGTGTTGGCTCAGTGCCTAGACACTGTAAAATCCTGGATGGAAAAAGCAAGCTGTGATGCAACCCTAGTAAGTGGAAGCAGTTGCAGTTTTTGGCCTCTAGGACAGGGGTGGGTTCTAATATTTTTTACTACCAGTTCTGTGAGCATGGCTTATTTTGTGGGCGTGGTTTGATGGTCATGTGACAATTCTTTAGGATTTAGCAGAGGTACTGGTCTACCAGGCTTTTAACTGCTTGCAGAGCTGTAGCGGTCTAGCATTTGTTCTTGGAGCGTTCCAGTCTACCCATTTGTTTTTGGAGGCACCAGTCTACCACCACACTGCCTTTTAACACTGATCAGCTGTAGGATGGCCCTTTGAATTCCCGCAGCAAGAGTTTAAACAGTTTTTTTTCCTTCTAGCTGATTAGCTGGGACTCGGGAGGCAGCGAATAGATTGGAGGCGGGACCAAATAAAAGGTAAGAATAACGTGGGAGTGGAGCAGGAAGGCCCAGCTCCCGAACAAAGAGAACCAGTTCGGTGATGCCATATCAGCTTGGCTGAACTGGGAGGAACTGACCACTGCTCCAGGATAACATCTCTGTTGACATCTCTGACTCTACACAGGGTTACATCCCCCCATACAGATCTGGTACACATTTTGAGATGGACTGTTCTTGGACTCATGGCTCCTGTTTGACAGGTTGGTGTCCTTTGCACAAATCTATCTTATGCACCAATTGTGCCCTTTCCTGGATCAGAAGGACTTGCTCACATTCACTCATGTCTTGGTCATCTCTCTGTCTAGTTTATTGAAATGTGTTCTGTATTGGGTTGCCTTTGAAGACTATACAAAAAATGTGACTGGTTCAAATTTATTTATTTATTATTTATAACATTTATTTGCCTCCCATCTCATATCCAATGGCTCTGGGTGGCTTACAACATAAAATAAATGCTATGGTCTGCTAGTTTGGGGCATCTTGTAGTAATTCACCTGAATAACATCATTGCTGCATAAGCTGCATTGGTTTCCTAAATGCCATTCAAGGTGATTTAAAGTCCTGTATAGCACAGGAGCCAAGTAGTTGTGAGACCGCCTCTCTCTGAGGGTATCTGCCCAACTTACTTGGTTAATTAGGCTGAGTGCACTCTATGTTCCCTCCCTTAAATGTTGCTATCTGATGGACCCTCAGAGGCATGCCTTCTCAAGGGCTGCTTCAGTCCTTTGGAACAGCTTCCCATGAGAGATTCAGAGGGACCTCACAAACTTTGGACTAGGAAGGATGGATGGAGCTGTAAGGGTGTGTGATCTGGTGTCTAGGGGGAGGGGAGTGGACATGTTTTCAGCTACATTCGGTGGCTCAGTGGCTAAGATGCTGAGCTTATCGATTGAAAGGTCAGCAGTTCAGTGGTTTTGAATCCCTAGTGCCATGTAAATGGGTGAGATCTGCCAACCTAGCAGTTAGAAAGCACAGAAAAAATGCAAGTAGAAGAATAGGGACCACCTTTGGTGGGAAGGTAACAGCATTCCATGAGCCTTTGACATTTAGTCATGCTGGCCACATGACCACGGAGATGTCTTCAGCTTTGAAACAGAAATGAGCACTGCCTCCTACAGTTGGGAACGACTAGCACATACATGCAAGGGAAATCTTTACCTTTACCTATGGATTGTTGTGAGCTGCCTAGAGTCACTGTATATGATAGGCAATGCTATAAGTCTTGTAAATAAATAAACACCTGAACAGAAGTTGAGCCATTCCAGTTTTAACAAACTTTAATCAAATTATTGTCTACTACTTCAACACTGTCATTGTCCTACACTGCTGGAAAGATAATAGAAGAAATTCTGCAGTGCAGAAATGCGCAGGGATATTTTTCCTAGTGCATGGAGCTAAAGCTATGGTGCCCACAGGCTATGGGTCTGATTATGCAGAGTGTTCTTGTACTCTTGTGTTAAAAGAACTACAGCAGCACTCAAAATGCAATCGGATTAGATTATAGACTTTGGTTTACAAATCTATTTTGTACAAAGCTCTTCAACTGCAATGTAAGGATAAATAATTCCTTCTAACTTATCGATGGAGCACATTTATCAGAGATATCATCAAAGAGTACCCTCTCTTGACAGAAATACCTGCACACTTCTAATTACCAACTGAGAATGTGAAGTGTCATTATAACAACACAATAGTAGGCCTTCATGCCAGGGATGGGTTCTACTTACCTTTACCACCAGTTCGTAATGGGATCATGTACACACTCTCATTTTGCTCATATGCACATGTGCAGATCTCTGATGATGATATCCAGGGTAGTGGGCGGGGCCTCCCGCCAGTTTTACTACCAGTTCTTGTGAACCCGTCCAAACTGGGGGTAACCCACCACTGCTTCATGCCCTAAATGTCACTGTACTAAGACTGCATATGGGTTTATGTGCCAGTAATGTTCTGAGGTAAAGAAAATTCTCTGGTACCTGTGTTTGCATGGAGACATCCATGTTTCTATTGAGAGAGAATACTTAGCATTTCCTTACATTGACCATGTTGGTTGATGTTTCTGAAAGCTATAACTAAGTTACATATAGAATTCTGATTGTCCCTGACTCACAAGGATCATATAAGAAAGAACAACACAATATATAGTCACATGCCTTAAAAGCATAGCCACTATATCAGGTCCTGATATCGTATTACTTAGTACAATGATTCCTGTATCCATTTTTAGGGGGAGGGGCGAAGCTGGATCCCATTTTTAGAAAGAAAAGCCATTTACTGTACAAGTGCAAGTGACCATGAACCAATCTCATTGGTTAAATTTGGGGCTTAATATTTATGTATTACGGCTTGGGTTATAATATATTTCAAAACAAATAAAGCCACATAAAAAGAACTACTATAGTGGTTTGTTTCACAAATCATAATGTTAAAAGAATTACATATATAAACATCTATATATCTATGTATAGTAGAAAAGTAGAAGATGAAAAAAAATGCAAGATATTTGAAGGTTGCTTGGAGGTCTTTTGGATTCGAAACATTATTTAGCTCTGATGTGAAGAATAAATGATACGTAGTTCCACATTTAATAGTTATAAATTATGAAATATCATAAATTCTGATGTGATGGTAATGATTGAACAAGCAGAAGGAATTAATAGAGGCAGAGATCAAATTTAGAAGCCCGAGGTTATTATTTAAGTCATATATCAATCAACTTCAGTTAAAAGGGCAAAATGATTTAATTAGCTTGTATTCATATTTGAACAGTTTGGGAAAGAATTCTACTGCATAAACTGCTTTATTTGTAATGGTGCATTAATTATCAAAACAGCAAGGAAATATTTCACATACACACCCCAATTGTCAATTTTCTATGATCAAATACATTTATGCTGGGCCAACTGATTACTCCAGTTCAGCTTTAGATCCATTTATTAAGCAATGATATGAAATGAATCAATGACATATTTGCTAGATCAGATTTTAGTGCCATAGAATGAGAAGGTCATTGTGATTTTCATTATTTGTAAATCTTTATAAAATTTTGAAAGCTTTTTAAAAAGAAAAGTTAGACCTTTTAGATCGAATAAAATAAGCAGTTAAATAAATTATTTATTTATATATATAAATAATACAGGCAAGGGTAGTTTAAAATGTAAATGATGATGATGATGATGACGATGATGATGGCGACTCAGTGGCTAAGACACTGAGCTTGTCAATCGGAAAGTCGGCAATTCAGTGGTTCGAATCTCTAGTGCCGCATAACGGGATGAGCTCCCATGACTTGTCCCAGCTTCTGCCAACCTAGCAGTTCGAAAGCACATAAAAAATGCAAGTAGAAAAATAGGGACCACCTTTGGTGGGAAGGTAACAGTGTTCCATGCGCCTTTGGTGTTTAGTCATGCCAGCCACATGACCACGGAGACGTATTTGGACAGTGCTGGCTCTTCAGCTTTGGAATGGAAATGAGCACCGCCCCCTAGACTAGGGAATGACTAGCACATATGTGTGAGAGGAACCTTTATCTTTACCTTTAATGATATAATGGTTAGAATATTGGATTTGAGTGAAAAAATATAGTTTAAAATGTCCTTGTCAATTAGCCCTGTTTAGATATCTCTTAGTTCATACCTGTTTCACATGCTTGTGAGATAAATTTTGTCTGTCTCTCTCTCTCTCTCTCTCTCTGTCTCTCTCTCTCTCTCTCTCTCTCTCTATCTATCTATCTATCTATCTATCTATCTATCATCTACCATCTACCAGTTATCTATTTATCTGTCTGTCTGTCTGTCTGTCTGTCTATCTGTCTGTCTGTCTATCTATCTATCTATCTATCAATCATCTACCATCTACCAGTTGATCTGTCTGTCTGTCTGTCTGTCTGTCTGTCTGTCTATCTATCTATCTATCTCTATCTATCTATCTATCTATCTATCTATCTATCTATCTATCTATCTATCATCTATCTATCTATCTATCTAAAGTCCAGTTGCCTTTTGAAAAAGCACCTTTGGGACAACCTCGACTTGGATGACTGAGGAACTCCATAGACATTTATTTATATTTCCTATTTCTAATCTACCCATACTTAATACCCATGCCTTCCTTGTATACTCAAAATACTGTATCTATTAAAGTGACTATTTGCCTGAAAGCATAGTGAGCTACCAAATCACTTCTACCTACAGCTGTTATGCCTATGACAATTGAGCTGATTCTAACCTGTTTTCAGTTCATTAAGTGAAAGTATTAAATTTCAACTTTTTCAGAAATTTGGAATGAATATTCACTCATATCTTTAAACAAAAAATTCCTATCTGTTTGTTTCAAGAAAAGAGCCCTATTGCCAAGAAGTGACATTAAAATAAAATATATACTTATGCCAAAATTGTTTCAAAATTTCCTCCCTCCCTTCTCTCTTTTCTTTCTTTCTCTTTCTTTCTTTCTTTCTTTCTTTCTTTCTTTCTTTCTTTCTTTCTTTCTTTCTTTCTTTCCTCCCTCCCTCCCTCCCTCCCTCCCTCCCTCCCTTCCTTCCTTCCTTCCTTCCTTCCTTCCTTTCTTTCTTTCCAAATGGTGAAAATTATGTTTTTTCTTTTCCAATAGGGTGAAGACAACTGACAATTATAATATGCCTCTTGGAGTATTGCTTACTTTCCTACATGGTGCCAATTAGAAAACTTTTGAGCTCATTATGTCTAAAACATGTTTACGTTGTCAAGGTTTTCAGGTTCTTATTTCCCCTTTCCTAGTCACACTTATGTCAATCATTATTGGTTTGAGAAAGAATCGAGACAGAAATCAGAATATACTATTTATTTCAGGAAGCTCTACATAACGCAGGGTGGTTAAATCGCATGCATTTGACAACAATTATTAACTCAACAGAGATCAATTTCATGAAACTACCTGATGTCTCATAGTAAATTTCATCTTGACACACATCTAATTGGGACAGATTTTCAGCATAATGACTAAAAAACAATTCTTTCAAGTATTTCAAACCTTTCAAGTATTTCAAAATGTTCCTCAGATAAAAAGATGGACATTATTTCATCTCTGAGCTTGCAGAAATCTCCTATTTATATCTGTGTTTATAAATGACACCTTTAAACCTACTAGTCTAGGAAAACTTCATAATAAAAGTCTTCCTTCTGTAATTACAATATATCAATTCACAAGATAAGAACTACAGCTCATTCCAGTAATTTCAGCCAAGGTAATAAACCAAGCTAGCTATTCACAATGTAGTTATGGGGTTCCACCCTGACAGTGTACAGACAATACGTTTATAATTGTGTTTACACAATATGCTAAACTTGGTTTCTGTGGATTGTTGCTTTTTGTATCTTACTTTTGATATGAACAATACTGTTATAAATGTACATTCTAAGAAAGATAATCATGATTAATCAAGTACAATCCATTGGGAAACAAATGGTTACCTACTACAATATTCTGTCCAGAAAGCTGAACTGACATTCACAATTGGAAAAATGTGAATATGCTTTTTAGAAGATGACCCATCTAGGTCATAATATATTCAATAAGGTACTGGGGAAAAAGCAAGGGAAAAAATAAATAGCACTAGTGCATATACTGTGGCTAGATTAACACTGAAAGGATGCCCAACTGCTAATGTGCCAAGAAAAAGAAAAAAAGATGCTACAAAGATATGCATACAATCGGTATGTGGAATATCAAAATCATAAACCAAGGCAAATTTGATTTTGTTGGAGCTGAAATGTCAAGACTGAATATTGACATTTTTGGAACTGGCAACCTGAAATGGGTCATTTCACATCAGAGGAACCTCGAATTTTCTACTACAGTTCAGGAAAATCATAAAAGAAATGAAATAGCCATCATTATTAACAAAAGGGAGTCAGAGTCAGTGCTCAGATAAGCCACCACCTCCGACATGATCAAATTATTTCAGTTCATGTTCAAGGCCAAATAAATCAATATCGCTGTGATCTGATCAAAGCACCGATGCAGAGAAAATGATAGTTGAGCAGCTCTGTATTGACCTGCAACATCTTGTGACACAACACCTAAAAAGGCATTATGCTAATTATATATAAAAAAAGAAAAACTAAAATGCTAAAGTTGGAAATGAGTCACAACTGGAATAATAGGCAAAAAAATCAATTAGTGTATGAAATGAAGCAAGAGAGAGACTAAAAGAGTGTGCCAAGCAAATACAATGTTATTGTACTTATATTTATAAATACTTATTCCTAGAATTAAAAAAAAATGACTCTGCACATGGACATCTCTGAATAGACAGCACCAAAATCAAATTGTTTAGAAACTCTGCAGCAAATATGGAACCACTGATTCAATCAGCAAAAACAGAACTGGATGCCTACTGGCTCAGACTACAAATTCCTTCTTGAAAAAATTATAATTTAAAGAAAGTAAAATCATCCCACCAACAAGAAGGAGCCTCAGCAGTATTCCATATAGTTATGTGATAAATATAGAGAATAGATTGAATAGTTAGATTAAAGTGTCTGAAGAGCTTTGGACTAAACTTTGTGATTCAGTAAGTCAAATCAAACAAAAATATCTGAAATGCAAAAAGCAAAAGCAAAAGGAAAAATAGCCTTAGCTGAAGGAAAAAGCTGAAGAAAGGTACAAAGCAAACGACAACAAATAGAGAAGCAGCTTGGCCAAATAATGCTGCATTTCAGACAAGAATAAGAAAAAAAAAAGCAAGAGAAAAATTGAAAGAAGAGATTATGTGAATATATGACAAACCGTACCAAAACAACAACAACAACAACAAAAAAAAACCCTAACAGACAGCAATTAACCAATGGAATAGCTTGCCTTCAGAAGTTGTAAGTGCTGCATCACTGAAGGCTTTCAAAAAGACAATCATTTGTCTGAAATTATATAGAGTCCTCAGCTCAAGCAGGGGGTTGGACTAGAAGACCTCCAAGGTCCCTTCCAATTCTATTATGTTATAAACTGCCAAAGCTGATGATACAAATAAAGTTTTGATCACAAAACTACAGGCAAACATTCTGAAAACTTAGGTTAAATTTACGCTCGAAAAAATAGTTAACAAAAAAAAGTATTTACATTCTTACAAGACAATGAAATTAAAGTTCTACCACAGCTTGTAAGCAAGTATCAAATTCACAGGAGTAGCTAAGGGACTGAAAAATATTTTATCTTCTAGGCTGCTCAAAGTTCTGAATAGCTGCAAAAAAGTTCATGTTCAAGATTTTGTGTTCAGACTTCAACAGCACAAGGAAATAGTGCTGCCGATTATGCAAGCTAGATTCAGAAAAGTTATGGGCACGTATTACACTTTTAACATTCAATGCATAATGGAAAAAGCATGTGTGTTCCAAAACTGCTTCAATATCTGTGTCTTTAATTGTACAAAGGCTTTTGACTCTGTAGACAATAAGAAATGGTGGATAGCTCTTTAAAAAGATTACTTTTATCGCCTATTGAAGAATTTGAATGAGATCTGGAAGCAACAATTAGCATAGAAAAAGGATACATTATTTAAAATAGGGCAATAGGTGTGCCAAAGTGTCATACTGTCATATTTATTTAATTTATGTACAGAATATCATGAACAATGCAGGATGAGAAGTAATAGAAATGGGCATTAAAATGATAGCTGAAACCAATATGTCCATAGACAATCCTAAGGTGGCTAGGTAATGATTCAGGCATGAACTTACAAGAACTCAAGGAAACAATCGTTGAGGAAAAATCCTGGTAAAATATTGTCCAGCAGGTGATGAAAAGCCAGAAGCACTGAATAATTCAACAACTTTGGAAGTGTTCCACGTGACACAAGTTACAACTATACACAACTCTGTATAGATTCCTATGACACAAGTTAATTTATGTTTCAGAATATTGTAAGAACTCAGAAAAAGGGTTAATTCATTAACCAAATTAAACATTTTTTTAATATAACAGGTAAAAATAAATTAATTGTGATTAAATTATATTTAACCAATAGAATTTACCAAAAGAGATGTTTTCAAAGAACAGTAATTTTCATTAATATTTCTGATGGTGTAAATCAGGGGTGGGTTCTGCTTACCTTTACTACCAGTTAGCAACGGGATTGTGCGTGCACGCTCACTTCGCTTGTACACGCGCCTTGCTTCTGCACATGCGCAGAAGCTTCTGATGATGTCAGGGTCAGTGGGTGGAGCCTCCCGCCAGTTTTACTACCGGTTTTATAGAACCAGTCTGAACTGGGGGCAACCCACCACTGGTGTAAATGATCAATACTATACAGCTAGTCTTAGTCACTTAACACAATTCCAAAGAGCTAATTCATGAACACCAAATCAGATTTGACCTAAGAAAATATCAATGTTTCCAATTCTATTAACACTTCTATCCAGACAGAGTGGTTTGCTGCACAGAAAATCCATTTCTTTTGTGGGTGCCTGGTACAACTCTAATGTTTAATGATTCATTTAATTAAGACAAATAATTATTAAACATTGAAGAAGCCATTTAGTGTTTTCATCTCAGTGCAAAATGATCTATGATGATGAGATAATCTTGTATTGGCATTATGACTTCATTTTCTCCTTTTTCTGATTATATTTTTTAAATCAAAGTATTTAGAACGTTACGGTAGTCAATATCAAATTAGCTTATAGGGTTTAGAATATATAAAAAAAGGAAAAAATGTGTAGCAAAACCTGAGAATTCAAATGCATAATATAAAAAGAGTTATTGAATAGCAGTAGTATCAAAAAAAAAAAAAACCACCATGGTTTCATAAAATAATAAGGATTACAGAAGTAAGAATGTAATAACAATATAATGAATAAAATGTGGAATCTCCAAAACAGAAAGTAAGGTGAAAAATGCACATATAAGTAATGAAAAAGCACTATCATGCTAGAAAATAACATAAAATCAAATTGTTCAAAGCAGACAAAAAAACAACCCTTTAAAAACTTTTGCAAAGGTGACCAATTTTGTTTAATAGAAAGAACAGAAATAAGTGAAAAGTCCATTTCATTTTTTCCATTTTTATTCAACACTTAGGAATTTTAAAATTTTAAAATAAAGACTTGGAGAAAACCACATCTTATATATACAATACAAACGCAGGTAGTCCTCAACTTAATAATCGTCCATTTACCAACTGTTTGAAGTTGCAATGGCATTGAAAGAAGTAACTTACAACTGGTCCTCACCTTTATGACCATTGTAGCATCCCCATTCAAATGATAAAAATTTGGGCACTTGGCAACCAGCATGTATTTATGAGAGTTGCAGCATCTCAGTGCAATTTGTAACCTTCACAGCTAGCTTCCAACAACCAAAGTCAATGCAACTACATGATTCACTTAATAACTACCCTGTTTTCCCAAAAATAAGACATCCTCTGATAATAAGCCCAATCGGGCTTTTGAGTGCATGGCAATAAGGCCAAGTGCTTGTTTCAGGGTTCAAAAAAATATAAGGCAGGGTCTTATTTTTGGAGAAACACAATAAAGTGATTTGCTTAATAACCAGGACAAGAAAGATCATAAAATCAAATGCAGCTCATTTAACAACCATCTTGCTTAGCAACAGAAATTTTGATTCCAGTTATGGACATAAATCAAGGATTATCTGTATTTAGAACTGAGATTTGCTGTGAGCAAAAAAACCCACATAAAATTAAGAAACGCTTCTATGCAACAATGGTAGAACAGAACAGAACAGAACAGAACAGAACAGAATATTTTATTGTTACTTCGAATGTACATTAATCGGCAACTCATGGGGATTCAGAATTGCACTGCAAGCAATCCTTGTAATTTGTTTTATTTTAGTACCTTAAAATAATTTAAATACTTTTAAATGCATTAAAATAATTCCATCATTAATAGAGAAGAGTTACATGTAAATAGCTGAAGATATTTATGCTCATAGCGCTAGCTATAATACTCTAACTTGAGTAGGAGGGTTACTGGAGATAAAACAGCCATAATAGAGTAAGCAAAATGATAGTGAAATATTGATTATAGTTTTGTTGCAAGATTATTGTCTAGATTCATACACCACTACAGAGATTTGTGCAAGCTTACTTAGTTATATCTATGTTGTGGCCCCGTCCTCTGAGCCTATCCCATTGGAGGAAGGAAGCTCTGAGCAGGAGGAAGAGGAGCCAGCCAGATCTCCCAGCCCCCCCCCTCTGGCACCGTCTCAGGTGCCAGCTGAAAGAGAGCCAAGTAGTGGGGAAACAGGTGTCTCAGATGAGAGTGAGGGAGAGACATCATTCCTGGACGCACGCCAAAGAAGGCGAGAGAAAAGATTACTGCAGCTGCGGCGACGTATGAGGAAATAGACCTGAGTCACTGGATTGGAGTCACAGGATCAATGAGTCACTGGGCCACACCCAGAGCCTATATAAGACAGGACGGTGGGTCAAGATGTTTGTGACGAACAAACAAAACAAACATAGCAACCTCGTAGTCTTGGAAGCTAGATGAACGGCAAAGCTACGTAGGTGATTTTCTTTTTGTGTAAACTAATAAAGTCCTTGGCAGACGGTGTGCATATCGCTGCCAAGGTTGAGATAAGAACTGTGGAGTGTGCCAAGTGATTCTTAACCCTCAACTGGCTGTGTTTTTGTAGGTCTCTGAAGGGGGGGACAGATCAATCTAATCAAAGAAATTTGTAGTGCAGATGCGTTGTGATTCTATTATCAAAACAAAGAGGAAAACCAAATTTGCAAAGCAGAGACAAGCATAGTGCCACGGGGAAGGGAAACCCCATATAAAGATTTGCCCACAGTCTATCGTCAGGGCTGTGGCCTGATGGTGGCCTGTGGTGTCTATCATCAGGTCACAGCCTTGGTGGAATACTAACTTTGTCTTGATTGGGCATCCTGGGTAATCTATTCTCCTGGGTTTTTTTTTTAAGAGTGGAGTCCAATTTTGCAGTTTTCCTCTGGGTTTTTGCTCTGAAATCAGAAGTGGTATTCAGTAGGTTTTGACCGGTTCTGGAGAACCAGTAGCAGAAATTTTGAGTAGTTTGGAGAATCGGTAAATACCACCTCTGACTGGCCCTGCCCCCATCTATTCTCTGCATCCCGAATCCCAGCTGATCAGGAGGAAATGGAGATTTTGCAGTAACCTTCCCCTGGAGTGGGGAGGGAATGGAGATTTTACTGTATTCTTGCCATGAAGTGGGTTGGGAATAGAGATTTTACACTATCCTTCCCCTGCCACACTCACCAAGCCATGTCACGCCCACCAAGCCAGGCCCACAGAACTGGTAGTAAAAATTTTTGAATCCCACCACTGTCTGAAATCATTGATTATTTTCTTCCTTTGGCAAAGCCCTCTTTATCTGCTGATTCATAGAGTGATTCATACCTATACTTCCATGTCTAGATCTGGCTTAACATCTCCAACACATCCATGAATAGAAAGAATAGGGTGAAATGTGGAAATATGTGAGATGTTTTGTCCTTCTTGATAAGATATGGTCTAGAGAAAAGCTTGTAAGCTTGTCTGGCTGTTCCTTTGGCCTGTTGTTCACTGTGTGTTTTCTCTTGGCATATGAGGACAAAACCCAGCTTTGAATAGGAAACTCCAGATAAATCACTAGTCTTCATCAGTGCGTAAAATAATAGTAAGGTTGCTTGTGGTGAATTTGGCTTCATTTGCAGATTCTTCTGTAGAAAAAGAAGTGGAACCATTGTTATGTATTAGATAACAACAATTAGGGATTTCTGGTTTGCAGAACAGGTGTTGTTCAAGCATGGTTATATGCATTTTCTTTTGCTCAAAATAATAATAAAAAAACTGAAAACAATTTAATAAAATTGCTTGTTAGAAAATTAAACACCAATTCATCTGCATGATGACTTAGTGGACATCCATGAAAATAACTATTATTGTAATTTCCTTATTTCAGAACTGGAAAGTCAGCTGATTTAAGATGGGGCAAGCCAGGATACAAGGCCAAAAGGCAGTGTTTCATCTGGTGATCATACATAATGTAGGTCTGAGGATCTTCTGTTAGAATACTGCTATTTGTTTATTTGGCTAGCTGATAATATTAATGAATGGTTCCAGTGATCAATGACCAAGATTTACCTGGGCTTGTGTTGATCCACTTGAGTGATTCATTCTTGCCTGGGAATACAACCTATAGAACTTAATGAGGCCTTCTTTCGTGAAGATGGTATAGGACTAATTTTATAGTGAGCCATATCTGGATAATCACATTGTCATGATAGGAAGAATTTAGCCTCAGGTTACTGAGGCTATGATCCCCAAAAGTTTTATTTGAGCCTCTTAATTGTAATGCTGATTACTTGTGGAAGCCACCTGGTGCGTGCATTTCTGCTAGAAAACACAAAAGCAAATGGAACCCCATGAGTCAAAGGCAATGTTCAGTTGATTGTCTTCTATTGAAATCATAAAACGATTGAGAATGCAGATAGGGTGAAATAAAAACAAAGAAAAATAGGTTTGATTAAAAAAAAGTGAGCTTCCCTCCATTTCTTGTCATCACCAGTGGGAAAGTATAGATAGCAAAGAATTAAAGCTGTCATGCTGAGAGTACTTTAGGTTCTAATTAGTATCTCTGTTTTGTATATCCTCAAATAAATCCACATTATCTCTAATGGGACTTTTTCCAGAGTTGTGTGTTCTAGCAAATTAATTGTTTTAGTCTTTGACAGAGAAAATGGCAGGTACAGAAGTTTGATGGTATCTGAAAAGCCAGTACATCTTTTCTAAAGATACAGCACACATTTCCTGGAGTTAAAATCCATTTGGGTAGATAATATGCATGAAATTGTTTTCTATACTGTTGAGTAAAAAACATGTAAGGATGTAGATGAATTTTATACAGAGGGATTGAAACATCTGGCCTATAGAACTGCTTTTCTCAATCCCACTGTCCCTTCTGATGTGTATCTGCGATTTTTAGTTTTCTACTACTTTGAAGCAAAAAGCACTTCAAAACATTGCAGTGTAACTCTACAATATGTTTAGTCTAATTAAACTGTGTGTCTGTGTATCACACACCTGACAAGGCCACCCACTTTACATCATTACTGTAATCCTCCATTTCCTCCAAAAAAAAAACAAAAACAAAACATGTGTAGCTCTAAAGGTTTGCCGACCCCATCTTTAGAACCTCATTTATATTGATTTACTGTATTTGAGAAATTACTATCTTTTTATCCCATTTCCCTCCTCTAAAAGCACAATTTCTGCAACAATTTAAGTGGTTAAAAATACAGAGCTAGCACCTTAGCTTACTCAGACAAATCACTGGATGTCAGTCAATTGTTTTTATTGCATAGAACACGCTATTCTAAAACAAAACAAAACAAAACAGAAGTATAAGTAAAAATTTACAATAACCTTATGAATCTTAAATTGTGAAACAAGTGGTCAAAAAGCCAGAAAATGGAAATAAAGAAATGCTATCAGATACAGATAAATGGGTGGGTGGGTGGGTGGGTGGGTAGGTAAGTAGATAGATAGATAGATAGATAGATAGATAGATAGATAGATAGATAGATAGATAGATAGATAGATAGATAGATAGATAGATAGATAGATAGATAGATGATAGATAGGCCCTCCATCTGCAAAATGTACCAATGTCCAAACTTCCTCCAGTAACTCCTGTTTCTCCTCCTAAATTCATTTCCAGTGTCTGCAATAAAGAAACCCACATACAAAAAAGGACAAAGTTAGAAAATCATACTGTATTTCCCCCAGGGCAATTTCAATGGAAAGATGTCAAAAGGCAGTGGATTTCCTTGGATGAGCTGTGGTGGCGCAATGATAAGAATGCAGTACTGCAAGCTACTTCTGCTGACTGTTGGTTGCATTTCAGCAGTTCAATTCTCACCAGCTCAAGATTGACTCAGCTTTCCATCCTTCCAAGGTGGGGGAAATGAGGATCCAGATTGTTGTGGGCAATATTCTGACTCTGTAAACTGCTTAGAGAGGGATGTAATGCACTGTGAAGCAGTATATAAGTCTAAATATAAGCCTGGATGGGTAGAAACAGACTTCAACTCAACCCGGCCAAGACCAAGTGGCTGTGGGTACCGGCATCTTGGTTCATAGGAGAGGTTCCATCGTTGACTATAGGGGGTGAAGTTTTACCCCCTGTAGACAGGGTGCACAACTTTTGTGTCCTCCTGGACTCACAGTTGAGTTTAGAAGATCATATAACAACCGTGACCAGGGGGGCATTCACCCAGATACTTCTGGTACGCCAGTTACGTCCCTACTTGGACCGAGATGCCGTACGCACAATTACTCATGCGCTAGTCACCTCACGTATTGACTACTGTAACACTCTCTACATGGGGCTGCCCTTGAGGGCCACTCAGAGGCTTCAACTGGTGCAAAACGCGGCCTCATGGGTTGTGATGGGAGAATCCCGATACTCCCATGTTACACCCCTCCTGCATGACTTGCATTGGTTACCGGTTGCCCTCCAGGTGAGATTCAAGGTACTGGTGATGACCTATAAAGCTCTACATGGCTTAGGCCCAGGATATTTGGCGGACCACCTGCAGCCAGCAACAAAATCCCATCGCCCAGTCCGCGCCCATTGAGAGGGCCTGCTCAGGGTGCCATTGGCTAGACAGTGTTGTCTGGCAACTCCCAGGGGTAGAGCCTTCTCTGTGGGAGCACCCACCTCTGGAATCAACTCCCCTTGGAGCTCCAGTTGGCGCCTGACCTTCACACCTTCCACCGCAAATTAAAAACTTGGCTATTCAAGTTCTTCGACCTGGACTGATGGAGTTTTTAGGGTTAAATTTTAAATTTTATTAAGTTTTAGATTTTAACTTTTATTGTGGCTTGTGCATTTTATTATTGTGAGCCACCCTGAGTCCATTGGCAGATAGGGCGGCATATCAGCCAAATAAAATAAAATAAGTAAATAAAATAAATAAATGCTAAGTACTATTGCTATTTCAACTAAGATTTTGGGGAGAGAATCAAAAGAGTCAAGATCAGTTGCAACTGTCCCTCAATGGACATACAAAAAGGACGGGGCTTTGGGTGGCCATGGCAACCATCTATTCTTCCATGGGAACTCCTGATGACCATTTCATCTGTCTCTATTAAATACAATACATATATCGATTTATCTAAATTTTTACGGCAACACATGAGATGACAGTATTGCATTTAATTTTCATTTCAGATATAATCAAACAACATAGACCTATTTATATTATATGGTTATAAGGAAAAAAATCAGAGGTAAGTAATAGGTTTCCTTTATTACTGAGAGTTTTGTTGTACCCTTCCCAGAATGACTTGTTTTGTTTAGGCAATTATTTAAATTGGACAAATAAATAAAATTTAAGCATGTTGTAATATTGAATAAAGTTTCCAGGAAGTAATCTTGGAAATGCATCCATTTTTTTACCCTTTAACATAAAAGTTAATCATTGGTTCATAAAAATATGAACTGCCAGCCCTGTGGAAGGCGAAATTCAACAGACATGTACTAAGACAGTGATGGCTAAACTTTTTGCCGTCACGTGCCAAAAGCTGGGGGAGTGTGGGGGGGTCATGTGCACGCATGCCCACACCTATAATTCAATACCCCCCATTCCCCACCCCCACCCCTTGCTGCTCCCCCCGCTTTTGGCACGTGATGGAATGGTAAAACGGTAGGGCCATTTTTCGCCCTCCCCAGGCTCCAGTGGCTTTCTAGGAGCCTGGGGACAGTGAAAATGGCCTTATCCAGCCTCTCCAGAGGTCCTTCAGAGTCTGGAAGCAACCTGTTTCCCAACTTCCGGTGGGCCTGGAAGGCCTGAAAATCTTCTGGCCAGCGCGCACATGCACACTGGAGCTGAGCTAGGGCAACACTCACAAATATGGCTCCGTGTGCCATCTGTGGCACTTGTGCCATAGGTTTGCCATCACAGTACTAAGGAAATTCTTCACCAATCAATCCATCAATTCAACATGTATAACAACTACTACATGTTCCTTATAAGTTCATAACTCTTGGTAAAAATGTGTGTGGCCCCTTGATAAAAAAAAAAAAACATCTACTAGCAATTAAGATTAGTTTAGTCTGACCTGGAACATTCTCTCACAGGGATTCATCTCTTGAACTTTATCCCAAAAGTGCTTTTTCAAGAGATAACTGTTTTTTCTGCAATCTGCAAGGAATATGAACCCTTCTATTTCCCACCATCTAGTCAGAGTTGAAGAAGCTTCTTGGAGGAGAAGCAAAACATCTTCAAAGAAAAAACAAGAAAGTCCAGTTACCTCTTGAAAAAGCACCTATGGGGCACTCATGACTTGGATGACCAAAAATCTCCATAGACACTCTTGAAATTTAAGAAAGGAGCAGTCTCATTATAACTTTTAATAATCTGAAGTAAGATGGTCTACTAACAAAAATGCCCATCCAAATGAGAGAATACCTTTTGGTTTCAAGTGGCATCCATTGGCAAGGATCACATTGATGCAGTTTCGCTCTTGGCAAAGTGGCAGAGTAAAATTAGGTACTTGGTTCAGATGTCCTATTTGTGTCTGAGGGATTATTTCTCCCTTGAACATCAAGAAAGCAGAATTAAATGTTATACTTCACAGTGATTAAAATGAAATGTGAAAATGAAGTATAATTACTTGGAACAAAATGGAGGTGTCATTTCATACTGTGAGTATAATGTTTGACTTAGTGAGTTGCACATTCTACATTGCTTGACTCTTTGTAATCCCGAATCCACATACAGTACAAAGAGAAGAAAGGTACAGATGAGCAATAAAGCAGCAAACTGAAACACACTTAAGTATGAAATGTACCATTTGGTGCAAATGGTTCAGCCAATGGCTTGCACCATTTGTTGAGGAGAAGTGGGTACATTGATAATTAAATATTTTTGTGGGCTGCAAAGTGCCAATCAGCTGTTCTCCAGCTGATGGAGCAGAGGAAATGTTGTAGCTGGTGGCAGCAAAGTTTGGAAATGCTTGGCAGGTTGGGGTTGTAAATTTATTACTTTGTAAAAACATTGGTGGACGTTTATGCAGGCATGATCTATAGTCAGGGCCGGATTTTCCTATAGGCTAACTAGGCTTCAGCCTAGGGCCTCAAGATCACAGTAATGATGTATTTTATTATCTCTCATGTAATTTACAAACTTAAAAATGGGAGGTGAAAGGGCCTCATAAGTGGAATAGCCTAGGGCCTCTTTTCATCTAAATCTGGCCCTGTCTATAGTCACATTATAGCAGGTTTGCAAACTTTCTAACACATGTAACCAGAATTGGGAAGAGTGTATGAAACATTTTACTAGGACAGCAATCAATCATGGCAGCAATGCTTCCTTCTATCAACACTTTTGGCAAGCATGAAGAAGGACCTGGATGAGTAATAATGCATGGGCACAGCTTTTCTATGTGGTCCTGCTCCCTAATCAGACTATCTCAGGCCTCAGATGTTGTGTATGAACATCTATATATGTAGAGAGGGTTTCCAGATTTATCCAAATTCAGGGATAGTTATCAGTGGAAGAAGAGAGATCTAGCAGGCTCAGAAGCAGGGCAAAGCTGCTTCTATTTTTTTAAAATATAGCAATAGCACTTAGACTTATATTCTGCTTCACGGTGCTTTACAGCCCTCTCTAAGCAGTTTACAATGTCAGCATATTGCCCCGAATAATCTGGGTCCTCATTTTACCATCCTTGGAAGCTATCCGGTTCGGTCAAACCGGTAGTGGCAGTGACAGGAGGCTCTACCTACCTGCCCAGACATTACCATGTCCCATTTTTAATGTTCTGCACATGCATGGAAGGTCCTGCACATTCACATTTGTGAACTGGTAGCAAAGTTAAGTGAATACCAGCCCTGCTTGGAAGGATGGAAGACCTTAAGCCTAGTGAGATTTGAACTGCCAGATTGCAGGTAGCCGGCAGTCAGCAGAAGTAGCCTTCTAATCACTGTGTCGCCATGGTTCAATATGATGGTAGTACGAACAATGTCATAGCTGAGATGAACCAGTTCAAAGCTTACTTTGTTTAGTTCATCAAACATGCACTTGGTTATTATTTCTCACCCTCTATTCCAAATGGTCAATAATGATAAAGTTAGAATTACAATATTAATATAAAAGAACAGCAGCATCAGAAGCTTTCTTTATGGATGTTATAAAACCAGCAGTAAAAAGGTATCAAGGGGTTAATCACACATTAAATAAATAATAAACAATAAACTATTATGCAATATATTTTACACTTAAGCTTTTTTTAAAAAAAATGCTCTTGCAAAAAGAATGTATGTTGGGGGTTTTTCTCCGGTGCTAGTTAGCAGCAAGGGTAGTATTGGGCTTCAACGTAGTTTCCCAAATTGTATGCCTTGTCTAATGGAAAACAATCTCTCTCTCTTATATTTCCTAAAGTTCTTATAGATCTCCAAGGCTTAATGGAAGGTTCTCTCTTTAGTCAGTAACAATTTTAGTGAAATGGGGGATATGGAGTAAGACAGAAGTAGACAACTGGTTTTTGTAAGGCTGAAACCCAAAAGGTAAAATCCTTATTGAAATCTCACATTTGTGCTATCGAATTCAGTTACTGAATAATAGCTGCATGATTGACCTCCAATATTTAGATAAAAATCAGGTAAATGAACTACAATAAAACTGTTTAGCCACTCAACCTAATTTCAATTAGCTCCCATCCCAAACCTAAATAAAAATCAAAACTTTCGACTCCCCCTCTTTAAAAGTTGAAATTATTCCGACGGCATTCAGCCATCAAAATAAAATATCCCAATTCCTACTTTAAAAAATGCTTTCTCCTTGTATAATGGGAATGATGAGTCCCTTGTACAATCTGATTCTAATCTTATTCGATTTTCCTTGGGGCATCAATAGGGAATGGGAGAGTTGGGATTCAAAAAAGTCTCAGTCACCTGATTATTGTCACTATCTTAACATTTTTAACATCCCTTCCATGCATACCCCTGACACTTTCATCTGGTTGTTACTTTAATGTTCTTTTTAATTAACTGACTAATTGTTGCATATAACTGAAAACTAAGTTACCATTCTTAGTTTATTTACCCCTGAAACAATAAAAGGGAATGGGGTCCTTGGTGATCTCCGACCCTGGTTATTTTTTTGCAGACATTTTATTACCAATCTAGGAACATCATCAGCACAGTACTGATTATGTTACCTAGTTTGATAATAAAACATCTGCAAGAAAACCATCAAGCTCAGAGAGCATCAAGGATCCCACATGTCAACCCTGAGCTATAAATATTATCTTCTATCAGTACAATAAAGAATACCAATGTTTAAAAACCAAAGGCATGAGAGACACCAGTGTGGGTCGTCCAAAGAAACTCTACCAAATGGAAATCAAGGTTAGAATCAATGGGTCCATTTTCTCCTTATTGTTTAATATATTCCTCCTGTACTTTTATTATAAAGGCAGCTTATCAACATGCTAATAACCCCACTTTGGAGATGAATCCTTAAGCTTGTCACCTAATAAAAGAAGATGAAAGAAGAAGTACAAACAGCTGACCAACAAATTGGACTTCTCCGTGGGGAAAAATGATGAGTTTGCCATGAATTGGGCTACTGTCAGCTCCTGTTTCTTAAAACAGATTTTATAGACAGCCTGCCAATCATCCCAAACATGGTTGAAAATAGCTGTTGGATTGGCATATTAAGTATCACAGGAGACTGATGTAAATGTCGTGAACTATTGGGGAAGAATAAACTGAGCTATAACACTTCTCCTCATCTGTTCCAAGTGTGCACAGATAAAAATTTTATCACACCGAACAGCAGGATAGTTTTCATGAATTATTAAATCATCTGCATACAAGAGGGTTAGTAATTAAACAGGAAGACCTACTGAGGATTATCGTAAATGACAATGAATAGAGTTTGTAAAGTCCAGCTATAAGTCAAGAGACTAACATGTATGATTGCTTTTAATTTGTATGACAATTTGTGAGTTATTCATTTATAACACTTTCAGATGTTGCTATGGGGGAGCTGAATGTGCAATTAGTCTTCCAGCGTATATATGTCAAACAGGCATAATAAATGGTGAAGATACAGTGTTCTTTAGACACCCACCTTTTCATCCCACAAAATAAGCAACTTCATTTCAGTCTATGTTTCAGTTCTAAAGTTCAGGATTTGTTTTAAAGAGAGAGAGAGAGAGTTGCTTTATCTATTCTCGGGCCTGATGAAGCCTCAGTGCCTGAGTTGTGGAACGGCCAGTGTGGTAACATTTCAAAAACCTGATAATTTGATAATAGCAAAGGACTTGTTTAGGCTAAAGGCACACATTTCTGATGCTAAGGACAATGACATTTCAAGTCATACTGGAGAGTCCCATTTCACCGATTATTAATGTAATACTTTGCAGGTGTGAATAGACACCAGGCTCTGGCTTTGAGAAGTTCTACATTCGGAAAATGCAAGGGAAAAGGCAAAGAGGCAGAGAAATATCCATTTGTGATAAAAAGATGGAATGCCTCCTTTTTCATGTGCATTGTGTGACTCTCATCTTGAAAAGGCAATCAAGCTTTTATTGCTACTGTGTTTGAAAACACAACAGAAAGATGAAACCCCTACTAGATGAAATGCCATTCCCAAACAACTGTATATTTTTACTAATGCAAAGACACATTATCAACAAGTAAATAGGAATCTTGCCATTTCTGCAATCCATTGTCATTTTCATCCACACCTACAGTATAATATGCTTTTGTCTGCAATCAGTTCTCTCATCTTCTTGCCTGGAACCTATTTTTTTTGTTCTGTTACTCTACTTTCTGTGGCTGGCCCAGTTGCATATCTCTCTGTTGATATATTATATTCATCCCTTTTAATTATTTGCACAGCAGCCTTATAACAGTCTTTTTCTTCTGTACTTTTTTGTTTCTTTCATTCTTTTCTCCAAACTGTGATTCTCTTTTTTTCTTTTTATCCTCAAAGTCTTGTAACAGACTTTCATCTTTCTTCAGTTCCACAACTTTGTCTGCATTTATTATTATAACGTATGCTTGCAAAGTCAGTCAGATATTTAGACTAGATTTAGCATTTGAGTACTTCTCAAGGACTTGGGATAGTCAGAAATTGTTGTTTGATGGTGTTAAGGGTAGGATGTACCAAGCCTTTTATAATTTAATGATGATTTTGTCAATGCCAATGATGCTCAATTGGTGCCCCAGATGTTTTGGGATTGTACCCAAGGTGGCCGTTACTATTGGTACTATCTTTGCTTTCTTTTGCCACAATCATTTGACTTCTATTTACAAGTCTTTGTATGTTGTGATTTTTTCCAGTTCTTTCTCTTCTGTTATGACTCTTACATTTCAGTTTCATGACTGAGCAGGAAATCTCTTGTTGGTAATTGACACAGCACCTAGTGACATTGCTTGATTTTGAAAAATAGATCAGTTGGGTGAGACTTGCATTGTAATTTAGTCTGAGAAAACAAAAGAACATAAAAGCCATTATTTGCAAAGAAACTATTAGAATATATCCACAAAGTCACAAGAAATCAAACTTGATCTGATTTCTAAATTATTTCTAATAATTTAGATTATTAGAAATCTAAATTTCTAATTATTTTAGCCTAGAATAATTTCCTTCCTTCCTCCCTCCCTCCCTCCTTTCTTCTTTCTGTCTGTTCCTCCTTGTCATTATTTCCTTCTGTCCCTTCCTCCCTCCCATTTACTTTTCTTTTAGGAAGCTTGTAGGGAGAAAGGCACAGGAGAAGCCTTCCTTTGCTCATTCTTTCCCCTCCCCTCTTCTAGATTCTTGTAAATCCCTGCCAATCTTGGAGGTCCTTTGTGACTGGATTGCAAGACTACTTGCATGCTGAAAGGAGACTATTAAAATAAATGAGAACTTCTGCTCTTCCCTTGTCATTACCATGTGCAAGCTAATCAAACTATCCCACACCTGCTGCATGATGGCTAAAGGATTAATTGGATTAAGACATGATTATCTTACAAGAGTTTGATCTCAGCTTAATCTGAAGAATTTATGCTCCTGCGTTTCAAAAAGAATCTGCACTGAAGATCAAATATTAGTCAAATTGTGGAAAGCCAGAATATTAGTATTAATACTAGGACAGGCTATCTTCAAAGAATCCTAAAATGATACTTAAAAATTGAAAATGCAAAGAACCCATTATGTATAGTGAGTATCAGATAAATAGAGACATGGTCTTCAATACAACATTCATTCTATAGCACATGCCTTGACAAATCAGTTCAATACCCACTGCCATCCCATCCCCCATTCTCTCTCTCTCTCTTTCTCTGTCTCTCTCCCTCCCTCCCTCCCTCCCTCTCCTTCTCCCTCCCTCTCCCTCTCTCTCTCTCTCTCTCTCTCTCTCTCTCTCTTTCTCTCTCTCCTACATACACACACACACACACACATGAACTTGTCAGGTTAGTGACATGTACATGCAAAGAGAGATCTGATATAACAGTGCCTTGAACAATTTGCAGAAGATTCCTCTATCTTTTAAAGCATTAATTTCCTTTTATTTTATTGTGTTATAAGAGTAAGAAATACATTATATTACTTGGTTACAGTGTTATTTATACAGCTTTAACCAGAGATCATTAACACTGTTTTGATTTAGAAAACTTAATCCTTTAAAGATAAGGGGGAAAGGTTTAGATGAATATCAGTATGGTTTTTAAAATGTTAATATCAATTAAGTAGGAGCCTGGTAGCTCAGCAGACTAAAAGCATTGTGATTAACACCAGCTGTCTGCAATTACTGTAAGTTCGAATCTCACCAGGCTCAAGGTTGACTCAGCCTTCCATCCTTTTTAAGGTGGGTAAATTGAGGACCCAGTTTGTGGGGGCAATAAGCTGACTTTGTATAAATATACAAAAGTATGAAGGCTATTGCTTAATGCATTGTAAGCCGTCCTGAGTCTCCGCAGTAAGGCAGCATATAAATCATTTTTTTTTAAAAAAAGTTAAGGACGCTTAAATTGTCCATCTACCACTGAATTGATGAACAGCTGCAAACCCAAATCTTTTTGAACCACTCTTCTTCACTCCATTGTGATACTCAGAAAACCAAGAAGATCAAAGTTGCAGACTTAAGGCTGCTTGACTCAAATGTACCACTTGTTTTAAATCTTATAACCTGTTAAGTTGTGGGCACAAGAATGGTCAGGACACGCAGTAGAGTCAAACACTTTTATTAGCTCCATAAATCACAATGGGGAATCCTAGCCACGGCAGCTCCTTTTATAGCTAGGAGCTGTCCGCAGCTTCAGCCACTGACGTTACTCTGAATTTCCTGCTCACGTCCCTGATTGGTCCGTTCAAATCTGCTATTCAATACTCAACATAACTGGTCTGTCAAGTCAACAGAGTAAAGCCCCACATTTCTGAATGGTTACAATGCAATGGTCAACTCGTTTCAGAATGCTGGTGGGAATGACATATTTGACCATTTCCTTACTTCCAAAATGTTTTCACTATTTCAACAAAACTGATTTGAACAACTAGGAATGAAGTGGACAGACTTTTTCTGGCACTCATGATAGATGTTGTTATTGTCTTGGACAGTGAGAGACATATCTGACATCATTCTATACTCTGAGGAACAGATCATCTAGCTTCTCCAAATTCAACCCACGTAATATAACTGTAATATGTTTCAAAATCTTGTCTCCTGGTGACTTGATAGACAACCTCACACAGTTTTCCTGGCAGTAGCATGAAAGTTTTTTGTTGCTTTTTTTCAGGATGGATTTCCCTCAACCCCCCCCCCCAACCTTTTATATTCCTATACTAGCCTATAGTACTGGGGTGAAACAGTGATCGCTGTTCGTATTAGCCAGATCTGAACCTTCTTAATTCTAACTCAATTAAGGTTTGGTTAGGTGCTGTGATTTAAGCAGAGGTCTGTTTAAAGCTATATCTATCTATCTATCTATCTATCTATCTATCATCTATCTATCTATCTATCTATCTATCTATCTATCTATCTATCTATCTATCTATCTATCTATCTATTTTAAAGCATTTCACTTGATCTCACAGTACACATGTAAGATAGAGGGAAATTCCACCAATTCAATTTTGACCTCTGGTATGAAACTGAAGTTAAAATTATAGTACCATTTACCAAAAAATAATAAACTCAATGAAATTTATTTTTCCCAAATGTTTTTAGGAATGCAGACCCATTAATTTTAATTTTATATTACACTATGTAGTAGATAATATAGTCATTTGGTATTTATTTGTCAATATATTTATATTCTATTGCTTCTTTTATCGATTTATTAAAGTATTACTGATAAATGTTGGATGCTAATTAATATGAATTGTTTTATTCCTTTTTTATGTTGATTGTTAATAACATATTAAAGTCCTCTTACAAACTCCTTTGCTGCTGTTTATCCTTGAACTCATCTAACTAGGACTTATTGCTGACTCAAATGGTGTAATCCATCTCAGCGTAATATAACTGAAAAATAGGAATATCCAATACAAATGTTTCAGTTTAATAACATTAAAAGCAACCTTTGAAGCCTGTGCTTTGTATGATACTTGGTGCCTTGTTAATAACAGGTAATGTTTTCTTTTATTAGGGTTAAAAAGAAAGGGATAGTTTAGGCAGGGATAGCTAATTCATGAAAAAAATATTTTCAAAATGAAGCATCTTAAAGTTGCTTCCTGTGATTTTCAGGATATTCAATGGGCTGTAATGGTTTTTCATTCCATGCTTTGTGTCCACCCTTTTCATTTTTAAACAAAGTGCTCCAAGCAGTGAATCTGTGAGTTTAATCTTAAATTAGGACTAGCTGTAAGGTTTGGCTGTAAGGTTTGGACAGCCGATGGATGGTGGCAAAGCAGGGGTGAAATCCAGCCGGTTCTGACAGGTTCTGGAGAACTGGTAACAGAAATTTGGAGTAGTTCAGAGAACCGGTAGTGGAAGTTTTGAGTAGCTTTCAGAGAACGGGCAAATACCACCTCTGGCTGGCCCCAGAATGGGATGGGAATGGGGATTTTGCAGTATCCATCCCCTGCAGTGGGATGGGAATTTTGCATTATCCTTCCCCTGCCATGTCCATCAAGCCACGCCCACCAATCCACACCATGCCCACCAAGCCATGCCCACAGAACTGGTAGTAAAAAAAATTAGATTTCCCCATTGTGGCAAAGGCATGCAGATAATTCTAAACTCTTGTCTCCATTCTATTTATCATCTGGATTTATACAGCTAAGATACGGGTGCCCAAAGGGTATCTACAAGATGTGGTTCAAAAAGTCGACACAACAGCCATGATGGTGTGATTAATGCTCTACTATTTTGTATGTGTCAGACACACACAAAAAAGAACTTCAAATATACTGCTGTGGCTGTTTTGTCTTTTAACCATCGGAGGTGGTATTCAGCAGGTTCTGACCAGTTCTGGAGAGCCAGTAGCAGAAATTTTGAGTAGTTCGAAGAACCAGTAAATACCTCCTCTGACTGGCCCCACCCCCATCTATTCTCTGCCTCCCGAGTCCCAGCTGATTGGAAGGCAAAGGAGATTTTACAATAACCTTCCCACCAAGCCATGCCCACAGAACCAGTAGTAAAAAAATTTTTAATCCCACCACTGGTGGCTATCCCTGAGTTTCCTATTCAGTTTAACACTATAAACTGCCTTAATTTGGAATCTGTAGCTATGTGTATTTCTTTTTCTTAATCAAAAGTGAACTTTGGAGAATGGGAGGAGTTGATCCAGATTAGAATTTCATTAAAGAAAGAAAGGATGCGTTAATTTTTTTTCTAGCACAATTGTTCACTATTTCCCCTCCCTCAAAACATCTGAGGGGGAAGTTCTGGCTATGAAAAGAATCTTTAAACCTCCTTACAAACTATGGTAACAGTTCATATTGGGAGAATCTATGTTATCATTTCATTCATTCATTCATTCATTCATGTATTCATTCATTCATTCATTCATTCATGTATTCATTCATGCATATATTCATTCATTCACTCATTTGCTAAATTAATATGACTACGCATCTTACATTCATGTCTGTGGGTAGTTAATAATAACTAAAACAGCATACCAAACAGAACTAAGACGAATATTAAAAGGAGTGTGCAAATTTACCATCACCTAAATACAATATATATATATTTAGGACAGCAGAACTCCATAAGAGATGATCCCATGGAGTTTTGCCACTTGGTACATTTTTTTTTTTCATGTACATCATGAGCGTTCACATTAGGGCTTCATTCATATGATACTGACTGCCATCGTGACTTTTCTGACACCTCTCTACCCTTTCCATTACTTAAAAGTAAAACCCACTACTTTCCAAGAGACCAACTCTCTGGCAATTATACCTTATTTCACAGATTTAGGAAATTAAATCATAAGCAAAGTAAGTAAAGATCTGTTGTACTTTCTGCTTTTTATTTACTCACTTGTAAGTGAAGGTACTTTCTGAACCGCAATGTCTACACACAGGAATGTAAGAGATATAAGTTTAGTTACCATACCTTTCTAATGAACTCAATCAAATCAGAAATGGGAATAGAGTGACATAGATTTGATGTACCATCCAGATAAGCACTTTAATCGTCATAGATTCAGTCTTCAAAACTGGTCAAAACGTTCTTGAGTATTCTTTCAGCATGAATACCAACTTGCTACTTCAACAAGAATCAGCAAGCAATTGACAATTACCATTCCTGAAGTATTTGAACAATTTTTCTGAAAACTGCAGAACAGATTCACTTTCTGGAAAACATTTTACTTTCAGATCAAATCTTATTGCAATCCTCATTTCAAGTGTCAAAATGTTCTTAATAGATGTCACTTTAAAGCAACCAGGTGAGATTCAATCAGTTCTCCTGAGCTGTTTATAATACAGAATTTAAAGGCCAGAGAGAATATTGGTACCTTTTCTTGGCACCTGATTACTGTGGATAAAACAGGATTACTAAGAATAAAAAAGCTGTGGTGACGCAATGGTTAGAATGCAGTTCTCCAGGCTAACTCATTGCTCACTTAAAGAGTTTGATTCTGAGTGGCTCAAGGTTGACTCAGCCTTTCATCCTTCCAAGGTCAGTAAAATGATTGTTGGGGGCAATATGCTGACTGTAAACTGCTTAGAGAGAGTTGTTAAAGTACTATGAAGCGGTATATATGTCTAAGTGTTATTGCTATAAAATCAGAGGAGAAGTCATGAAACATAATCAGGATATCTCTAGGACAGGGGTCAGCAACCTGCAGCTCCAGAGCCGCATGCGGCTCTTTGGTCCCTCTGCTGTGGCTCCCTGTCAGGTTGCTGGCCTGAGAAGGTAAGGGTGACAGTGAGGGATGGAGAAGCGGCCAGGGCAGAGACAGAGAGATACAGAGAGAAGGGGGGAGAAGGAGAGAGGGAGGGAGGGGAGAGAGAGATATGTCAAAAGGATTTTGTGGTTCCTGGTGTTGTTTAACAACTGGTTCTCTGCCCTAATGACCGGCTGGGTGGTGTAGCGGGGGGGGGGGGCATGTGACTGGTGGAAGTCAGTGATATCGAGTTGGCCATGCCCACCCAAGGTTTTCAGCTCCCAGTGTTTTCTTTTCTGTGGGAAACGGGTCCAAATGGCTCTTTGAGTATTTAAGGTTGCAGACCCTTGCTCTAGGAGGTCAAAACAGTGGTCAGAATGGATAATCAGCCCATGTTTCTTTCTTTTCTTACATTTGTGTGATGTGCAACAAATGCTAAATAAGGGCAGGGCTTCAATTGTGCCCACCATCTTGATGTCATTGAACCCCACTCCTTTGCCATTCAAGGATGCTTTGAGTGCAACCAAATAAACACAAAGCTAATGCTGGACTTTCATTTAAAGAATGTGTTTGGTCCAACTTTTTATTACCTTTTCTTGTTTAAATACTCTTAGATAATAACAGGTATATATCATGAAGTGCAGGGAGTCTGCTCGTGTTTGAAAAAGTTGATAAGTATCAAGGGTCAACATCTGAGCAACAAGATCCATATTCCATTGATAAGCCCCAAACTCTCTAGCCAAGGGGTGTCAAACTCATGTTGTCATGTTGTCATCATGTGACATATCGTGACTTTCTTTCCCTTTGCTAAAATGGGGGTGGGGTGGCCAGCTCATGATGCATCCAGCCTGCGGGCCATGGATTTGACACCCCTGCTCTAGCCCCCTGCCTTTTGTTTTTATTTTATTGTTACTGTTAATCGCTTGCCCTATCTAAGAAATTAGTAGAAAACAGGCAGAAAGCACATATACTTCCACCTCTATTGCCTTCATTTTTTGGCATTCACACTCAGAAGGAACAGAGCAATAGGAAGGAACAGAATAGTGCTTAAATCAGCACACCCTGTGGAACAGCATTACCCGTAAAGATAAGGACTGAACCAGTGGTGAAATGTAAAATTTGTTACTACCAGTTCTGTAGGTGTGGCTTGGTGGGGGTGGGGTTTAATATGACTGAGTGGGCGTGGCCAACTTTTTTTTTTTTACTTTTAAAACCATTTTTTCTACAACCTCTTCAGCTAAGAGGTTGTAAAAAAAATACTTTTAAAAGTCTCTGACAATCTCAGCTGACTTGCCTGATCAGCAGAGGCTTTTCTTTTTTTTAAAGCCTCTGACGATGCCAGCTGACTTGCTTGATCGGCAGAGGCTTTTCTTTTTTAAAAAAAGCCTCTGACGAACCCAGCTGACTTGCCTGATCGGCAGAGGCTTTGTTTTTACTTTTAAAAGCATTTTTTTTTGGCTGAAGAGGTTGAATAAAAAATGCTTTTAAAAATAAAATAAAAAAACTCTGATGATTGTGTGGCTTAGCTGGGCATGAGGGTGGGGAGGGATTTTTGCTACCGGTTCTCTGAACCACCCACCACTATCGCTACCAGATCGGGTGATCCGGTCCAAACCAGGAGCATTTCACCCCTTCTCTTCTAGTTTTAGGAAACTCATAATATCTGGCTTTGGTCTAATGCCTGAGAATATTGTTTTAATGTATTATTGTATTTTGGAGACCTGTTTTGTCTGATTTTTTTGTCTTGGGCTATCTGTGTGGTTTTATATTTGTTCTGTTTTTCTTTAGTTTGCACGCTTCCTGGAGTCAAATTATTTTTGAATAATGCTGAGAGTCACAGGATAGTTAAATCAGCTTTATTTTGCAATGAACTGTAGTAAATATATAAACACCCTAGCTTTTTTTTTCTAGCTTAATCTTTCAGTCTAAAAGAGGGGGAAAAATCCTTTTTCCTAGCACTTCTTTCTCACAGTGTTACAAGGTCATTTGGACAGCAGACCTTATTCTCTCATCTCTAATGGAACAGATCTGTTACAGCAGGGCAGCATCTTTTTAGCATCTGTTCACCATCCATACATTTGGGTTGGAAGATTTATTTTATAAGTTACTCAGCTGGAGCAAAGCAGCAGTTGGAATTACAAGCAAGGCAGGCAGGAGCTCATGTTGCCATCCCTTCTTCTTCCAAATGCAATGGCCGTATGATGTCTGATGCAAAATTCTTTCTAAGAGTTTTGCTATTTCAGAAGAAGCCAAATAGAATGAGCTCTGGGTTGAATGGATAAAATTTCACCCATTCTTCCTTTTTTGTGATATCTAAGAAGCCAATAGAAAGCAAGTAGCTTATTCAGCAAATAAATTGTAGTGTCAGGGTTCCAAGTAATACCCTCAATGAAAGAAGACTCCAAGGCTAGAAGTTCTTCAAAGTTCCATTTTATTAGAGATGTCATATTGGCACATCTGAGAAAGCCTGAATCTGAAAGCTTCCAGGTTTTCCCCACCCAAAGGAAAGTCCAAGTCCCTTCCCCTGCACCTACATGTCCATCACATGGTCCAATCAATGCACTGTCCCAATTGAAGATGCCTCCTAGTCACACCACTCCAGGGATAGGCTAAACATCCTTGACTCCCAGAGAAAAGAATGTTGTTATGGCTAGATATTTCTACAACTCCATGCAATCCCACTTCCCAATTTCCCACAGCATCAAGTGTGGCAGCCCTGAAGATCCAAAGAAAAAGCTGACATGTAGTTTGTAAGGTTGATCGGTATTTCTCTAAAGGTAGAATGTGAAGATTTATTTATTACTTATTTATTAGCTTGATCAATTGTCTAACTCCATCATGACTCAGGCTGACTTATAGCATGGTGTAATTTAAAACAATATAATACAAAATCATACAAAAAAACAGACATCGAGAACAATAACACTAACTCTACCAAACCAAATATCCTATAAGAGCTCTATCACTCATACTTCCTCACGATTAAATTATCCATTCAGATTGAATATGAAATGAGAATAGACAAACTGATTTTAGTTTCTTCACATGCTTTAAGTGCAAAAATCCATTCTATGTTTCGGATTATGGGAATTTTAACTAATGAACAGGAAACTGTGGGACTGTGACTAGACATGATCACACACCTAATAAGAAACAAAAATGGGAGGAAAGTTGTCTTTTTTATATTTCTGTTTTTAGAAAGATCTAAAAGCTGTTCAGGGTTACCTCAGGCCTTAAAATAGCAAAACTGCATCACAGCTTGGGATAGCATTTGCTTTAGTAGAACTGGACTAAAGAAAAATAAATTATAATAATAATTTCCTTGAGTTACATCTCAGGTTTTTAAAAAATCTTGCAACTGGATATTCATCATATTTATTTTTCATATTGTTTCTTACTACATAACCCTGAGAACATATAATGGTTTTTCAGTCCAATATGTAGTCCTGTGTATACAGTACCTTCTTAACAGAAGCATCTATTCTATCCTCAATGACATATGGGACTGAAATCTAAAGAGACTATCGTATGTAACCTGGATACAGATGATGATTCTGAATATGAAACCAATGTAGCTATGAAAAATAAAATTAATTAGAATTAATAAAATGTGCCTTAAATAATGTTGGCTCATAATGACAACTGCTGTCGATAAAAGAAGGATCCCAGTTGTCAAATCTGTATTAAGAAAAAAAAAATTAATGTCTTGTTAGTTCAACTACTCTAGCAAAATTCTGCAGTAGAAACAATTTATTCATGGCTGGCATATCCTTTTCCTTGTGCATTTAAAAGTCAAATACTTATTTCTCCTTGTTCACAACATTGTTAGATCATCCCTCGGGGTAAGAGGTAACAGTGCATTAAGTAGTATATTTTTAATCAGTCTGAAAAAAATATTTTTAATGATCTTCTTTATGATCACTGATACCTTTCATTCATTTCACTTTCCTGGAAACATGCTGTCATACATACAGAAGACACAATTTATTGTCTACTTTACAGAGATTGACTAATCATTCTCAACTCTGCCAAATCAATGTTCTGGGTCTCTTGGCAGGAAGACGGTATAAAAAGGTGGTGTGGGGCACATTGTTAAACTAATTTGTGTGACTAATTACACCATGCAAGATGCAAAATGGAGCTGTAATGTAGATCAGACAAATTGATGATAATCTGCTAGTTTGAGGGTCTGTAGATGCCCCATAAAATTCTCATTAGTGTGTTACAGTAGATTAGAATCTTAGCACACAACTAAACATAGCAAGTGCTTGTGTCCACGTAGTGTAGAAGCATCAAGTATAAGTAGAGTGGCACAGGATATATGATACCATTTATTATCGAAGACTTTTCTAAACAATGGATTCAAATTGAAACTATGTTAGAGCCAGATATGGATGATTAACCCAGAATATTTTTCTAGAATAAAACAGATTGAAAATGCATTTACTAAAACAATGTCTCAAATCTGGAAGAATAAGTAGATTGTTTTATAAGGGATGCTTCTCCTTTAACTTCTCTCTCTCTCTCTCTCTCTCTCTCTCTCTCTCTCTCTCTCTCTCTCTCTCTCATCAAGATAATTATTATGGTTTAATTAAAATGAAATTCTTGATAGAATATAGTCTTTATAAACTAAAATATTTTTATAATAATTGGAAATTTTCTAATACAGAGCAATATGACATTGAGCAATAAATAGGTTGTAAGTGATCATGACTTTTGTGGAATCAACTCAAATCTCTTTTGGCAATAGAAATATTAGAGATATCAATTTTGGCCCTATACCAATTTCAAGGAATTAATACATCATTATGGCTGTGTACTTCCTAATTTATTTCCATTATGCCTGTTATTATCCCCTGTAGGATAGCTGAAGACACTTCCATCACCTCTGGAAGATAATGTAATAGTCTATAATGTAGTATAATGCAGTGGTGAAATCCAATTTTTTTTACTACCAGTTCTGTGGGTGTGGTATGGCTTGGTGGGCATGGCTGGGTTGGCATGGCAGGAGAAGGATACTGCAAAATCCCCATTCCCACCCCACTCCAGGGGAAGGATATTGCAAAATCTCCATTCCCTCCCCACGCCAGGAGAAGGATAGTGCAAAATCCCCATTCCCACCCTACTCTGGGGCCAGCCAGAATTGGTATTTGCCAGTTCTCCGAACTGCTTAAAATTTCTGCTACCAGTTCTCCAGAACCTGTCAGAACCTGCTGGATTTCACCCCTGGTATAATGTAACCCTCTAGAACAGGGGTGTCAAACTCAATTTCATTGAGGGCTGCATCATGATTGTGTTTGACATCAGGGAGACAGAGGGCCATGGGCAGGGGGGGCATGGTCAGCTCAACATCACTCATTGAGGCTTCGTTTTCAGCCACAATGACTTCCTGCTGCCCTCTGTCAGTGAAAACAGAGCCCAGGTGCACAGCCCACCCGGCAGGGGTGAAATGCTCCCAGTTTGGGCCAGCTCGGTGAGTAGGTAGCGATGGCGGCGGGCAGTTCAGAGAACCGGTAGCAAAAATCCCTCCCCTCCCCCCAGCCTCCAACTTGCTCTTTGGACCGAATCCTGAGCTGCTGGTTGCAACGCCTACTTTGCTTCACTTGCTGTAATCCCTCAATCCATTGCATCAGCAAGCAACTGAATCTCCCTGCCTGCAATCAAGCTCATCGGTGAACAGCTCTATCTGTCTGCCTGCCTGCCTTGTCCCTTCAATTGGGTAAGTTTTTTCCCCTTTGAGAGCTTTAAAAAAATAGTTAATTGGGTTTTTTTTATTGTTCTTTTTTTAGACCTAGCCATTTAAAGTTTAGGAAGTTTTAAATTTAGCTGCTTTTACATAAAAATAAAAATAAAATAAAATAAGATTTGTGCAGCTTTCTGAGATTTTGGCTGTTTCTGTAGTGTTTCACTCTAACAACACAAAATCTCACAAAGCTGTATGTGGAATTTTGTGTGTGTAAAGTGTGAAAGTTGGTTTTTTGGACTTTTTGTGCCTGTGTGAGGTTCCTGCTTGTTGCAGGGGCCATTTTGGGTCTAGCACAGCTGTTTTTACATTGTGGGTGAACCAGTTATGTTGCATTGTGTTTTGTAGGTTAAAAAAGGGCAAAGAAGTGGCATCGACTTGGCCATGCCCACCTTCCCACCTTCCGCCGCGCTCTTAAGACTTTTCTATTTCGCCAGGCGGGCCTGGCCTAACCACTCCCCATTTTTAGTGTTAAATTTTTTAAAAAAAATTTAAATTATATTGGGGTGTTTTAATTCTGTCCGGGCCAATTCATTTAATCTGTTTTTAGTTGGTTTTTAAATTTTGTACGTATGTATTTTTATTGTTGGCTGTACACCGCCCTGAGTCCTTCGGGAGTAGGGCGGTATATAAATCCAATAAATCCTAAAAAAATCCTAATCCTGACCAACAAGCCATGCCCACCCAATCACCTGACCACCAAGCCACACCCACTAATTAAGCCATGCCCACAGAACCGGTAGCGAAAATTTTTAGATTTCACCCCTGCCATCCGGGCTCCATTTTTTGTTGCAACATCCTCCTGCAACCCTCTGCCAGTTAAAATGAAGTTCCGGTTTTGCTGGCAGAGGCACTGCAGGCCAGTCCTTTGTTGTTTCCAGGGCATCCATGCAGGCCAGATCTAAGCACCCCGTGGGCCAGATCTGGCCTTCAGGCTTTTGACACCCCTGCTCTAGAAGTTGTGGTTGCTCCATCACTGGAAGTTTCAAAGAAGAGATTGGATAGCCATTTGTCCAGAATGGTATAGGATCTCCTGCCTAAGTGGGGGTTGGATTAGAAAACCTCCAAGGTCCTACCCAACTCATACTGTTATTCTGTTACTATTAATGTATTAAATAATCAAAGCTCTACCATCAACTGCAGTGAGATAACTATATCAGCTATGAAATTTTTAGATGTTCTTAGATCTTAGATTATTGTCGGTTTCTACTGTTTCACCCTGGTTCGCGTGAAATGGTAGTGGCAGTTCCTGACAAGGAACACTATTTTATCCATGATGGGACAGTGATTAGAATGCAGTACTGCAGGCTACTTCTGCTGACTGCCGGCTGCTGGCAATTTGGCAGCTCGAATCTCACCAGGCTCAAGATGGACTCAGCCTTCCATCCTTCTGAGGTCGGTAAAATGAGGATCCAGATTGTTGGGGGCAATATGCTGACTCTGTAAACTGCTTAAAGAGGGCTGTAAAGCACTGTGAAGCTGTATATAAGCCTAAGTGCTGTATTTAGTGCTATGGCTATCCTTAGCTTTGGATAGAAAAATGTGTTAGATCTGTCTTGCACAGAGTTGCCAATTTAATTGGAATCTTCTTTTTATATTGAATTTGCACTAATTCCCAACTATTATTCCATTTGTATATGTAGCTTATCAGTGCGTTCTTTCATGTACTATAATGCATATAGCTAACCCAATGTTGGATTATCCCCGATTCGCACCGGTTCTATAGAACTGGTAGTAAAACTGGCGGAAAGCTCTGCCCACTGACCCCAACGTCATCAGAATGCTTCTGCACATGTGCAGAAGCTTCTCCATATGCGCACAGCCCCATTGTGAACCGGTAGTAAAGGTAAGTAGAACCCACCCCTGAGCTAACCTTTAGTAACATACAAGCTTAATACTTTCTGATATATCTAATTGGCAGGTGCTCCTTATTAATTTCTGCACCAGTGTCTTAAAGTTCATATTCTCTGTTTGTTGCAAAAATTAAGTTCAGTGTGTTCCTCTCTATAAGGTAGATGAGCTTTTAATGATATATGAACTTGAGAAATGCTCTTTCAGATGATACCACAAACATTATACAAGGATTGTATAATATTTTGTAAAATATAGTACTGATTGTACTATATTTTTTTTGCCACTAAGAGACATTGTACAATTACAGTAGTCAATTTAAATCTAGAATGCTACCATCTTCATTTACTCTGGGTTTTAAAAGCATAGGTGATCATGATTACCTAAAAGCAAGAGTTAGATAATTACAGCTGATAGTAGGAGTTAATATTTACCAGACAGTTTAAAATTTAAGTACATTGATGTTTGATATACTGGGAGTTTGCTGCTTCTGACATTTTTCCTAAAGATAATTTCACTTCAAAAATACAGGCAAAACAAATGAAAAAAAATCATTGCTTGTCAATTTATAAACAATGATAGCATATGCTAAATTAGACAAAGATTTGTATTAATGAAAATATGTTTCCCTTTGGTTGATCCACTTAGGCAAATTCATATTCATATCAGTCAAGAAAGATTCTTAAATGGAAAACATTCTTATAAATCAAGTCATACTGCCAACACTGTAAATATATTATGTTTGTGGCTGATAGATAAAGAGGATGAGGAAGAAGGTGATGCTATATATTTGGGGTTTTTTCACAGAGGGCACTCAAGGTGAGTACAAATGTTATGATCTGAGCTGTCTGTTAATACATAATACATCAATCACTTTTATGAAAGATTTAGTGGCTGTATTTTAGGGCTCCAGAAGCATAAACACATGGAAGATTTAAAGAAAGACTATTCCTAGCTACGTTGTATCACCCAGATTTATGTCCATCGCTACCAAAACCATGGTAAATGTCAATATCATTTAATGTTGATGGTAAAACTAGTCTGTTCGCTGAAAGAACTATCATGAAGCTAAAGCTTAACTATTTTGGACACATAATGTGAAGAAGAGACTCAATGGAGAAGATCTGAAGCTTAGAACATATCTAAGACAATTGATAAAGTGGCTGGCAGAAGATAAGGTGACTTAATATTATCATGAATGACACATGACGCATGAATACAAAGCAAAGAAACAGTCAATGACAGACTGTCCTGGCAAAATGATGCCCACAAAGTTGGAAATAATGGAACAATTGATAACCACAATTATGATTAAAATGAAAGATGCATTCTCTGTTCTTAAAGTAGCAACCAATATTCCTCATTATACAGTGGAATTTGTTTGGGTAGAAATAGTCACTTTCCCCTTATTCCCAGAAATATCTTTAAAAGGGGAGAATTCTTCTGAGAAGACTGAAAGAACCTGGTGCAAGAAAAGTAACAAGCTAGGCTATCCCATATCTACTCATTTAACACTGAATTCTACACAAGTTCCTATGGTGATATCTTAGCCATTGTACTACACTCTCAAGTTAATTCTGAAAGGATTCAAAAGACTCTTAGGTTCACGGTAGTATTTAACTCAGAGGTCTTCAAATTTATCAGTTTTAAGACTTATGGACTTCAACGTCCAGAATTCTCCAGCCAGATATGCTATGCTGGCTGAAGAATTCTGGGAGTTGAAGTCCACAAGTCTTAAAGCTGCCAAGTTTGAAGACCTCTGAGTTAACTGGTTAGTACAGCCTGCTTATTCTTGAATGCATGGTGGATTTTAAATTGGATCAATCCCATAAGATTTCTATGTATTTTTTTAAAAAAAAACAAACCAATGTAAACTATTTGCAAAGCAAAGCAAATCTGGTTTTCCTGAAAGAATTTATATCCAGTGAACATAACCAGAGCCAAATATCCCTAACTGTTATTTTTCTCACTCTGGATGCTGTGTCTAAGTATTACCTTACTGTATATTTTCAATGTAATACGTGACAACATAGAGTGAGAAAGGAAATTGTACTAAACAGACAAAACCAAATTTCCTCTTCCATGGGAAGGTCAAAAATAATCTTTTTCAATATAATGACATACATTTTTCCCCTTTTCACTGTACTCGTGATCTATAAGAGAAAATTATTGTACATTGCATGGAAAAATACATGATTGTTTCCTATTTATTGTAGAGTTTCAGCTATAGTTATGAGACAATGCTTTACTAGAAAACTCAAGACTTACACATAGTTTAAACAACTAAAAATGGAAACTAAAAACAGCATGTAACTTTTCATTCTAAAATGTATGTCATAAACACTAAATAAATTTCTCTACATCCCAAATAAAGAAGAATTGCTGGAATGACGAAAACGTTAGAGTTTAAAAGTGGAAGTGATTTGGTTCTTATAGACGGTAATGAAATAGATGCAAGGCTGATCAGTATCCTATTCTGAACATTCAGTTGGTCCTTGGGTTCATATGCTACCATAAATGATAAAAGCAGGTGATTGGTGAGCAAAAACCAACCAACCAACACACACACACACACACACACACACACACACACACACACCATGCACTAGATATTTAAGACAATTGATATATTTGAATTACCTTTTGGGTGTTTCCATAACTGGCTGAGGTTGGCATGCAAGCCTTCTTCTTGATGCCAGTCACAAAACATTAAGTTTTACACAATGGCTAAGTTATCTCCTGCTTTTCTTGATCCTCAGAATGCTTTATCTCACTTTACCTTTGTCTCCCCCCCCACACCCGAACTTACCCCTCCACAGGTAGATTATGATCTCCATAACTAGCATATTGCAATAATCAGGAATATAAGAAAGCGGCACAATTACTTGTCTGACAAATTCACAATATCTTTTTTGATGATTTCCGGTTCAAAATATTTGATAATGTGAGAAACATGAGAAAATTCTCCTGACAAATAAGTTAATCTTAGAGTCATAGCCTTAAAGTGAGACACTTTGTGCAAGACTTCAGAAGGTTCCTCAACCTAAGACACTGTTATGAAATTGAGAATCATGAAAGATACACAGTCTCTTTCCTATACCAAGTTAATACTACTTATTTGAACAGGCCTCTGGTTTCTGCAGATGTTCTGTATAATATGCATGCAATTGATGGTCGGGGTTTTGCATTTTCTATCTCAAAAGGAGGAGGAGGAGGAGGAGGAGGAGGAGGAGGAGGAGGAGGAGGAGGAGGAGGAGGAGGAGGAGGAGGAGGAGGAGGAGAAGAAGAAGAAGAAGAAGAAGAAGAAGAAGAAGAAGAAGAAGAAGAAGAAGAAGAAGTTGTTGTTGTTGTTGTTATTGTTGTTGTTAAACTTGTTCCTGGAATATCTCTTGGCTGCCATTCTAATAGTCAGCTTAACCTTTATTGCCAGAAAGATACAGTGCCTCTTCTTTCCTGTAAAATCCTTGTAGAGTAGTAAAAACACTGTCATTAGCTAAGCTGATGCAAAGATCATTTCCATTTATTGCCAGGGAATGGCAAAGTGTTCAAATGTAATACTTTGCTTCCAAAATAAAAAGAGACGTTTGATTTCATTACATAAGAAATGTTGATATATGCTTCTACTGAAGCTGTTGTATAATGAAGTCCATTAGAACAAATGTTTTGTTTATTGGGGTGAAAAAAAAAACCAATTTCTTTCATGTGTTGAATGTTTCTAATGTGAGAGTAAGTGGTTCTAAACAGGTAACCAATTTTTTTTCCTCTCCTCTGATATTTTTCTCCCCCTATATGAGGCTGGCTGGGTACATGGTAGCCTAAGATGGGGTCCTACTAATACACAGGAACAAACAAAAACATATTGATGTTCCTTTATGTCTGATAAGTACTTGATATAGTTCCTCCATGGCAACAGATTGGAAAACAATTGTCCTACCATCTGAAGCACCTGTATTTATTTATTTATTTATTTATTTATTTATTTATTTATTTATTTATTTATTTATTTATTTATTTATTTATTTATTTATTTATTTATTTATTTATTTATTTATTTATTTATTTATTTATTTATTTATTTATTTATTTATTTATTTATTTATTTATTTATTTATTTATTTATTTATTTATTTATTTATTTATTTATTTATTTATTTATTTATTTATTTATTTATTTATTTATTTATTTATTTATTTATTTATTTATTTATTTATTTATTTATTTATTTATTTATTTATATAAAGGTAAAGGTAAAGGTTCCCCTCACACATATGTGCTAGTCGTTCCCGACTCTATGGGGCAATGCTCATTTTTGTTTCAAAGCAGAAGATGTCTCCGTGGCCATATGGCCAGCATGACTAAATTCTGTGCAAAGACGCACAGAATGCTGTTACTTTCCCACCAAAGGTGGTCCCTATTTTTCTACTTGCATTTTTATGTGCTTTCTAACTGCTAGGTTGGCAGAAGCTGGGACAAGTAACAGGAGCTCACCCTGTTACGTGGCACTAGGGATTTGAACAGCTGAACTGCTGACCTTTCGATTGACAATTTCAGTGTCTTAGCCACTAAGACATCATGTCCCTTATTTATTTATTTAGCATATAGCAAATACATGGATTTGTAGTTGTTAAATAGAGAGCCAGGAGTTCTACAAAGATTCTGCCAACTCTCGTAAACTGCCAATTCTTCAATGTAATTTGGCTGCCGCTTGTTGCTAGTCATTTGGTTCACACTACTGTGCTATCCAGGGTGCACCATGAGGAGGCAAACTAACAAAAAGAATGGGGTGGAAATCCCTGTCCCCCAGGTTGTTAGATAATGTTGTAGAAGAATTGTCATCCATTTTTATTTTTATTTTATTTATTTAGTTTGTCAAACATGTATGAGATAACAGGTGTTAGATCGGCGCAGGAAAGAAGAAGTGACCAGCAGGGTTCAAGTAACAAGTTTTAATAACAAGAACTGAACGGCTTGTGCGCTGCTGGAGCTCTCCTTATATACACTCCGGCAGACGCACCGCCCACTGACAGGGATTCAAAACTCCCGCCGAAAGGATCTTCAGCCAATCCCAGGCGGATGTCCTTATAAGGACATAACACTCCTCCCCCCTAGTTCTTAGTCAGTCGATCAGGGAAATAGTCACTAAGATAAACAGGACGTCTACGTGCCCGCGTAGACCTGCGCAGTTCAGAGTCAAGATGGACACTCTCCCGGACGGAGGGTGTCTGCTCTGCTCGGGGCTTCTTCCCCGGTGCCGGGCTGGATCTGGCCGTCGAGGACGCGGGCACTGTGTCCGAACCTCCGGCCGGGTCACGGACCTCCGCCTGCGGGCGATGCTGGTCTGCCTCGTTCCTGCACGGATCGTGGAGCCGCCGGTGTGGATCCCTGCTCTTGGCCGGTCCGGAACTCCTGAGCCACGGTAGGTCCCTGGGTCTCCCTCGGCTCCCCTCTGGGCTGGGGTCGCGCCGGTCTGGGTCAGGGTGCGAGTCCGGCGGTGGTGGTTGGGTCAAGCCCCCGGGTCTCCGGTCGAGTCCGGCTTACTCCCGGGGCGGCAGGCGGACGGAAATGGTGACTGGTCGGCTCTGTCGGGGTGGCGTAGGCCTACCTTGCAGGGGTGGTGTAGGCCCTCTCTGCGCGGTTGGTCTGGCGGAGGTGTCGAATGTTCCCTCTGGCCGCTGGGCTGCTCGACCTGGTCGGGTTGGTGCTGGCCTACCCTGCCGGGGTGGTGGAGGCCTTCCTTGCAGGGTTGGTTTTCTGCGCGGTTGGCGGGTTGTTGTAGGGTCTCCTGGAATGTTGGCTGGAGGTCCCCAACTCTGGGCTGCCGGTTGCCCACTTCGCAGGGTTGACATTTGCTCCCCCTGCTGGGTTGTCCCCGGTCTACTTGCCTTGCCGGATCTGGTATTAGGCTAGGTGCCGGGGTGTTTGTTCGTCCCTCGGGTCGCCGGTCTCCCTCGTCTGGGTGGTTTAGGCTTACTTCGGCGGGGTGGTTTAGGCCTACCTCGTCGGGGTGGTTTAGGCCTACTGCGCCGGGGTGGTTTAGGCCTACTGCGCCGGGGTGGTTTAGGCCTACCTCGTCGGGGTGGTTTAGGCCTACTGCGCCGGGGTGGTTTAGGCCTACCTCGTCGGGGTGGTTTTCGCTCACTTCCCTCCACCTTTTGCGGAGCTGGTCGAGATGACGTCTCACGATCTGTCCATCGTCCAGCTCAACGCGGTAGGATTTGGGACCGGTTGTGCTGTGTACTGTAGCTTTAAGCCATTTCGGCGAGCCGTGGAAATTCAGAGCGAAAACGGCATCACCGACGGAAAACTGGCGAAGTTGGCGACTGGCGGATGCGGGCACCTCAGAGGAGTATTGCGGGTGCAGTCTGTCCAGGGGTGACCGGAGTCTCCTGCCCATTAAAAGTTCGGCGGGGCATTTTCGGGTGGCAGAGTGAGGCGTGATATGCTGGGTAAGCAAAAAGGTGTCAATGCGCTCCTGCCAGTCACCCGGGCCCATTTTGGCGAGCGACTCCTTCGTGAGCCGCACCATCCGTTCAGCCTGCCCATTTCCGGCCGGTCTGTAAGGGGCAGAGAGGGCATGGCGAATGCCCAAGCCAGCCAGGAAAGCTTCCATGGGCACGGACGTAAGTTGGGGCCCGTTGTCTGAGACCAAAACGTCAGGGAGTCCATGGGTCGCGAAAAGGCGCCGGAGGGCACGGATGGTAGCTTCCGTTGTGGTGGATGCCATGGGGACGACTTCCAACCACTTGGAGTAGGCATCAACCACGATGAGGAGGTGGTGCCCATGAATGGGGCCAGCAAAGTCTATGTGAATGCGCGACCAGGGGGAGCTCGGAGTCTCCCAGGGCATCGGGTCAGATTGAGGCGGGGCGGCTCTGACTTCTTGGCACGGGCTACACCTGGCGACCCAATGTTCAATGTCTTTGTCCAGTGTCGGCCACCAGACGTAGCTCCGTGCCAGGGCTTTCATCCGGACAATGCCCGGGTGTCCTTTGTGCAGCGCAGTAAGAGTCCTTCGTTGAAGAGTGCTGGGAATCAGCACCCTATCTCCCCATAGTAAACAGCCGCGCATGGTGGACAGCTCCCCTTGCTTGCGGCTGAACGGGCTGAAGTCGTCGCTGTCAATTCGAGTCGGCCAGCCTCTCAGGACCCAGGAGTGGACTTGCCGGAGGATGGGGTCAGCTCGCGTGTGCGTCGCTACGTCGGCAGATGTCACGGGACAGTTGCTGTCGTTGTCAATATGCAGCAGCTCGAGCGTGGGGGCCGGGTCTTCCACGGATTCGGCGGATGGGCACCTGCTCAACGCGTCGGCGTTTGCGATGGCTTTACCAGGCTGGTGGACGAGGCTGTAGGAGTAGCCGGCGAGGAATATGGACCAGCGCGTCATCCGGGGGGACATGAATGCTGGGGTCTGCTTGTCCCCTGCTAGTAGGCCGAGGAGAGGCTTGTGATCGGTGACGATGGTGAATTGCCGTCCATACAGGTATTCGTGGAAGCGCTTCACCCCTGCAACAATAGCCAACGCCTCTTTGTCCAGTTGGCTGTAGTTGCGCTCAGCACTAGACATAGTCTTTGAGAAAAAGGCGATGGGGGCTTCACGACCGGTAGGCAGTTCGTGGCTGAGCACAGCGCCAACTCCGTACGGTGAAGCGTCACAGGTCAGTCTGAGGGGCAGTGTCTCATTGTATTGAATGAGCACACTGTCAGAGGTCAGAAGTTGCTTAACGGCTCTGAATGCAGACTCTTCCTCACGTCCCCACCTCCAGGAAACCGCCTTCGCCAGCAAGCGATGGAGCGGCTCAGCAACAGTGGCTTTCTGCTGGAGGAAAATAGCGTAGAAGTTAAGCAATCCAAGGAAAGCCTGAAGCTCCGCTTTGTTTTTGGGGCTGGGAGCTTCATGGATAGCTTTAACTTTTGATTTGGTGGGGTGGATGCCAGAACTATCTATCAGATAGCCCAGGAACTCGACTTCCTGTACCCCAATGATGCACTTGTCCCTCCGGACTCTCAAGCCCTTCTCCCTGAAACGCTGGAGAACTAGCCTCAGCCGGTCCAGGAGTTGAGCCTTTGAGTCCCCAGAGATCAGTACATCATCGAAATAAGGCACCACCCCTGGAACGCCTTGGAGAAGGCGTTCCATCATGGATTGGAAAATGCCTGGGGCTGCACTGACTCCAAACTGGAGACGGTTGCACTTAAACGCGCCTCTATGGGTGACAATAGTCTGTGCCTCCGCCGTTTCCAGATCTACTGGCAGTTGCTGGTAAGCCTGGGCCAGGTCCAGTTTTGCAAAAATTTTGCCCTTGCCGAGTGAGTGCAGCAAATGTTGCACTACTGGCACGGGGTATGCGCTCTGCGGCAACGCCTTATTGATGGTCACTTTGTAGTCGGCGCAGATGCGCACAGATCCATCCTGCTTCATGGGAGTCACAATGGGAGTTTCCCATGAAGCATGATCGATGGGTTCCAGGATACCTTGGGCAATCAGCTTATCTAGCTGAGCGTCTACTTTAGCCCGCAAGGCAAATGGAACCCGGCGGGGCTTGAGCCGAATTGGGGTTACCCCCTTGTCCAGATTAAAGGAGATGGGTTTCCCTGAAAAGGTCCCTAACTTACCATCGAAGACTTCTTGGAACTCTCCGATGAGTGAGTCGAGTTCGCCTGAGCTAATCTGGTGGATGCCTCCAATAGAAAGCCCCAGCGGCTGGAACCACTCCACGCCCAGCAGGGTCGGGCGGCTATGCTCCACGACGGTTATGGGAAGCTGGCCCTGGAACTGCTTGAAGGCGATCCGGAGGTTGGTTCTCCCGATGACGCCGATGGGGTTGCCGCCGAAATCCACCAGCTTGGAGTGTAGAGGTTCAAGTTGGCGCTTGGAGAGATTCGGTTTCAGTTTCTTGACCTGGTGCCAGTCGATGATCGAATAGACGGAGCCTGAGTCGACTTCCATCGTGCACGGCAAGCCTTCTGCCAACAGTGTCACGTGGAATTTTGTGGCACTGTTGGTGCTGGTGAGGGCGATCGTCGTCTGGTTCACAGCGCCGCCATGATAACTGTTGCGGTCGTCGCGATTGTGCTGGATTGAGGACCGTTTGGATGACCTCTGGGAGTCGCGACGACTTTCTGGATTCTGGGGCTTGATCGATTCAGGAACCGGATCAGAGGCTCTGCATGCCTCCGCGATGTGCCCCCTCTTAAGACAGCGTCTGCAGGTGGCATCCCGCCAGCGACAGGATTGGCGGGGATGGTGTCCCTTGCAACTGCCGCACTGAGCGGCGCGGCGGCCATCTTTTTGAATTTCCCGCCTAGGTGGGCGGGAAACTTTCAAAACGGTCGACTCTCCCTCTGAATCGGTTGGTGTGGCAGAGTCCTCGGACGATTCAGATGACGGTTTGCGGATCTTATGGATCCCGCGGGACTGGAGCATAGCAGCAGCGGCGGTCTCGGATGTTTCAGCAGCCGTAGCCTCCTCAAGAACGTCCTTCAGGGACAGTCTTTTTCTGCTCAGGAACTTCTTTTGGAGGTTGGCATCTCTCATCCCGAAGACGATCCCGTCGCGTAAGGCATTGTCAACGTTCTCAAATTCGCAGTTCGCAGCGATTTGACGCAATGCCGCCACAAAGTCTTTAAGCGATTCGCCTTCCTTCTGATTACGTTGGCGGAAGGTAAAGCGGTTCGATATGGGGGTGCCCGTTGGTGCATAGTGGTCTTGCAGGGCAGTCTGCAGATCCACCCAGGACATAACTTCAATGTCCCTGGGTGCGACGAGGTTGACGGCGAGTTCCAGAACGTCGGAGCCGCAGTGAGCGAGGAAGAGAGCCCTCTTCCTCTCGTCGTCTAGGTTGTTGTAGCCGTTTCCCCGGAGGAATTGGCGGAAACGTATCATATACGAACTCCACTTCTCCCGGCTGGGGTTGAAGGGAGCCAGTGAGGCGAACGGCGCTTGCGGCGTTGCCATTTCCCAGACCGCGTCGAGTGACTTCAGCTCGTTATGGCGATCGTGCCACGCGGAGGTTCTTCTCTAGACCTTCGTCGCCAGTGTTAGATCGGCGCAGGAAAGAAGAAGTGACCAGCAGGGTTCAAGTAACAAGTTTTAATAACAAGAACTGAACGGCTTGTGCGCTGCCGGAGCTCTCCTTATATACACTCCGGCAGACGCACCGCCCACTGACAGGGATTCAAAACTCCCGCCGAAAGGATCTTCAGCCAATCCCAGGCGGATGTCCTTATAAGGACATAACAACAGGTATAAGTATAAACATGGATATGAACACAGGAAATGGGTATGAATAATTGGGGACAGTAGGACAGGGATGGTAGGCACGCTGATGTGCTTATGCACACTCCCTTACAGACCTCTTAGAACAAGGTGAGGTCAACAGTAGACAGTTTAAGGTTAAAGTTATGGGGGTTTATTTTGCTACCTTAGAAAATGTTGAGGGATGAATTCTGAAGATATCTACCTCAAATGTTGACCAAATTAATAGCTTTCTGATAGAAAACATAGGAATTTTCTCTCACCTTCTCAAGGGAGAGAATAAGTTATTATGATCTTAGCTGTGTTTCTGAGGAGCATAACCACTATCCCTTTGTTATTCTTACATTTGCCTGCTCTTGCAAAGTGATAATGGCATAACTAGTAGTGTCGGATGGATCTTGCCATGGGGCACTCTTATGTCAGTAGATATAAATGTCATAGATTGTGGCAGAGAATAATTCCAGATCAAATAAAAGAATTTTGTACCAAGTGAATTTCAAAGGAATTCCCCCTAATGAAAGGTTTATTTAGCTAATTCAGTCTGGACAAATAGAGATCCCAAGGGCACATTTGACCTACAACTTCTCTTTTTGGAAACTTGGTATTGCTGCTTGATTTGTGCATCAGTTCCTAATTGAGGTTTGCAGTATGGATACAAAAGAATGAAAACACCAAGGGAAATGTCGGGAGATGCTAACATTGAAGTTTATAAGAAATCTTCTCCAAATATACTACCACAGTGCCAGCGAGTCACTCCTTACTCTATCAGGATAGCAAAAACATTCTCCAGAATTTGACTTACGGAAGGATTGTTTCTTATTGGGCAAATTTTATGGCCCAGTAACCTCTCTTTTTCCTCAAACTCCAGAGTTGCTTAGTTTAGACATCAATAAAAGAAGGTTACATATTAATTGGGATTAAGTGTCCAATACTAGATGCCTGCTGTGACAAAAGAGAGAAATAATTATCTAACTGGGGCTACCGCAAAAAAAAATTGTTATTTCACAACTTGCAAGAGTAAATAGAAAGAGCTGGCTTGTCTGAAAAAATCTCCCAGGTGTTAATTGAAAAATACAAGTTAGATACAGGACACCTTGGAAATCACTTTAACTCAGATTGCTGATATCTAACAGCATAGGTCCTCAGTGTTTGGAGGGGAGAACAGATGGAGACTGAGGTATAATCCTTAAAATAGTTCTAAAATAAAACAAAAATGATTCCAAAATCTCCCTCAAATTCTATTTACTCATGCAGGATAAGATCCTACCCACTTGGTAACTAGATTCCCAAGAGCGACCTGTGCTTTCATCTGAATTTCTCCTCACTAAGTGCTTTGAGAAATGGTCGTATGAACATGAATTTCCAGATCAAATCATGTGCCTCAGGTGTATGTATCATAATGCAAAGTTTTCAGTTTTTGAGCTAAAGATCGCCAAGTTAAAACTACACAGATCATCATACTTTGAAAATTATCTATCCGATAGAATACACCTTAGATTTTGAATGGCAGTTATTGACAAACATCAGATACTTAATTTGGATGGTACAGATGTCAAACAGTTGATTTAGTGGCAAACTTCAAACTAGAAAAGCTCCTATGTCCAGCTATCTAAATAATGACTTTCAAATAACCTTATTGCCTCATATAAATATAGTATCCTTTATCCATCTAAGAAATCCAAGGACTAGCATACTTCAGATAAAACAAAAGTCCGTTTATAAAAATATATATGTTGTTATATACCCAGAATATTTCTTTTGTCTTCTAGAATCAATATTAAACTAATTATTTATGTTCTTTTAAAACCATTGCATTATTTCTTTGAAACTAAACTTTAAAACTAAAAGCATTGACCAAAATTTAGCAACATATTTCTGAATTAGTTAATATTCGGCAAGAATTGTATAAATGTTGGGAAAAGTTAAAAGTGTATTTTCATTTTAAACATTAGTATTCTAATTTCATGAGCTCTGATATAGTCTGGAAATGAAGTACTCTGGGAAATTACTATAGACATTGAAAAGCTGTTTAGGTCATTTTCAAACGGTATAAAATATCAAAATAAAATGAACAGTCTAATATAAATTGGTTTGGCTCCATTGACTACAGCAAGGACAGTGCATACTGTTTGAGAAACAATATGTGATTAGCTCAAAACCTATCCTGAATGTGAATTGGCCAGTGTCTTGACTGAATATATTTGCTTTTAAAATAGGAAATCTATAATTCAATGCAGAGATGAACAGTAATTTATGAAATCGAATTTCCAGAGCAATGGCTGTTATGGAATGCCTGTCCCTTTAAGGTTTAAATTGTTAAGAAGAACCATCTGGCTCATCCTAAATTATATCATTGTTTCAATACCATTTGATGTTAAGTATACTGCAGTAAAAGCAGTGGCACAATTAAGAGACAATGTATTAAAATCAGGAACTCAACACTGGACATATTTCTAGAAGAGGATGGAACTGTCTTTATTAAGAATATGACTCACTTGGTCTCCATATAAGTAACCAAGAAATGACATTTGTTAACTGACCTCCTGTGGATTGTCAATATTGAAAAATATAAAGGATTCAGATGAAACTGGACCATTTGACAGGGGAATAAGGAGCACCAGGACGCTCTCTAAAGTGACCAAAATTGTTAGGAACTTCTGACAACTCTAGGATAAATCAAATGAAAATCAGATACTTTCATTTAAATAAAACAAAACACTAACAAGAAGTTGTAAATCCAGATAGATAACCAGATCTAATAACTTGGAAATAGCTTGTAATAATATAGATTCATCAATCACAATATTTTGAAGAAAGAATCTTAGAGCAGCTTTGAGAGACATGGGTTAAGGAATTCAGATATTTCAACCTTTTGACCAATTTTAATCCATTTTTTCCCAGTGTTTTTCTTACATTATCTCCCCCCCCCCCCGCTGTAATCCATTCCTTCTTTAAATTCCTGGTACTTTCTGTAGATGTTATTGCATCTGTTGTTTATGTGCCTCCCTGTTCATCACCTCCTGACCATAAAACATTCTTTAACATTAGGAAAATGTAAGGACATTGTGATGAATCTAGTATATCATGAGCCCTGCCATGCTCATATTAGTCTTTTGTGCCATTGCTTTCTCTTAAATGTTTTCTAAATGGCCTTCAACCTTCATCCCAAGATATAGGGATTCAGACTTCAATCCTAAAAATCTATATTTGGTTATGGCAAACTCCTGTGCAGAGGAGTTTTTTTCTAATATCTTGGCACTCATCTCTAATAGTTCTGTGGCTAGAAAGCAATAGCCTTTAGATCAAGATACTTCAGGCCAACAGAAGGAGCTTAAATTCTCCTCGTACTTTGCTGCTACTATAGTATTCTGCATTCAAAGCGTTGACATTTAAAGAAACAATTTAATAAAATACAACACTACATTTTATGAGATTCCCCTCTGAAATCCATGTGACCTTTGGCTGATTGGCATTCTACAAAACCTTGAAGACCTGTTCTTCCAAGCCTTGCCTTCAGATGGATGGGACTTCCTGTTGGATTTGTCTTTGTTTCCCTTTATTTATGACTAAATCACATTTTGTTCTGTTTTGTATTGGGATTTATAAATTGTAATATGTAGTGAGCTGCCCAAGGTCAGTTGGAATTGGACAGAACTTAAATTGCATTAAATAAACAATAATAGAAATGTTGTGACCTGCCAATTCTTTCTCTGCATTGTCTTTTTATTACTTAAGGTAAGCATTCTATTAGCCCATTTAACACTGGTAAATAAGTACCTGATCTAGAGAATTTTACTCAATTTTTCAGGAAATTGGAAAATTCTGCATAAACAAAAGATTCTTTACCCAAGACAATCCCTTCAGACATATAAAGTCCAATATGTTTCAATCACCTGTGCCACATTCCCATTTCTGCCCTCCTGAAAGCAACACCATTGTTTACTTTTTGTTTATTTTTCACTTGACAAAACCAATGCACAATTTTTATCTAGCTGAAGCTAAGATATGATTAGACATTAGACAGACTCCGGTTTATTCCAGCATCATTCTATGGGTCTCTCTACATGAATAAATTCTAGCATTCCTAATATTTCTTTTCTGCAGAAAATAATATTAGGCATGCTAGGGATGGGGAGATTTTCTAGAAGATGTGGTAAGCATGCAAAGCTAAGCAGATGATTTTAAACGTTGATACTGTTTTGTTTTTGTTTTCAAAAACTATTTGTTCTCAACATTATCCTCATATTAGCTGGTCATTCTTCTGATATTTTCATTGGGAGACCTTTACTCTTTAGCAAGCCTGCCCTAAGCATCAGATAATTTCATCCTGGAAATTTCCTCCCTAACCTTGCTCAGTTGTAAAAGCTACCCACCATGCATTCCAATCAAAGTTATGTTACGAATGGGTAGCAGTGAATAGACTCCATTAGCAACTCTCATTCTCCATTCAAACAATCACATAACATGCATGTGTCTGAGGGCAAATGCATTTCAAATGATTAAACTTTAAAACATGAAACAAAGATCCACAAAGGAGATTTAGAACTCATTTATTTCTATCACATACCACTACCAATGGTATTCCCACACAGAGGAAAAAACATCTTTTCACTTGGGAACAATCTGCAGCTAGATTGTTCCCAAATGAAAAGCATTGTTCCTCTCTGTGGGAAAGAAAAGTGGATACCTCTACCATTGGTAGTGGTATGTGGTAGAAATAAATTAATTCAAAATCTCCTTTGTGGATCTTTGCTTCATGTTTTAAAGTTTAATCATTTGAAATGCATTTTCCCTCAGACACATGCATGTTATGTGATTGTTTGAATAGAGAATGAGAGTTGCTAATGGAATAAGTGTTTCGCTTGACAACTTTAGGAAGGTCTTCATGTTTTCATTCAGACTTCCCACATTGTATTTTGTTTGCCAAACCTCATGCGCAGAATGGCAGTTCATCTAGGCATTTTGTCTAGGTATTTCTTCTTTGGTGATTAAATTAAAACAGGTACTGAATATTTCCTAAAAAAATTATTGGACATAATTGATAATATCTGTTTCAACTGCACCTTAATTATATTTCTAAATTTGTTTCTATTTTTAGGTTGCTATGTTATTTTAACAATCTTGAATACCATGCTTCAATGATAAACTGGCATATATAAATCCAATCAATGAATACATCCATGCATAAAATATAGGCATTTGATCAAATGGATATTGGAATTCCTCCTGGGCATTAGCTGTTGCAAAAGAAATGAACTGCAGTTTTATCCTCCTAAATAAGTTTGTAAAAACTAATATAAATATATGAGTTAGTTCAGTTAAGATCAATGAGGATTAATTTCAAGATTCTACTCCGAAGTTTAGAACTGCAGTACACAGAAACAATGGAAGATATTTTTCTGACCATTTTCCAATTTCTGCTGTTGTCATTGTTGGATACTTGGCCTTTAAGTATAACAGAATAACAGCGCTGGAAGGAACCCTGGAGGTCTTCTAATCCAACCTATGCTCAGGCAGGGAACCTTATACCAGTGTTGGGAAACCTTTTTGGCCCCTTTTAGGCAACAGGAGTGCGCACTCGCAACTGGGGGAGCACCAGAAACCAGAAGAGTAGTTCCCCGGTTTCCAGTGTGTGCATGCACGCCTGTCACCTGGTCTTCCAGTTTCTGGCATGCATGCGCATGTGAACACCAGCTGGCTGGCTTGCATTCGTGTGCTAGAAACTGGAAGTTCAGCTTCCCAGCACGCACATAGGTGCCAGGGAGCTGCTCTTCAGGTTTCCTGTGCTCCCACATGCGCAAAGACCAGCTACTTCTGGTTCTGCACACCAAAACCCAGAATGGCAATGGACAATGTCTGGCATGCCCAGAGAAATGGCTCTGTGTGCCACTTCCAGCATGCATGCCATAGGTTCCCCATCATGGCCCTTTAGCATTTCAGACAAAAGGTTGTCCAATTTCTTCTGAAAAACCTCCAGTGTTGAAGCATCTACAGCTTCTGGATTAATTGTTAATTGTTCATTGCTTCTTATCCTGCCTTCAGGTGCTTTGGAGTACTAGTCACCAACTGGTGGTCCGTGGACCACTGGTGGTCCGTGAGAAAATTTTGGTTGTCCACAGAAAAATTATTTGCATTTTTTATATTGCACGAAATCAGGGGTCCTCAAACCAAGGCCCCTGGGATGGATACGTGCAATGAATGTTTGTGTTGCTGCAGAGAGTCTCCCCCATTGGGGTCTTTTTGTGTGGGTTGGAAGGGGACAGTAATTCCAACTTGGGGTCTGCTTCAGCCTCCTGGTGCCAGGGCTTTGGACAAAGGCTGGAGGGAAGTGCCTTTGCATCATTGCCTGGAACTGCCTGACCATCTCAGCCCACTGAGCCTCCAGGCCAGGTACCTGGCCTTGCACTCCTGCAGGTGTTCCCTCTGTTTGGAAAGCCTATGCTCATATCCTCAGTGAGATGCTTTTACTGAGCCTCCTTCTTGGTCAGATCCAATTTGAACTGAGGTGTTTTACCAACTCTTTCTCATAATGGCTGCTTAGCTCCAACAATGTCTTCCTGTTGGGGCGCTAAGGAGCCTGGGCAGGGAGGCGAGGAGTGGCTGGGAGGGGAGAGGTGAGTAGATGCCAGCAAGGCATCCCTCGATGTGAGTGACATCAAGTTGGCCATGCCCACCCAGTCACATGACCACCTAGTCACGTCTACCCAGCAGGTCATTAGGCAGATCATATTAGCCATCCATGGGATTTAAAATTATGAATTTAGTGGTCCCTGAGATCCGAAAGGTTGATGACCCCTGCTTTGGAGAATAGCTTAACTCCCTCTCCTTAGTGACAGCCCTTTAGATATTGGAATACTACTATCATGTCACCCCAAGGCCTTCTTTTCATTAAACCAATTCCAGCAACCATTCTTCATATGTTTTAGCTTCCAGTTCCCTAATCATCTTCGTTGGTCCTCTCCGTACTCTTTTCAGAGTCTCAACATCATTTTTAAATTGTGGTGACCAAAACTGAATGCAATATTTCAGGTGTGGTCTTATCAAGGCATTATAAAACAGTATTGTATGAACAATTACAAAATGGTATATATGAACTATTATAAAGACTTTAATTTTGTACAACAAGAATATTTTTATAATGTTTCTGACAAGTTCATCAAGTTATTCAAAGCACAAAGAAATCTTATTTTATATTCATTGAAACTTGTTTATGTTACATTCATGAATTTTTTATGTAAGTGTTAAGTGCCACTGCAAAATGTGATTTGTGATAGTGTTCCTACTTTTCTTTTTAAATTACAATGCAAGAGTCCTTTGATGTTGTTAGTGTGTTAAATCATACCCTCCCACATAAACGTCAAAACAAGTTTTTGTGATCTTAAGTAAAATTTTAAATTAATGCATTCACTACTTTTGGAGGAAAAACTGTTTGTAGAGCTTAAAAACTGTGGCAAATAATAATGATTTATTGAAAAAGAGGATTTTAAGATCTACAAAATACGACAGCTTAGTCCTTGAAGATTCTGATCACCATCATAGTTGAGTCATAAAAACACTTTATATTGTTTATACTGTTAATTGAATATTGTTTAGATGCTAAGGGAACAAAAGACCAATGTCTTTTCACTTTATTAATTGCTTCTCTGAATGATTCTTTGAGGATGAGGAGGAAGAGATGAATGCTTTTGTACATCAGCTATAATGATAATGTTTCTTTATTCTCCTCCTCCAAAACAAAGCACTACAGAACTTACAGTAAAATCTTATTCTTGGCAAAATGACTAGAGTGCTTCATCTACAAAGTTTCTTGGATGATTACTGGTATATTGGATGATTACTGGAAAAAGCTCCAGGGAAACAAGGAATGTAGACAAAGCACATAATACAAACACAGTCAAGTCTCACCTGCAAGTGTCTATGTAAATTCTCAGTCATCCAGGTCATGGTTGTTCCAAAGATGCTTTTTCAAGAAGCAACTGGACTTTCTTGTTTCTCTAGGGAGAATTCTGGTGGGGAATGAATCCTTTCATTCCCCACCATCCAGTCAGAGCTGAAGAGTCTTCTTGGATGAAAAGCAAAATGTCTTCAAAGAAAAACAAGAAAGTCCAGTTGCCTCCTGAAAAAGCACTTTTGGAGCAACCATGACCTGGATGACTGAAAATCTCCATAGACACCTGTCCAAAATGTGGACTTAGCTGTCTTCAAAACAGTGGCCTTTGTCTTGTAAATGGAGACAATCTGCCGAATCTTGTCCTGATTGGTTTGTTCTCCTATGTTATGCCATGCATTTGAGAAGTGGTTGTTTTGTTTCTCCAATGCACACGTTTCACTGTATTCACACAATTCACTGCTGGAATTGTTAACTGGAACATCAACTTCCAGAATACTTCCTGCATGCTAGTAGGAAACCTGGGATTTGATGTCCATACATCATAAAATAGACAAGTATAAAAACAACAACAACAACAACAACAACAACAACAATGTATTAGACAAATAAGCAAGTGATGAATTAAAGGTAGACATAATAAATTCATAATTCTCTATCTCTATTCTGTTTATACTCTTTGTGGCCAGGAAGCAAAAGGTATTAAAGAGTGAGTGATAAGAATTTATAGAGGAGATAGTGTTTTGTTTTGTTTAGCAATGGCAAATAATCAAGTATTGTATTTCTTTAAACATTGGGTTGCTAAGCAATTCTTCAGCAAACATATCTTCAAATAATTCCCTCTTGTATAAATTAAGAACAGGAAATCTGCATTCAGTCCAATCATCCGTGAAGCCCTATAGTTTTTTTCAAGTAATCCTAAATTAATAGAGATGTGAACAATTCAGAAGGAATCCACCTAGGAATATGAAGCTAGAGCGATATCTCTCTTAGTTGCATAGCTAACAATGTGGCAAAGACAGACTTACTGCATTTATTTATTTTTCAAAGCATAATAAGGTGATGAAATAAAGATAACTGCTGTTAGAGTGTATCAAAGGATAAGTGAAAATTATTGTCAAACCATCCCTGAATAAAATACCCTGGTGTTTTCTTTGTTGCCTGTTGAAAAGTTAGTTCTCATACAACTGGGAGGGGGGGGGGAAAGCATCATAACAAAACAGTTATATAAATAAAGAAAACATGGAGATAAGCTAAGCCACCAAAAAGTGGGATCCAAGATTCATAAATTGGGGCAGAAATCAAAATGTAAGAACTCCTGACCATATTTCAAAATCTATAAAATTGCTGAAATTATAATGGGCTTCTAATTCTTGCCATGTGCAAACAGGGTCCATTCTCATGAGGTTTCCAGAGCCTCCATTCTTGAGGCTTCCAAAGAAAGAACCTTGTTTGTGTCGAGCTTCGGAAGGCTTTCAAAGTCACACATGAATGGGCTCTTTCTTTAGATATCTCTGGAAACTCTGCACAACTCCAAAAGCCTCGTGTGATTTCAGAAACTTCCAGAAGCCCTGTCAACTTCCAAAATCTCCAGAAGCCTGCTTTGTAAGCCTCCAGAAGCCCTGTACAAACAGGCTCTGTTCTCTCAGGCCTTCCAAAGACACCCAGAGGCTTTTAAGTTCATGTGGGCTTACAGAGGCCTCCAAAGAAAAAAGCATGGGGCTTCCAGAATCTTCCAAAGTCATGTGCAAATAGATGATTGGGAATTCCTCACATATATTGTGTGGTCCTCTCAAACACAGAGAAAAAAAACACCTAAGGTTAAGGGGAGTGCATCAGATCCTCAGAAGCACTGGGTGGCAGAGACAATGTTCCTTAGAGAATGGTGAGAGGCAGTATTTTCAAGTGGGTGGCAATAGCGCAAGGCTGACAAAGAGCCCTGGGATGGTGGCAGCTGCCTGAGACTGCTGAAGGCCTGGTCCTCTACTTCAGGCTCAGCCTTCATGCTGTCGCTGCTGTGCAGGGCTGGGCTGGGGCAACTGCAGCTTTGTACCACACAGCATCCCCCAGAAAATTCATGACCTATGCCACATGTCCTGGGGTTTTTGCCATCTAAGGCACCCCTACATTTCCCTTAACCCATGCAATCTTTTAATGACCACACATGGGTGAGCTTGGATTGTAGTTGGTGAGTGAAGCAGTCACATGGGTAAATGCCTGAAAATGGCTTACAACCAAATTCAAGTGTGATCATAAGTCAAGGACTACATGTAAAGTATTTCACAGGGTAAATCTGACTCTTGGTGACCATATGGACATCTTGATGTTATTTTCTTGAGGAAAAAAAATGCAGAAGAGGCTTACCATTACCTAATTCAAGATGGTGTTTGTGTGTGAACAGTATGGCGTGTGACTGGATGAGTGAGTATGCACCAGTTCCCAATCTATTCAGCACTCCTGAGATTTTTAGGCAGTGTCCTATCTAAGTATTAGCTTGGATGAGAAATTGGGTTTGCAGATTTCAGCAATAATGGTCAGAAGAGATACAAGACACTACAAATGGGGATCCATGATCATGGCCCGGGGCTGAAGGCTGCTCACATATCTTATATAGCTTTTTATCTTATATCATTATATTTATCATATAGCTTTTAATACTTGTCAGAACCCAGAGACTTCATTAAACTCAAGCCAATAATTTTGCTTTTCTGACTTTTTTTTTTAAATTAGATTTATATGCGGTCCTTCTCCGGAGACTCAGGGCAGCTTACAATGCGTTACATGGACTTTACATGGTTTCATAGGAAGCATGCTACACAAAACATTCATTGGCATCCTTCAGTCTCAAGAGACTATGGTATTGTGCTCTGGAAAGAGGTCCTAAAACAGCATGTAGTGTGACTAAAAAGACCAAGTTGAGAGTGGCAATCCCTTCCACATTGAGAGCAGATATGTTCTGTCCCCTGCCCAGGCCCCAGATTTCGCTGGTTCCGGGAGTGCCTCTTTGCCTCAGCCTGCCGAACAAGTGTCTCTTCGAATTGGAGAAGGCCGTGCTGCATCTTTAGCTTCCAAGCTGAACGATGGGAGGTCAAGGTTTCCCAGTTATTAATGTCCATTCTCAGGGCCTTTAGGTCCCTCTTGCAGATATCCTTATTTCGCAGCTGTGGTCTTCCTCTGAGGCGCTTTCCCTGTACTAATTCTCCATACAGGAGACCTTTCAGAATCTGACCATCAGCCATTCTCATGACATGCCCCAGCCAGCTGTGTACACAAAACACAGCTATACAAAACTAAATAAACTGTATAGCAGAGTGGCTCTTGAGACATTAAAAGGTATTCTCTATATGAAGGAAGACTAATTATCTCTTAGTTTTTATTTCTTTGTTCTCAAATATATTTCATTTTTCTTCACTTCAAAGAGAAATGGATCAGTGCAGAAATAAAAGCAGTGGACAAACTTTTGAGCGAACTGTAATTCATTCTTAATTCAAAGCAACTTAAACTGAACCAAGAAATTATCCTTAACATAACAAGACACCACAATTATATATTTGACACTGTGTGTTTTGCACACAGGGCATACATTTTAATTAACAGAGCCTCTAGATTTCACTGTACAGACCTGTTGCCCACAGCTTTTTAAGGCTTAAGAGTACTGTTCATTTCTGATAGCAATTCATAGAATTGTTATCAATTCTATGTGCCAAATATCACATCATTTGACTATAAGCAAAAAATGGTTGTGAACATAGAACAATAATTTCAATAGAGATAGAAAACATTATCTCTACAGTTATTAATATTGTTTTGAAAGAGAAGGAACATAAGCAGGGGTAAAATCTACTTACTTTCCCAATGGGTTCGTAAATGCATGCATCGTGTGGCCATCTTTACTTCCTGGTTAAAACCAGGAAGTAACCATGGCCGGGAGGGTGGGCAGAGCCTCACACTGCCATCGCTACCAGTTCTCCGAACCACCGGGCACATATCACTATCGGTTTGGCTGAACAGATCCAAACCGGGAGCATTTCACCCCTGAACATAAGATTATATTATATAATTAATTGCAAGAAGTTAATAATGGCTTCTGGTTCCTCAATTATCTTTTAAAATCAATCCAAATCAATGACTTTCATGGAACCAAATTCTATATTTAGCTATAGAAATTATATAAAAATATCTTTCTTTTTACCTTTTACCCCTTTTTACCTTTTACCCCAAATGTGCTGTTCCTAAAATTTATTAACTACATTTGTTGACCACCCACTCAGCACTTCCCTGATTTCCAGTTTAAAGGCTCTATTGAGAAAATGCAATATTGCCTTATCAAAATATACATAGCTTCATCCTGGAGATTTTCATTCTTTCTCTATTCCCCTCCCCCCACGTTTTTTATTTTTTACAAACATATCAATGCGTGAACAGTGTGGCACCTGAATGTCATACATTTTGATACAAGTAAAATAGTATTAATCATATCTGTTTCATTTAGTAAGCTTATATAATTCTATTAATAATATACATATTTTTATTCAATTATAATCTTTCATTATTTAATTATTCAGTATTTCAAAGTGTCATTTTTATGCCAATCACCCTATTCTAAGTGTCATATCTTTTAATAAAAATAGAATATTATTAATCATACTTATTACATTTAGCAAGCTTATATAATTCTAATAATAATACAAACATTTGTTAAAATAAAATCTTCCATTAGTTGCTTGTTCAGTTTATACTCCTTCATTATTTAGTTATTCAATATTTCAAGTAAGTTATTTTTATGTCAATCACCATATTCTGCATGTCATACATTTCAATACAGATAAAATATTTTAATCATATTTATTACATTTAGCAAATATACACATTCATATTGAATTATAATCTTTATTTATTTCATTCAAATTCTAATTTCCCCTCTTATTATTAACTCTCCTTATTATATCAGAATGTGTATTCTATTAATCCCCTCTCTCTAGTTTCCATCCCTATTCTAACTTTGATTATGCCACTACTGTATTTAAACATATTCCCTTTCTAACCATCACCTCTTACCCGCTTTAAAGCTCTTACCCGCTTTAAAACTTTAATTGTCCATTTCTTAGCTTGCCTCCTGTATTCCTCTTTTGGATCTTTATTTCTGTCTGCTTCCTCATCTTCAATTTTGCTGACCAAAAATCTTTGCCATTTCTAAGGCATTTTTTTCTTTCTTTTTAAACAGTTTAAATTACTAGTTTAAGTTTAAATTACTCTTTGTAAAAAAAAAGAAAGGTACCTACTTATAATATAGGTATTATTTTTTAATATATACTGCTTATGTTTAGGGAGGATTCTTTAGAAAGTCATGGTGGTGCAGTGGTTGGAATGCAGTATTGCAGGATAATTCAGCTCACTGCCGGGTGTTCATTCCTGACCGGCTCAAAGATGACTAAGCCTTCCATCCTTCTGAGGTCAGTAAAATGAGGACCCAGATTGTTGGGAACAATACTGTATGCTAACTATGTAAACCACTTAGAGAGTGCTGCAAAACACTTTGAAGCAGTATATAAGTCTAAATGCTATTGCTGTTGCTATTGCTATTCTTTGAATTATAATAATGCTAATAGGCTAGACTTTTACATTATAATTGAGTGTCATGCTCCTAACTGGGCACGTATGAGCTTCATGCTGTACATTCTTGGAAAAGTATGCCATTTTATCTTCTAAGTATTCTTCCCTAAATTGAATTAAAGTAACAAGCTCGCTCCATGAATATAGCTTTAAAGCACTCCTATAGAGACATGAAAAACTGTTGGATTTTACAGTATATAGCAAATGAAAATTGTAGTGGCTGTAGACATGCTTATTTCTTTTATTCCATGCAGATTCCCACCTGCTTGAAAATGTTATTCAGAGTTCTTAGTCACCCTGAACAATGCCCCATTTGTATTACTCTATTATAACAACAATTGCTATAGTAATAAGACAGCTGCTATATTATGCTTAAAGCTGATACCATGAAATTAAAAGCCTATGCATTTTCAGAAGAACGGGATTTTTTTGGAGGGGGGGACATACCAGCCACCATGTCAGCAAAGCATCTCACTACAATTTTCATTTGAGATATGTTTTTTTTTTCCCCAAACAATGGCCCTACACCAGGAGTGTCCAACTGGATTTCATTGAGGGCTGCATAAGGGTTGTGTTTGACCTCAGTCAGGGTTGGGTATGGCCAAGGTGGGCATGGTCATCTCACTCATGTTGGGGGTGCCTGACATGGCTCAAGCACTCTGCCAGTGAAAAAGCTCCATTTTTGACTGTGACGGCCTCCTACAACACTCTGCCAATGAAAACAGAGCTCAGGAGGGCTACATCCATTTTCATTGGCAGAGGCATCACGGGCCAGTCCTTCGCTGTTTCCAGGGCAGCCCTGTGGGCCATATCAAAGCATTCAGAGGGCCGGATGCAGCCCATGGGCCTTTTGTTGGGGGTGTTACTTGGAACCCTGACATTGAGTTTGACACCCATGCCCTACCTGACCATGTGGGAGAAGCACCAAGCAATGGCAGGTACAACTATTATAAATACATTGCAACCTACATTTTCTCTTTAATTAGAATGAAAATCTGCAGGCAGGGCTGTTGCACTTTTGATCTTTATGCAGAATCAAACAGTTGGAGACATTCTAAACATACTGTCAGATACAATTTTTACATGCAAGGCAGTATTCTTCATTCTCTGAGGGTTTACTTTCACAGAAGTTCATATAGATCATTATATAGTAGTAGTTTTAGGATGCTTTCCAACTGATTGTTTCTAAAGCTATCAGTCAAAAAGTATTGGGCAATTATCCAGTCTTTTTACCTGAATATAATTTTTCTAATAAACCAAAGGATAGAAGTACAGTAGAACCTATGGTCACAAACACTTCTGACCATGACCAAATTGGGTTTCAGCCAAAAAAATCACTTTTTTTTTCCCACGGCCAATTTCCTCTTCCAAGCCGTCTTTTTTTTTTTTTTTTTTTTTTTTTTTTTTTTTTGTAAACGCCAAATTTCCAAAATTAGGATTGGGTCACAACCGAATCGGTTTGCGACCAAAGTTATAGAACAAATTATTGTTGTGACCAGAGGTTCTACAGTATCATCAAATTATATAAACAGTAAAACTGGTAGGTACTATAAGGATTAGCTAGACCAACTCTTTGCACCTATCAAGCCATCCATTAAGAGGTGCTATCCAGCCTTTTTAAAAAAAATCTCCAGAGATGAAAAACTTACCCCACTCCACCAGGTAGATTATTCCACTGTTGTATAGAATTTACTTCAACAAAGTTTTTCCTTATAGTTAAATGAAAACTAGCTAACTGTATTTTACAACTATTTAAAGTAATAGCTTGAACATAATTACAGAATAACAAAGGGAGAAGGGGCCTTAGAAATCTTTGAGTCCAACCCTTTGCTCAAGCAGGAGATCCTACATAATTCTGGACAAATGGCTGTCCAATTTCATCTTAAAAATCTCCATTGATGGAGTACCCACAACTTCTGAAGGCAAGCTGTCACTGATTTATTGTTCTCATTGAGAAAAATTCAGAGAATAGTCTAGTCTAGTCTAGTCTAGTCTAGTCTAGGGTAGGGTAGGGTAGGGTATGATAGGATAACTCCTTAAAATATTCAGAATCTAGGTGCTATTTCTATCATTTACTCTCCTGATATCCTGTGAATCTACCAGAATGCTTGAACATCAGGAAGCTCCCATGATTTCATTGTGCAGTTAACATTAATGTTGCAAATTCTTGTTCGATTTTCCTATTTTATAGAGGAGGAAAAAAAATCTAACTGGATCACTTGCGTTTGGATAGAGAAGATGGTTCGGATAAATTTAACTATCCCGTAGTCACTTTCATTGATTAATGAATTATTCACAATGATCATTAATATTTTGTTTGAGATGCAATTCAATCCTATGGAATTCAAATTAAGCAATGTGAGTATTGCTGGTATTAAAATAATTTGAGATTTATGGTGAATTCCAGGCAGGTATTCTAGTTGCTACAGGCTAAAGAAAGATGTGACTTTCAACAGGTCAATACAAAACTTTTAAAGATTATAGAAGTATCCAACATGAATCGAGAATATAACATGAGTGGTTGGGATAATACTTTACACAATTGATATTATTTGCATGTCCATTGCTAAGAGTGATGCCAAAATGCTTCCCCTACAATACGGGAATTTCTGTTTGCATTACTATTTCTGTTTGCATTACTATTCTAGTAATGCAAACATTACTATCTACAATACGGGAATTTCTGTTTGCATTACCTTTCTGTTTCATTACTATTCTAGATTGTTTGAGAACGTTGGCATTCAACTTCTTATATACCACCTTTCTTAATTACTGGGAGTACAGTTAGTCCTCGACTTACAACAGTTTGCTTAGTGACCTTTTGAAGTTATTACTGCACTGAAAAAAGTAACTTATAACCATTTTTCACACATATGACTGTTGCAGCATCTCTGCAGTCACATGAGCAAAATTCAGATGTTTGACAACTGATTCATATTTATGATGGTTGTAGTCATGTGATCCCCTTTTGCAAACTTCTGACAAGCAACATCAATGGAGAAGCCAGATTCACTTAACAACCATGTTACTAACTTAACAGCTGCAGTGATTCACTGAACAAATGTAGCAAAGAAAGTCATAAAATGGGGCAAAACTCACTTAACAAATTTCTCACTTAGCAACACAAATTTTTGGCTCAATTGTGGTTGTAAGTCAAGGCTGTAATAGGTATTATTTCTTACCTTTTAGGGCCTTTCCTTTTCTCAAAGACTTATTTTTCCTTTTCATTTTAAATAGGCTTAATTATTAATTATTTATTAATTATTAACTATTAACTATTAATTAGATTGATACCCTCTGAGCATTCATCATTTCCTTCCTTCGATCCTCACCTTCATTTCATTTCCTTCTTTCCTTTCTCAGTTCCTTTATCTTTTCTTCTGACTCAGACCAGTTTAGTTCAGCTACTTTTTAACCTGTATCATACTCTCTACATAATGCAGGAGTATATGCTACAGATTCTGGTATTGGCTATAAATAAATTCTGGGTATTGGCTATAAATAAGTTAACTTTCTAGCTTTAATGTTACTCTCTCCACGTATTCTTTCTGTTATATAAAACTATCTACTATCCAAGAGAAAATAATAATGTGCTATCAATGTTTTAAAATGGTGACATTGACATTCATAGCAATGTCAAAATTTTAGACATAAGCCATTTTCTACAAACAAAGAAAAATACACTTGAGTGTTCTACTTTGTTCTCACTACTAGGAGCCAAGAGTAAACAAAAGGCAAATCTTTAGTTAATGTGCCATGTCTAAGTCATACATTACATATTCTGAAACATATTTCTTTTTTACTTTTATTAGTTTATAATATGGCATACAAAGAAAATACAAAAACAAATAATAGGAAAAATATAGAAGGGGAAAGGGAAGGGAAGAGTGAGGAAAAGGAAGGAGGAAAGGAAGAAAAGGCATTGACTTCTGACTCTCTTTGGTGTGGTAGAATAAGGCATTAACATCCAACCTCAACTTTTTACTTTCACATAATAGTTTAAATTATTCCTTTCTATAACAACAAATCGATCTAATCAGTAAAACCAAAAGTCAAAGTTTCATTTTTTCCCCCACCTCAAGCACAAAGTTTGGACAGAGTTTCCAAGTAGAAATAAAAGTATATGTATTTTTTTTTCCAATCAAAGCAGTGAATTTAGCCATCTCTGCTAACTCCATCAATTTTTGCACCCACTCGTCCATTGCAGGGATCAAAATGTCCTTACATTTCTGTGAAGACATAGTAGAATAGTCTTGCTGCCATCAACATATATAACATCAAAGTTCCAAATTTTTTTCCATTAAACCCAAAAGAAAAGTCACTGATTTTCTCTTTGTATTCACTTTAAGATTTTTCTGTATTAAGATATGAATCTTGCTCCAATATTTCTTTGCTTTATCACATGTCCACCATAAGTGATAAAAAGTCCATTCTTTATATTTGCATTTCCAACATTTATTTGAAATACCTTTATACATTCTTGACAACTTGTCTAGAGGCAAATACCAATGATACCTCATCTTATAAAATTTTCTTTTAAGTTCTAATTTAATATAAATTTTAAACCTTTCTTCCACATATTTTCCCATTGTTCAAGCATTACGTTCAATACATTCTGCAACATATTTCTGAACTGATTATTTAATAGACAATTATTTTTTATTAAATGTATTCTGTTGCCTGAAAATTTAAGAAGTTCTTTATAAATACAGTAAGATTTGTTACAAATGCTTCAATAACACTACACTTTCTATTCTTCAGGTCCACCAGAACAGTTTGAAAACTATGCTAAAAGTATTTCTAGTTTTGAAACACTGATCCAAAAGAACAGCATTTAATACCTGCATTTCCAACTTTTATAGCAGACCACAGAGAAATAAAAACCTGCTTACCCCAGGTAAAAGGAATGGAGGTAAATACAAACACACAATCACCTTCTGCCACCATATTCGTATTGCATGTAATTATTTATGTTTACCTAACATGCCTTTTTATAGGAACATGGTGGGTCAGTGGCTAAGATGTTGAGCTTGTTGATCAAAAGTTCAGCAGTTCAGTGGTTCGAATTCCTAGTGCCACGTAACGGGGTGAGCTCCTGTTACTTGTCCCAGATTCTGCCAACCTAGCAGTTCGAAAGCACATAAAAAATGCAAGTAGAAAATATAGGGACCACCTATTTTTTGGTGGGAAGGCAACAGTGCTCTGTGCACCTTTGGCCACATGACCATGGAGATGTCTTTGGATAGCACTGGCTCTTTGGCTTTGAAACGGAGATAAGCACCACCCCGTCGGGAATGACTAGCACATATGTGTGAGGGGAACTTTTACCTTTACCTTTAACATGCCCTTATACAAGTGATTCCTAGGAAAAGAATTGAAAACTATCAAGCTACCTTTCCAGGGAGGCTGTAAAAGGCAGCATTGGTTCTGATTTACAGACTTGCTTTACTGTGGTTTCAAATAATACTACAGTTCAGCTGGAAATAAATAGTCACAGGTGCTGAACACAGATGATTTTATAAGATCACAATGGTGCAGAACTGACTCAAAGACTTGATATGCTATATTTCAATAAAGTGAATTGTTAGGTAGAAAATAGAATCATTTATTATCACATCAGCAAAAATATTTGCATTCCAAATTGTTTGCAATGCACGGTGTGCTAAATAATGCTGGGAATATTGCTTGCAATGCTACTTTGGCTAAACTCAGACTTGAAATAAAAAAAAGTCCAAAAATACTTCCTAATGACTTTTTGTTCATTAAGAACAAAATATTTTTTTTTTTTTTTAGTTTTAGTCTTTTTGTGGCCTTTTTGGCTTATTTCTTGTCTCTTTTGCATGGAATGTAGATGTTGTTTGTGCCTATTGATGGCCAATTTGTCAGAGTACCAGGCTTCTGGGAATTATCTACTGGTTTTTGGACTTGGCTTGGTCTAGGATGATCACACACATCATAGAAACTATGGTTAAATCTGTCCATATATTGTGTATCCTAACCCAAACTCTCACAATATATGACTTCACCTCAGTTTCAGCTGGGAAACTATGACCATACTAGACCAATTTGTATAAGTTTTATGTACATTTTTCTCTAAATATTTTTACTATCCTGACCATTCCATGAAATCAATCTAAAAAAGCTATTCCATAAGGTCTACTTCCAGGTGAGCAAACTGGTGATATCAGAAAGTACTGAAATGTTTTTCCAAGATTATCCTACGAACACTTCTTCCCTTGTGGAAATATATTTTCCAAAAGAAAATTGAAAGAAAATCAACTTCCCTTTTTTAAAAAAATGGTTTTTGAGGTAAATTACTTTCTTTTGTTTTCTTTTTGGGAGGATGGAAATTATTTCCTCCACCTTTTGTTTAGCAATATTTTTTTTTAAAAAAAGATGTACAGTTCACATTGTGTTATACTGTATTATTTTTATATTTCACCATACAAACTTGAGTGTTCTTCCCAAAAAAATATTTGTTGAGAAATGCCAATGCTGTATTTGTTGTGCTCCTGAGCATTTCTTTTTGCTAAGGACAGAAAATCTTTTTTTCAGGGGAATTGATGAAAAATAATGGAAGGGGAAACATGATTGGGAAGGGAGGGGGATATTGGTGTTCCTTTTTCAAAAGGAAATGGAGATGCATTCTATTGTTGATTACTTTCAGAAACAGTTCCATAAATAAAAAGCAAAGGATGATAGCCAATGACATCTAGAAAGCTTAGCAGAACACAAAGCTTGTGTCATGAAAACTTTCTAGGTTGCCTGTTCTGGCAGTTGACAAGGTGTTCCAGTATTTAAACAACAACAACAAAAAGGCAATTTTGCTTAGTCGTTGGATTTCTTTCTTATTACAAATGATTTGTTTCAGTTGCAAGAGTGAAGAAAATAAAGGGACATATTGAAGATTTTTTTTTCTTCTCTATTTCTAATTTATTGGTAATGAACAGGATAGGGTCAAAGTCTTAAAATGAAAAGTAATATGAGAAGGATGGGAGATAAAAATGATTACCATGAAATATTTTTAAATTATGTAATGACACGCTTAACCTTTTATTGAACTAAATTAGACTTTAATTAATGGTATTCATAGGCAAGGTCAGAAACCTAAAAACAAGGGCCAAACTTAGTATAATTGAAGGTCCAACCTTCTTTTGTGTGTTATCATAGACACCATCTTGATTTGTTGTTGTTGTTGTTGTTGTTGTTGCCTTCTCCACACAGACAGTCCTGATATGTGAGGAAAACCTTGAGCGATAAGGCAAAGTGATGCTACTTAAGGAACAATAAAATAAGAGATAGCATAGTCTGTAGCTCCTTAATACTGATGCAAGAGACTCCAAAGGGACGTTCCCTTCCTTCTTGGACTGTAAAGGAGATGGCAGGAGATTTATACTTTCAGACATACAATATTCTGTTACACACAATAAAGTAGTATTAAATCATTACATTATTGTCAACCATGCAGGAAGGGCTGACGTGAAGCTTGTAAGACTGAAAGTACAAATTTCCTGCCATCTCCTTAATAGCCTGAGAATCTAGGGAAGTCCCTTCTGAGCCCCTTTCTCTGCCAATTATGCACTTGTTGGCTATGCCCACTCTTATCTTACTGTTCCTAGGTAGCATTTCTTTCTACATTCAATTTCGTGGCTGCTAAGTAAGATTGTTGTCCATGCAAGAATAAAAAATAGCCAGGCAAAAGATTGAAACCTGGGAAATGGCCCACTTGTCAATCAACAGGAGTGCTGATTTATCAGGTACTTATTTATCAGGTACTTGGGAGCCAAGGACTTGGCAGCACAAGGAAACAACAGCTAATCGACAGCCATCAACACACCAATCAACCAATAGGAGGCATCACATCAATATGACACATAGAATAGCCCAAAGCACACATTCTGGTAGAGAGAAGTTCCCTGAGGATGGATTCCAGCATGAGTTCAAAAAATCAAAAGTCTAAACCTCTGGTTCCGGTGACCAACCCAGACTAGACTTCACAGCCTTTCTTTGCCCCATTTTTTCATGGTTTATATTATATTATAATATAATATTATAATATAATATGTAATATAATATTAAGAGCCTTGGTGGCACAGCAGACTAATGTGCTTTTAAGTAGCACCAGCTGCCTGCAATTACTGCAAGTTCGAATCTCATCAGGCTCAAGGCTGACTCAGCCTTCCATCCTTTCGAGGTAGGTAAAATGAGGACCCGGATTGTGGGGGCAATAAACTGACTTTGTATAAAAAAGAACACCCCTTGGGTGGGGTGTGAAAGCCCTACTAAGCAGGTATATACAAAAGTATGAAGGCTATTGCTTAACGCATTGTAAGCTGTCCTGAGTCTCTGGAGAATAGCGGCATATAAATTGAACCAATAAATAAATAAATAAATAAATAAATAAATAAATAAATAAATAAATAAATAATATGGTTCTGATATAACAGTACTTAATTTGGTCAGGATCATATTCAACCTTCTTAAATGATCTCAGATTATATTTATTTTTAAACATTTTTTAAATTTTATTTACCATATTTTCCAGCGTATAAGATGACTTTCTAACATACAAAAATGTTCTCAAAAGTTGGGGGTCGTCTTATACGCTGGGTGTCGTTCTCCTGTAACCAGGCAGACCAGCCGGAAAGGCTCTGACAAGCCTTAAATGGCTCTGAGGAGCCAAGCAGAATTGTCTGCTGAGTTGCTGCTAATCAGCTGAGTTACACACCAGACCCATGTAAAAGGAAAAGTTTTTTTCCTTTTACAGGGCGCTGGCAATTCCAGCTGAGTTGCCTGATTAGCAGGCAACTCAGCTGGGATCGCCAGAGCTTGGATGGCCAGCACCGTGTAAAAGGAAAAAAAATTCCTTTTACATGGCTCTGGCGATCCCAGCTGCTAATTTTTGCCTGCTAATTGGTAGCAAAAATCCTCCCCCCTCCAGCTTGCTTACCTTAGCTGTTAGCCGCAATGCTTGCCTGGCTTCACTTGCCTGCAATCCATTGCATCAGCAAGCAACTGAATCTCCCTGCCTACAATCAAGCAGGCAGGGAGTTGTGGACTTCAACTCCCAGAATTACTTAGCCAGCAAAGCAAAGCTGGCTGAGGAATTCTGGGAGTTGAAGTCTACAAGTCTTAAAGTTGCCAAGGTTGGAGACCCCTGTTCTATTGGGTAAGTTTTTTCCCCCTTTGGGAGCTTTAAAAAAAATAGTTAATTGGGGTTTTTTTTAGTTGTTCTTTTTTAGACCTAGCCATTTAAAGGCTAGGTCTAAGTTTTAGGCTAGGAAGTTTTAAATTTAGCTTTCAAATAAAAAAATAAAATAAAAATAAATAAAAATAAAAATAAAAATAATAAAATAAAAATAATAAAAATAAATAAAAATTTGTGCAGCTTTCTGAGATTTAGTGTGTTTCTGTAGTGTTTCACTCTAACTATACAAACGCACAAAATCTCACAAAGCTGTATGTGGAATTTTGTGTGTGTGAAGTGTGAAAGTTGGGTTTTTGGGCTTTTTGTGGCTGTGTGAGGTTCCTGCTTGTTGCAGGGGCCATTTTGGGTCTAGCACAGCTGCTTTTACATTGTGGGTGAGCCAGTTGATGTTTTTTAATTTTTATTTGGTGTGCGTTGGAAGAGGGGTCGTTTTATACAGCAAGTATAGCCCAAACCCTATATTTTTACAGGAAAAGTCGGGGGTCGTCCTATACGCCCAGTCGTCTTATACGCCGGAAAATATGGGTATTAATAAATTTGTTTGTTGTCCATCTTGCCACAAAGCAGTTCTTAAATATTTTGAGAAAAGCAAGTTTGGTAAAGTGCAGTGGCTAACTCATTAGAGACTGTGAGTTCTAGTCCTGCCTTAGGCACAAAATCAGTGGGGTGACTTTGGGCCAGTCATTTTCTCCGCCCTAGGAAGGAGGCAAAACACTGCTGAAAAAAATCTCACCATGAAAACTGCAGGAACTTCTCCATTCCATTGTCAGGATAAAAAAAAATCTGACTTAAAAGCATGCACACATAAAATTGTGTGAAGTTTGAATAAATAAACAAATGTATTACTTTTATTATTGTGCTGTTGTTTTGTTTTATACTACTTGCATACCTTAGATGTTATATAAATTCAATCCAGTCACTTTTCTGGTTATTCCAAACTGATAAAGTCAGAAGAGACAATGCTAGGGAACAGTAGCTATTGCATTTTAAAACAAAGGTAAATAAGTAAGACCTCGTTAAAAATGTTCATGGGATTTTAATAAGGTAATAATCTTGCAATCGCCTCTGTTATCATTTAAACTGACTCCAATGAAGTTCCATTGGTCAAAAAGCTACATATAATCTTGCATGGGAAGAATATCATTTCCCCTGCGAGAAAAATGGCAGCACTAAATAATCAAACAAACCATAAAATTGATCTTTCAGAACTGCTGTTTGAAAAGCAACGCTTACCTGGAAACAGAATAATGCCTGTTTGTTTCCTTTGTATATGATCTCACAGCAATATACCATGAGAAGAGCATATGGTTTTGTTGATGGAAGCTAATGGAAAATGACAGGCTGTTTGAAGATGTTCTGGTGTCAATTTCATGAATAATGCATTCCTGTAACAGGTATAATCAGTGTAGTTTAATAGTTTACTGACTTCAGAGAAATGACAGCAGCATACAGAAAAAAAATGGATCAAGGCAGGGGTGGATTTTACTTACCTTTACTACCGGTTCTCAATGGGGCCACACACATGCGCAGAAGCATTTTGATGACATCGGGATCGGTGGGTGGAGCCTCCTGCCAGTTTTACTACTAGTTCTATAGAACTGGTGCGAACCGGGGGCAACTCACCACTGGATCAAGGCTATCTAAGGTACAGCCTACCTAACTGTTTCTCTTCCTCTTCCTTCTTTTTCTCCTCTTCCTTCCTTTCCCTCCTCTCCCTTTTCCTTATCCTCTTCTTCTTCTTTACAACAGTAATAACAATAGTCAGTCAATGTATTCTAACATGCCAAAGAAATGAAACATGGAAATAAAACAGGAATGTGACGTTTCAATTAAAAAAATAACAATTGTGCCATTGCAAAGGAATTAAGATCAATAGGCATTTCAGTGTCATTTTCCTTTGAAAGCTGCCATTATTAGGAACCCTTATATCAATGGAAGAAGGGACATGGTGGCTCAGTGGCTAAGATGCTGAGCTTGTCAATCGAAAGGTCGGCAGTTCAGCAGTTCAAATCCCTAGTGCCGTGTAACGGGGTGAGCTCTCGTTACTTGTCCCAGCTTCTGCCAACCTAGCAGTTCGAGAGCATGTAAAAAATGCAAGTAGAAAAATAGGGACCACCTTTGATGGGAAGATAACAGTGTTCTGTGTGTTTAGTCATGCTGGCCACATGACCACAGAGACATCTTCAGACAATGCTGTCTCTTCGGCTTTGAAACGGAGATGAGCACCGCCCCTCAGAGTCGGGAACAATTAGCACATATGTGTGAGGGGAACCTTTACCTTTACCTATATCAATGGACATTGTTTAGTTTCCAAAGGAAGAAACAAATGTTGAGTTGTTATTGATAGCATATTTCATTTCAGTACAGCCATAAATGAATTTTGTATGGCCATGTAGATTAGGACACTATAAACTGCTCTTTCTGAGTCTTTATTTTCCTTTTATATTGAAAAAAAGTGTTAATTCTATCTTTTGAATAATAACCTCAGCTAAATTTTGTTGCAAGAACCAGCTGGATTGGAAGAAATGAAAACTTCTGGATATTCCTACTCAAAATGTTTACTTGACAGACATAACACTGGAATGAGAGAGAGAATGCATATATGCACAATATTCTATTTAAATAGACCAAATAATAATTGTGGTTATTTTAAATGGGTAAGCATTTAATAACTAAGTGGATCTTGTTTTGCTCTTTAGGATGAGAAAGCTTCTTTCATTCTTCTTCTTTTTAATGCTTGTACAGTGTCAAAGAGACCAAAGGGTTTAAGGCAGCGGTGAAATCCAACAGCTTCTGATAGGTTCTGGAGAACCGGTAGTGGAAATTTTGAGTAGTTTGGAGAACTGGCAAATGCCACCTCTCGCTGGCCCCAAAGTGGGGTGGGAATGAAGATTTTGCAATAGCCTTCCCTCAGGAGTGGGGAGGGAATGGGGATTTTGCAGTATCCTTCCCCTGGAGTGGGGTGGGAGTGGAGATTTTGCAGTGTCCTTCCCCTGCCATGCCCACCAAGGCATGCCCACCAAGTCACACCATGCCCACAAAGCCACGCCCACAGAACCAGAAGTTAAAAAAATGGATTTTACCACTGGTTTAAGGGTCAAAGGGTGCTTTGATACTTGGGAGAAGCCTCATCCTTCAGAATCAAAGATACGTAACAACCATTTCTGAGTTCTCCTAGAGAAAATTGACTCCATTCTATCAAGAGAAACCAAGATCTGAAACACAGACATGATGGACCCCATGGATGAAACTTCTTCAGAGAAGGAACTAGATGAGGCTTTAAAACCAATCTGAGGGGCCAAGACCTGGCACTTGAGATCTTGTCGAAACTGCTTTTCAGCATTTCTGACTCTACAATTGTGGATGCAGATTCTGGGGGCTAAAAACCACAGTAAAGTTGCAATAGTAATTCTTCTTTGGAGATAGACCAGGGGAAAAAAAGCCCAAACATGGAGAAGTACTAGATGTTGACAAGAGTACCTTAGAAGTAGAGGTCTACTTAAAAGTAAGGCATTGCTCTTTAAACAGGCCAATAACTTAAGGTTGATTTTTGACTCACAATGTTTTGATGCTTCTATAGCTACTGTATAATTGTTAGGATTGGAATGATAGCATCAAATGGCATCTTCTCATCCTACAGTTAAAATATTGCCAGATGAAAAGCTAAAATGTATTTAACTATTTGCTTTTACTTTGTCTAACCACAAAAACTAATTTAAAGGACTTCAGCATTTTGTTTTTTATAAAGGAGGATATTACAAAGTCCAGGACAAAAGTTGTTTCAGTTGCCTCATTCTGCTACTTGATAGACTGAACCTGAGAAGCAAAGAACAAAGATATTCACAGGACTGGAGTGTATTTTCTTCTGAACATATTATTTTCTAGCTTATATAGGAGAAAATAAGAGGTCTTTACTGAAATCTGAGGCTTTAAATAAGTTATAATTGTATACCTGTAAGTGTGTATCTTTCACTTATCTCTGCACCATGCAGATGTCTTCCAAAGTGTGAATTATTTTAAAGGTGGGGGTTGGGTGGCTGTTGTTATTTTTAGTAAACCTTTTCTGACTCCACAAACAGCAACTATTTTTTGAATACTCACAACTGAAAATAATGCAATTCCTTTCCACCATCCTGAAATTAATTAGTTCCTTCCCTATATGTCATCTGTAGCTGAAAGGACAATAACCTTAGTCAAAAAGTCAAATGCTCACAACACTTCATTAAATGCACTACAGAAAACACTGTGTTGTTCCTTAATTTCATAAAGAGTTCATTCTACCCTGCAGTTCCTAGAAAGGAAGAGAAAAACTCACAAAATAAAGACAGCCACTGCACAGATTTACAATTTAATGCTTTAATGAAAGAACACTTCCCTTTTATAAACCGTGGACCTGAGCTGCTAAGAAAATGGATAAGTGTTGTCAGGCATTTCAGCAAAATAGGGACAATCATTTTATCTAATGTGGCAATCCCACAGAAACTCAGTTTGTTTTTTGTGAAATGCTAAAGAACTGAAATCACCCCTTCCAATACTGGCCACTGAAAGCACAGCATTAAACTAGAAGCATTGCATAAATGTTAGCCAGCTAATTTGGAGACTGATTTAAGGTGTTAAATACAGAAAAGAACTTGCAAAAGATTATATAAACTGAATGGCATATGAATGTCAGATCCCACTGTGAATAATAACATAGTAAATAGTATCAATCACCATTGTTAATGGAGATACAAGATGCTCAGCATATATTGTAACAGTAGATATTTTCCCTACAATGGGGTGGGGGGAGAATCAAATCCACACAAATATGTTTTGGCAAATATCTTCTCAACCCAATAATGTTGTCATACTTTGAAAATGATTATATCATTTAAATGATTTCAGTATCTTCATGCTATACAACAAAGCATTATGTATAATTGTAGGTTTTCTTATGAACTTGAAAAAGTGGCATTAAGAGTTAACATTTTTACAGGCTTACGTAGAAGCCTGCCAAATTTCACTGCTTTCAGAAATTGCCCAAGTTCTGAAACACTACTTTTAGATCGTGTTTAAATTTGCCCAATCTTTGAAAAAGCACACTTGTTGGATGTCCATGTCCAACATCAACTAAGTAACAAGTTAATTTCATAGCAGGATTGGCTACTTTTGGGCCTAGAGAATAGTATTCATATATTCCAATCCCCCAAAAACAAAATGGAATAACAACCTTCCTGAGATCTGCCTGTTAGAAATGTCTTATATCCCCTTCTTGTAATACTGTGCAATGTTCACTGAGCTAAATGGATTCAAGAATCAGCTCTATTTTCCCAACAGAGGAATATCTACAGAATCAATTAATCAATGCCATGCCTAACACTGACAAGAAAATAATTCTTTATAATTTTTGTAGTATAATTATTGATTCACGTTTGCACATTTTATTTTTTTATTGAAAAAGTTTTACATACAAAATTTTTCCATTTTTTCTCCCCCCCAAGCCCCCCTCCCCCTGCCTCCCCCCACCCCCACCCCATCCCCCCATCCCCCCCTTGACTTCCGCTACAAGTTAAAAAAAGAGAAAAAAAACAAGTACATATAACAAAATAATATAACAAATAAACCTATAAGTAATAAAATTTTCCTAAAATTAACTATATTATAATAAAAAACTAATAACAATAAGATTAACCTCATTAATCAATATTAATATTCATTTATCAATCAATACCACACTTATATTTAAACCCAATTAAAAAAATCATACCTTTCTCTAATCCATTAATATTAGCATTACTAATTATATACTAAAATCAATCCCCCTAATAATAAAATATAATAAATCACATCCATATCCATATCAATATCAAATAATTTTGTCCCAGCTACACCCATCAACTAAAAAACAGATTATCAATCAGTACCATACTTATAATATTTAAACCCAATTAAAAAAAATCATACCTTTCTCTAATCCATTGATATTATTACTAATTATATACCAAAATCAATCCCCTAATAATAAAATATAATAACTCACCTCCATATCCATATCAACTAATTTTATCCCAACTAGGCCCATTAGCTATTAAACAAAAACATTTGCACATTTTAAAATACATTTTATACATATACAAAAGCACTAACTGATTAGAAAAAGGGGATTGAAAGCACGACACAACATATTACAACATCACTGAAATAAAGCATTGCCAAAGAGTTATAGCTTTGTTTTATAGTGACTTCAGCATAATTAGTGCCTGAATGTATAAATAATTAACAATAAAAATACAAATTGTCCCTTTCACTAGGAGTAATACTGTAACTTTTGCAAGCTAGGAAAAGAATGATAAATTGTTCTCTTTATAGACAATCTGTCTCTGGGAAGAAAAATGAATTTGAACTTGTAAATGCAGATAAAAGCATTCTAGAGACCAAGCTGGTTCTGGGAAGAGAAAAAAACACACACTTATTTTTAGTTTAAAAGTTAGAATATGACTAGAATATGAAGGTGGGTGGGAGGAATATCATATATACAGAGAGAAAGAGACACAGAGAGAAAGAAACACAAGAGAGACAGACAGAGACAGAGAGACAGAGAAAGAGAGAGACAAAGACACAGAGGCAGAGGCAGAGGAAGAGACAGAGAGACAGAGACAAAGAAAGAGAGAGAGAGAGAGAGATAGACAGACAGACAGTGGGAGGTTAGATGAAGGACTTTTTTGAACAATGAAACTAACACTAAGTAATAATTGAATCTTTTTCTTCCTATATTTTATTATGTTATTACTCTTGTAAGTTTACTTGAGAAACTGATGGTGAAACATGATATATATAATCAATAATGCAACCTTAAGCCTTAGGGACACATTCAGTCCTCTTGCAGAGTTTTTGGATAGCCTCTATACTGTGCTTCAAGAGTAATAATATTTAATGTGACAGAAGGGAAAAATTATTAAGAACATGACTTAAAAATAAACACATTAGGTGTATTAAATCTTAATTAACATTTGTCAGGTGACAAACCAAGCTGGCTGTTGTTGATCTTGAAAAACTGACATACCCAGATCTTATTAATAGTTTAATGGATTTCCCCCCCTTTTAATGATAATGTAATCCCTTGTACTGGGGTGGAATTGCTGTAACTGAATGGAGTTGAGTGTTTACTGGCCAGATGCCCTTCCTGACATCTACACAGAGTTCACACCAGATATTTTCTCTTTGTGTCCAGAGAGAAAAACTTCTGCTGTTCCCAAGGGTTGAACTCATAGAGAGCTCTGTCACTAGGCTCCCATGCCATTCTTAGTATTTGAATGGAATAGTTCTTAGGAATCCCAGAATGATAAGCAAGATTGGGAAATAAACCAACACACACATTCAGAGAAGTTGATGCCAAACAGCTCCTAGATTGTTGCCAATAAAATAACATGGATGTTTCCATGTTAGGAGTTAGTGTCACTTTGACACTTACTTTTTTCACATATTGAGATGTACATTAATATCAAACAAAACAATTTTTTTCCCACTCAGACCCATGTGCTACTTTGGGAGTTTAACCACGATATGCCATTTAAAAGCCAAGTGTGTTGTGCACTGCAGCAACAAATAATTAAGATGTTAGCCCAGAAGCAAACAATTTATGGCCCTTTAAAGCCCTACAAATGTATTTGCTATTGAAGTGCAGTGTTTAATGTCATAGAGAGACATAATGTTGTCTCTAGTCTTGGAATAAGCTAGTGCAGGCTGCAGTTCCAACTGACAGTTACCAAGGCTTACTCTTTTCCCCATGCTCTTGTTCCAGTAACTTCCCTCAAACATCTGAAGTGAGGAGTTTTTTCCCTCCCTTCATCTTGGCTGACTGATAATTCAGGGTTTCTTTGATGATTCTGCTGTGTCTGGCTGAAGGCTGAGGAGTTTCTCCCTTTTTTGTATATTGATTAGTTAAAGGATTTTGTTTCTACCATACATTTTCAGATCTGAGTGAAGAAATTCATCTTAGGGTTATTCTGGTTGATAACATTGGATCACAGTTGCTAGAGCAGTTAAGGAAACGAATAAAAGATTGAAAAAGAACAAAGGAATAGAAAGAATGAAACATTGAGGGGAGAAATAATGAGGGATGAAGGAAAAATAATAACTTATAATCACCTTAAGGCATTAAGAAGTTATATTCTACATGTCAAAACTCTAGGACTTCAGGAGCAAATTAAAAGTCTCCTTTAGAATTTGAAGATACTTAAACCAGAGCTTTGGAGTTCGGCTCTAGGGGAAGTGGTTGACAAGCATCCATCTAGCAAAAAGAGTCAGAAGCAAATGTGATTATTAGGCTGAGCCACCTAAAATTGTGGGAATGGGAGATAGGTAACACAAAGACTGGCCCACAACCTGGTTATCTGTGGGACTGCCTATCCGTTTCCTTCCTTGAAATCCTGTCCTTTTGTATGACTTTGAGAGTGTTCCTTTTGTGTGACTGGCCCTACCTTATGCGACATCCTCCATAAGTTATATGGCAGCCCCTCCCCCTATCCTTTTAATCTTTGGAAGGCGATAGGCTAGGCTAGGCTAGGCTAGGCTAGGCTAGGCTAGGCTAGGCTAGGCTAGGCTAGGCTAGGCTAGGCTGGAAGGGAAGGGAAGGGAAGGGAAGGGAAGGGAAGGGAAGGGAAGGGAAGGGAAGGGAAGGGAAGAGAAGAGAAGAGAAGAGAAGAGAAGAGAAGAGAAGAGAAGAGAAGAGAAGAGAAGAGAAGAGAAGAGAAGAGAAGAGAAGAGAAGTGAGGGTGCCATTAAAGTTACTGGTTTTACTGTTGCTGTGAACCACCTAGAATTATTTAAGATAGATGACCATATAAATATTTTAAATAATTAAATAAAATAAGTTTAAAAATTGACTCAGTACAGTTTAATTTGTTGCTGGAGTAATATTTCATGAAGCTGGATGTTTAATTCAAAACAATATCTTATCTGTCATTATGAACATTCTATTATCTTAACTGATTTTTTCTCTTCAAGAAATGTTTCACTGTTTTCCTCAACGTTACAAAAATAATGAATATAGTTCCCTGTAAACCATATTTCACTTTCCAAGTCAGACAAAATGGAAGACCGTCCCAGCTTTTATGTTCTCCATAAGATTATATTATGCATGTTAACTTTTTTTTTCAAAAACATAGAAGAAAATGTATACCCAAGACAGCAAGTCACTAATCAAAGCATATATTCAATATGTCTCAAGGAACTGATTTCCAAATTATTCCCAAATACTTAGGAAAACATCTCCAGACAAATTACAATTAAGTTCAGGTGTTCAAATTTTACAATTTTTGCAGATTTTCTTTTTTTCTTTTTGGTGATAATTATTATATGAAAGAAATTCAGCTGCCAGCAGCTAAATTTAGGATTGTATTTGTTTCTTTTTAAAAGCAACATAGCAATTCTTAGAAATCATATACAATAATTCAGTGCAGGTGCACTAAATTTCACATCATTCTTTTTCTTTGATGGACACATAGAGAAAGTCTGGGTGTGAGGATATACTTTTGTATTACATTTAAAAGTTGTTTTTTTTTTTAAAGGGGGAGGGAGGAAATGAGGATAGTATTATCTGAAGAATTGTCCTTACTTTCAGCTACCTTGTATCACTCAATGATCTGTACAGATTATATCTAGCGGCTAGAGTTGTATTTCAGATACAATGCAACAAAAGAAAATAGAGCAAAAACATTGTTAGAATGACAGGCTTCCGCTCTGAAATATTAGAAAGAGAAACTGTGTCTCTGAATTTCTATAGATCATTGAACGTTTCTGAGCACTGCATGATAATAATCCACCCTTCTGTTTCTAAGATGTGATCAAGAGATTCTCCTTCAAAGTATGTAGTTTTCAGAATGATTGCACGACTTTGATTGTAGTCCTCAATGATATACACATTGATTTCCAGGATGTACAATAAGTATCAAAGATAGCATTAGGAATTGCTGAAATCTATCTCTCCTTTGGATTTCAAGCTTAAGTAATACTACTAGAGGTTTTCTTATTTGTTGGTTCCAACATCCCAGCAGTCCTTATGAAAAATTGGAGTGCACTTGCTTATATTTTGAAATGGTGGCTGTAATTGGTGTTTTTCCTCCTTATTGCAGGTTCATTTCACCTTTACAGACTTGTTTGACTTGTTACAACATCTTGTAGTTGAAGGAGGAAGAGGCGTTCCAATAAATTGGGCTTTCCTGTTCCTTATAAATTTGGTTTTACTCAATCCAATCACGCCAAAACTGATCTCTATTTTTAGAGCATTCTCTTCTACTTCCCCACTTTTGTTTTTCACAGCAATATTATTTAACAGATTTTGTTTTCTTTAAATCTATAACACTTCAATGGTTTATTGTATTGTATACCTCTTTTACCTAACATTCACATATTCCAGGATAAATGGAAACTTAACAGCCATGGATGTACAATAATTATTTAATTGAGCCATTGAATTTTTCAGAGAAGATCCAGGTGAAAATATACAGCAAATGTTTCTGTCTGCCCTATGGGTGGAAATTTGCTTTTTAAAAATATGGAATCTGGCAAGGTTTCTTGAAATTTCTTTTATTCCTTTTCAATGAGCTCCACAGAAATGGAGTACTCTCTGCAAAAGATGGTTTTCCTTTGCATTGCTTCCTGGAATAGTTTTTATAGGAAATATGGACACACACACCCTGAAATGAAACAGAAAATCTTTTGCAATGTATAAGATTAAAAATCTGAAGATAAAGCTACCTGAGTAGAAATCTGCTCTGTAAAAGAACAGTAAAAAATTATGGGAGATCATTGATTTACATCTTTAGAGACACCTGAAAAAAATTATTTATTTATTTATTTATTTATTTATTTATTTATTTGTTTGGTTGTTTATTTTATTTTATTTTATTTTATTTTATTTTATTTTATTTTATTTTATTTTATTTTATTTTATTATTTTATTTTATTTTATTTTATTTTATTTTATTTTATTTTATTTTATTTTATTTTATTTTATTATTTTATTTAGTTTGTCAAACATGTAAGAGATAACAGGTATAAGTATAAACATGGACATAAGCACATGAAATGAGTACAAATAAATGGGGACAGTAGGACAGGGACGGTAGGCACACTGGTGCGCTTATGCACGCCCCCTTACAGACGTCTTAGGAATGGTGTGAGGTACACGGCAGACAGTTCAAGGTTAAAGCTATGTTCTTCATAAGTATAGAATTGTTTCAAGTTTTATTGATTTTTGGTTTGAGGGGGGTGGTAGATATAAGATACTAGTCTATGAATTACGCAAATAGCAATAAATCTAGAAACTGGGAAGCCATGAGTTGTAGTCCTGCCTTAAGCATATGATTAGCTGGGTGTCCTTGGGCCAATCATACCCAGTTAGCCCTAGAAAGGAGACAATGGCACATGCAGAAAAACTGCAGTTATTGTTTTTGTAATTTTTAAGCTGCCAGACTGTAACTGCCATGAGCAACAATAATAACAACAACAATAAAATGTAGTGCATATATTGAATGCATAATAAAGTTTCATTTACAATTTTGAAGTCAGTGGCTATCACTATAAATGCCTTTGTGTCCACAATAATATTAGCTAGAGATATTGTCTACCTGGAGAAGTCAAGAAAATATGCCATATATATTTACCTGCATGACAATCTTGTGAGATACATAATGATGACAAATTCATAATTGTGTATTTGAAACTGAAAGTCTGAATTCCTAGCCTAAGATTCTCACCATGACTCTCTAATCAAGTGAAAGTATGGTCATGCTTGATCATAATAAGTTGGATAATTAGTGTAAGACACAATAAATTTGCTTAGTTATCTATTTGGAAAAAAAGCAAATTGATTTATTTCTATACATTGTGAACCATGCATTTGTGTGGATAAATACTACATTTTTGAGAACCTGGGAACAAAAAGTGACTATATCTTGTGGTATTTTGCAACAGCATTACCTAACGGGAAGGCAAGATTTTAAAGTTATATTCAAAGTAAACACCCTAGGTAACAAACTCTGGCAGAGCAGTTTTGAGAAAAATGCATGCACTTTAATTGAATTTTTTTGTATGTAATATATGCTGCTTTTCTAATCCAGTTCTCCTAGAGAAAAGAAGTTTTGGGTTTGATACAATAACTGTAATGCAATTATATTTCAGTATTATTTAAGCATGAGAGTAAAATTAAAGTATTTAATCCACAGACAGTACCATAGTGTTGCATAAACTAGCATAGTTGTTGTTCCAGAAAGTGATCATTCAGCTGAAGTAATAAATTCCTTAAAAACAAATTTAATCAACAATTTCTATTCAATCCCAAGACTGCTTACTTAGTAATGAATCCTATTAAATTCACTGGGGCACACTCCCCCAAAGAGGTGATTTTGTTGGAAATGATTTGCTACTTCACTTCAAGAAATGGAGATTATTTTTTTTTAGTCATTTAAGTTTTTATAGTTTCTTAAATTTAAGGAAATTTTCTCAATAGTCGCTTCCCACAGACTCTAGTTTTAACTTATGCCCTAATCAACCCTTTATAACTAGGAACAGATATTTCATAGCAACCTTCTTTTTTATTGCTTTATATTGTCTTATATTCAGGTATCACGAAATTTATTTCCTTCCGTTATGTTCTAACAGATGTCTTCTGATACTAGAATTGGCTAACTTGATATTCCTGTTGCTTTCAGCCTCAGTCCAAGGTTTAAATCATCCCAATAGCAAGAAATACTCTGTTTGTGGTATTTATAGAGTATGGCTATATCTTAAACTCTTTTGCTCATGCATGTGACAACACTACACATTTAGAAAAGGTCTTCCCTCCCTCCCTCCCCTTGCCTGACAGATGACAGAGGAATCAATGCAATAAACAATAGTGATGATAGTCAGAATCCTTGAAAGATTCCTCTCTTGATGTTCACCTCTCCCAGTCTATCACCATTGACCAGCAGTTGTGTCTTCCATTGTGCCATTTACATAAAGTTTCTCACATTTCTGTGACTCCTGATATTTTCAGGCACTTGATCATCCAATCATGTGGTAAGGACCCAAATGCCTTCTAGTAATCAATCCATGGTACATTTAGGTTGATCTTCCTTCTCTTACAGTTTTCCAAAATCATCTTGTCATTTAGGAGTTGATCTGTTGTCTTTCTGCTGTTTGTATAGTTTCCTTTCTGTCTTATTGCTTTGTTGTTGTTGTTGTTGTTGTTGTTGTTGTTGTTGTTATGGTATTTGGATTAAAAATGTCAATTATTCACTGTTTCATTTTTAATAGATGTTGTCTGGTCACTTTTTTAAAAGTCAAGTGAATACTCCGATGAGATAACTTAAATACCAAAAAATAAATGTATTGTATTCTCTATTTAGGAGATCTTTGTTGCCTGCTTTGGATCTTGACAGTCAGTAGTATTCCATCACATTTAAATGTTGAACATGAATATTCATAAATGATTATGAACCAGTCAGAATGAAACTCACTCAGCTAAAACTCATTCATAAGCTAGTTTCATTGCAACTATTTATGGTTCATAATGCTTTTGGAATTAACCATGAAATTGCATTAAGCATTTGATATCTGAGGCTATGTAATTCCTACTGCTATTTTTTCAGCAGTCCTTGATGATTGGCTTGAGTATAATCAAAGTTTATTAATAGGTTTGTATGGTAAATGGTGTAAATAAATGAGTAACTTTCTAGATTATGACTCGATTTCTGCTATGAATACAAAAATGAAATGGCTAGTAACTGCAACAAGCAAATGAATAATCTGAAATAAATATACAATATCATTACATTCCTTAGTTTTAGCTATTTGACAAGCAGTTGTTAAAATGGGGGGGGGGGGTTACAACTTTTTAATATGTTCTTATGTGCCTGCTTCTTGTGTTTTTTAATTCTGTGAATGAGTCTTTAACCAACTATCAGTTTGAAATATATGCTCTGCAGCATAACTTCTGTTTCTTCCTAATGCACGATGTCATTTTCCAACAGGATAAAAGAAAAAGCACAATTGAACCAAGAATGAAATGCACTTAGTTTTTTTTTTCTTTTGAAGGAATTTACACTTATATCAGTTCAGGCGCAGCTGGCTTGGTCTTTAGGTCAAACTGTGAAACTATTATAGACAGCCATAATGGTTATCCAGACTGCTCTTGTACTATTTATAACGACTTCCTCAGAGAACACTTAAGATTGTTTCATATCCTAGATCCTTGAGACAAAGTGTTTTCTCTGGAACAGCTGAATATATCAACACTGATGCAACCTTGTATATTCTGCTACTTTTTCCTTCTTAAGTGCAAAGCTCCTTTTATCAATTTCAGCTTTTGACCGACGCTAATGTTATGGTGTTCAAATGCGCTCGATTCATTTTTCAAGTTTAGATCTCAGAAAGACTGCTGTCTGTTAAAGGCGCAAAACAAAACAAATTAAGGCACTTTGGAAATATATTGGACTATTGCACTAAACAGTTCAGCATGGGTGAAAAAAGACTGAACAATATTACGAGGACGGGGAGTTGTTTTAAAAAAATCAATTATTTTAGAAGTTTCCTTACAATGAGAAGGAAAGCTGAGTAAGTTGGTTTCAATTTTGGGAGGTGAACTGGTTTTAGTCATACAAGCCTCAGCATATGATAAAATTTAGAAAAAAAACAAGACTTGTCTTTTCATATGGAATACTTTATGTGAAAAACAGAACCTGATTTTTGGTTTACTCAGCCTTCTGTCCTTCCAAGGTCAGTAAAATGAGGACCCAGATTTTGGGGGGCAATATGCTGACTATGTAAAATGCTTAGGGAGAGCTGTAAAGCACTGTGAAGTGGTATATAAGTCTAAGTGCTATTGCTATTTAATAACTGTAATTTAAAATAAAGTCAAGCAGAATCAAGCAGCATTGTTATAATGGAATTACCTGCCTGCAAATTCAGACATAATAATACGGGAGTGCTCAACTTACAACCATTTGTTTAGTGACTCTCTGAAGTCACAATGGCACTGGAAAAAAAAAGACTTATGAGCAGTTTTCACACTTATGATCGTTGCAGCATCCCCATAGTCATGTGATCAAAATTTGGGCACTTGGCTACTAGCATGTATTTATGATAGCTGCATTGACCTGGGATCATGTGATCACCATTCGTAACCTTCCCAGCCAGCAAAGTCAATGGGGGAAGCCAGATCCGCTTAATGACCACACAATGCAGTGAGTTGTTTAACAACTGTGGCAAAAAGGTCATTAAAATGGAGCAAAACTCACTGAACAGCTGTCTTAGAACTTCTTCCTCTTATCATCACAACTGGTAGATTATACTTAAAGTCACAAGTGACAAATAGCAGTATAATCAGTTGCATTCCAATTTAATTTCCCAAAATGATCTGGGTTAATCATTAAAGCCATTAAAAGGAACTAAATTCTCAGCTGTCCCAATGGTGCTTTTTCAAAAGGCAGCTGGGCTTTCTTTTCCTGCAAAAACAAAGTCCAGTTGCCTTTCGAAAAAGCACCTTTGGGACAACCGTGACCTGGATGACTGAGAATCTCCTTAGACATAAATGCTCAGCTGGACTGATCTTCATGGTTAAAGGACTATGCTAGTATGATGCACATCATGGATTGTTGTCTAAAACGTTCATTGCTGAATATGGCCTTGAGGTTGCTCTGTGGATGAGGCTATTCAAAAATGCTACTTTGTGGCAGGCTGCAAGGAAAGCAACTGAAGTGGGTTAAATGTAACCTTGATGGTATTTCAGCATTGTCATGGTGGTAGGAGTGGGGGAATCTCTGCAGAAATATCTCTGAAACCTGTTAATTTCTGTGAATATACCCATGGCAGATGCTGTTGTGGTCCGCCAGCAGCCAGAGGAACTGGCAGCGGAGTCAGACAGCGATGAAGCTGAGGAAGAACGTGGGCCAGTCCTGGAGGCTGGGAAAGGCTCAGATGAGGGCTCTGCATCAGAGGCAGAGATGGGGCCAGGGCCATTGGGGAGTGATGCATGGACTTCGGCACCTCCAGAGACTGACAGTAGAAAGGCAGAGGAACAGGAGGAGCCTGTTCCTAGTGCATGTATGAGAAGAGTTGCCAGAAGACAGGATCAGCTAAAGTAGAGAGAATGACTCAGGAGTAGGGCCAAGAGATGATTGGCCCCTCCCATAAGGCTTAAAAGACCAGCAATGAATCTTGGCCTCTTTGCTGGAAAACAACCATTGAGAGATTTGCTTCGTGTTTGGATGTATTTCTTTCTTATCAGCATCTTCTGTTCCTGAACTGTTGTCAAGAAAAGCCTTTGGCAGCTTGCCTAATTATCCCAAAGTCAGAGATAAATTGAAGGTGTTTTGAGAACTTTGCTTTCATTTGGAATAAGCTGAGAATGAGTTAATTCTCAGCTGTTTTAATAAAATCTGTTTGTTTTTGGAACTGTTTTGCATTTAATATTAACTATGTGGGCCTGGGTCACAGCAGATACCCCAAGCAAGGTCACCTCTAATATTCTTAGTATCTACATTTAATTTCATATGCATATTGCTTTACTTTATAATTTCGGTTAGAAACTTCCAGAGATACCTGAATCCCTTCTTGTGATATGGACTGAAAAATTTTGAGATTAAATTGATGCTCTTGATAACTCTTGCATAAATATTGGGGGGGGGGATATCCCTGAGAGTTAAATTTAAACAAAAACTAATAATATCTGCAAAGCTTTCTGGAGCGGCATTCCAATGTTTTCTTGCACATTAACATTAAAACTATAAAAATTGACTTATTGTTGTTGACAACCCCATGCAACCCCACACTTGAAAATTAAACTGTCTTTTAACATCCATATTAGCCAAACAATGGCTGATGAAAGGATTCTGGTTGAAACAGGAAGCAATCAAAATAAACCAATCATATTTATTGATGGTAGTCGTCTGTGGAACTAAATTTTATCACTACCAAAAGTCTGTTTACATGCTGGTTTGTCTAATTATCAGGATAATGAGAGCAAGTGTAGCATTTTTCTGAATCTGTTGCTTGAAATGTGAGGTGTGCCCTTTGGAAGTCCCGGTGCAGCCTCCCCATGTAATCTAGGCACAGAATAAAATTTCCACAAGGGAAGAAATGTGGGGATCTAAAAAAGGTTTTCTTTGAGTGTTGTAAAGAAGCTTGCCAAGCTATGATACTTGTGGAATTAGTTTTTATATTGATCATGAGCTTTGTTCATATTTAGGAAGAAGCCTTTTAGATTTAAATAGCTTTAAATCCAAAAGAAAAAGTACACAGTATTCTTAAACTATCTTTCAAAAGTATGTTCATGGGGCAACAAATACTTTCAAAGTATTTTTGTGAACTGTCCTGCCAACCCCACATTTTGGCTGATTTTCAGCAACAGCATCAAGTTGGTGCTGATTTTATATGGCACATACAAGAAGTGATCACAGAATCTTGATAGAATAGCTATATAAACTATTATGGATGCCATTTATGTCTTCCACTCTCCTTGAATGACATTATTGACCTCACCCTGTTTTCCCCAAAATAAGATATCTCCTGATAATAAGCCAGGGGTAAAATGCTCCCGGTTTGAACCGGATCACCCAGAGAACCGATAGCAAAAATCCCTGCCCCCATCCATGCCCAGCTGAGCTGCCTGATCATCAGAGGCTTTTAAAAGAAAAAAAAAAGCCTCTGACAATCACAGCTGAGCAGCGTGATCGTCAGAGGCTTTTTTTTTTTACATCATAGCGACCAAAACTGAATGCAATATTCCAAATGTGGCCTTACCAAGGCATTATAAAGTGGTATTTACACTTCACATGATCTTGATTCTATCCCTCTGTTTATGCAGTCCAGAACTGTGTTGGCTTTTTTGGCAGCTGCTGCACACTGCTGGCTCATATCTAAAGGGTTGTCCACTAGGACTCCAAGATCCCTCTCTCAGTTATTACTATTGAGCAAAATACCACATATACTGTACCTGTGGATTTTGTTTTTCTTTTCTAAATGTAGAACCTTATTTTTTTCACTATTGAATTTCATTTTGTTAGATAGTGCCTGTTATGTATATAAGTTTTGGTGGGAGATTCGAACTACAATGGGTCAATTGTGATTGGTCAGTGCCCTGGCCAGCAGAATATAAAAGGAAGGCTCTTTGCCTGTAACCTTTGCTGAAATCTCACTCTATATTAAAGACCTGTTATCACTACCTTGCTTCTGCCTCCTCAATCGCTGAACACAACAGTGCCCAATGTTCAAGTCTGTCAAGATCCTTCTGTATCTTGAGCCTATCTTCTGGAGTGTTGGCTATTCCTGCCAGCTTGGTGTCATCTGCAAATTTGATGAGTTCCCCATTTATTCCCTCATCCAAGAAATTGCCTTTATTTCTGTGCTGCTTTTCATTCCCAAAGAGCTGGGAGCAGTAAAAGAAAAATCTCTAAAGCCTAGAAGCAAGAAATGCAAAAATAAAAAGAAATATTAAAAAAGGGAAGGAAAATAAATAAAAGACAATGTCAATGATAGCAGAAATGATAATATTAGAAACTGATAAAGGAAGTTCTTTACAGGTAAATCTTTCTCATTTAAATGAAATAGTTGAAGGGAAGAGTTACTATTTTTAATCTTACCCACCATGACTGGAGTGCTGAATGACTCCCTGCCCTAAATATCTCTCCTCACCTTTGAGAAGCCTGGATTTCTCAGCCAAACTCACTTTTTTTTTTTGATCTGCAGGCATAATAAAACAAACTTCCTTTGGTATCTGCAAGCCACCTTCACAGGACTGTTTACTCTTTGCATCCCTTTGCTTAATGGGAAAAAAAAGTTAACCTGTTTTTTTAAAAAATGCTCTTTAATGTTGATTTTTGCATTCCCCCCCTCTCCTCCCCCCCATTTCCTAAGTTCTGTAAGACAGCTACAGCTTTTACATGCTGGATAAATCTCATTAAATCATCATCATCATCATCATCACTCGTGTAAATAAATTTCAAGTATTTGGAACCTAGTAGTGTATCAGGGCTTCATTTATTATGTAGAATTATGATCTGAAATTCTAAAGAAAAAAGCCATATGACCCAGCATTCCAAAGTATCTGTCTCCTTTTTCCTTTTCCTTTTTTGTTTCTCCTAACTTTATAATTTTTAGTTTCTGCATTAAACTTTAGACCTGATATCAGAGTCTATCACAGGCATTTATGGATGCTGAAGTTCATGTGAAATGCAATCTTCTAACAGAGTATTAGCCATTTTTTTATGTTAAGAGTATGGATAGTGGCCCTAAGACAAGGGTGAAATCCAACAGATTCTGACAGGTTCTCAAGAACTGGTAGCAGAAATTTTGAGCAGTTCGGAGAACCAGCAAATATCACTTCTGGCTGGCCCCAGAGAGGGGTGGGAATGGAGATTTTGCAATATCCTTCCCTTGCCATGCCCATCAAGCCATGCCCACCAAGCCACATCATGCCTATCAAGCCGCACCTACAGAATGGGTGGTTAAAAAAAATTGGATTTCACCATTGCCCTAGGATTTGTTAGATTTAAAATCTGCTAGCACTATAAAGAAGTGGAGTACTGAAGAGGCCAGAGGAGTTATTATACTGTTGTGAGTACCTGATTATGTACTGCAAACTGGATCAGTGTTCTATGCTTATCTAGAACTATTCTTGAACCTTAAATTTCTAGGATGATCAGATCAGGATGCCCATTTTTGGTCAGTTGTTAATTATTAGCTCTAATTCTCAGCAGTTTCTTAGTGCCACACATAGCAGAGATAGCAATGCACATGGAATGAGGAATAGAATAGAATAGAATAGAATAGAATAGAATAGAATAGAATAGAATAGAATAGAATAGAATAGAATAGAATAGAATAGAATAGAATAGAATAGAATATTGGCCAAGTGTGATTGGATACACAAGAAATATGTCTTCGGTGCATAAGCTCTCAGTGCAGGGGTGAAATGCTCCCAGTTCGGACTGGCTTGGGAGAGTAGGCAGCGATGGTGGTGGGCAGTTTGGAGAACCGGTAGCAAAAATCCCTGCCCTAGCCCCCCATGTCTAGCTGAGCCGCACGATCATCAAATCCTTTTTTTTCTTTTAAATGGCTCTGATGAGCCAAGCTCTGACAATCCCAACTGAGTTGCCTGCTAATCAAGCAACTCAGCTTGGATCACCAGAACCTTTTGAAAGCATTTTTTTGCAAGGTTTTACATGTAAAAAATGGTTTTAAAAGTAAAAAAAAAAAATGGCCACGCCCACCCAGTCACATTACCCCTGCCCCCTTCCAACCATGCCCACAGAACCGGTAGTAACAAATTTTAGATTTCACCCCTGTCTCAGTATATATAAAAATACATTCATCAAGAATCATAAGATATAACGCTTAGTGATAGTCAAAGGATACTAAATAAGCAATCAAAATTATATTAGGAAACTAAATAAAACAATATAAATCATAAAGATACAAGCAAACAGGTTATAGTGATACGTAGAAAGAAGATAAGTAATAGGAAGGATGAGAATAATAACAATACTAATACAGTCTTAGTAAATTGACAATGACATCATTGTCCATTGCAAACAGTGGCATTTCAGGTGACACACTGTATGCCATTGCATCCTTCTCCTTTCTGTCTTCTTTTGTGCAAATACCAGAGAGTTGGAAGCTGCAATAGCTATTTCCCTTTCCTCCAATCTTGCTATGCTGTATAAGATGGGACAATCACAACTTGTTCTAAAATAGTAAAATGTCACTCATGGAGACAAACTGTTGAATCGGATGATGGATGGGTATGAGAGTAGAGAAGCAGGTTTCAGAGACTGTGAATTAGCCTTTTTCACTGGTCAGAAAGAATGAATGCATTCAGATTGAAAGTCTACTGACACTTTTCCCATCATCCTTAATTAACTCCATCATCAGCCAAAAACGTATTTCTCTGGATCTTAATATTAGCATGCCCCAATTTCCTATGACAGTGTACTGCAAGATGTATTTGCACCTTTCAGTCCCTGACAGCTATGTTCATATACTGCAGAATACGAAGAACTAAATTTAGTTGGCAGATAGTGAAAGCCAGAAAAATTTTCTTTGTTTCAGGAAAGGAAATTACCACGTAGGGATTAGCTGGGTATGTGAATGACCAATGTGCTCTCTTTCGTTATTTAATATATCTGTCATCCAATATAATTAGCTTGTCCCAAATCTTTATGAGAAACTATTGTAATAGTATCAAATAGCCTAATTAGTTACACCCTTAATGCACATGACAACGTAACAAAGATGCAACCACTGAAAGTAGTAATGAATAGTATTGAAGATAATGTTTGGAAAGTAAAATGGCCTGTCAAGAAAACACAGGAAAACTTAGAAAACTTTGCATACTGCAAATGATCAGGCCATGAATACTTGCTAAATATTTGCCACCAACCATTAAAAAAAAAGTGCATGTTTCCAATTAGAGTAAGAGCTTTTATCCAAATTTTATCCCTTGTCCATGATCTGTTGGTATGCCAGTTTCTCTCACCCACTTGCCCAATCAGCTATAAACAAATAAAAGCATTACATTTTGAAAATGAATATGGAGATGACCTTTGCAAACGACAGGACCAAAATAATGAAACTGTTGAATCTTTAAAACCTTTAAACAATTTTGAGAGCTGCTGATTACTGAATCCTTGGAATCCTTTGAACTACAAGGGTAGTCTTCTTATATTTGAATATCTACTTCTAGAAGGACAATTTGCTACAGCCAAGTCCCATGGCTAACTTGCTAGGACAATTTCACTATGGCCAACCTGCCATGGCCATCTCACTGTGGCCAACTCACTACAAGACGACTCTCAATGGGCAATTCCACATGAAATACTGTAATTCAATATGATAAATGTTACTCACAACTTTTTCTTTGACATTATTTCCATTGACAAAAATGGAAATAATGTCAAAGAAGCAGTGGCAGATAACATCTATTGTGTTGAGTTATCACGCGTGGAAATGTCTATGGTGAGTTGTCCCATAGTGATATGGTTGTGGTGAGATGACTGTGGTGAGTTGGCCATGGCAAAATGGCCATGGTGGGTTGACCATAGCAAGACGGCCATGGAGAGATGACTGTGGCAACTTGGCCATGGCAAATTATCTCATTCTGCTCTAGAAGATGGGGTTAGAAATTCCTTTCCACTCATACTGTTTATTCTCTTCTAGTTCTCTATGTTTCTCTTTTATCTCGAAACCATTCTCATTCTTAGAGTCCAGATCCATCTGCGTTCTGATGCTTTATTATATTTATATAGGCTATATTAGAATTCATTTTATGCTGTTGGTTTAATCTTCATTTTAAACAGTTTAGATATTGTTTTTAAAATGTTTTATATTGAAACTGCCTTGGGAAAATTTTAGTTTTGAAGGGTAATGTATAAATTCATACATAAAGAATAATTGAATAACTGTAAGGCATTCATGGCAGTGTTACATCCATTGAGATTATCCATTAGTGATAATAAATAGTACCAAAAAGAATCTCCTTATCATTATAGCAATCTTGCAAGGGCTGTGTTGGATACTGGTTAATAACTGAATGGATTGGTGATGGCCTTTAAAATCTCCTCTCATAGTAGTCTGCCAAGTGGGGAAAAATGAAAAATCAAAGTCTGCTTTGACTTTGTAGTCTGTTTCAGTTCCAGGTATTCATGGACATCAAGGAATAAAAGGTAGAAGTGGCTTGTCATTTCCTTTACAGGCTCATCAGTTGATGCATAGCTTTAGGTTTAGTAGCAATCAACGTATCAATTTGATCTCTAGGTCAATGGCTACCATACATTTTACAAGCAAATTGCATACAAGAGAAAAAGAGCACAGTGTGAATTTAAGCAAACCAAGTTAGATTTCTAGGGAGAATCCAATAATAAGTAGAGTCTAAAATATGCTTAACAAGACAGCATTGTCCCTGTGGCTTTATTAATCTTAGATTGATTTCTAAGGTTCATTCTGGGACTCAACTCAGCACAAATGGTCTTCATCAGGTGTAGCTTCCTCTCACAAGTTTCTCCTGACTAGCCCAGTAACATAATAGAGCATTCTTGTGCCATTCTTCCTTTTGCTACTTTCTCATCAAATGCCAGTGTACTTGAGTACTGAATGGAGAAAGTTCCAAATCTGGATCAAAGACTTATGGATCTAGTGTACAGATTGCAAAGCCCTCGTGATCTAGCAGATCATGAACTATTTTGGATGTGCCAATTCCTTGTTCTCTTCCTTATCTGAGGAGGACTTTGGCTTGTCACAAGACACTATGGCTGCCTTCAAGGTTTGCTGATGTCCCTGTCTAGTGCAACACTGGCCTTCCAGCCAAGCACTAACCATATCTGACTGTGCTTCGTTTTTTGCAATGAGCCAGACTCAACCAACCTGAGTCAGACAGCCAAAACAATTTTCTACTGGTAATTTCCATTCATTTCAGTGCTGGTGGGATGTTATACAAGTGATTCCAAAATGAATGAAGTTTATACAAGAGGTGCTGCTCATTTGTTCCTTTCTTTAAGCAGTGTTCTTTTAAGCTTCTGGGGGAACTTCAATATGAAGCTTTGTGCTTCATGAGCTGCTAACTTGTTGTCAGTTTGATATGTTATGACCTGCTTCCAGGTGCAGTTTCAAGGCTATAAAAAGGCTAACAGATTTATTTCCCATTTGTTGCAGAAGGAAACAATATGCCAGTGAGTGTATTGGAGGGTGAATTGTCCATATGGCCTAGTTGACTTCACACACTTTAGCTTCATTTGTTCTCTTTCTTATTTTTTCCCCAAGGCAAGGTGAAAAAAACTAAAAAGCAACCAAGATACTCTTGATGGGCATGGCTACTAGAAAAGTTCTCAAGAAATGTTCCTGTTCCTTGATAAATAAATACAGTTTTTATTTGTATTCCTGCAGAATATGGAATTTAATGAATTGCTCAGAATATAAAGAAACCTGGGAAAAGGTTCATTTAACTCATCATGTAACTAATAACAATGGATTTTTTTTAAAAAAATGTGCTGGATTCCATGATCTATAGTTATACAATTGATTACCGTATTTTTTGGAGTATAAGACACCCCCCCCCAAAAGAGGATGAAAATTGGGGTGCATCTTATACACCAAATGTAGCCCTGCCCATCTACCGGTCCCCATCCTTTGGCCTCTGCCTCCTAGCAATTTAACTCTTTGTAGCAAACAGCCCATTTCAGCTTCAGCACAGTCTGATTAGCACAAGTAGCTGGTTATCAGTTGGATCGGCCTCCCAACCATCAGCTGTTTCAGGCTGCAGGGATTGCCATTGCCTATTGCCGAGTGCCCCATTCACTGCAAGGAAGCAAATTGCTGGGAGGCAGAGGCAGATTTTTTTTTCTTGTGCTAATCAGGTTGTGCTGAAAATGAAACTGAAACTGAAACAGGCTGTTTGCTGAATGCTGCAAGGAGGCAAATTGCTGGGAGGCAGAGGTAGAGACAGATTTTTTTTCTTGTTTTCCTCCCCAAAAAAGGTAGGTGCATCTTATAGTCCAGAGCATCTTATTTTTTTTTTTAATTTGATTTATATGCCGCCCTTCTCCAAAGACTCAGAGCGGCTTACAATGCGTTAAGCAATAGCCTTCATACTTTTGTATATTTATACAAAATCAACATATTGCCCCCACAAACTGGGTCCTCAATTTACCTACCTTAGAAAGGATGGAAGGCTGAGTCAACCTTGAGCCTGGGGATTCGAACTAGCAATAATTGCAGACAGCTGGGTTTTAATTACAATGCTTAGTCTGCTGAGCTATCGAGGCTCCTTATACTCTGAAAAATACAGTACATTAAGAAGGGGGCACACAAATAAAGATTTTTACATTTGTCATGTACCTTTGCTACATCAAGTTAATTACTAAAATGCTAGTGTAGTGTTTAAAACAAATTATTTTGCATCAAAAGAGCAACAGAAACAAAACTTGGAAATCCTTTGTAGAAACTCTGTATTGGTCTGGCAAACCAGAGTGGAAAGTATAAAAAGGTACTAAAGGATCAAGGAACTGCTTATGAGTAATTTTACTACAGAAAGGTTAATAGCCAATATGAAAGAATGCCAATGATTGATGTGAGTCAAACACAGGTCCTTTATTTAATGATCTCAGTGTTCAACTTTTGCACCTCCTTTTCCTGCTTGCATTGTATGACTAGCTGGCCAGTCCTTTCTTCTGGGAGTGAGGCCCAGTTGCCGTTGTCATAGTTGATTTACTAAGCAGCATCGCTTGCAACTAGACAACTGTAATGGGAGGGGAAAGGGAAGGCATTGGAATGTAAGGAAGATTTGGGAGGGAAATTTGGAATGCAAGTGTGCCAGCTGGAAGCCTGAAACAGACCCAACACCTTAAGGTCGCCAGCTGGGGAAGTCCAAGGCAGATAGATCATTCCCAAAACAAAGAGATAGCAAATGATCAGTAGACAATGGACAATGGGAGGTCCGGAGGAAAATAGGGAGTTTTCCTATGTTGTTTTCATGAAAAATCATTAGAACTGGTTTTTTTTACTTCTGTAACCATATGGAATCTTCAGTAAAGTTATACTCTTGGTAAAAGAAAAATGTCCCAAGAGTTCCTTTTGCTGTCTAACCTAGTGGGACAGTTGACAATCTCCCTGACTTCCATCTGTTTTGGCAATCTGATATGAATTGTTTCCGTCTGAATTCAATCACACCTCACTGATCAGGTAAAAAGTTGGAAATATACATTTCACTTATGCCATTTATTTATTTATTTATTAAATTTATAGATTGAGGCAGTGTTCATCTTCAAGATCTTCAAGATATATTGCCTTACATCTTGAGGAACCTGAAGTTGAACAATGTCTCATAATCCCAGCTTCAGAAAACTGAGATAGACAAATCTATGCTTTAACATAATACCATATTACCGGAAAACTATATTATGTTGTTAGGTTGCAAACCTCTGGAGTGATCCAGCTGGACCCAACCCTTTTAGCATTTCAGAAAACCATCAACACCTGACTTTTCCCCCAGGCACTGGGTTGAATAAGGATTTCTGAAATTGATTCTCCAAGGGAATGGACAACCAACCAGATATCCTTACTCAACGAAGTGCCTGGGGAAAAAGCCAGGTCTTGATAGTCCATTCATGTCATATTTTGTCTGGATTTATGTTATATACTTTTTAAAAATTGTTTTGAGTTTTATTGTTGTTGTGAGAGTTGTGTTTTAGGATGGGCAAGAACACAAATCAGAGATAGATAGATAGATAGATAGATAGATAGATAGATAGATAGATAGATAGATAGATAGATAGACAGACAGACAGACAGACAGACAGACAGACAGACAGACAGACAGACAGACGGACCTTAACCTGATAGGCATGATGTTTCTAATATAAAAATTAACATTCATTCTGGTGAGTGCTTTGATATGAATTTTGTGATTCACAGGAATTGTTATACCACCAACTTACTTTAAATTGTTCTACTTTGAACTGTTTCCAAGTTGTTATTTTTTTTCAAAGAAATGGGGTGTAAATTAAAAAAAAAAGATAACGTCTTGCTTCCCTGATCTCTACCATCATCAGAAATCATCTCTTGCATATAAGCTGCTGTGTGCAGGCTTTTCATTATAATGTTCCAGGCAGAGCAACATTTCTTTTCTTTTCCTTTTTTAATCTTTGACAAGTTTTGAAAACTAGATCTTATGTAGGTGCTTCTGCTCCCTGCAGTTTCTAAAATCCAAAAGTATGATTGGCTTTATCCAACACAGCAGGAATGCTGAAAGGTTCCAATGATATATTTCTCAATTACTGATAAAGGACTATGGACAGCTTAAAACTTAAATACTTTTTATTTCAAAATTATTATCACCAAACAAACCACTGAGGGTATCTAAATCAAAACTTTACAAAATTGATAACTTCCTCTTGCCTAGCTTATAAACCTGGAAGATTTAAAATATGCATTCTTTGCCCTTGTTTTAGCTTCATTAAAGTTAGTTCAGGAAGCAGAGGGTCAAACGTTTTATAATATTACCTTTCCAGAAAATTTTTAGTTCTGTAAATGATTTGTGGCTGTCAGCTATTAACAGGAACAATAACTATACATGAGATAAGTAAAAGTAGAGGGCTTAGTACAGTGGTTATTTCTATTAATTTCACTTTTTTGCTACCTTGAGGCACTTTTCCAGTCAAGTATGCAATCTTATTATAGCTTCTCACTCTTTTCATTCAAAAATATTTCTCCTGATATTTTACAGCCTTTATATCATAGTTATATAAAACAAAAACTAAACAAAAACAATTGGAACATAAAACAGGATAGGACGAAAAGGCAAACAAGGAGCAAGATGAGGGTGGTAGTGATGGTGATGGTGATGATGATGATGATGATGACAACCTTTATTCTTCCAAGAGCCAACTGAGATCATTACCAGTCTTGGCTTTTCTGTTCTCTGTGGAATAGGGATAGCATTTGCTTTTAAATTTCCTTCCTTCCTTCCTTCCTTCCTTCCTTCCTTCCTTCCTTCCTTCCTTCCTTCCTTCCTTCCTTCCTCCCTCCCTCCCTCCCTCCCTCCCTCCCTCCCTCCCTCCCTTCCTTCCTTCCTTCCTTCCTTCCTTCCTTCCTTCTTCCTTTATTCATAAAATTTATTGGATGCCCATTTTACCATAAGGTAATCCGGGTTGATTTACAGACATTAAAAAAAATCTACATTAAAAGAAACGTAAATAAAACCAAGATTATAATACATTGCAATAATATTTTTTATTATTTTGAGAAAATCCCTTTAATTTCCATTTGGAAACAAACACACAGAGAAACAAATAAAAATGTTCGGAAGTTCATCATTGTTGCTGCTTGCCTTTCTTAGAACTGCTTTAGAAAAATTATCACTGGTGTCTTTTCCAGGAAGACAGCCCTTCAAATTAGGATGTTGGGATTCTATCTCCCAGCATTCGTAACTGATTATCTTGAAGGCTGATGACCACAAAAGTTCAAATACTCAAACATTGTGGTAAGGCATTAGGCAATATATAGAGACCATGAACGTGGATTGGAAGCTAGAAATCAAAGGATTCCATGAAGACTGAACAACTTCAAGACAGAGTACTATGGAACTCCACTGCAGGGTCCATTAATTTTTATACTATGAAATGTCTTACTTGAGTACATTTCATAAGGGGGCAGCGAATTGCCTATTAAAAATAAATGTATTGCGCTAATTTGTAATTATAGACGATGACATTATTTATTAGGGCTGTGCAAAACTTGAAAGGCGTACTTCATTTTGATCAAAGATTTGCCCATGTACCTCTTTGAAGAAGCTGCAAAACATAATGATGCCCCATTTACAAAGTCAGGAGCGGAGTGGCAAGAGCCTTACTTTGCTTCACCCATTTATGAATCAAAGCCACATTGACCCAACTCGGACAACCGGCAGAGTCACATTGACTTCACTTTACAGAAGCAAAATATCTTTATTCCAAGAGTGAAATGTGCTTCCTTGAGCAAATGTGATGCAATCCACACAGCCTATTATTTATTACATTTTTTGATGAATTACTTTCAAGGGACTCTTATTATTGATGGCATTTTCAGTGTTTGTTCTCCATTTCATTGCCTTTGTAGTTTCTCCTGAATGTCAAAAGCATTTTAAAGTTGATAATTTCCCCACAGCATCTAAACAAAGAACATTGCCTCTTATGAGCCTGATGGTTAAATCTCCCCATGGAGGTTCAGTCATGAATAGGCACAGCAGCTGCTTCTGGTAAGAAAATCAAGGATTGCGTGTTTACCCCCTAGATATCTCTCAACTTATTTGCATGTGTATAACTTGAGAATGTACAAAAACCAGCAGAGGCATATCCTTGGACTATGAGGTACACATTAGAAACAAACTGAAAGAGATAGCATGCATCCATTCATACCCAAAACTCACTCAGAAGGACTTCGTGGAACTTGCTTTAAATATGTTTTGTTTCGCTTTGTTTGCCAACAATAGACTCTGGTGTTTTATTTCCATGTATCTACCTGCCGGTAAAATTATATCTAAGGTTTCATTTCTATAGTTCAATTCAAAACGTATCAGGGCTTTCCAAATCTGTAATTAGGCTTTTACTTAGTATAACGGTATAACACATTTGCCCATGAATGCTGCCAAACTGGAACAAAATTGAAAACAAATCCATAAACCTGCACTTTAGAAAGCTTTTCTTCGGAAAAGGGTAGCAGAAATGGAAGTGAAATCTACACTTTTCATTTTAGCTGCTTATAAGGGCTGATCTTGTTTCATAAAAAAATCATGGTTCAGTTCGAGAGAATATTTCATTTGGAGGCACCCTTTTTAATGCAATGTTATGTGGCTATTATTTGCTGTTGTGACAAAGGAAATTGAACTACATTTTTCAGTAGTCTAAGAATTTCATTAGAGCACAAGCTCCATTGTTTTTAGTGTCACAGTTATTGCAGATTTAACTAAAATACGGTCAATATCTTTTCCCACTGCAAGACAAGACTTCAGAACCATTTATCTCCTGCCTGCATTTCTAAGAGTAATATTATTATTTTTATCTGCAGAGATTATACTTTGCCAGGGTTTACATCCCAGATGGGGCCTTCAAAACCATTTTGGATGAATGGAGATAGTTTCCCTGGTGCTTTCAGATGTGATTATTCCCTAGGAATTCTTTTGGCTTCTAAAAGACAGACAATTTGTAAAACGGTGTTGAATATATCCAAGCACCAGCTTTTGAAGCTTGTTCTTTTTTTTTTTTATTGAAAAAGTTTTACATTACATTTTATTGTAAAACCCCCTTCCCCCTCCCCCTCCCAACCCCCTACTTAACCCCCCCTACCCCCCCTACCCCTCCCTCCCCCCCTTGACTTCCGCTATTAAACAAACATCAACCTTAACATATTTAACAATTTTTAAAGGTGAGATCCCTCTAAGAAAAAAAAAAAAACAACAACTCTATAACCTTATTTTAAGACATTTTTAACCTTAAATAAAAAAAAAACACTTAACCCTAAACAATCTATTTAAAAAATCTAGTAAAATGTTTTGAGCATCGTACAGATACTAAAAATATATAACATTAACTATAATTCCCAACATTGAACTTGTAAATTCCATTACATAAAATATAATTAAAAATCAAATTCAATATATTCCATTCTTTGTATATCAAAAAAAAAAAATACATTTCTCTTTAACATTTAGTCTAAATATCAAACTTATAAATTCAATTACATAAAATATAATAATACATTTCTCTTTAAAAATAGAAATTTATCAAATTCAATACCTTTCTTTTAAATTACTTAAATATGTAAAATTTAAATTCAACTGAGCACTGATTGAAACTTCTTACTATGATATTTATTCTTCATATATTCTACCCATTTCCTCCACTCCTTAACAAAAACTTCATGGGTCCTATCCTTCAGGTATGCAGAAATTTTGGCCATCTCTACCAAATTAGACATCTTCAATATCCATTCCTCTATAGTAGGCACATTATCTTTCTTCCAGTATTGACCTATCAATAATCTAGCTGCAGTAATCATGTGTAAAATTAGTCTAGTATCAATTGCTGAACAGCCCTTAACTATCCCCAACAAAAAAAACTGAGGAGAAAACTCCAGCTTCTTCTTCAAGATATTCTGCATTACCCACCAAAGTTTAATCCAAAATGGTTTCAGTTTTCTGCATGTCCACCAAATATGGAAATATGTTGCATCCAAACAATCACACCTCCAACATTTAGGTTGAACATTTGGATACATACATGATAGCTTTTTGGGATCTAAATGCCATCTATAAAACATCTTATAAAAATTTTCCCTCAAGTTCTGTGCTTGTGTAAATTTAACATTCTGGACCCAAATCTTTTCCCATGTTTCCAACATTACTGGTTCTGCAAAATTCTGTGCCCATTTTATCATACAGTCTTTAACTAATTCACCCTCTGAATCTCTTTCTAACAATAAATTATACACTCGTTTAATATGCATCGGCCCTTTACATTTTATCTGAGTCACCAAATCTTCTTCGTGTAGCATCAATCCAATTTTCTGATCTTCTCTCCATCTTGCTTGAAGTTGAAAATACTGCAACCAGGTTAGATTGACTCCTTCTTCCAACAGGGTGTTCAAAGATTTCAAATACCATCTGCCCCCATCATTAAAAAGTATCTCTTTGTACAACAACCCCCCGAGTGACTTTATATTTGGCATAATATGCCCAAGATCCAACCACAAAGATATTTTGTAATCCAATTGAAGCTGGTGCTTCTTCCAAACTCTCAGCCAGGCGTGTCTTAAGATATGCCCATTAAATACACTGTCTCTCTTATCTTCATAAAGTAAGTATGCATGCCATCCAAATTGCAAATCATGGCCTTCTATGTTCAAAATTTCTCTTTTAGTTGTTCCAATCCAATCTCCAACTTGTGTCAACACTGCAGCTTCATAATGTAAACGTAGATTTGGAACTTTAAGGCCACCTCTTTCTCGAGCATCTTGCAAAATCTTAAGTTTAACTCTTGGTTTTTTCCCATTCCAAAAAGCTTGTTCTTGATGATAAAGAAGCTATAGGTAGTCCTCAGTTTACAACCATTCATTTAGCAACCAGTCAAAGTTACAATGGCCTCAAAACAAGTGACTTACAATCAGTCCTCGCACTTAGGATGGTTGCAGCTTCCTCGCAATCACGAGATTAAAGTTCTGGTCCTTATTATGCTTCTAACTAGAAAAGCTCAATGAAGAAAATTCCCACATGATGTTTTTCTCAGGGATTTAATTGAAACCTAAGTACCCAGAATATAGACTGTGCAATGAAAAATAGAGTTACCTAAACATTGCCTATTTGTAACTCAATAAGAATGAGACCACTACAATCCAGTGATAAGTATTAATTGAAATTAAGAATACAAATGCATAAAGAACTTTGCTGGAACAAGCTATAGGCCCACAACTACCATATTTTTTGGGGGGTATAAGATGTACTTTCACACACCCCCCCAAAAGAGGATCAAAATTTGGGTGCGTCTTATACACCAAATGTACCCCTGCCCATCCACTGGCCTCCATCCTTTGGCTTCTGCCTCCTTGCAGCAAACAGCAAACAGCCCATTTCAGTTTTGGCACAGCCTAATTAGTACAAGCAGCTGATTGTCAGTTGGATCAGCCTTCTGACCATCAGCTGTTTCAGGCTGAAGGGATTGCCATTGCCTATTGCTGCCTCCAGGCACCCCATTTTCTGCCTCCACTGTTTGCTGTTTGCTGCAAGGAGGCAAATTGCTGGGAGGCAGAGGCATATTTTTTTTTCTTGTGCTAATCAGGCTGTGCTGAAAATGAAAATGAAACAGGCTGTTTGCTGTTTGGTGCAAGGAGGAAAATTGCTGAGGCAGAGGCAGAGGCAGTTTTTTTTCCCCTTGTTTTCCTCCCCCCAAAAGGTAGGTGCATCTTATAGTCCGGAGCGTCCGGTAGTTGATCATTCTATGCCACAGTGGCTAACCAGGGGAATTTGGATAGTTCTCAAGTCTGGACCGGAGGATAATACCCTTTTTTGGATGTTATTTCTACTACCAATAGACTGGGATTTAAAGTATGCTGCCTATGGACTCTGGCAATAGTAACTGATTGAATGAATATATTCCATCACATTGGGGTTGACTCTTAGCAATCAAATATTTTGTCCTGCTGGATCTGTCACCAACCTGGTCCTTCAGCTGTTCCAAAGGTGAACTCATTACAACTGTAACAGAGTCTATTCACCTTGCTGGGGTTTATCCTTTTCTCTTACCTCCTGCTTTTTCCAATGTCATGGACTTGTTCAAAGAGCTTCACATAACGTGTCTGAAAGAGAGTCTGATCATATGGAAACTCTGGGATATTTAGTTTGATAATCCATTTTTTGTTTTCGTTTTATTGACTAGCTAGAACAGTGATGGCGAACCTTTTCGGCACTGAGTTTGGGCTGAGACCAGGAATAGGTCATGTGCACACAGAAAAATGTACTTCTGGTTTTGGCCACGTACATACGTGCCAGCCGGCAAGTCTTCAGTTTACTGCCACGCATGCGTATGCACTGATCAGCTGGCCAGCATGCATGCTCACGCCAGAAAATTGAAGTTTTCTGGCAGTGACACAAGCACAAAGGCCAGCTGATCATCGCACACACATGCACGCCAGAGGAATGGATAATGTGCACATGCCAGGCAACGTGGATCTGCATGTGACTTTGGGCACACCCGCCATAGGTTCACCATCATGGATTTAGAGTGTTCTTTGCCTGCACCAAAGTTCAAAATTATCAATACTCTTTCTGTTCTGCTTTTTCAGAGTCCAACTTTGGCTTCCATAGAGTGTCCTGAGAAAAACCATTATCTGCACAATTCTGATCTTGTAGATATAGATTTACCTATATCTCATTTTTCCCCCAAGACCTTTATGACTATTTTACTTATTTGTGGTGTATACCTTGATTTCTGGTTTCTTTATTATTGAAAGTTGATCCTAAAAAACAGAAACTATATATCATTTCAATATCACCATTGTCATTTTTAGGGTTGGTTGCGATATCTATTGTATCTATTGTCATTAGCTTAGTTTAGTCTTCGTTATAATTAATCTTACATACTTTTCCCCCATTTTGCTCTTAATTTTCATTACTAGAGTCTGCTAGCCATTTCCAGTGATCAGAGTAGTGTAATCAGCATAGCAGAGGTTACTGATCTCTCTTCATACAATCTTACAACCAATCATCTTCCCTTAATATATATTCAGTATATAGATTGGATAAATAAGGGAAGAGTATAAAGCCTTGTCTCATTCCTTTGCCAACCTGAAGCCCATCTATTTTGTTCTGTCCCTGCCATAGCTTCCTGACCTGCATATGGATTTTGCATGATGATAATGAGATGTTTTGGGATTCCTGCTTTTCTAAGCACATTCTACAGATTGGGATGATTTGCACAATAAAAGGCTTTTCTATAATCAATGAAGCACAGACTGCTTTCTTTTTTTGGCATTCTTTGACTTTTTCTCTTTTTTCCCCCTAAATCAAATCAAAATCTTTATTTTACTCATTGATTAGCATAGCATTACACAAACAACCCAATAGTGTGTTTCAAATGAAATCAGAAACGCTGGGCTGGAACATCAGTTCAGTCAGATAACATAAACAGAGTTTGTTTGCTATCTTTTGATTGTTTAATAAGATTAAAATGTTTACTTCTACCAATACCATCACTCTGAAGATGAAAGTAGAAGTAGTAGTACTCATATTATAGCTCCATAATTTCCATTATTTTGACAACCTAAGAGTTTGAAAGTTTGCAAATGCAAGTAGATAAATAGGTATAACTTTGGTGGGAAGGTAACAGTTTTCTGTGTGGCATATAGTCATGCCAGCCACATGACCATGGAAGCATCTTCAGACAATGCTGGCTCTTTCAACTAGAAAACAGATGAGCACCGTTCCCTAAAATCAGAACACAGCTGGACAGGGGAAACTTTTACCTTTAATTCCCATTTAAATCTCATATCCCATTAAGGCAAAGTTGGGGTTTATATTCTGTGCATATGTGCACAAATCAACATTTGAGATTTGTTTACATTTTGAAATACATTTATCCAGTTTGGGAGATTCCCTTGGAGCGCATCACAATCCTGTTTTCAATTTATTTTATTCATTTATTTTATTCATTTTATTTCATCAAGCATGTATTAGATAATAGATACAAGTATAAACATGATTATGAATACATGAAATGTATACAAACATTAGGACAGGGATGGTAGGCATGCTGGTGCGCTTAAGGATGCCCCTTAAAGATCTCTTAGGAATGGGGTGAGGTCAACCGTAGACAGTGTAAGGTTAAAATTTTGGGTTGAAGTCTAAGGTTAAAGTTTTGCCACCCTAAACAATGATATAATTGGCATTTCCATCCTCCTCAATTGTTCATTCCTTGATATACATGTTGAAAAGCTCTGAGGCCAATGCCTGTCTTTGGGGAGCTCATTCCACTTTTCAGAAGAGTGAGAATTGCCTGCTTGTTCCTAAGTGCTATTTCCCACTTGTTAAACAAATTATTGTCAGTTCCTAGGAACATCTGTCCTTTAATCCCATGCTGAATTTGTTCAGGGACTTTGTCTTTTTGAAAGACTTTATGTACAATATTTGTTGGGTCCCATCATGAATATGCTCATTGATTCTTTGAAAAATGTTATTGAGTCAAGACTTCTGTTTGCTGAAAACATACTGTATTGGTTGTTGTTTTTTCAGCAAGATGGCCTTCTGTTTACTTATTTTTTCCTTAATAAAACATTCAACCAACTTTCCAAAAATAGCTGTCAACTAGCCACACTTTCCTTTATATGTACATAGCATATAGCATGTAAGCTACAATAATGTCAAATTTCCACTTCTACCCCTCTCGATGCACAGAGCAAGCTCTTGACATATTCCCAGCTGTTGCAATTATTAGCCTTCCTTCTTTATCTGTGGAAAATTCTATCGGTGAACCTGACGGAATTGGGCATTTTTGGAGCTCATAGTAAGATGGGATTCAAATGTTAGTGAGGGCTTTGTTGGAAGGAGGCATAAAAATGACCTTAGAGAAGACATCCTGAAAACATTTGGGCATGATCAGGTGCAAAAGAAGCTTGTGTTAAGCCTTAAGGAATGGGAATGTATTAGAAACATAGACCTGATTCTCCTCTTGACTTCTTCTGGTATAAAAATGAGAGAAGGGAAAACAACAAGACTTACAAGATTATGTTACTAAGGCTTCTCTGAAAAAAGGTTTAGATCTAATCATCCCGTGAAGTCAGTTTCCTGGTGTGTCCACCGTGTAGAACTGAAGGTTGTTTCAGGACTTTTCTCCACCAACACTATTATCTGTAATTTTTTTTTCGTTTTTCATTCACGTTTTATTTCATTAAACATTTATGCATTCCATTTGTGCTTTTTTGCACAATAGAATTCAAAGACTTATTATCCAAAGGGCTCTTCTGAAAATATCTGAAGTGTTTCAGCCCCTGTTGAGATGGAATTTATTTGCAAGGCAATAGCTTTCATTTTATGGTGCTGGGAAGATGGGTTTGCTTATTCCCAAAGAATTACATGGATGTTAAAGGCAGGTGCACCTGTAATAAATAAAAGGAAATGTTAATTAAATGATAAGTAATTTTGCCAGAATATAGTATGACTTGCTGTAATGTCTATTTTAAAAAAGGGATTCAGTTTAATTAAAAGTACATAGGATTATAAAACATTACTGTTGTATACTCGCCACAAAGCAATAAATATTATGTGACAACAAGGTAACAGTTTGTCAGAGGACGTGAACTTGGAACAGACACACCCATGCTGTTCTCCTCTAAGTTACAGCATTTATTTTTATGTCGCTTTTTGATAGACAATTTGTGTACAATGGAAGGGCCTTGGCATAACAACCTATACATATTCAGTTTACCACAGACATTTCAAAGATAATTTCCAGAGTGTATTCCTAGTTTCATTTTCTGCCATCATGACTCAAGCAACTGTTGTAAGTATAGGTAGTAGTCCTCAACCTATAATAGTTCCTTTATTGACCATTCAACATTATAACAGCACTGAAAAAAGTGAATTATGACCATTTTTCATGCTTTTGACCTTTGCAGCATCCCCAAGATCATGTGATTTACAACTGACTCATATTTATGATGGTTGCAATGTCCCAGAGTCATGTGAGCCCCAGTGGTGGTTTTCAATTTTTTTTACTACTGGTTCTGTGTATGTGGCTTGGTGGGCGTGGCATGGCTGCATGGGCATGGGCATGGCAGGGGAAGTATACTGTAAAATCTCCATTCCCACCTCACTTGAGGGAAAGGATACTGCAAAATCCCCATTTCCTTCCGATCAGTGGGACTTGGGAGGCAGAGAATAGATGGGGACAGGACCAGTCAGAATTTTTACTACCAGTTCTCTGACTACTCAAAATTTCCACTACTGGTTCTCCAGAACTGGTCAGAACCTGCTGAAACCCACCTCTGGTGAGCCCCCTTTGTGACCTTCTGGCAAACAAAGTCAATGGGGAAACCAGATTCATTTAACAACCGTGTTACTAATTTAAGAACTGCAGTGATTCACTTAACAAATGGGACAAGAAAAGTCATAAAATGGGGCAAAACTCACTTAACAAATTCTTCACTTACCAACATGAATTCTGGGCTCAATTGTGGTTTCACATTGAAGACTATCTGTACTTTCAATCCTGGGGTCCCTAAACCACTAGTGGGTTGCCCCCAGTTCAGACCAGTTCATAAGAACCGGTAATAAAACCAGTGGGAGGCTCCACCCACCAACCCCAACTTCATCAGGAAGCTTCTGTGCATGCACGCGCACAGCCCCGTTACAAACCTGTAGTAAAGGTAAGTAGAACTCACCCCTGCTCTAAATCTATTGGGAAGGGAAGGGATAGGAAAAGGGTTAAACAGGAATTATCTTATGGTAAGATGGGTGGCCATTAAATGTTATAAATAAATAAAATGAATATGTCTTTCCTGGGATTGGGGTTCCAATACCTTTCTCAGGCTATTCTCATTGGAGTTTTCTAAAAGCTGTAGTCACTCTGTCCATTGAGATCTGCATTGGCCAGCAGTGACAGTGCTGAAATGGCCATTTATATAAATAAGTACTAGAGAGTAATAGTAAATGATACAGAAAATGTGTTCTTTCCCTTTCCCCCTTGTTCTGCATTAAACTCAAACAAGAAAGAAATATAACTTGATGTTTTTGTTGGTTTGTAACCAAACATCAAAACACCAAATACAATAAAGTAACAATAAAATGGGGGATTCACACAGGAAGAGGAAAATTAAGAAGCAAATAAAATAGATGACAATAATGTGGCTCTCAGAAGAGTAGCCTGCAGACATCTCCAGCCTTCTAATGATGGAGTGGAAGTTTTGCAGATATTTGTATTGACCAATGCACTAGGAAAAATAAAGTGTTGGCCTCACCAAATCAGAATATTTACGAAGATTTATTGTAAATGAAATGTAAAGAATATTTCAGAATGCTATTGTGGATACTAAAGAGCAACAGAACAGACAATCCTATCTCAATCACCTCAACCATGCTGAACACATATGGTGAAACAATCTTTAAATCTATCCTTTAAACCTGTGGATTGCGGAACATTAAACGCTCTCCTACCATTTAAATTGTCAAATACGTCAAATTTGATACATTTCAAATGTTACCAAATCATGTGGTTTTAAATGGACAAGACAATAAATAGAAAGACTCTAAAACTGTACTTTTTTTTAAAAAAAAAGCAATAAAAAGAAATGCATATGCAAAACTCTATACCACTTAACTCTGAGATATTTGACCAGTTTTCTGGAAAATATTCTTTCTCCCCCATTTAAAAGCAATAAAAAATATATCGTTATTTTTCCCTTTACTATTACATAGTGATTCCCTGAACTCTTCTACCCCCATCCATCTCATAACTTTATGTTGATAAAACACAAATCTCGTCTCATTAGTATGCAAACATTTGAGCCTCTCTATATGAAAATTATGGGAATGGAGCCAGGTGATCAATCTGATAGAAGGTCTGAAGCAGCCAGGGAGTGAAGCAGCCAGGGACTGTGCTTAAAATTAGCACCCAAATCAGGTTCTCTAGAACCTAGCCCTCCTTTAGACCTTTTCCTCCAAGATTTGTGTATAGCAGGATGATTTAGCAGGTATGCCCGAGAGCAGGGGTGTTAAATTCACTTCATCATGGTGGCATCATGTGATGTATCAGGACTTTTTTTCCTCTTTGCTAAACCAGACGTGGGGGTGGCCAGCATGTGACCCATCCCAAACATGGGCCGGGAGTTTGACAGCCAGTGGTGGGTTTCTTCTGATTCACCCCGGTTTGGGTGAACCGGTCATGGTGGTGGCTGTAGGCTCCACCCACCCACCCGGATGTCATCACAGATGCTCTGCGCATGTGCAGAAGTTCCCCTGTGCTCAAGCAAAGCAAGCACGTGTGTGCTCCTAGTTCCGAACAGGTAGCTAAAGTAAGTGGAACCCACTACTGTTGATAGCCCTGCCCTAGAGGTATTGAGATTGCAGATGCAGCCTCTAATCAGGTAAATCATTAAAAGAAGGGAAATTGTGAAGGTAACATGGTTCATGATTTTTCCAGTGACCTCTTTGGAAACTATTGTCTGTTTCACCCAGTTTGCTTGTTGGGTATGACTGGTGCTTCTCTGTTTGCTAGTTGATTTGTGATATACATAAGACTTTTGCTATGAACTGGACCTGGAACTCAAATACACACACACACACACACACACAGATTTGTGAAGACCAGAAGATGCATAACAACAGAAGGCTTTCTATCTGAGACTTTATAAGCAAGAGAGCTCATAAGATGTTATGCTGGAAGTGAATGATATTAAGGCTTAGCAATGTTTTTGACTTGATTTCAGAAATGTGTTTTGGGCATGCAGAAATGTATACAGCAGTGTGGACCCTGTGTGCAACTCTTTAAAACAGCTATATGTGTTGTGGGACAGCTTCAGAGGGCTGCTGCATAATCCTAGAAAAAGACGTGGCTGCTTTAAAAAACTGCTGAAAGATATCACATTTACACCTTTGGATACTACAAAATATGGTCTTGGAAATGAAGCTGAAATGCTTCACAGATTTAACACATAAATATGAAAAGTGAAGAGATTAGAGAAAAACTCTGATGATGAGGGTAAAAGATAAAAGGATGCATCTAGAAAGCAGTAAAGTATTTAGCGCAATGAAATTGTATTACAGTACAAAGTGTGAATTTATTGCCTTTTGCATATCTTAAAAATAATTATTTCTGGGATATCACTTCAACATAATTTAACATGCTATGAGAAAAATAAATGCTTCAAAAGTGGTTAATTGGAATCTTTTTGAAAAAAAAATATTCTGTTTTCTATTTTTAGCTATTAATAGCTATGGTTTATTATTAAGCCATTCTGTTAATGGAACACTATTTGATGGATCCATCAGGTCATTTCTACTTTTCACTTTTTCAACATCTAAGTGCTTTGATGATGAGCAATTTAAAAACTCAGTGTGATACAAATGGATGGTTCTCCTTATTACTTTCATGATCACTTGAAATTTTAATAGTTGCATGAATTCATAAATTGTAAAATTCAACACAGTAACAAACTGGAAAGTAAACAGGAACGTTAACAGCATTTTTAAGCAAAGCTCAGAATCACAATTAGGCACAAAGTTTAGTGCTGCCTAAAGCTATTGAGCAGATTTCTATTAGTTGATAAATAAGTACTTTTCATTTTGAATTTATCTGGGGCTGTTCCTCAATTAAGAGAGATAAATTAGATAGCATCAGAAATGCCTTTTCCTTGCCATTACCTAAGTTGTATAGTTGTCAAAACTTTCAGTTTTCTCATATAACACAAAACAAACTATTTTCCCCCCATAGAAATGTAGAGAATAACGGGATTTGTTGCTGTTTATTTGGAACATTTCTGAGTGGTTACATATCAAGAACTAATAAGTTCCCATGGAGACATATCACCTGAAAATCAAGGGCTATTATCGCTGCTCTGCCAAGTCCAAGACTTAAAGCAGTAATAGTCTTATTACCATAGCAAAACCCATTAGCATAGAAATTTCATTACAAGCCTATGCATTTGCAACCAAACTAATGTGCAGCTCAGTATGACTTGCTGCTACTGTGTCATAAACGTCAATATTTAATTGCCTGGCTAACTAACAATGAAACTTCTAAGAAAATGCAACTTACTTTATGAACGTAGAAAGTGGTGGTGTTTTGTTTTGTTTTGTTTTTTGTCTGCCCTATACAATTTGGAATCACTTTCTAGAGTAATGGTGAAGAAAATCTGACCCCCAATTTTGATTTCATCCAACATTGGTTAGATACTGCCATCTATTAAGACATTTCCTAGTAAGGATGACCAAATTGAGGCCTGAAGACTACATATGACTTCTAGACTTTTTTAATGGCTTCAGGAGACCATTTTCCAATTCATCAAACTTCTGAATTTCACCTGCAGTGTGCAATGTTCACCATTTTTATGGGATGTTGGGGAAGAATGCCGGTCAAATAGGTCCATCAACCGATCAAAACAGAGTCACTGATATACCTAATGAGCTTATGAAATGTTTATCTCATAAGCTCATTAGCTATATCAGTGAACCTATTTTCCTTGAAAACAAAAGTCAACTCCACACTTCTTTATAACATTATCTCCCACTGTCTCTGGAAGAAAATAAATAAATAAAAAGGCCAACTCTTGACTAGAGAAACAGTACAGACTACTCACTCTTGGCAATTGTAACAATGAGAATGTGGCATCAGAAGTTTGGCAGATACATAGGCAAGGATTTTTTTTTTAATATGGGCACAGTCTTTTTTTTTTTTTTAAAGTATTGCAGAATGCAAAGGAAAAGCTTGTATCCTTTCAGGCATCACCAAATATTCAATGGCTCCAGGTTTTGGCTTCAATCAAAATCAAATAATGTAGAGTGATATTTCTCAACCTTGATAACTTCCATGTGCATGGATTTTAGCTTTCAGAGAATTCTAGCGGGGGGCTGGGGGGTTCACTTACCTTTGCTACCGGTTCTCTCACACAAAGCTTATGTTCATGCACAGATCATATTTGATGACATCTGGGTAGGTGGGCAGATCCTCCTACCACAGCCGCTACCGGGGTGAACTGGTATCAACCCACCATTGATCTCCAGGCATTTAATAGTGCTGAGAATTCTGGGAGTAGAATCTAAATGCCTACATTTTGCTAAAATTGGAAAACACTGACATAAAGGAGTATTTAGTGTCTACTTCTGCTCAAATTGTGAAGTCTCAGAAATTATACAAACCTAGACTGTTTTCAATTCTTGCATATAAAGATGCAAAAATATTTTGCTATTTGAAAGATTCCATGCAAGTTCAGGGGAAAGAAGCACAGACAACAAACAACAAAGAAGACAACAGACAACAAAGAAGCACAGACAACAAACAACAAAGTAAAACACTATGATGAACAAAAATCCCTTACAGTCTTAATATAGAGAAGAGATTATTGCTTCCATCCTGACATTCTCTTGATGTTATTCATTTAGCTGATCTCCATTCTTTTCAACTGTAGCCATGGTACTGCAGTTTTGAATGCAGTACTGCAGGCTACTTCTGCTGACTTCCAGCTGCCAGTAGTTTGGCTGTTCAATACCCACTGGCTCAAGGTTGACACAGCCTTCAATCCTTCCAAGGTTGGTAAAATGAGGACCCAGATTGTTGGGGGCAATATGCTAACTCTGTAAACCACTTAGAGAGGGCTGTAAAGTACTGTGAAGCGGTATATAACTCTAAGTGCTATTGCTATATCTGAAACAGAAATTAAAGGTGACCCCTAAAATATGGCCTGGAAAAAATCGAAACTGGTCAGTCATCTAATAGGTGACTGCTTGGTTGTGCCATCCATAGATGCTATAAAGAACCCCCTGTTGGAAGAAGTCAGGATGCAAGCATATAAAATAAACAAGTAATTTTAAGCAATCCAAGTGCTTAGAGTCTATTCTAGCGCCATTCATTCAAGGGGAGGAAATTCCTAACATTCCACTTATAGCAGGTAAAAGCAGTGTATCCCATAATTAAAATCGGGAACTTTACTAAATTTAAATATTTGCAGATTAAAATTATAATTAATATTTGTTTCTTTGTTTTGCGGTGCTTGGGATCCAGGACTGGGGTTGAGGTAGAGAAGTCTGATTAACCTAGTTTCTGTTTGCTATCATGACTGAAGACTAATTCTTTTTCTCCTTCATCTCCAGGAAGAAATAAATATCTAACAATTGCCAAGAAACTAGATGGTTCAATCATCATAAGTCAAGCTCAAGAGTGCATTCAACTTTATAAAAACAGGATATTTAATTCAGGACCAAGTTTTGTTTAGTTAAATCCTTTTTATTCCATAGTAAGTGATTTAAATATGCTGCCTGATTAAGTCTCACTGGAAATAGCAGCTCCTTCATTCTCAGTTTTCCCCAGTTTTACTTGATTCTCTATGATGCATGAAGTGTAAAGTGCTAAAATTGCTGACTTCGATAAAGACGGCCAAAATAATGATTGCTGTCAAAGAAAGAATTCCTTTTATTCAAACACATGTGAAATATTGAAGTAAAGTCAACATTTAGATATTTCATGTCTTTAAATATTGGCCTTCTAATTATCATATGAGTTAGATCCATTTTCTTTGCACAAAAGGGATCAAAAATATGTATGTATGTGTCACAATCCCATTTTCTGATGAAAGATCTCTCTTTGGTAGTGTGTAAAAAATAGTAATTGAATCAAGATTTTGCAGCGAAAGATGAAACATTACCAAGGCTTTGCATAAATGAGCACTAGCATAGTAATTGAAAATGTAGAAAGTAAGAAATGAAAGAAAGTCTAATGTAATATTAGTTGTTTCTTGGATTAGGAAGGAATTAGGAAGGTGAAGATTAGTGATTTAAAAATGAATAAACTCCTTTTTTTCACTATATCATAACGAAGGGATAAGTAGTATATACATCAAATGCACGGGGCACAATTATCTTTATGATTTTTCTTTATGCTATACTGAGTGTTCAGTGTCCCAGTCTAAATTAAGATCACTATGCATTGAAGTAGGAGCTCTATCTTTTCCTTCAAGTAACTGAATTCAGAAAAGTTTAGAGAAACATCCACATGAGCACTTGGTGATTTTAAAAAGAAAAGAAAAGAAAAGTGTGAATAAGAGGTTTCTTTCATTATATGCCGTGGTCTCTATTTAAACTGGGCCAAAATACAATTATATAATGCTACATTTAACCCAAAGGGAGGAAAAGGTACAATTAGAACAAATATTTCCTTCCTCCCTCCCTCCCTCCCTCCCTCCCTCCCTCCTCCTCTAAATAAATTTGAATTAATGGGAAGCAGACACACTAAAGAACAGGGTGTAAAACTGGTGGCCCACTGGCCGGATGCATCACATGCAGGCCACACTCAGCTCAGCTCCACAAAGGGGAAAAAATCATGATAAGTCACATGACATCAACATGCTAAAGTTTGACACACATGCTAAAGAACATTTTAACCAGAATCCACATGGAAATAACATACACTTCACAGATATGCTTAACAGAAGTGTTTGTTTTCAGAGAGTAGTAGTTCAAAAAAATTTAAGATGGTAGCCATACAGTCATGTGACAGAAATATATCCTCTTTTTATGGGTATATAAACTTAAAAATATTTTTTTGATTTTGGTGCAGCCATCATGTTAACTTTTTCTGACTATGCCTACAATACAAATATCTCTGCTTGTTAGAAAATAATTAACTAGAGACCCAGTGCTGGTGAAAGAAAGCACATAATAGTTTACTATTAAAAGTGGACATAACAAAGGATTAAAATGTGGAGAGTGGATTGTAGTTCAGCCTGTTTTCTTTATATATACTTTGTTTCAAACAATTGTATTAAAGTTTACAAATAGAAATGATAAAATATAATTCAAAATACACAAAAGGAAAAATAGTCAATCAGAATAGCGCTGGAAGGGAAGAAACCAGAAGCAACGCATCGAGACCGGCTGGAAAAATAGCGGGCTCCAACGAGCTTCGTGAAAATCCAGCCATTGTCTGGGTGGGTCTTTGGACTAGAACTGTCCCATAGGGATGGTGAAGAAGGAGAGGCATCTCTGGTGACTAAGAGGAACAGGCAAGTTCCTCGAAAGGTCAAAAGCAAGTCTTCGGACCAGTGGTGGGGGTGGCAGTCATTGTAAAATGACCGCTAGGAAGCTGGGGCAACCAGACTAAGTTTTTGTGCAGGAGTAGTGTTTGAATTGAGTATTAGTACCGGGGGAGTGATTGGCCAACTCACAGGTAAAAGGAAATTTCGAATTGGAACATTAAGAGATGTCCCAGAGCTGAAATGAGCAGCTAATTGGTACTTGGGAAATTCTATGGAGGGAAAAGAACAAATTTGTTTGGTACTCATCATTTTTGGTATTTGTCATGTCTCCCAGAACCAATTAACAACAAGTACTGCGGTACCATGGTATACTCTTCTCACCCTATAGTTCCTGATAAGAGCAAAGGTTCTACCCTTGACTCCCAACCACTCAACTCATAAGTCAATTGTAAAACACTAATTCCTGTATGTAGTCATGAGGAATGACTGTATGGAGTCATGTGTGTTATGTCAAGATCTCTCCTTTTTCTTAGGAGATTATGGATGCCAGGATCCTTCATGCTGCTGCCAATCTCCATCACAAGCATCATCCTGCTGCAAGAAGGACATCAAACTCACCATAGCATTCTCACCAAAAGTCCTTATACATAAGTTTAATATGAAGAGATTGGGTCCAATGTCTACAATTGTAGAATTATTTTAATTCATCAATATAATAACACAGAAAAACTCTTAAGAGCCATCCTCTTGACTGAGGGGAAGATGACTACCTGAGCACTTTATGAAAAAGAAACATTGTTTTGGGATATCTTTATGAAACAAGTCCCTTTGAAAGCTTGTTTTGCCATCTCCTAATCATCAGGATCTGATAGCACAAGGTAAATGTCTATGAAGATTCTCCATCATCCAAGTCATGGTTGCCCTAAAGGTGCTTTTTCAAGAGGCAATTGAACTTTCTTGTTTTTCTTTGAAGACATTTCACTTCTCATCCAAGAAGCTTCTTCAGCTCTGACTGGATGGTGGGGAATGGTAGGGAAACCAGTCAGAGTTGAAGAAGCTTTTTGGATGAGAAGCGAAATGTCTTCAAGAAAAACAAGAAAATCCATTTGCCTCTTGAAAAAGCACCTTTGGGATAGCACAGCATGCAGTGAAGTAACCTATTGATTCAACAGGTTGACACCATTTTATACTCTTTGTCATTATGTACAGTTGCATACAGCAAACAGATGAATTTGCTGTGGTTATTCATGAGCAGTAACCTGGTTTCAATGGAGGCTATAAATTGCCTATTTTGCACATATGTCTTCACCTATGCCATGCAATTGATTTTTACTCACTGTTTTAATCATAAGCAGTCTGGTGGAATATTTATTTACTATGCCATTTCTCAAGTTACATCTCAGGTGTCTAAGGTCTGAGATTAGATGACACAGGCAAATTAATTCAGGTTATGCTCTTTCCATTTCAGTTGCACATAGCCATTTACTTTTACTTTGATAAACAGATAAAATATAAACATTTTTTGCATTTTTAAATTTGCCTGAAGAATACTGTGCATTCTAAAATTGTTCACTGTTTCATTTGATTTTATAAGCAATGCTATTCTAACTGTAATATTCCTTGCCTTTTTAAAACCTATTATTCTGATAAAAATATTAATTTTGGGGGAAATTCAATTCATTTCTAATACATTATGTCTGCTTTTCAATGTTTAAAAGAAAATTCCAGATAATTGCATTATTTCCTTTAGTGGGCATTTTCCTTTTTTTTATCTCATACTACCTTGTATATCAATTTGTTCTCAATAAAGTAAGACTATATCAGTGATGAAATTGTATGATAAATTGTAAGGACTGCCCCAAGATAAACTGAACTCTTGATAACTCCATAGATATTCAAGTGGTTTGTCATTGCCTTCTTGCAGATTATTGTTCATTCAGTGTAGCCTGCACCAGTGGTGGGTTGCCCGCAGTTCAGACCAGTTCTATAGAACTGGTAGTAAAACTGGTGGAAGGCTCCACCCACCAACCCTGATGTCATCAGAATGCTTCTGCACATGCTCAGAAGAGCATGCATGTGGACCCATTGTGAACCAGTAGTAAAGGTAGGAAGAACCACCCCTGGCCTGCTGGAATTTTCTGAGGATGCCCCTTCCAAGGATTTACTATATCTAAGCCTGCTTAATTTTTTCAAGATCAACTAAGGTCAATGAGATGCTACCATCTCTCGCTATTGTGCTGATTCCTAGTGCTGTAGCAGATTTACTCCGGTTTTATAGCTAAACAGACACAACCACAGGATATATCAATGTTTTCCAATTTCATCTCTTTAATATGTGTGAACTTCAGCTCTCAGAATTCCCCAACTAACATGTTAATCCACACACCTTAAAATTTCTGAGGTTGAGAAACACTAGTCTTTAGTCTGCCTTGCATTGTTCGGGAGGAATGAAGAACAGTTTCTCATGTAAACCTTTGAAAGCAATTAGAAGTAGAAGTCTGGAAAAATTATGGGAAAGTTGTTACAAAGTTGGCATTGATTAAGAAGTGCTGGTGTGTAGGCAGTTTGGTTAATTTCAACATGAATCAGTGGTGGGATTCAAGTAATGTAACAATCGGTTCTCTGCCCTAATGATTTCTTCCAACAATCAGTTTGCCAAACTGCTCAGAAAGTTAACAACCGGTTCTCCTGAAGTGGTGCGAACTGGCTGAATCCCACCACTGACCTGAATCCACAGCCAGAGGAAACAGAATCTTCTTCTCTTCACTGAATAGTAATAATCCAGCCCTTCAGCATTGTGGGCTGATACAAATCTGTGTATCTCTAATTCTTCATCTGTTGAAAACCATTAGAGCAGGTTTTGTTAAGATCTATATTTTATTATATTCACATCCTGCCTTGAGTTTATACTATTCAAAGTGGAGTACCTAAGATTCCTGCCTCCTGTTTTTGCCACAACAACCCTATGAAGTGAGTTGGAGCAATAAAGAGCCTCTGATCCTGTAACCTAGACAGCTTTCATGCCTAATGGAAGACTATAATTCCCCTTCTTTTGATTTCTTGCCCATCACTCTAAATGCTACACTAAGCTGACTCCTTCTGATTTAGTTAAATACTCTAAACTATATACCTATCTGGGTTGCTTTTCTTGTTTTCACTCATAATCCCTATTTTTTTAATCAAATCCCATTTTTTCTTACTTTTTTTTTAGTCCTTTGCATTGTCATTTGATTTTCTCTGATGGTTGCTCAGGCTAGGCAGGCTCTGTGAAGGCTTTGTGTAACTGGCATGCCACCCTCCCCCACCCCCATCCCATTATCTATCTCCTAAAACTGGAACTCAAATCTCATTGTCTACTTTCCTAGGAAGAATAAGTTATAGAGAAAGCCAATTTGTGGAAATCTCAGAATTCTACATGGCCATATTGGAATGCATTTATTCCCTAACTCTTATAAGGACCCACCTTTGAATCCTGTTAACCTGCTTTGAAGGTTTGAAGCTGCCCACAACTGATGCCTCATGGTGGCTCAGTGGTTAGAATGCAATATTGCAGGCTAATTCTGCTGACTGCCAGCAGTTTGATTCTGGGTGGCTCAAGGTTGACTCAGCCTCCAAACTTTCTGAGGTGGGTAAAATAAGGACCCAGATTGTTGGGAGCAATATGCTGACTCTGTAAACCGCTTACAGAGACCTATAAAGCAATATGAAGCAGTATATAAGTCTATGTGCTATTCCTATTTTGATTTTGCATCAGCATATATTTGACACTAAAATATGTCCAAACCTTTTTCAAAATGTGACACACCAGAAAGTTAATATCTCTTCATAATGAGACCCATGATATTTTTTTTTCTCCCTTGTCTGTGCATCTGGCACCAAAACTGATGGTTTTTAGAAGCTGGTTAAAAACAGTTTTGTTTTTCAGATTTCGAACATAATTGGTGATTTATATGATTTATTGTCTCTTTCATTTTCCTAGTAGTCATATTTGATTGAATTCATGAAGTATTTTACCCTATTTTAATGCTGTTTGTGATAGATGTCTTAGTGTGTGGTGTCCTGTTTTGGAAATATAAAATTGAAAGCTAGATTAAAAATATTTTAATCACTAAAGATGTACTCCAGAGCTTTGTCTGAGATCATGCATCTTGCTGTAAATGAGATCATGACTGCCTACATTGGTCAATACGTTTAAATGCAAGAGTCAGAAATAGGAGTGATTTACACAGTTTACACTTCAAAATCAGTGTATTTAAAATATTCCCTAATCTCCAAATGCTTCTGTGTAGTGCTAAACATCTAATCTATGATTATACATACACACATAGTCACATACAAAGAGAGATGCAGATATGCATACATACATATGCAGGGGTTCTCAAAAGTTGAAAAAAAGTCTTTTATTACCTCAAAAGTCTTAGCTTATTACCCCAAAAGCTCAGTCATATTAGCTAATCTTCACACATATTTCAATACTGATTTCTCTCATTTAAACTTCATTGCATAATTCTACTGCAATGTATGTTCAAAATCTGTTGCAACTGCACCAAATTCTCTTGCAGCTACCGTGAATTCTCTGTAGACACATAGCAAAAAACAAAACAAAACAATGCAACATTACAAAGCAGTGGAACTCTATACATCTTCTTTGGATATTTGGTTTCTTTTTTTCCTCTTCCTCTTAAGAGTTCTGAAAAAGTAACCCCTTTATGTTCATTTTGGCCAATCGCACACATTCCAAATATATATGATTAGACTCTGTGGTGGGTTTTAAATTTTTTTACTACCAGTTCTGTGGGCGTGCCTTGGTAGACGTGGCAGGCCTTGGTGGGCGTGGCAGGGAAAAGATACTGTAAAATCTCCATTCCCACCCCATTCCAGGGAAAGGATATTGCAAAATCTCCATTTCCTCCTGATCAGCTAGGACTTGGGAGGCAGAAAATAGATGGGGGTGGGGCCAGTTAGAATTTTTACTACCGGTTCTCCAAACTACTCAAAATTTCTGCTACCGGTTCTCCAGAACTGGTCAAAACCTGCTGAAACCCATCTCTGATTAGACTTTGTAGGCCCTAACCTAAGAGTATGCAAGAACAACTGATTTTCTACTTAAATAAACCCTCTCTGAATTCAACCCTTAAAAGGTAGCCAAAATCTCCATTTACAACAGTCTTATAAATTTCACAGGAAGTTATGTTCCCTTTGCAAATCTTGTAAAATCATAATAGTATGATAGTGTATCTCTTCTAAAATGAGCTCTCTGTTGTGAATCATTAGGCTCTATTAATAACATATCTTAGACATTTTCTGAAAAGTCCAGAATGAAGTTTTTTTTCTTCCCCTTTTGAGCCCCAACCTCTAACATGGTTTTCATAGAATCTTCATTGTTGAATAGTAATACAGCAGTGATGAGCAATAATAAAATAATAAAGAAAAACTTGCAATATGTAAGCAAAAAAAATCAAGCCAAAAATACATTTATTTGTTGTGTGAGGTAAATAATTTCTTGAGGATTTTTTTTTTTTTGGCTGTAATCTCCTAGACTTCCACTGTTCGTATTTTATAATGCATTTGTCTATTCTTTTTCCTTTAGAAATCTCAGTTCCTGAGAACCAGCATCTTTTGTTATTCTATCTTGTTATTGTATAAAGGAGAAAAGAGGCAAAATTACAGACAGAGCAGAATGAGCAATTTATCAATATTGTACTTGGGATTAAGCATCTCGAAGTAGAGTGTGAAGATTAGAAACAGAAATTATCTTTCAAAAATGATTCATTTTGCCATTTTTAATACTAGAGCTCTCCCCTTTACCAGTTGCAAATTCTGATCCTGCTATAACTTATGTCTCTTCTATTCTTGTATTTCCTTTTTTAATAAAAACACCTGAAGTGACTTTTTTTTCATTCAATTCTGAACATTTTAAGCCCAAATAAGAACTAGCACAGAATCAGCCAGTAATAAATACGTGTTTTATCTCAATGTTTGATACTTCATGCTTGGACCAGTGAGGACATGTGTCAACAAACTGCACATGTGCTGGAACTCTGCATGTATGATTATCCCTTTACAGCAGTGGGTCTCAACCTGGGGGTCATGACCCCTTTGGGGGTCAAGCAACCTTTTCATAGGGGTCACCTAAGACCATTGGAAAACACATATTTTCGATGGTTTTAGGAATAATTTTATGACTGGGGGTCACCACAACATGAGGAGCTGTATTAAAGGATCATGGCATTAGGAAGGTTGAGAACCACTGCTTTACAGTATACATCATAGAACATGTGCTTTGATGGCATTATCTATTATGTTTTGCAATGCAGGTCCAAAAATTGATTTGGTTTCTGTTTAAAGCCTAAATGAACCATACTAACATTCATTTTCAAAATTTGTAGCAACAACTGTGAGAAGCCCCATCCACACCTCTAGAAGAATGAAATATTTTGAGGAATATTTTAAAGAGGCAGGATAAAATATTTCCCCTAAAAAAGAAATAAAAAATCTTAAGGGAGACAAAAACTCAGAGCCCCAGCCCCCTGCCCCCGACAGATACTGAGCTGGGGCAGCTTTTAGAAATGCAATTTTGGTAATCCGTTACTCCCTGTAGCAAAGTCTGAAAAAGGCAGATTAGCTCTCACCCAAGAGTCAACATAGGGCAAAGCCATTAAGCCATAATAAGAATTACTGTATCACTCTCCAAACTTCAACCAAACTTAGCTCAAATACCTAAAATTTGTACTTTGCCTATAGAGCCCACTATGACCCCTACATAAACCCTATACATGAGAGTTTGACAACAGCCAATAGAATAAATGTTATTGCACAGGAACAGGAAGCTCAAGTGCAAAGCCCAAAAGAAGGTAAAAAAAATCACCTCACTTCATGCGGTCAGCTGCACCAGAAACCATGTGGTTCTGCTTCATCATTAAACCATCTTTCCAAGCCTCCATGTTTCCAGTGTTTTTGTCTCAGCTTGGAACTGAATGAGATGGATATCTCTTCCAACACAACAATAAAGACATGCATACTTCTTCCTTAATTTTTATATAGCAAATCAAATGATTCAGCCCTTTTCTAGACAGTAGTGGAGACTTGCTGCATCGTGAGATATTATTCCTCAGCTCTAACACATGCCTCATTGCTTCAATGTTCCCTAACCAAGGCAGGCACAGGAAAAGCATTTATCCACCCAGTATTCTACTTCAGTTATTTTTCACAATTTAATACCTATTCAGAGTGAGGTTCCCAATAAATCTAATCCAGTTTCTGAAGTGGTACTTCTGTGTTAGTGATTTGGTATCTGTACAATTTCAACTTTCTGTCTTTGCTCAGATACATAGTTTCCCATAATTCTTAGCTTTTTATTTTTATGCTGCAGACAGAAACAAGCATTTTATGTCATTAAACTACTGTTTAGAAAGCTATTTTGATAGAGCATCTGATAATGTCAAGATTAACGCTATGTTTTTCCCTTCTACCATTCTGATACATGGATTTGCTTTCCAATAAATATATGGATTTGCTTTCCAATAAATTTTGAAGAAAACATTTATTGATAAAATTTGCATGGATAGTTTCCATATATTTCACTTATGAAGATGAAAGATTGATAAGAGTATCCTGCCTTTCACTGTACAATAATTCATTCTATGAGCCATAGTTTTCCATATCTCAGTTAAATCCCAAATTAAGACTTAGAGGGATTTTCTCTCAGAGGGCTTTTGTCTCCTGGTATTAAAAGCAGTTTATGGGCATTGGGGAAGGGGTGTAAAACTCACTCTAGATAGCTGATGAAACAAAGGAGGAAAATACTTGGCACAGCTTTGTTAGTTACTACAAAGGAGATGTTTAGGTGTAGCATAGGCCAAGATCCAAACAAAGTACACAATAGCATCCCTGCTATCAAAAACATTGTTCAAGAATTTTTAATTAACACTAAGACAGAAACACAGAAGCTCATTGTTAAAAGAAGAAAACAACTGGAACACTGAAGGGTAATTCAGTATTAATCAAGATACCTCTTTACATTGATGTATATTCAGAGATGTAGATGCCTGTTGCTAAGGCTCTGAAAAGAGAGAATTTGCAAGGACATTAGTAAAGCTAGTTAAAAAGAAAAAAGAATGGACCTGAATCCAGAGCAATACAACTGAAACAATATAGAAAGAAAGGAGGAAATACATGTGATTGTTCTCATAATTGCTTGTAGGAAAATAGCTTGATGCTGTTCTTGACTCTCCAAGACTAAATTGTACAATCCCAAACCTGTCAGCAAATTGTAACACAGAAAAATGGTAAATTAATAAAATACTATATTGCTGCTATAATATTTATTAATCATTACTACATAATTTGCTTCTAAATATTGTTAACTATGTAACAAATTTAAGTTCAGTACTTTTAGGTGAGCAGATAAAATGTAAATGGATCTATAAGCACCGTCAAGAAGATTAGAAGCTGCTTCTTTAGAATTTTTCCTTCCCTCCCTTTTTTCATTTATGTATTTATTTATTTATTTAATTAATTAATTAATTTTTATACCGCCCTTCTCCCGAGGGACTCAAGGTGGTGCACAACCACAATAAAACATATATCAAAAAATTGAAAAACAGTTTAAAACCTATTATATAATTTGGCCCTATATTAAAACTCACAAACTAAACACCCCTTAAAATTCATTTAATTAGCCAACCCAGCCTGTTGGAACAGTAAGGTCTTGAGGGCATGGGAAAAGGTACATAGGTTGGGGATCATACGTATCTCTGGTGGCAATTCATTCCAGAGGGCGGGAGCTCCCACAGAGAAGGCTCTCCCCCTTGGGGCTACCAGTCGACATTGTTTGACTGACAGCAACCTGAGGAGTCCCTCTCTGTGGGAGCGTATTGGCGGGTGGGATGCCAACGGTGGCAGAAGGCGATCTTGTAGGTATCCGGGTCCTAAGCCATGGAGTGTTTTAAAGATGGTGACCAACACCTTGAATAGCATCCAGAAGACCACCGGGAGCCAGTGCAGCTCGCGCAGGAGAGGTGTTACTTGGCTGCGACGTGTCGCTTCCATGATCACCCGTGAGGCCGCATTCTGGACCAGTTGGAGCCTCCAAGTACTCTTCAAGGGGAGCACCATGTAGAGAGCATTACAGTAGTCCAGACAGGACTTTGTTTATCTTTCTATGTTTCTTCTTCACCTTCTTACTTTTCTTTACTCTTCTTTAATTCAAGTTTCATATTACTTCTTCAATAAAAAATATTTTTTATAAAATGTTCATTGCATTTAAGTTTATGTTTACATTGAATGGAATTTATTTTCCTTTTGTCAGCCCCTCCTTCCCACCCAAAGGTGCACAAATTCATTTACTGACTTTGTGTAGTTGCTTGCGATGCTTCAAATGATGATTTTTCTGCAGTCATCTCCTACTTTGGAGAAATAGCATCATAGGGAAAACTAATCAATATTTCTAGGATCTAACAACAGACTGTGTTTATATACCAGATGTTTACATAGATTTGACATAATGTGATAGCAATCATTTCACTCAGATTTGCACGATCAAAATTCAACCACGCATTTGGAATTACCTCAGTACAGATGTAACGATCTATTCAGTGGTGTCAAATCTATATGTACTTGCTAAACATTATTACACTGTCCAATCAAAAACAAAATATAAATGTTAGATGCCATTTGATTTCTGTCTATTCACTAATTCATGTGAAACATATGACAAGCTCTAAAAGCAGTGATGGGTTGCTACCGATTTGGCCCAGGATCGAGCAAACCAGTAGCGGTAGTGGCAGGAGGCTACGCCCACCCATCTGAACGCTTCTGCACATGCACAGAAACTTCTGCACATGTGCAAAAGTATTTCTTGCACACGCAAGTGTGAGCACACCCATGAGTGAACCAGTAGTGACAGGATTTGCAACATGCTACTGTCTAAAAGTATAGAAATGTAACAATGCTTAATTCAGTCATATGGAAGCTGCCATTATACGAATGGAATTAATGAATGGGAATACTATTTATTTATTTATTTATTTGTTTGTTTGTTTGTTTGTTTGTTTGAATTTATATACTGCCCTTCTCCCCGAAGAGACTCAGGGTGGTGAACAGCCAAAAATTAAAATAACACACAATATAAAATTAAGATTACTAAAAATAGATTAAATTAATAGGCCTCCAAAAATTTAAAACCCCAAGCTATACAATTAAAAACTAACCCATAAAACCTATTCAGGCCAGGCCGGCTTGGTGAAATAAAAACATCTTCAAGGCCTTGCGGAAAGTGAGGAGATCTGTGATCAATCTTATTCTGGGAGGGAGTTCGTTCCAGAGGGCGGGTGCTCCCACAGAGAAGGCTCTCTCCCGGGGGTCGCCAGCCAACATTGCTTGACCGATGGCATCCTGAGGAGGCCCTCTCTGTGAGAGCATATTGGGTGGTGGGAGGTTATCAGTAGCAGAAGGAGGTCTTGTAAATACCCTGGCCCTAAGCCATGGAGTGCTTTAAAGGTGAGAACCAACACCTTCCAATTACAGCATTAGATTCATTAGCATTTTCCCAAAAACTATTTTTGAATCTCTATACAGATATAGTTTTCCATGTGGTACATGGAACAAGAAAGATGTTCTTTTTGAGGATCTCAATCCTAAACTACCTAGGTATGAAACAAAATGTGATATTCAGAGCTATTAAATGGAAAGCAACCCTACCAGCTACACCAGAGTGAGATAATACAGAAACACACCAAAGAAGTACCTTAGGTTTTCTCTACACCCTACTGCCCTTTGTGGTTACTAAGTTATGAGGTGCGAAAGGATTAGTGCACCTGAAATCACATTTCCAATGGCCCCAAATTTACAAATAGCAATTTAGGGATTAATTTTGAATGTAAGCCAAAGTCTTTCAGCAGAAGGAATGTACAGTCTGTTGTCATGGAAAACCCTTTTTTCTTCCAATTTTGACAGCTGAAATAATTTTGCCCTGTTTACTTAGCATTGTTTAGGATATACTTCATTTTTTTTCTCCCGCTAACAAAGCAGAAACAAAAAGCAGAACAGAAAAAAAACCCAGGACGGGGCAAAAGAACACAATCATCTCCACTGTTTGATTTAGATAGTGCCTCCCAGTATACAGTATAACAAAACTGTGTACATGTGTATATCTACGTACATGCACATGTATATATGTATATATATATTAGCAAAATATCAAGATAAATCTATCCATATGGTCGATGTCTGAATAAATAAGCAATCTTTGCCTTTTGCTAAAAGGATATACAATTTTGCAGCAGATAAGCCCTCTCTTGGAGATCATTTGATAAATGTTATGTTGGTGCAGAGAACACATTTGGCACATCATGTCAGGGAATGTAGATTTAATAAATGTAAGATGATGGAAGGTTGTAAGCAGAGGCAACTGAAAACTGATGTAATGGGAATGATTCAGCATCTGGCATTGCCAGGTTAAGATTCTGGTGGGGTCTGCACAAGACAGCTACCCTTTTAAGAGGTGTCTATATATAGGTGACCATTAGAGGGTGTATCTCTTTCTCTCGTCATGTATCTCATTGCTCTCTCTGTGTCCATAGCTGTATGATAACGTATCTACCATGGATATGTCTGTATATATTTAGTTGTATATAAACCACTGTTATTTATCTAAAGGCTCTGTGTGCTGTGTGTTGTGTGTTGCTCCTGGGTTCATCTCATAATACTAGTCACTCTGCAAAACTCTGATACATAGTTTACAGAACCTGTGAAATATTTGGAGCAGAGAAAGGCATCTGATAGATGACTGAGTTAAAGTGCAATTCGAGTCTCACCAGCTCAAGGTTGACTGAGCCTTCCATCTTTCCAAAGTTGGTAAAATGAGGACCCAGATTTTTGGGGGCAATATGCTAATTGTTAGATCGGCGCAGGAAGAAGATGAGACCAGCAGAGTTCAAGTAACAACATTTATTAACGAGAACTGAACTGGCGCTGCGCTGCCGGAGCTCTCCTTATATTTGCTCCGGCAGACGCACCGCCCACTGACAGGGATTCAAAACTCCCGCCAAAAGGATCTTCAGCCAGTCCCAGGCGGATGTCCTTATAAGGACATAACACTAATTCTGTAAACCACTTAGAGAGAACTGTATGTAAGTCTAAGTGCTATAGCTATTATCCACCAGTCCTTGGTATGTTGTCACAAACTGCTTTGCTCCTATTGCCAATCCTCCTTCAGCTACAGTAACAAAGCCCTCCAATTACATCATCCTTACCTGTTTTCTATGGGCCAAATTAAGAAAAGAGATTAGTGGATTGTATGGAAAATGCAGCCACTAATCAGTCTCCTTAACATAGGGTGGGCAGCCATATCTCTGGAAGAGGTTGTCTAACTGCTAGGAGGCAAGGGTTAAGGTTGGATCCAGGATAAAGCAGGAAGTATCTGGATGCTCCTTGAAATCCTTCCTTACCTTTACTGTAAGCAGATCTATTGCATAGAATAGAATATATTTATGTGGAATAGAAGAATTCATAAAACAGCCTTGGATATAATGTATAAAAAGGAATTGCATAAAATGTAATATATAAATGTTTTAAATGTATAGTCAAAAGAGAAAGATGGTGTTTTAAAAACAAAGAATTTCTAAAGCCAGAGATTCCTGACTGGAAGTAGATTCCAAATAAGTAAAAGGAAATCTCCTTTAAATCTTCTTTTATCCCAGTCCTCTATTCCATCTTGTTTGAATGCTTCCACCATTGTTCCACTGCCAAAGAAATTCCCTATCAATAACCTCAATGATTACAGACCAGTGGCACTCACTCCTATCATCCTGAAATGCTTTGAGAAATTGGTCTGCCATCACATCATTTCTGATCTTCCACATACATTTGAGAAACACCAGTTTGCATACAGAAGAAATAGATCAACCGAGGATGCTATAGCCATCACTCTTCACACTGCTCTGAGTCATTTGGAGCAGCGGGGGTGGGAGGCTATGGGAGGATGCTTTTTGTAGATTTTAGCTCTGTATTTAACACAATATTTCCACATAAACTAGTGTCTAAACTTATGGATCTTGGATTTTCTTATTCAATCTGCCTTTGGATTATGGATTTCCTGTCTTGCCACTGTCAGAGGGTCAGATTAGGTAATTATATATCTTCAGCCCTTATTCTTAACACTTGTACATCACAGGGTTGTGTGTTGAGTCTCTTACTCTATACTCTTTATGTGCATGACTGCATTCCCATTCATGCTAGTAATACTATTACTAAACTTGCAGATGATACAACAGTGGTGGGACTTATCTCCAGGGGTGGGGGATAAATCTGCCTATTGAGATGAGGTGGATTGGTTGCTTTTATTGTGTGGAGACAATAACTTGGTCCTTAACAGCAATAAGACCAAGGAGCTTATAGTGGACTATAGAAGGAATAGATCAGACATCCAGCCCTTGCTTTTTTTTTTTTAATTAGATTTATATGCCGCCCTTCTCCGGAGACTCAGGGCGGCTTACAATGCGTTAAGCAATAGCTTATCAATGGAGACCAAGTGGAACAAGTGGCCAGTTTTAAGTTTCTGGGTGTTATCATAAAAGAGGACCTGACCTGGGGCACTCACATTGCAGCACTGATCAAAAGGGCCCAACAGAGATTATACTACCTGAGACTTCTCAGGAAAAAACAACTGAATGAAAAACTGCTGGTGACCTTCTACTGCTGCATCATAGAGAATATTTTAATTTACTGCATCTGTGTATGGTTTGCCAATTGCACAGTGGCAGATAGGACACTAGGAGGGTTAACATCATTGCCCCAAGGATCATTGGTTGCCCTCTCCTCTCTTTAGAAGATCTTTATAGCTCTTGCTGCCCTAAGAAAGTTCAAAACATTCTTAAAGATCCATCTCATCCTGGGCACTCTTTTTTTACCATCTGGCAGACGGTACAGGATCATAAAAGGACAGCTTCTATCCCAGGGCAGTAAATATATTGAATTCTACTGTACAGTGTAATATTAATGTAATATTGGGTTTTCAATTCAATTGTATAGAATGTGAAGGATGTGTGTTTGTGTTTTATTTTTATAGTTATAATGTACACTGAAGATGGCATTAAATTTTGTTGTATGAGGTACAATGACAATAAATTAAACTAAATAGTGCCTTCTTTACTGTGGTTCCCCTCCCCCAAACTTTTAAAGCACAGAGGATAGTGGGGAACTGAAAAGCAGCTGAAGGTGGTGAAGGAATGCCAGAGAAGGCAGCAAACTATGAATGATGCAACCAGAAGAGAGCAGTCTCCTGGCTTTACCAATGACAATGCTTATTCGGTTTATGGCTGTAATTAATTCATTAGGCTTATCTCAAAGTTGTACATTCAGCAGGTTTCATAGGCTTGTAAGCAGATTCACTGGACAAACCACATACAAATTCTTCATTATAGTCTTATGGACAAGTAGGATAAATGAGGGATATCAAGTTCTGCTATTTGGTGGATTTGCAATTGATTGAAAAAATATACCCAAAGCTGTGCCCATAAACTGTTCTTCATTATCTTATAAGAACTATCATTTAATGTAACAGGGCTTCTTCCTTGGCCCACTAAAATTCAACATCTTTTTAAATAATAGCATGTAAGGGAATGTAAGTATGTGTATGTGTGTATGCTTATACACATAGAGTGGGAATATAATATTATTCAGGATGCAATTATAATCAATTGGTTGACTCAGTCTTCCATCCTTCTGAGGTCGGTAAAATGAGAACCCAGATTGTTGGGGGCAGCATACTGACTCTGTAAACTGCTTAGAGAGTGCTGTAAAGCACTATGAAGTGATATATAAGTCTAAGCACTATTGCTAGTGCTATCAAGAATGATGGAATTGATTTGAACAAATAATTGATTTAAGATTTAAGATGTAATGTGCAAAATAATTTGGTTTATTGTTTAATAGGAAGAGATCACATATGAATTTGAAAAATTCTAGTGATTATAGTGTTATATATTTAAGGGACTTTTAGTAAGATATTGGATTGTAATATTTGGAAAACTTGACAAAGAAAAATAGAATTATATTATTTTGAATTTAAGGGTTTTAATTTGGAGAAAGGAAAGGGAAAAATTGAATTTGATTAAGATTAGAGATTAGAGATTAGGGCAAAGGGTAATATTGGTTAACAAAAATTAAAGAGAAAGATCATTATGGCAAACAGTGAAATATATAAATTGTGTTGGAGATGACCAAAAATTGTATAAATATGTGACTCGGCCAATACTCTGTTCAGAAAAAATGCATTGTATGTTTGTTTGTGTGTTTGTGTAAAAAAATAAAAAAAAAACTTTCATAAAAAAAAGAATGATGGAATTGGATGATACTTTAGAAGAAGAAAAAAAAATCACAGACTTTGTCTACCTTTCACATAGCACTAATTTCAACAAGGTGCTGCATCTGGAGAAGATGAATCAGATGCACAAGCACAGCACCTGGTTTAATGGCAATTAGCTAAAGAAATACCTGGATGTTTTTGTAGACCATTAGCTGAGCAGTATGTTGAAACAACTTTTATAGAAATTAATACTCAATAAAAATGCATTCTATCCAGAGCACTGGTTAGAGCAGTAGCCCCCAACCTTTTGGGCACTAGGGACCAGTTTCGTGGAGAAAGGTTTTTTCCATGGTTTTGCATGCTGTCTGCATACTGCAGAAAGGGTTTCACTTGTTTGCATAGTCTGGTTGCTGGCATGCCACAGATCAGTACTGGTCCACAGACCAGGGGTTTGGGACTCCTGGGTAGGAATACAACTGGTGCATTTCCAGGCACTCTGTTTTAAGAGAGAGATGGAGAAGATTGAGCTGGTTTTTAAATAGGACTGATTGGGTGCCTGTCAGGAATGGTTTAGTGGATTTCTGCACTGAACAGGATATTGATTAGATTTTAAATGTGCATAAACATTTGATTGTACAATATTTGCTATCAAAATGGCAGCTGCACAGAGAGAACTTAACCTGATCAGAATATGTAATTTGTTTGTTTTTATATATTTATTCAAACAATTTTTAAGGCTGCCTAAGTGCCTATCAATCAGTAATGACTCTAGGCTGCAAATAGAAGTTTAAACTAAAAGACAGCCCAACACGATTTATTAAAATGAACAGGTAAAAACTTTCTATCTATCACATGTCTAAAAATATTTGAGAGTCAGTACACAAAACCGCAATGAAATGAATAAACCAGCAGGGTTTGTTTAACATACTGGCACAAATGACCAAGGGGCATTTGGGAAAATGTTGTTTCACAGGAAAGGCACTGTAACAGAGAAGGCATAACTTTTCAGTCCCACAATATGACATTGCTTCAGAGAAGGGACCTAGAGGATGTTCACCCTTTTGATTCTGGTGGGTTATGCAACGGGACTGTGTGTGCGCTCTTCTGCGCATGCGCAGAAGCATTTTGATGACATTGGGATCGGTGGGTGGAGCTTCCTGCCACTTTTACTACCAGTTCCATAGAACTGGTGTGAACCGGGGGCAATCCACCACTGATGCAGGGACCCCAATAGGGTTAGGTGGCCCCACAAATAACTCATGCCAGATAGGACTTTATAATGATAACCAGCACCTTGACTTGTATCCCATATTACTGGAAGTCATCTGGGATTGTTGTGGAACACCCAGAACTGCTCACATCACTGCACTGTTCTTCAAGAGCAGTCTCAATAGAGAGCACGTTAAGTATGGTTAACTTCGAAACTACAGAGACTCCCAACCAGCTACTTCTGGAACAGAGTCTGTGAAAACCCTCAGGGTTTTTCAGATAACAATAGCTATTAGGCTATCCTATCTTAGAAGTAGTGGTTGCTTCCAGACAGAAAATTTAGGAGGGCACATCTCTAAGAAGGGATCAACTGTCTTCTATGGGAGAACTTTCTCTCTGTTTGCTCAGTCCCATTAACATTGATTACAAAGCTCCTAGTTGTGTCAGAAAATTTGCAAATGAATGGGAAAGTGCCGGGTGAAATTAACTTCAAAACTGCCACATTTTATTCAGCTTCATAAATATATTATGTGGATTTAATTCTAAAATGAATACATGTGTTCGTATGACTGTGTATGTGTAAATGTATAAAATCCAGACTCTAAATTTCCAGATTATTTCCATTCTTTTTATTACATATTAACAAAGTTGGAAGGGACTGTTTCCATCACTATTTCCAACACTGTTTCCAACAGTGACCAGATTTCATTGATGGGTAATGAACTGTTAACCAACTGGTAACTGGTAACCAACTTTTGTTGGGTTTTTTGTCCAAATTACTTTTGCAAACATTCATACAAAAATCATGCTAAATCAGATACATCAATAAGAGTCTCTCAAAATTGCATTTTTAAACATTTAAAACATTGCCTGCCATTTCTCTTATTGAAAATAAACCTCCTTGATTAAAACAGCATTTCTATGGAAACACAGTCAGTGATCCAGCATTGCTTGTCCCTTTTCTGAACGACATAATAATGGCAACAACAGAAGCCCCACATTTTGTGCATAATAGTTTAGGACAAGTTGAGGTCAGGCATAGTACTGCTGACAGACATAAGCAGGATTATTAAACAGATAAAACAAATGCATACTCTGATCAATTCTTAATTGCCTTAAAATTTAAATCCCAGCCCCAACGGAAGTCTCAGGTGCTGTAGTCAAAATCTGCATTAAAATGCAAATAGGCCATTACCTTGTTGGAATTATTTGAACTAGAATGTAAGATTTCCTGCAGCCTAATTTGTCTAACCAGAGACTGTATAAGTTTGGATGATTCAGATGTATCAGAAGAATGAGAACAGATTGTTTGTGTTTTAAAATATGAAGAAAGAAAGCAAAGCAGCAAAATAATTGGAAGCAATGGGGAATAAATAAATAAAAAGAAGTTGGGATCCATGTCACATATCCTGGGATGCAATAAATTACCTCTGTTTTTCAATTCTCAATACAGCCATTGCATCATGGCAAAATTGGATAAATGATCCATATTCAAATACAATTTTAATGGAAAACAGTGCAGACCTGCAAAAGTAATTTGCTGTGCAGAACATTACACAATTAACCAATTTTTCACAATACGGAAATCCAGTGTTTTGAACAATAGCTTGGGATCAAACACAGTAGCAATTAAGAATTCTGTACACAAGAAGTTATGACAGTTGTCTTCTTTTTGCAAAAGTAGGCAAAGAAGTGCTTTTCAGAGGGGCAAGGACATGAGATGGAGTTTTTAATTCTTGTTAACAGGATTGCTGTTTGTCAGAGTGTTTACATCGTGACTGCTATTTTGAGACAACCCAGGAGCAAATACAGGACACAGAGGTTTGTCCTACAAATAGTGGTTTATCTATAAACATACAAGCACATACCAGACAAGCAACCATTCTTCAACTCTACACGGAGAACTACAATACAAGGAAAGAGAGAGAGATGCCCCCTTATGGCCTCCTTTATATAGACAACTTCTTAAAGGGCAATAACCCTGCTGACTCAATTTCAGTCTTAAAGGGCTGGTCAGCTTTAAATCACCATTACCTTGACACTGTTTGTATTTGGATCTGCTATTTGCAGATTTGGATATCAGTTCATCAAAAGCTGGGGTAATCTTCAAAAGGAGCAAACAGCAAATAGCCAAACAGTGCTCTGAGACAATTTGTAAAAACAATAACAAAGATTTAACATTAAAAAACAATCCAATGGTGGCAATGGTGTGAATGAATGAAGAATGCCCAAGAATCAAAACATCCCTCCTGTTCTTGTATAAGTAAATGTATATCCATGAATACAATCAACATCTAAACAGGAATTGGTTAGAAATACAATATTACAGTGGTTCTCAACTGTGGTCTGTGGATCCTGGGAGCCACAATGTTGTTACAGGGCACGCATGAAGGTTTGAAGAAATGTTATGATTTAAATCTTGAGTTAAGTCTGGAGGGTCGGTAGCCATGGTCCATGCCCACAAAAGGTATTTAAAGGGGATCATGGTGAAGAAAAGAATGAGAATCATTGTAGTATTACATTCTAAAATATGTAATATATGAATTCACAGCTCTTGAAGGTTTAAGAGAAATATTTCCTTCCTTCTTTCCTTCCTTCCATCCATCCATCCATCCATCCATCCATCCTATCTATGATTTTTGTTTTTGCACAAAGCTGCAATAATGGGGACTTTGCACTTCACACTCATCATGTATTTGAGGGAAAAGGTTGCACAAAATTGAGCTGGTACAAGTACACTGCTAAAGAAGGGAACTTGCTTTGTGTGCCTGTATAAAAGCAAAGTTTTCTGTTTGAAAAGTTGTAACTATAGATTATGTAGAGTAGTTGAAATATTAACTCCATCAAAAGTATCTTAAGGAACCTCCTTCTCCCTGCTGCCAGTTGTGTAGTTAATATTTCAAGCATGCCAGCTATTTATTTAATACAGAAAACCACAAGGGCTCTGTTGGCAGAGCTGTAGTCATTCATTATAAAGCTTGGACAGAAACTCCCTTGGTGAGGACTGAGGGATAGCATCGCTTCAGACCAGTAGCTAACTCTTCTGAGAAGCGCCTTTAAAAGGAATCCAATTGCTACCACATATTTCTGCCCTGAGAACAAATTCAGAATTTAGCAACCGAAACACAGACATTTATAGTGAAAGTTCCATCTGATGTTCTTTTGCTTAATGGACAAATACGCTGGACATAATCTTCGAAGCTCCAAGCATTTTTATTATCACCATTACCATTTAATCACTATGTAGCTGCATGGTCATTAAATTTGTCTGCCAGTTCATTAAGAATTCGATATGTTTTTAACTTACAGATTTTGAAAACTCACCTCAGTGAAAAGGGGGTGAATATTACCAATTGGACTTTGCTAGACCTGAAGATGTTGGTGATAGATCCTTATAAAGCTTTTATAGACATCTAACTTGATAGCACCCCTTATGAGAGTCAATACATACAGAAGTTATTTTAGGATTTCAGCCCTCTGAAAGTATTAGATGTTTTGGGATACTTAAGATTTCAAATTTAATTTAATGTTTAATAGGTAGCTTTTGTGATCCCCTGTGGATAATAGGTATATAAAAGTTCAAGATACTTATTATAGTTATTTGATATTTTTTGAGAACTACTATGGACAGTTTTTAGATGTGATGGTCATTTTTGCTAAGTACTGAGCAAGTGAGAACAAAAGTTAAGAAGTAGGCAGTTAAAATATTTTTTTAAAATTAGAAATTAATGAATAGACGTTTACTGGATTTGACTAATATTTGTCTGAGGTTATCAGGCCTGCAATTTGCATCAGAACAGAATAATAGTGTTGTGAGGGAGATCTTCCTTGCTCAGGCAGGAAACCCTAACTCCATTTCAGACAAATTGTTGTCCAATCTCTTCTTAAAAACTTCCAGTGTTGAAGCACCCACAACTTCTGGAGGCAAGTTGTTCCACTGATTAATTATTCTGTCACAAAATTTCTCTTCAGTTCCAGCTTACAATCAACGTGCACACACACACACACACACACACACACACACACACACACACACTCATGCACACAGGGTAGTTGATTGATTGATTGATTGATTGACTGTTGTACCATAAAGTCACAGATAAATCTTCTCCATGGCAATCTGTCCCTAATCTGTTTGTTCAAGTTTTGCCAACAGTGCACTCATTGTCACTGTAAATGAGTCCATTGACCTTGCTGCTGGTTGTCCTCTTATTTTTCCTTCCGCCCTTTCCAGAATTAGAGCCTTTTCCAGAGACTTGGATCTTAGATCCTGGCATAATGTGTCCGAAGGAGGATCATTTGAGCCTGATTTTGTGTGTGTGTGTGTGTGTGTGTGTGTGTGTGTGTGTTACCACCACAGAAAGAAATTACTTCTGTGCCCTGACCTTTCCATAGTCTAAACTCATATAAGGATGTAACCTAATAATAATAAGGTAGCTTTCTTTATACATCTTCAGAATAGCAATAGTACTTAGATATTTATACCACTTCATGGTGCTTTATATCTCTTTCTAAGCAGTTTACAGAAACAGCATATTGCCCTCAACAATCTGGGTCCTCATTTTACCCATCTTGGAAGGATGGAAGGCTAAATCAACCTTGAGCCAGAGAGAATCGAACTGATGACATTCAATATAATTAGCCTACATGCATTCTCACCATATACTGTATGAGCAAAATGTCTTAGTCAACTTAATAGTAACTTCAGGCTAGGTAATATATAGGACTGCAGTGTTAGGACAAAACTAACACTCTTTTGAGATAAGTTTAGCAACACTGTATTGGGTCCCCCTCCCCCTTAGTTTGAGGAACTAAGGCAAGTTTTAAATTTTTGACATTTATTCCAGTATTATTAGAATGATTTCAGTGAACCTGTCAATTACAATACATGGATGCACAGAAGTATTCATCTCAAGTCTTTTGATTATGTCAGCTGCATGAATGCAAGAGAGATATTTCTGAGATCTGAGCTCAATGCAACCATTATTCAAATTAACAAAATTCACCAAGGTAACAACAGTGAATGGTACCAACAAGAAATCATGATTGTCACATCACTTAAAACAAGTCTGTGAGCTCAGTGAGAATGTCTGCCTTTGTATGTACTGTTGTACCACATTGATTTCCATGCAATCCTAAAAGCTGGCTTTGCTTCAAAGCTGGTATATGTACAGCTATGCACACAAAGGCCTTCTCACTGAAGACATCTATACCATGTATACATTCATCTTATTTCAACCAGCATCATAAACTTTTCATCATAAGGCTGAGATGTATTACTTTAAAAAAAAAATCTCGAAGCTTTTCAACATTTCAGTCTGGAGTGAGGTTGTCAAAAATGGCAAGATGCTGGTTGCAATGTCTGATCAAAACTTTGTCACTTTTCATGCTCATTGCCATGGTTTACTTGGTTCCCAGAATTCCTAGTTGGTATGGTCAATGGTTATACATTTATACAAGATACTTCAACCTGGATAGCCAGAAAAACAAAATCTTGAATAGCCAGCATAGGCCTAAGAAATTCCAGTGATTCAAACTTCTTAACAAATTTCCATAATTGCTACCATGTTTCCTCTAAAATAAGACCCACCCCAAAAAGAAGCTCTATCATGCTTTTGAATGCATGTGCTCAAATTAAGCCCTACCTCCAAAATTAGCCCTAATTAAGACCCCGCCCACCCCAGGATGCAGGGGATAGGGCAAGGTAAAAATTAAGCTAGGGTGGGGATGGGGGAGTGGAACTGCCCTACTTACTAGGCCTTGCACACCCCGACACCTGGCTTCTGTTATCTTCTGTGGCTGCTTCTTCTGCAGCTGCTTGCCACCGCTCGCATGCTGCACCCCCTGGCTTCTGTTTCGCCTTCAGATGCCATCCGGAAAGCCCTCTGCAGCTGATAGCAGAGGGCTTTCCAGAAGGCATCTGAAGGTGAAAGAGAAGCCAGGGGGTGCTGCATGCATCAATCTGCAGCCTGTTTCTCAGCTGCAGAGGTGCTTTCCGGAAGGCTCAGATGGTGAAACAGAAGCCGAGGGCAACATGTGTGAGAGGCAGCAAGTGACCACAGAAGTGGGCTCTTGATGGGTGGGGCTGTCAGTGCTGTCACTGAAAGAAGAGTCAGTAATTAGAACCACCTGAAAAGAAGCCCTAGCTATTTTGGGAGGGTGGGGGGAGGATTAAAAGAAAATAAGACCCGGTCTTATTTTCAGGGAAACACGGTATTATATATGGAGAGATTTCCTTATATAGAAGAAATGGCATAATTCCTTGTAAGATCTCTAAGAGTATTAATTCTAAATCCATAGAAAAATAATGGATTATTTTCTTCAGTGTTAAAGAACAACATGAAGGGACTTCCAGTGAGACCATAGTGAACTAGATGTTCCTGTCTGAGTGAGACAGCATTTATGGTGGTGATCATAGCTGGATGCTGCAGTACAGTTTTTATGGACAAAAAGTTGAGCCTTGTTTCTTAATCATCTTTGAAGCTTTTTGAAATATTAAGATTCTTCAAAATAATAAATTTTATCATATTCACTGGATGAGTTTCCCTCCCCTTCATGAAAAAATAGTTTAAACATATGTTTAAAATTGAGAGTCTATTACTTTTGGAATAAACAGAAAAACATGACGCTTAGAATGCTGATTTTGGAGAATTAAAAATGAACTAGTGATCCATATGGATTTCAAGCTAGAATTTAAGATTAATTATTAGAATCCTTCCAGAAAAAATATGGTTATTCTGGGTTTTTTAGGAAAAAAACTATATGAGAAGATTGGACTTTGAACATTGGACACTAGAGGGCACCAGAAGAAACTAAAGATTATAACTAAAGATGGATACTTAGATTTGGCACAGAATGGAGCAAAACATTTGAATGGTGGAAAACATTGGGGATTTGTGAACAGTGGACTCAAAAAAATAAATTTTAAGAATGTCTAACATCATAGATGGATAGTGTGTAAATGTTGTTACAGAAGAGGAACAAGCAGTACTGAATTAGACTGAAATTGATTTGAATATAAAAATGAACATGAATGATATGGGAAAAGATGATATACTGGATATATAAATGAAATTATTTGATGGCTTTATATTTGAAAAATATATACAAGTATCAAACTGAAAGAATAATTTGGATAGTATTTTTTCTGGATCTACAAAAGAGATCTGTTTGAAAAAATTTCCTGACAGAAGACAAAGGAAGACTGAAAAGAAATTACATTTGAGCATATTATTTGAAGGGATTAAATGTGAAGATTGTTAAAAGTACAGAAAATGATTATAGAGTTGGGTTATTTGATCACGAGTAAAATAGATATGTAATTATCTATGGTACTGTGCAATAAACTTCTGCTATCTAAGAATGAATAATAAATTTTTAAGCTTTTGTTTATAGTTAAGGGACAAGTTACGGGAAGAAGAAAGTATTTCGGAAGAGTATATTATGAAATGGTGATAAGTTATCAAAATTGTTTGTACTTGTCATGATGAAATTACTTCTTTACACTTTTTCTATTTTTCTTTTTCTTTCTTTTTATTCTCTGCTGCTCTTTCTATTTTTCTTTTGTATTAGTTTGCATTTTCTCCAAATGAATTTTGGAAGAAATATCCTTCTGGGTTCAGTTCCAAGTGGGGAAACAGACACCGGATTCATGGAAGTTGCTTGGAAAGAAGGTTTAATGGTGGACAGGACTACATGGTTTTGAGGTCCTGGGCAAAAAAGGCACAACCAATGTAACAACAGGTTCACTTCTTGCACGTGCTTTACGCGCGTGTGCCAAACTTACACTCCACACAAGCGCATTGCATTTCAGAACAGCTGAGGTGTGGCAATCTGCTCTGCTGCATCTATCAGCTGGGCTAAAAATGAACAAATATAGATAGGTATAACGCAGGGCGGGCGGGAGGGCCCAGCTGACAGTCAGAGTGAACCGGTTCGCTCTCAGCTCACCATTGGAGCTACTGGCTCGCGCAAACCAGGGCAAACCTGTAGAAACCCACCACTGCTCTGTTGGGTTTTGAATTTGAGATTGTATTCTGATTGGTTATCAGATTCCCATGTGGCCATGCAGGGGTAACCGTGTAGGTTGTCTTTTGAGTCCCAGGCTTGGTTGAGCCTTGCTAGGTGATACAATCTCCCCAGGTGCCATGTAGTGAGTTCTGTTGCTAGATGGATAGAGGGCTAATCTTATCTTTGTGGGATCTTGGGTGAGGGCATTTGTTTATGAATAGACCTAGCTATCTCTTTATCTCTAAAGTGCTTACAGCTTCTGTGGGCTATTGAGGAGTTTGTGGGCTATTAAGAGTGAGTCTGCTTACTGCCTAAAAGACATGTTTCTCCATTTCTCATCCAGGAAAATATAATATTCTGTCGTTTTAATATTTCCTAGAATATTTCATTCTTCTAGGAGAGGGGTGGGTGCTAACTTCCTACATCAGATTATTTTTTAAAATAGGAAATGTGGCATGAAAATATTATAAGATTAAATGGATTAAATGGAATTTTGGTTCACTGCAGAAATTTACAATTTTACTGTGGAAAGTTTATTTGCAAATGTTTTTAACTTCTATGTTGCATCCTGTGTAACTTCTTGAATCTATAGGATTTTTTAAAAGCAACCACTCAGCTTCATTTTCTGAAAAATCCAGATCCTCAGATTGGAGAGTTGTAAATTACATGGTGGTTACATCATTTTCACTTTCACACAATAGCTAGTAACAGTTCCAGAAAGAAAACAAAATAGTTTAGTTGAAGAGGCCTTGAGAGAAAGATTTTTTTAATATAAGTCTATTGAGTTTGCGTCCCTAATTCATTTTTAATAAAGGGAATTGTGCTTCAAATTGACTTTTATAAGTCAATTAAAATTTCATTTAAACTTCTACTAAAGCTCATCTCAAACATTTTCACCCATTTTAAAAATTGGATGCTTACGAATAATCCCTTTGATTTATGTTTTCAGAAATTAGCTGAGCAGGCATGTTTGTACACAAATGTAAAGTTGATTTACATTAAAGATGAATATTTTAATTATAAAAAGAAAACTCATCATGAGAGAGTACATACTATTCTGTTTTATCTGGATTATTCTGTTTAAGGGTTTAAAGTAGATGTAAACAGATTTAATTTAAAATGTTTTTAGACTTCATTTTTTTAAAAAAATAACTAATTGGCCAATGATCTTTTAAGACTGATTACAACATGAAGTCAAATTGTTGATTCTCTTCAGCCTAAATATGTCAATGTATACAGTGCATAATAGACTCAGAAAGGAATTATGAAGGGCTGCAGCAATGTTACACCATTGATAACCAGATGTGTTAGGAGTATAGAATCATATACTATGAGGTGGCAGATGGATAAATTAAATCTGTAGGTCTGCGACAAGAAGCATACAGTATACAAAACTCCTGTAAAGATGCATTTATGATTTCTCCATAGTTCTTAGAAATTTTACAGCAGTTTCTCAGGTTTTCAAATTCTACCTTGTGCTGTTTGAAGCTAGAGTTTCTAAGAATTTATTCCTAGTCTTTTTCAATATTTCTATCTATTTCTCAGACAATTTGAACTCATCAGATTTCCTAATTTTTAGCTGAATTGCAGGACTTACTCTGATCAAAACAAGTGTTGGTATAATCTAAATTTATGAAGGGAAAATACTAGGTAAAACATATACTCTGCTGTTTTGCTGATGAATAGTTGTCTCTCCTTGGAGTCAAATGTTCTGGTGTGAATACACTCCACAGTGAAGGGGGGGGGGATCACGGAAAATCCCCCCACAGTGAAGGGGGGCTGTGGAAAAACCAAGAATGGAAAAAGACATCTGCAGTAAATTCTAAAAATGTTTCAAATGTTATTGAATGCTAAATCATGAAAGTGATTAGGATGACTACAGGATATATCTAAACCGAAGTTTGTTTTCTCTACAGCTGAATAGGTCTGAATCTGGACCTTTCTGAACTTTCATGAATAATTCAGAAGTTAATGGGAAAGTAAAGATAATTTCCTAGAATAGAGGTGGACCAATTTGAGCTAACTGTCTGCATTGCAACTAATAATAATAAAAATAAGGTCACTGACAAAATCAAAGAATAAAGAAATATGAACCTGCAACAAACCCCCAAGATGATAAATATCCGATAGCCATTCAATATCAAGAATTCTTAGATCGTTCTTAAATAAATAGGCATTATAGGATCCATTGAGCTGGATACTATCAATCGCCAAGTTAAATGCCTGGTCCAAAACACCTACAACAAACAGACAAGGAGGACCAATCAAACTGGAGACTAGAATCAATTGATTGATACCTCACAAAATATTTCTAATCCCTAACCAACCTCTTCAGTTCAAATCCAGTGCAGATTACAAATACCATAATGCAACGCCCAGTGGTGGGATTCAAATAATTTAACAACCAGTTCTCTGCCCTAATGACTGGCTGAGTAGGCGTGGCTGGGTGGGTCATGTAATTGGGTGGGCATGGCCAACTTGACATCACTCACATTGAGGGGTACTTCACTTCGCCTGCCCTCTCATGACTGTGGAATCGCTGCAACAGTCATAAGTGTGAAAAACGGTCATAAGTCACTTTTTTCAATGCCTTCGTAACTTTGAATGGTCACTAAATGAACTGTTGTAAATCAAGGATTACCTGTACAAAAATACAAAATGCTTCTTTGCTTGCAAAAAACTACCCTAAATACCAATCATTAGAATGGAAATGATGGAATACACATTGAAGATCAATGACAGTCACAGCCATCATGGAAACCTAAACCATTCTGCCCAAATATCTTCCTTTTCATCAGCAATACCTGCAACCCTGGACTGCAAGACAATCAAACTAGTCAGTCCTAGAGGAGATCAACCCTGACTGCTCTTTAGAAGGCCAGGTCCTGAAGATGAAACTCAAATACTTTGGCCACCTAATGAGAAGGAAGGACTCACTGGAGAAGAGCCTAATGCTGGGAAAGATTGAGGGGATGACAGAGAACGAGGTGGCTGGATGTAGTCACTGAAGCAGTCAGTGTGAGCTTAAATGGACTCCAGAGGGATGGTGGAGGACAGGAAGCCTGAAGGAACGTTGTCCATGGGGTTGCAATGGGTCATACATGACTTTGCAACTAACAACTAACAGCAACAACCGGCAACCCAGAGTTACAAATCAGGCAGAGTGCCAGAACACCTTGAGGAATTAAAATATTTAAATGCAACAATAACTATCAGCAGCCAACTCTTGCTCATAAAGCAAGACCTCAGCAGAGAGGTCATTTAAGCTCTTCAGAAAGTGGGTGGGCATACTTGGGCTACAAAATGCCAGGCTAAAGAGACAAATTAACAAAGTATATAGGGGACCCAGGTTCAAGTATCTGCCCTCCCAAGCTTGTCAGAATCACAATAAAATTAGTACATGCCACAGATATCTAATTAAAGTTGAAGCCTGGTGCCATGTTACTAAGCCTTGTTATCATGAGAGAAAACTAAAAAGAATTGGAAGGAGCATCCACACCCCTACCTCCCTTTTTTAAAAAATCTTACTATCAGTGAGCAATCATGTGCCTTGTCCATTTCGAAGCAGTGCAAGAGACTCCTGTCCCAAAGGTGCTTTTTCAAGAGGCAACAGGACTTTCTAGAAACCAAGAAAGTCCAGTTGCCTCTTGAAAAAAGCACCTTTGGGACAACCATGTCCTGGAAGACTGAAGAATCATCACAGACAAAAAATTCCTGTGCTCAGTGAACTGACAAAGCACCCTTTGCCACTCAGGAGAAGCAATCCTTAGATCCATTTGCACCATTTAAAGATAGCGGCTGGTCTCACTCACTTCACAAGACATCCTAAGGAAATCATCCAGATTTAAGGAACGATTACATGCCTCCAGAAAGACACTAAAAAGTCAGACAGAGTGCATCCTGCCTCTTGGAAGTACACCCTAATAGGACAGTGCTAGGAACAAGTAAAACTTAAAACAACCCTTCTCCTTTAAGAAAGTCAAGCCCCTAATAAACCAAAGAAAAGCAAAGTATCAGCATAGGGGAAAAACAAAACAAAACAAAACAAAAAAACATCCAGAGAAGCTCAGGCTACAGAAAGTCTGCTGTACTGCCAAAAACCATTAGCTGTTACAATGTAACAAGGCTTAACCACAGAGGCAATTTCTGAAAACAGTTAAGCAGGACAGTTAAGATAAGGATTAGGCTAGAAACAACACACAGAGGCACACCAGAATGTCTCCTTCCTGCCTTCCTGACAGGATTAACTCTGTAAAGTGGGAAAAACAAAAGGCTGTTTCTTCCAACGGCTGGTTCGCTGAACTGCTCAGAAAGTTAGCTAATGGTTCTCCTGAACTGGTGCAAACAGGCTGAATCCCACCACTGGCAATGCCCCATTCTGAGTTGTACTGAAGAAGCCTTGCAGAGATATAGGGTAAAATATCTGCAAAAAAAAAACCTCCCTATATCTACACACATGGAACCCCTCCCTATATCTACACACATACTTCCTGCACACCGCAGCTCCTTCAATTAATGGTATCATTCCAGGAAGTTAGTACACAAGTTGCTGCATTGAGGCACAAACGTGTATCATTTCTTCCCATGTACCTCTGAATCCTTTGCTTCTTCAATAACGAGGTTGATGCACTAATCACTTGCATGATGATGCCATAATATTCATGTCATCCTTTTTATATCCTTTTTGTGTCAGATCACATGAAGTATTAATACCACTTTATAATGTTTTGGTAAGGCCACACTTGGAATACTGCATCCAGTTTTGGTCACCGCAATGTAAAAAAGATGCTGAAACTCTAGAAAGAGTGAAGAGAAGAGCAAAAAAGATTATTAGGGGACTGGAGGCTAAAACATATGAAGAACGGTTGCAGGAACTGGGTATGTCTAGTTTAATGAAGAGAAGGACTAGGGGAGACATGATAGTAGTGTTCCAACATCTCAAGGGTTGCCACAAAGAAGAGGGAGTCAAGCTATTCTTCAAAGCATTTGAGAGTAGAATAAGAAGTAGTGGGTGGAAACTAATCAAAGAGAGAAGCAACTTAAAACTAAGGAGAAATTTCCTGATAGTTAGAACAATTAATAAGTGGAACAACTTGCCTGCAGAAGTTGTAAATGCTTCAACACTGGAAATTTTTAAGAATATGTTGGATAACCATTTGTCTGAAGTGGTGTACGGTTTCCTGCCTGGGCAGGGGTTGGACTAAAAGACCTCCAAGGTGCCTTCCAACTTGGTTATTATATTCTATTACAATTTTCTGTGGATGCTGCATTTTAAAGTTTTGATGAGGATGGAACAGGACGAATTAATCATCCATTGACAATGGCATGCCTACCCAAGAGAAGATAATACAGGTAGTCCTCGACTTACAAACACCATTGAGCCTGAAATTTCCATTCCTAAGTGAGGCAGTTGTTAAGTGAGTTGTGACTTATGTTACAATATTTTTGCCACAGTCGTAAAGTGAATCACTGTAGTTAAGTCGGCCATGCAGTCATTAACTGAATCTCATTCCCACCATTGATTTTGCTTTTCAGAAGCCAGCTAGGAAGGTTACAAATGGTGATGACATGACTCTGGGACAATGCAGCTGTCATGAATACATGCCAGTTCCAAGCACCTTAATTTTGATCACTTAATGGTGGGGATGCTGCAACAGTCATAAGTGTGAAAAGCAGCCATAAGTCACTTTTTTTCACTGCAGTTTTTTTTTCTGACAGTCACTAAATATGGTTGTAATTTGTATAGTTGTGCTAAAGAATTAAGAACAAGAACATTCTGAACAGATATATGTTTTATAACATTCATAGTGTTTAATTAACATTACATATATTTTATTATGGTATTTACCAACATATAATGCAGCATCTCTTTTAAAAATTTAGAATTCCAATACCATACTCAGGACCAAGAATTCAAATACCACATAAAAAGACATATTCGTCTCTTTTCTATCTTGTTTGTTCCTTAACTAACCTTTCTCATTGGACATTTTTGTTCTCATTTGCAGGAGAAACTGACCCTCTCCTTTTGGCAATAATTACCCTGAACTCTGCAATTATTCTTATAGTCAGTAAAAGAGTGTACATTTTGTGTGTGTGTGTGTATGTGTGTGTGTGTGTGTGTGTATGTATGTATGTATGTATCAGTGGTGAAATCCAGCTGGATCTATCCGGTTCGCGCAACTTGGTAGGACTGGTAGTGGGAGGCTCTACCCACCCACTGGGACATCATTACATCCTGTTTTTGGCCCTCAGGTTCTGCACATGCTTAAAAGAAGCACACATGAGAGCAGCGAGAGAGTTCTTGCACTCACATTTCTGATCTGGTAGCGAAGGTAAGTGCATTTCACCACTGGTATATATGTATATATGTATGCATGAATGCATGTATGTGTGTAGCACAAAAATGACTCTGTTGTTGCCAAGGACTGATGAACATAGAGGACTTGGGTAGCCAAGAATTAGAGAAATCTGAAAAGCTGAAAATTCTCAGGAGCTTTGGACTTTGAAAATGAATAAAACATTGCTATGGAAAACTTTGGTGTTCTACAACAAAGAGTTAAAAGTTTTATCCTAAGAAAAATACTTGCCAACTATAATTAATTTGTGGTTAAAAACTCAGTTTATGTAATTATATGTACTGCACAAATGCATTCATACACACATACACAAACATTAAAGGGAAATTTGCCATATGTATGTCAACGTCATGTGAATGTTCTACATGGAAAGAATGTAACATGGTCATTATGTAGGTTTATATTAGTGACACTTTTAGCAATTGTGTTGTTTGTAAAGAGAAATGGTATGCCATTTAACCAAGTTTCTTTCTATCAAAGCAGATTTATACAGAAATTGAATCTTAAAAATCATTTCATGGGAGTGGTTCTTATAATAGATATGTCACTCACTCTAGCTTAGGATTTTGTCGGCAAAAAGCAAGACTGATTTTTGCCTAATGATTACAAGAATGTACAGTTAAATTTAAATAAGAAAAATCTATCAAGATGTTATTTATCTCTGTATTCATTTGTTAGGTTTTTGTTGGAAGAGAATGGTTCACAGAAAGGGACATTTATCATTTCCTGTGCTGTAACTTCTTGAACTATCATTGTGTATGCAAGCATTTTCCCATCAGTAAATTCATTCTTTTACTTAGACCTCAAATCATAAGAAAATGCTTTGGATGAAAATTAGTCTGAAAGAACATTGTGTATGTCAGACCTAAGATGGAAACAATAGGCTTTAAATAAATGTTTTATGTATTTTCCTGGGGAGAAAAATGTAATAGCTGCTATTTTACATAGTTGGCAATGCTTTCTACTAGGTGAGTAATTCCTAGCTAAACCACATCACCTGAACAATCATTTAGTAATAATAATAAAAAGTTAGCGCTTGCTATTTACAATGATGGACAAGACATACCATTTCTCTTCCCCAACTTATCCCAATTTTCTGGTACTTCACTTTTAGTCTTCTCCATGAAAAAGATTTACCCTACATCCAGTGGTGGGATTCAGCCAGTTCGCACCACTTTGGGAGAACTGGTAGTTAACTTTCCAAGCAGTTTGGTGAACTGGTTGTTCACCAAATCATCATCAAGAAATCATTAGGACAGAGAACCAGTTGTTAAATTATTTGAATCCCACCACTGCCTACATCCTTATCATCAATGTATTTCCTTGACTTCAGCTACTATTAAAGATAAAGGTTCCCTTCACACATATGTGCTAGTCGTTCCCAACTATAGGGGGCAGTGCTCATCTCTGTTTCAAAGCCGAAGAGCCAGTATTGTCCAAAGACATCTCTGTGGTCATGTGGCCGGCATGACTAAATGCCAAAGGCACATGGAACGTTGTTACCTTCCTACCAAAGGTGGTCCCTATTTTTCTACTTGCAATTGTTACATGCTTTTGAACTGCTAGGTTGGCAGAAGCTGGAACAAGAAATGGGAGTTCACCCCATTACGTGGCACTTGGGATTCGAACTGCTGAACTGCCAACCTTTCGGTCGACATCAGCTACCATTAGTGAAGTCCAAAAAACATACTTTGCTAGCAATAAATCAACTAAAAACACATTTTCATAAAAATACTAATAATATAGTAACAGCAGCCACACATTAATAGGATTTAACTCTCATCAGCTTGCTTGATCTCACAATGTGTTTGAGCCATCTGTTATTGTGGAACCTACTTTCTATAAGAAATGTGGTAACACTTGCTAGCTGAACTTCTTTATTATATGGTAGTTCCATAAGAGAAGATTAAGTAATGAACTAGATCCAAGTTACAGTATTTGATAATGGTGATGAAGGTAGTCAAAGAATATTTATACCAAGAGAATTATGCTATATATTCCTCTGACCCGAGATATTCCTGGGAAATTCTCCATTTATGAAGTTTTGTGAACATTTCTTAGAATATTGGTAGTTGCATTACATTATGATTTACTTGTAAAGTATAATATAAAAGGGAGGTAGCATTTATTAGATTATTCTTGTTTAATACAGAATGTCATCTTTTAGCTCTTCTCACTGATCAATTCATTCTCAGCAGCAAATTACAACAACTTTCTCTGACCTGCCATATTTCTTTTGAAAGTCATTTGGCATTTTACAGAATGTCTCATCTTACTTTTCATTTTACCTCTGTCTAACTCTGAGAGAATCCAAATGTTATTTGCAAATAGATTTGTACTTGGATTTTTCCCTTTGCTCAAAAGTTTACATGCTAAAAGCAATAGACATAAGGAGAGTTTCATAAAACCCGAAGAAACTTTACTAGGAAAAAAACCTAGATATATCATTTGGTGGGCCGTCAGGTTAGAACAGAAAGACTAAGGAGACTCTAGAAATAGATAGTTAAAATTGTATAGAACATGATGATAGTCCTCAGTGGATTTGGAACTCAGAGACATTTAAATTAATGATTTATCTTTCTGTTCACAGCTATCTACCTTGCTGGGGGGAGGGGGGAGGAGATCTTAATTGTGCTGTATAAATCCAATGTAATAGAAGTTGACTTCTCTTTTTGGTTAGGGATCATGAACACCCATCATAAGCTTGTGAATATGTCAGAAATTATAAAGGACTTGGGAGTGTATGGGGTGTTGAAGGAGGGGTAGCATCTCTGGTGGAGTGGTCTACCCTGCCCTTTTTAGAACTTGTTAATTTAGAACTTGTTTAGAGCTAAGTACCAAGGTACTTAGATCTTTTCGTAATGGTTGTCCATTCTGTTGAGTCAAGATTTTTTCTCTTGGGAGAGTAAGACTGGTCCAATGCAATGGAAGTTCCATCTTCATCTACAGCTCATCTGAAAATTCTTTCAGTTGAACTGAAGCCTAATTTGGTTGGAACGATAGAACAAAAGTCACTATTGATGACACCCAACTGACACATGTAAAGAGCTTCTAATACTTGAGGAGTATCATTTCAAGTGAAGGGTCTTTGGATTAAACAAAAATGACTCCTGAAATCAGCAAAGTCCTATCCCGTAAAACCTCCACTGGCTTTGAAGGCAGGCACCATCAAAACTGGTAGAAAAGCATGAGTGGCTACATCTTCTCTTGCCATAAATGAAAGCATTAAAATTAGAGATAGTAAATGTTAAGAGTGAACCAGATGATTGAGGGTGTGAAAGGGAATCAATTTTGGGGGAAAAATTGTTTTTATACTGACTAGGACCACATTACCTTTTTAACCAATGTAATTATTTACTTTGTTCCATTGGCATATTTCACAAGATCTACATTAGGTCTATGTGTCTATGGAGATTCTCAGTCATCCAAGTCATAGGTCTTCCAAATGTGCATTTTTAAAAAGACAGCTGGATTTTGTTTTTCCCCTACATTAAACCTTTGACACAAGATACACATTTGCATCCCTCTTTGATCACAGTACCAAAGAATATACAGGTACTGAAATAGTATTAAGACCAATGCATTGAACTAAATGACTGAATCATTCGGAAAGCAATACCTTAAGGATTGGTTCTAATCAGCTTGGTTCTGAGAAGCCCTGGTTGGAAATATTAGAATCTTTTGATAATCAGAGTTCTATCTAAATGGGTAGCATGTACTATATTCAAGATATGAGCAGTCACTTATGCACACATTTCAGCACAATGATAGACCATATATTAATGATTATGTTTTAATACATGATAAAATCTTCAAATCACAGTAGTTAAGTCAAAGAAATTGAAAGCAGTAGAAGCTTTGTGAAATACTATTTACATAATCACATTCACCAAATATGTATGTAGGTATGTATGTAAGTATGTACAGTAGGCAGGCAGGCAGGCAGGTATGTAGGTATATGTATCACATTAATTCTTGAATCAATTATTTTCATACAATCTCTTATTACATGAATCCTAGTTTGGCTTTCCAAACACATTGCATAATTTGAAATTTGTAAGTGAATATTGTTAGATTATTGTTAGACAACATCCCTACCTCTATCTATTTCAAACTACTATTCAACGATTTGCCATTTTTCTGTTATTTTTTTCAGCAACTTTGTATCAGTCTCTGTTATTATTGTTTCTTTAATATTGACCACCTACACATTCTTTACATTAACCAGGATGAAGTAAATCAACACTGAATTAAAAATATACATCTAGCACATGTAATGATCCACTAATTATGCTTATATATCTATATCTTTAAGTAATCAGGCTAATTCTCAGCAGTAAATATTGATTATAAAGAATCCAAAATATTGATAGTACAGAAAGCAATTCAGGCAATAAAAGGGAATCTCTTGTGAGAAAAATTATGGGTGATTTTCTTCCCTTTGCTTTTTTCCTTTTTTTTTTGAATTAATACAATCAGCCTAGTATTGAACCATCAGTCAATCCTACATTGTCTACATAGTTTTAACTGTCAGAGATTTGGCTCCCAGGATCAATAACTGGAAAATAAAGAATGTCATGTGAGGGTTTTCTTTTTCTTTCTTTCTTTCTTTCTTTCTTTCTTTCTTTCTTTCTTTCTTTCTTTCTTTCTTTCTTTTGGGGGGGGGGTTCTGTTCATTTAGACTGGATATCTTGAGGGTCCTTCCCAGTGGGAAAAATAATATAAAAACTTTTAATAGGGATCTCACATAAATGACCCCCCTCCCCCCTGGTATTGCATAAAAAAAATGTTCAAACATTAAAAAAAAACCCTCTCTTACTGAAAGCAAAAATATATAGAGGTTTAGAGCAGATTGGAATTGAGTATCTGAACGGTAGAATTAAACCTCTCCACATTGTCCTCAAAACCTTCCCTTATAGGAAAGTCAGGAACTTGCTTCCATGAAAATCATCATATGCACTTTTATTTTGATTCACTCTATTATGTTTGTGATGTTCCAAAACCAACAGTGCACATAATCTAACACTAATCTATGTCTTCAGGTTTATCTTCTGATATACAGTATCTGTTCAACACTATTTTGAATATGAACTGTGAACAGAAATAGTATTTAGTCCTCACCTACCCTATGAATCAAAGTTTTATAAAGTAAACTCAACATCTAATACTATATTGTCCATACATATATATTCTTAATGTTCTTACCCTTCTCTATGCTTAGCTAATTTCTTCTTCTTCTTCTTCTTCTTCTTCTTCTTCTTCTTCTCTTCTTCTTCTTCTTCTTCTTCTTCTCCTCCTCCTCCTCCTCCTCCTCCTCCTCCTCCTCCTCCTCCTCCTCCTCCTTCTTTTAAAAAAAGATGGAAAGGAAGGACTGTTCCCTATTTGTAATTCCTTTGTATGTTATAATAGCACAATTAAATATTTTGTACTGATACTAACTGAGTCTTTATTAACTTGGCATGCTCATGTTTAAGAGAGACATTTTAAGCCAAAATAGAAATGTATTGTAGCATATTTATTAACACCAAAATGCTAATTTGTCTAACTTTACAATTTTTAATGCATTGTTTTGAGCCTCTTTGATCAGATAAAAAAAATTGTAAGAGATATATTTGCATCGTATTTTTACATCATCTTCTTTAAATTTTCTTTGACCTTAATAAGTATTACTAAAATCCCTTATTTTGAACAAGATACTACTTAGCTGATTAAAAGTAAAAGAAGTTTTTTCAAGACTACAAAACTATTTCTATATAACATAATAATTATATTGAACAACTCAGATATGGAATTTATCAGACTATAAATAAAATATGCAATCTGTAGGAATGTATTAGGCAAAAATATTAATTATAGAGATGTTCTTCAGTACTTGTGGCAGATGACATTTAACAGATATTACAGTTAAAGAAATGTTAAGATTTAAGATTTTACAATAGTTTCAATATATTATGGGCCAATTAAAGTTTTCAAAATTGGGTACCCTGAAGTTGTACACTATCACCTTATTAACATATGAAGACTATGTCATGTGGAATGTTAGATTACTTGAAATGGAAATTGGCATTGCAACTGCTGAGAAAAATATTAGCCATTCAGATTTGTTACTGACATCATTTCCAAGACATGAAATACAGTGCATTCAGAAAGTATTCAGACTCCTTTCACTTTTGTCAATTTTGTTATGCTGCAGTCTGATTCTACTGTTTTTGAAATTCAATTTTTTCTCATTAATCTACATTCAGTATCCCATAATGACAAAGTAAAAACAGAATTTTAGAAATGTCTGTAAATTTACTAAAAATAATAAATAAAAAAAAAAACACTGAAATATCACATTGGCATAAGTATTCAGATCTTTTGGAACCACACTTGAAATTTAGCTCCAATTTCTCTTGATCATTGCTGACATGTTTTTACATCTTGATTGGAATCTACCTGTGGTAAATTAAATTGATTGGACATCATTTGGAAAGGCACACGCCTCTCTACAGAAGGCCTCACAGCTGACGAAGCATACTGTAGCAGAGCAAAAGCCATGAAGTCAAAGGAACTAAAGAAACTTAATTTGGGGGGAGGAGGTGGGGATCAAAAGCAATCCAAAAAGAGGACAATAGAAGATACGATGGTTGGATACTCTAGCTGATTATACAAGCATGGGGTTTTTGAAAACCCCAAATACATGTTACTGACAAATAACCCAAATGAGAAGAATCAAAAGCAATTGCATGATTGAATACCATATTTTTCAGAAATACTTTTTTCCCTCCTAAAAGAGGCTGAAAATGTGGGTGCGTCTTATACTCTGAATGTAGCTTATTCGAAGCTATTTTTCAGCTTCAGGAGCTAGCGATCTGCTCCCTCTGACTCTCAGCTGTTCTTTAGAAGCTTTTTTTTCAATGAAGCTTTTGCCTGGTCCCTCCGACTCTCAGCTGGAGCTTTTCAGCTGGATTCTGAAACTTTTTTTCAGCCCTAACTAGGTACTAGCAAGTGAAGTGCTTTGTCTGCTCCCTCCCACTCTCAGCTGTGAAGTTTTTTTCAGCCCTAATGAGGAACTAGCGAGTGAAGCGATCTCCATGGTTTGCCTATTTTTCTCATTGTTTTGCTCTCCAAAGATCACTTGTGCTTTAGAAGCTGTTTTTTATCCCCAAGCAGGGGATAAAATGTGCTGAAGCTGACCAGACTAAGCACACTAGCCAGATGAATACCTGGTAGGCAGATTTTTTCCCCTATTTTCCTCCCCAAAACCTAAGCTGCATCTTATACTCCGGTGCATCTTATATTCCAGAAAATATGGCATGTTAAAATATAGCCGATTGATTTTAATTTAAGATATATACGTACCACAAAGTGCTCAGTTACTACATTTTATTCAAAATAAATTTAAATTATGCCATGGAATTTACTCTGAGATATATTTTATAATTAGCTGTTATTAAGATAATTGAACCCTAAAACCTAAGGATCTGAGAGCAAATTACTGAGCATTTGACATATATAAGCAGCAGTTTGATCCTTTTTCATAATATGAGAATTTAGCTGCAAATATATGCTTAATATACAAATATATAAATGTATATTGGTATACAAATTTAATAAAACTAAACTAAACTAATATCTTAATATCTGATTAAAACATTTAATATTAATTCCAAACTATTTTTATTTATAAATATGAAAGTCATAGAGAAACAGTCTAGTATATATACAATATAATTATCTGCCTTTAAAGTCTTTACGTAAGAGGAAAAATGTGGTACAACTTTTCAACTGCTTAGAACAGGAATAACTCAGGGACAAGATATGCATGAAGACTTGAGTTTGGCTTTGTTGCATAACATACACATTCCTGACTTGACATAGTCAGTTTTATGTAAAATGTTCATGCAACAGACTTATTTATTCATTTAGTGTATGGCATACCATGTCAGGAAAATCTACACATGCTAGACACAATTGTTAGTTCATTCTGTTCGACACTTGCATGCCTGGTGCACTACAGGAGATGAACTAGCTTTACACTAATTAGCTAGTGGTGCTGAGGTTGCTGACTCTTTCCGGCTCCATCTCCAGTCTCAACTCATCTCACTTCATGTCTGGTCAGGTCCAGCACTAGCTTTCTGCTCTCCATACACACAAACACAGCTAGGTTTTTCTCACTAAGGTAGTATCCATTTATCTACTTGCAATATTGTATGCTGGGTGGGCAGGAGCTAGAGATTGAGTGAGGGGAGCTTGCTACATCTCACAGAGTTGGGTTCAAACTGTCAGAGTGCAGACCATTTCTGACCAGCAAGTCCAACATCATTAAGCCCCCCACATCGCATCCCCTCATGCAACCAAAATGATAAGGATTTCTTACACTAACATACTCACTCCTGGTTGAGCAAGGCCAGCATATATAATAGAAAGCATGACAAGTTTCTTTAAAAGTTCGTCTATGGAATATTATAAGACATGAATCTAAATGAACAAAACTGGTTATCAAAAATATAAAAAACAATTTCAAGTATTGCAGGCAATATCCTTGAAAAAATCATTCAAAATCTGACTGATAAAAAATAGAGAAATGTGCTCTGACATGTTTTATATAAATTTTAATGTAGGTTTTTGATTCATTATTTTAATGACTGATTTACCAATGCTTTCCATCACAAACTCATCCTAGAATCCTATACTCAATGTCAGTATCATATTTTGATGCTGTCATCTATAATCCCATCAGTTTCTTATGAATTATTTTTGATGTTCTTTTCAAAAACTAGCTCCATACAGTTGTGAGTTTTTTAAAGGACATCCCAGAAACTATATTTCCTCAGGGAAATGATGTGCGAGGCATTATATGTCTATCACAATGTGTATAATAAAGATGATGTAAAAAAAGATTTCATTCATGTTTGGAAAGCACTTTAAAATAATCCAGTAAAATGCCTTTGTTTATTTAAAGAAAAAAGAAATAAACAAAATTGTCATTTTTATTAAAGTTAAGGCTCTTGATCAAGATGTAGCTTATATTCCTCGGTTAGAATCCCTGATTCAGCTGAAATCTCCATTATTTGTTTGTTTTGCTCTCTTGGGAAGGCATTAAGCTGTGTGCAAGTTAATATGGCATTGTATAGAATTGGTATGGCATATCAATTCAGGACTGGATTTTTCAATTGTTAATGTTTGCAGCTTTCAAAGTGTAGGTCATTGATACTGTTTTTGCTTTGGTAAGCCTTGTAGCCAGTGGTGGGTTGCTCCCAGTTCAGTTCGGTTCTATAGAACCAGTAGTAAAATTGGTGGGAGGCTCCACCCACCACATGATCATCATAGGTGATCTGTGCATGCGCAGAAGTGCGCAGAAGCAAGCGAAGCATGCGTGCACGCTCCCACTGTGAACCAGTAGTAAAGGTAAGTGGAACCCATCCCTGTTTGTAGCCACCTTCTGATATCCCCAAATTTTGGCAATATTGCTATGATATTACTGTACGTTCCTGTATATGGTAACTCAGAGGATTCTGCTTTGTATTATGTTTGTAATAATGAAAGGCAAATAACTAGTTTTATAAACACAGAAGTATTTATATAATGCACACTGCAATTTGCTGGATGTCAATAGTGCATTGATATTGTCTTGGTTCCTTTGAAAAGAAGTCACTGAAAACTTTAAGGGGGGAGGGGGTTGAATATTGTATGTTGCTCTACAAATATGAGCAGTAAGTATCAACGGTGTCCTTAGTGACCAGGCATAAAAATGTCAAGATGGTAGCAATAACCACGCAACCAAACCCCGCTCAGATGTAACACATATATAAAAAGGGGTAAGATTTCAATATGCAATTGTAGTCATCATCCTGACTTTTTGGAGACTCCTCCACAGATATCCCTATGTAAAACTTCCATGAAAGTTTACATCTGATGTATATCGTAGCATTCACCAACCCATAGCATTCCTAGAGCCAACTCAGTTCCCTGCTTATTCTGTGCTTTCCTTTTATTTTTCCTTTTCATTCTGGGAATTTTTTTGGGGGGGAGGGGGGGCTACTTTCTTTACATAGCTTGTGATAAAGTTGAAGAAAGAGAAATGGGACATGATAGATAGATAGATAGATAGATAGATAGATAGATAGATAGATAGATAGATAGATAGATGACAGATAATGATAATGATAGATGATAGATAGATAGATAAATAGATAGATAGATAGATAGATAGATAGATAGATAGATAGATAGATAGATAGATAGACAGACAGATTATAGATTGTTAGATAGACAAATAGTTATGCAGACATTTCTTAAGGGTTTAGACTGAGAGCTTGCCTATTCAGGAAATAATTACACCTGGGAAATCAGATCTGCACGAGAAACCCTCTTATGGATCTTCACAAGTTCAAAGAATTGTTTCTCACTATTGAGAAGAGTGATTTCTCTTATGTCATCTTAAAGCTATCAAATATATTTGGTGTTCTTCTTAGCTTCCATGTTTTCTACCTTCAGAAAAGTGATCAGCATTTTCTTGTTCGATCCTTGCATTAGACCAAGAATGTAGGATTTTTTTTCATTTTATTAGACTTTGAATATGTTACTATTTCTTTATCATTTTTCTTAACTGCTTTTATCCTATTGGTTTAGCGTGAGGTGCTAAATCAATAAAAAGCATATAAAATGGTTCTTCCTTGTTTCTAACTGTCTTCTGAGCCATCAGCTAAGATAAATTATAACTTAAATTTTAACATAGAAAATGTACTAGGTAATTTTATTTTTCCTGAAATATAGAGATTTTACTAATTTGTTTTGTAGGAAGCCTGTAGCAATCGAAATCCCAGTAACAGGGATGTCAAACTGGTGGCCTACAGGCTGGATGCATCACATGCAGGCCACGCCCACCCCAGCTCCGTGAAGGGAAAAACTGTTGCAATACGTCATGTGATGGCAACATGACTGAGTGAGTTCGACACCTGTGCAGTAAGACATCTGGAACTTGCTTCCTGTTCTTCTACTTAAGGGTGGGAATTAAATAAAAACAACAAAGAATTGATTGTAGCTTACTATTTTGTTACATTAGCCTACTCAAACATGAAAAAAATAATATAGTGATGTCTAATTTATAAAAAATAGCCTGCTTATGATGTCACAAACTATGTGAAATATCTTTGCCTTTCCAATTGATTTCATTAGTCAATTGTGCCAGGTGCCAGGAACCAGAGCATCCATGACTTGATCAGAGTTGCTTCTTTATTATTGCCTGCCTATGTATAAGTCTCTCACCAGGCTGACTACATTCTCTAGAGAATAGCCAGATAAAGGCTTCAGAAATTCTAAGGGAGGTCTGGCCTCTGTTGTTTTCTTCCTCGCAAGGACTCCAAGTTGACCAACTACTTCATTTCTCCTCTCACTTTAGCTGGAGATTTCTCCACAATTAGGAGGTTTGGGTTGAGTCAATTGGCAGGATAGCACCAATTTTGTTCTTTGTGTGCAAATATTCATAAGCTGTTTCTTTTTTAAAAAATAGAGAGGTTTTACACTCAGGCAGAAGATATGTGTGTGTGAGAGAGAAGGAGGGAGGGAGAGAGGTTTGGTGGTCACCATTATAAAGAAAAAAGTAGAATAAAAGGAGGTGTATAAATATGGTATATTTAAACCGAATGAAATAAATGAGACACCATTAAAGCCATTTTAAAAACTTGGGCATTGTTATAAAATGGACACTGTAACAACACTTGAAGGATAGATCCAATTGAATTGTCACCATAAAGGCAGATTCATCTTGCTATAGAAACCTTATTGCATTTCCCATATGAAAGTATTGAGGGAAGCCTCAATCTGGCCTTAATTGAATCTGGCCTTAAAGTAAATCTTATTAATATAAAGTAAATCTTATTGTTATAATTAGTTTGAGTTTCATCTACGATATTTAAACTATGCTCATATAGGATTAAGACTTCTTCCATACTGAGAATGTTCAGGAACTGTTATCTAATGCAGTGGTGAAATGTAAAATTTGTGACTACCGGTTCACAAATGGGTGGGTGTGGCTTGGGGGGGAGGGGGGTAATAGGACTGAGTGGGTGTGGCTAACTTTTTTTTTTACTTTTAAAACCATTTTTTCTACAACCTCTTTGGCTGAAGAGGTTGTAAAAAAAATGCTTTTAAAGCCTCTGACGATCCCAGCTGACTTGCCTGATCGGCAGAGGCTTTTTTTCCTTTTAAAAACATTTTTTCCTTTAACCTCTTTGGCCGAAGAGGTTGTAGAAAAAATGCTTTTAAAAGCCCCTGATGATCCCAGCTGAGCTGTGCAATCATCAGAGGCTTTTTTTTTAACTTTTAAAAGCATTTTTTTGCCCAAAGAGGTGGTAAAAAATGCTTTTAAAAATAAAAAAAAAGCCTCTGATGATTGCATGGCTCAGCTGGGCAATGGGAGCGGGGGGGGGAGGGATTTTTGCTACCTGTTCTCCAAACTACCTGCCTCCATCACTACCAGATCGGGCAATCCGGTCCGAACCGGGAGCATTTGACCCCTGATCTAATGATTCACTTAGTGTACATGCTTTTAAGACACAATCTTGCAGCCACAAAAATTAAAATTTATCCAATAAGGTGTATGGAATCAATCCAGCTGGTCAAAAAATAGTATCTCTGTTTTATTAGGGCAGGAATTGTACATTGCAATAAACTGTGTGTAGCTTTTTTAAATTTCCACCATCATATGGAAAGCTGCCACGCCAACAGAAGGTTTTTCTGCTGTTCTCTAGCAGAAGCTATAGGAGGAACTCATCTCTTGGCAAGAGATCATGAACATATGCTCCAGAATACATTCTCTATTAACAGAACATAAAAATGTGTCATGTTTAGTCAGTCCCTGTCATATTTTTTGAATATATATGAGAATCTCAATTGACTTGAAATCCCATATGCATACTTGAGCATGAAACAGGCTAAGCAAGCACTGTTCAAAACCCATACATTAATAGGAAGTACCGACAGTTTCTTTAATTATTGAATGCATCCGTCAGCCTTTTTTCAAGGTTCTGATATTCCCAAGGCAGCTCACAATACTGACGGAGGAAGAAAAAAAAAGTCGGTATCAAATTATAAAAGCACTTTTAACCTGTTTCCTCAAATTGGTGCAACTGAAGCTGGAGAAGGATGGGAGTCAGCACGATCACATCGGCATAGTGGTAGTATTGTGAAAACATGAGTGGGAGGCATTTTACTCTATTTGTGTGTCTGCAGTTAATGAAGCAACTATTTAAAAATTTGCTTTACAATAATGCAAATCGAAGAGAGGCGTGCTGTGGGTCCCACAGCCTAAGTATTCCAGCTGCTGTTGCTCCTGCCCTCTGGAACATCTTGTCCCCTCAATGTGAGGTTGGCCCCAATCCTCCTATCTTTTCATAAGGGCTAAAGATGTGGTTGTGTCAGTTGGCTTGGGATCCAATTGGGGGAAACAGCACAATGGAGGTGATTGATTGGTTGATCAACTAATAACAAATGGAGGTGATTGATTGACTAATAACAGATCCCACCTTTTCCCCACCACTCCACCCCCACCCTCTCCATTTATCATTGGTTTTAAGGTTTGAGTTTAACATTTTTGTTTTAACTAAGATGTAACTTAATAAGCCGTTAAATTTTATGAAGAATAAATAAATAGATTATAAATCCATAGCAAATAATACAACTTTTTTTTGAAAGAAATAATACCAGAAAAAACAAATAAGTGTTTAAAGCTCTGTTTAAATCAGCCGCAAACATGAAGAACAACCAAGGCCTTGGAGAACAGCTAAATTTTTAGCGATTTCTTGAATGTAAAATGACATTGTTTAATAAATGGGATCTGGAGTACACTCATCCTACTGGATGATACTGGATGGGCAGAAACAGTTCGAGATAAAAAGTCATTCGGATTTGTCAGGCCATATTCAGTGAATTCCTTCCAAGGTAATAACTAACAGTTTGAATTGCACTTGGAAGCCAATAGGTAACTACTACAGTTCATGAAGCAGTTGGGTCACATGACCATAATCCAATACTCCCATTGCTGTCTGTGCCACTGCATTCTATAACTATCCCCAGAACTGTAGCCTCTGGATAGTTTATCAGAGCATTCCTGCTATATGAATAAGAGCTGAAAGTCTAGGAAGGGCACCAAATTGTACACAAGTTGAATGGGAAACTGTAACCCTATTAAAACTAGCAAGGGAATATCAAAAAAAAAAAAAAAAAAAAAGTCTTTTCAGTCTTTTTAGGATTGAGACCGAGTCTCTTCTTCCTCATCCAGACACATTTAGCCTCCATGCATTGGACCAGGATTTTGATAGCATTGCTTGGTCTGCCCAGACTCACCATGTATCATCAGCATATTGAAGATACCTGTTTCCAAACCATACCTGTTTCCCTCATCCAGCATTTTTATACAGATGGTAAAGGGAAAAGACTGTTGAATCCTATGGTTTACCACGAGAAAATGGTGGTGGGTGAATTCTTACCACCTATCAGCATCAACTAAATCTGGTCACCAAGAAAAAAAGAACTGTTGTAAACAATGCCACTAAACTCCAAAGTGAGTCTAAAGAATATTGTAGTTGACAGTATTGACAGTATTGAAAACTGCTAAAAGATCAAGGAACACCAGGATGGATGCTTTATCCCCAGTCTGGCTCCACTACATGATACAAATAGATTAGAAACACAAATAAATTAGAATGAAGGCTTAAACAGTCTGAGTGACTGCTCATACCACAGCAGGAATGTACAATTTTATATATCTATGCTTCAGGCTTTTAGCTCTTGCCTTTTGCCTCCTGCCTGTTAAAGACAATAGAAACTTGACTAGTATCATCATGATCCTGGAAAGATGTTGGGAATTGTTTTCAAAATGGTTTTCCTTAGCCTGGGAATTACTATATTATATCCAGCTTCAACAGTTTCAGGCCTTACAGTTGCTATCTTCAACTGTAAGGCCTGAAATTGTTCAATGTTCAAAACTGTTCCTAAGCAGGCTTCAATGTGTGTTATCAATTTAGCACAGGTTATTTACATTTATTCCTTCCTCCAATATTAAAAGCAAACTAAATGTTTTCCAATTCCACTTTCTTCAATATATATTCAGTATATAGGCTGAATAAATAAGGAGAAAATATTTAGTCTTGTCTGTCTTCTTTGCCAACCTGGAGTCAATTTGTTTCACCATGTTTTGTCCTGCGGTTTCCTGATTTGGGCACAGGTTTTGCATGGGGACAATGACAAGTTCTGGGATTCTCCTTTTCCAGTCATCAGACATAGTCATCAGACATTATAATCAGCAAAGCACACACTGACACCTTTTTGGCATTCTTTGGATGCTCCAGCATGCATTGGCAATGATGTCTTATGGTCCCTGGCTTTTCTAAAGCTAGAGTGATCAGCTGGCAATCTGGTACTGAATGACCCTAAGAATTATATACAATAAAGGATAATGTACAGTAGTCTGCCCTCTTTGTTAAATCTCCTTTTTTTGGTATTAATATGTAGTTTGATATCTTTCAATCTGTGGGCCTTTGTGTCATTCAGATTTATCTAGATTTCCTGGCATAGTTTGGTTAGAACTGATACTGATTCTTCTTATGTTGACTGACATATTTCTGTAGACATTCCAACAATTCCCCTAGACTTCCAACTGAGTAATCACCACAATTGAAATCTAACTTCATCTTCTACTACTTTTGTAAGCATGGAGTATCCTAGATGTTGACAACATTACTGTACAGAAACTTAGCATATTCCTCCTATCTTTGATTTTCTTGGAATAAATTACTATCTCTCCATTGGCATTCTTTACCATATCAATTTGAGTTGGCAAGCTCCTCTGAGTTCAGAAATTTTTTGGAAGACTTTCCTTGTTTCTTTGTGTGTTTTTGATTTAAATTCTTTACAGATGTTTTCATACTTCTTCTTGTCTTCATAACAGCTTTCTGAAACACTTTGTTAAGTTCTTTTCTTTGTCATTCATATTTTTGGCTTCTCTATTCTTGACAATTTCCATCATTTGTTCTGACATAAGTTTGCCTTCTGTTTCTTGGTCTTTGGCAGGGTCTTTTCACAGTTACCCGTAACAATTTCTTTAAGTTCATTCCACAATTCCTCTGCCTCCATATCATGATGCTCCAGAATTTGAATTGATTCCTGATGTTCTTCAAAAATGATAAATATACATTGAGAATCATATTGTGAAAACAGGTTGGCTTTCTTCTTCCATTTTACCTTATATTGCAAATGAGCAGTTTGTAATCTGTTCCACATGCAGGCTTCAGCCCTGTCTTTGCTATTATAACTGAACTCTTCCATCTCCTCTTACCAATAATATAGTCAATTTGATTTTTATCTGATGATGTCCATATATAAAGACATCATTTGCATTTTGAAATAGGATTAGCAGAAATGGATAAACCATCATTTGGCTTTGTTTCAGTTTCAGCCAAAGTATATATTTTTCTCTTTAATATTTCCAATTTGGGTATTCCAGTTCCCAATCATAAGCTGTAGATCATGCTTTCATATTTTGCTAACCTCAAATTGAACTTGACCATAAAACTCATACATACACGCCCATGGACCTTTTGTTCTACCTCAGTGGTTGGAACATAAACTTTGATAATTGCCATATTAAAGGGTTGCAGACAAAGTAATTGATGTGATTCGGTCATTAATTGCATTGTACCTAAGTACTATTCTTGATATATGCTCCTTAACAATGCAAGCAACCAGCATTCATTCTTTGTTTATTATGTCCTGACTGGAAATGTCCAATTGCAGTCCATTTCAATTCATTGATATATTATTTATTTATTTATTTATTTAGGGGATGGCAAATGCATGGACTTAAAGTGGTTCAAATGTTAATGTCCAGTCCAACCAGCCATTCAAGGACAGGGTGATCTATGTTGAAAAAAATCAGACATGGCATCTCACCATTCCTCTACTCTGATACTAAGCACAGGAGTCAGCCAGGGTTGTGTGCTAAGCCCTTTTCTTTATTCTTTCTACACACATGACTGCACCCCATTGTATAACACCAACACAATTATTAAATTTGCAGATGACACAACAGTGGTGGGGCTCAATAATAAGAACAATGAGTCTGCTTACAGGAAGGAAGTACAAGGGCTGACATGGTATAATGAAAATAATCTCACACTTAACACCACAAAAACTAAAGAATTTATAATAGACTTCAAGAGGAAGAGAGATGTACATTTACCATTGTACATAAATGGTGAAGAGGTGGAGCAAGTGGGTAATTTTAAATTTCTGGACATTTATATCTAGGAGGACCTCTCGTGGACTATGAATGCTAACATGCTTGTGAAGAAGGCACAGAAGAGGCTGTACTTCCTGAGAATGCTCAGGAAGATAAATCCATCTCAGCATCTACTTCTGTCCTACTATTGCAGCACCATTGAGAGTATCCTGACATATGGCATTCTTGCATGGTATGGGAGCAGCTCTGTAGCAGACAAAAAAGCTCTACAGAGAATCATTAAAACTGCCCAGAATATCACTGGATTCCAGCTACCAACCCTGGACGACATCTTCGAATCTCGCTGTTTGAGAAAGTTGCATAACATTCTCAGAGACTCTTCCCATCCTGCTTACAATCTTTTTGGACTGTTGCCTTCTGGCAGAAGATACAGAATGATTAAAACTCAGACCACACATTTTCTGAATAGTTTTTATCCCAGAGCTATAATTGCACTCAACAATGAACTAAAGGGCCACCATCAGTGAGCTGTTGGACAGTATTACTTGGTCTGTTGTGTGGATGTTTGGATGGTTTAGGGATGGAGAATTAAGGTGGGTGGGAGTGTATTTGGGGATTGTTATGTGTGTTGAACCTGGTCTTTGGGTGTTAAGTGAATTTTGTTGTATGGGTATATTGTGTATACAAATACAATGACAATAAAGTTATTTATTTATTTATTATATATTCCTGTTTGTTTTAGCTGAATAGCTGGGATGAATTTCAAATCTTGTGTGAAACTACTAATATATATTTTTGGCATGCACTCCCAATATTCTTTACTCATCTCTCTGAGGAATGCTGCTTCTATCACCATCATAACAATGAAGCAACATATTAGGACTTTTATGGGGGAAATGAAATTTAGAGGCAGGGTAGCTATTATTACTGTGTAATTTCATTTGAATATTGGACCCAAATTGCCACCTCCTTTCTTTCAAGACTAGGAAATAGCATTGAGGTCCTTATAGAAGTGAAAGACCAGAATCTTGAAGAACAGAGATTATGGAATTATTCTCTCAAAAAGGACAAAAAGGACATTTATCTTAGTTGGTCGATATTTACTATAACAACAAAATGAATATGAACCTGCTGAAGCTGCTGTTACATGAAATTTGTTTTCTCCAAGGAATGCAGATCAGAGAAGTAATAGGAAAACGCAAGATTTAGAAGCCCACTAAGAGGAACTATCATATGTATGTAATGATTGCATTATCTTATTTAACTTATATTTTCTTTCTCTCAATACCTTTTCATATTTAGTATGTTTTTATAAAGATTTTTTTCTTTGAATTCTACTTGGTATGTATGTTTGTATACATAGCCACCTATCCCTTATGTTTCTGAACTTTGGCCACAATAAGCATTTTACTTTCCATTTTCCTAGAACTGGCCTGTAATGGAAGATAAGAACAGTGTAGGACATGTTAAGAGGTCCAGAGTGATTACTAGAAGCATATTGTAATTACCATATTTTTTGGAGTATAAGATCTCCAGACTATAAGATGCACCTACCTTTTTTGGGGAGGAAAACAAGAAAAAAATCTGCCTCTGCCTCCCAGCAATTTGCCACCTTGCAGCAAACAGCAAACAGCCTGTTTTAGTTTCATTTTCAGCACAGCCTGATTAGCACAAGAAAAAACAATTGCCTCTGCCTCCCAACAATTTACCTCCTTGCAGCAAATAGCAGAGGAGGCCGAAAATGGGGCGCACGGAGGCAGCAATAGGCAATGGCAATCACTGCAGCCTGAAACAGTTGATGGTCAGGAGGCCGATCCAACCAACAACCAGCTGTTTGTGCTAATCAGGCTGTGCTGAAACTGAAATGGGCTGTTTGCTGTTTGCTGCAAGGAGCCAAATTGCTGGCAGGCAGAGACCAAAGGGTGGAGGACAGCAGATTGGCAGGGTTACAATCATTGTATAAGACACACCCAAATTTTCATCCTCTTTTAGGGGGGGGGAGTGTGTTTTATACTCTGAAAAATATGGTAATTCTTACTAGGGAATTCTTGAAAAAAGGAGTCTGCCCATACAGTTTATAACACCAGAAAACACAGACTAATCTGTATGATATTAATAAATGGGAATCAAATAAACTAGATAACAAAATATCTAGTTGAATTGACCTTGCAAACAATGTAGTTATTACTAAAATGTATTTGTTTAAAACAAGTTTCATCAGACTAATTTTATTACATTGTTGATTTAATAGCTTCCTCAATAGACTGGGGAATATTGTAGGTGTAGATGTAGTATACTTTGATTTCAACAAACTACTTGACAAAATACCCCCATGACATTTTAATGGCCAAGCTAAATAAATATAGACTCAACTTTATGTCTCTTAGGTGGAGCAACAGCCAGTTTGACAACCGTAGTTAAACAGTTCTCTTCTATTGTTCTTCATCAAACTGGAGGATGGTTCACATGGGATGGAATTAAATTTAGAGGTCACCTTGGAGAATGTATCAGCAAGCTGTTAAGAGAAACTGAGACAAGGGATTATACAGTCCAAAGATATAAGGAAGCATGCATGACAAAGAAACTTAAAATAAACCCACCTTGATTTTGTTTAATGCAAGAGGGGAAAGACAGAAACCTGGGACAGAGTAAAGGAACATTTCAGAAATCCTCAGTGTCTGCTTTTTTAACTGAGCTAACTCAAATGTCTGACATGAAAATCTTCCACGTTTGGTCCTGGAATCTAGAACATTTCATTAATTATTGGGATTAATAGATAAGGGAAATATTTTCAAAATTCGTAACAATGCAAAACTGTGTGGTATAACCAATATTCCACTTTTTAAACCAAAAATAAAAGTCAAAATGATTTTGATAAATTGGAGAAATGGTCTAGACTTAATGGGAAAAGAGAAAATAGCAACAGCACTTCAATTAGAAAAGGTTTACAATTGCTAAAATATAAAATGTTATGGTAATAGCAACCTTGAACAGATCTGCAATTAACAGATACTAGATGTGAATTAACAAGGGAATAAAGCTGCTAAAACATGCAGTTTTAGGCTTCTTCAGTAAAAGTATAATTTCCAAATCTCAGGGAAAACATTCTGAATTTATTATACCTCTCCTCAGACACTCTAAACATTTCTGGACAATACTTTAATGGCTGAAGTAGACACAGATAACAATTAGTATTATCAAGGAACTGGTGTGCTAATCTGAGAACAGATTAGTGGAGCTAATTATATTTACTTTTAAGAAAAAGTCAAGTTTTGTAAAAAATACTTGAAGGATGTCACCCCAAAAGTCAAGACTTGTTTTCTATTCTTTCATTAAACAAAACACAAAATTGTAATTGTAATTTATAGAGTGTTGAGTTCTGGTTGAATGTAAGGAAAAGATTTATAGCATTATGAGTAATTTGAACTGATTAAAAAAGAAATGGTGGGTGTATTTTACTAGCAAATACATAAGGCAGTCTTAAAAACCATACCCATCGGCTCCAAATCCACTGGCAATGTCCATTTTCCTCTCCAAATTCATAGAGACCTAACCCTAACCCTAAGTTTATTTTCCACAAATAGGATTTTTCCATGTAGGAAATATAGATAACACAAAAGGTTTCATGATGATCTGATTATGGTCTTCAACCACATTTTCTTCAAGGTTATCTACTTCTTGATGCTTATTTATTTACCCAATCTTTTCTTAGCCTCCAATTTCTCCAAATATTCAACAGCTGACCCAACAAGATAATTTGATAATTTGATCAGGATTTTTATGAAAGAAAGTCGTTATTAGTGAAAATTAAGCCCTTTCACTATTCCTTCCTTTAAAAGCAGGGGTTAATTAATTGGGGTTTTTTTTTTACCAAAATAAGCAATGTTTGCATTTGGTGCAAAACTCAGATAATCATACATTTATGTTGCTCTACTTGTTTTATTTGAACATTTTTCTGTTTCAGTGAAAAATTATTGTTTTAAACATAATGAAAAAGAGTCCCAAACCTAAAAATTGTGACAGGTATATTTAACAAGCTGTTGTGTTGCATAGTAGGTATAAGAATATTCACATCCCTACAGTGTGTATGTGGATCATGAGACTTTACGTTCTTTAGAAGATCCCTCGACCAGTTCAAAAACCCCACAGAGGTTAAGTTTGTTCAGGAAACTCTTCAACTTTTCTGAGGCAACAAATTAAGCAAAATGGGACACATGTGATACCTTACGTCTGTATAACCATAGGGCAGCTATTACAACTTTAAGTCAAGCTGTGATCAAATAGTAGATCCAACCTTCAGTTGAAGACCAAGAGCTAAGTATAGCAGAACAATATACTGCTCAGTGGTTACATTACATATCTTTTTTTAGGTCATCCAATCCCACTGAGAGCAATGCAATAGTGCTGAATGATGTTTATCCGATGGAGTAAAGCACACTGTTAAATCTGATCTATGCCGAAAAGAAATCCATCTGCACATGAATATGAGTGCCCAAATACAGTATTAAGATGCAAGGGTTGGGTTTATATTGCATATATATAAGTTACAAATAAAAATGTAGTGACAACCGTTTGACATACCATTGTTCCATGTTTATATTTTGGCTGACAAGATCCTTTAATATATTTTAAACATTGTGCATGTGTGCATGTGTCTGTGTTGGATTTAATAGCAGTGACCCACAGTTATCTAATGAAAACAACAGAACTTGAAACGATCACCAACTATTTTTTTTTTTTATCAAAAGCAAGATCCTTATTCACGTCTTCCCCAAATGTACGTATATGTCTTACATTTTCTCTTAAAATTCCTCAAAAGAATTAAGGAATCCTCTTCCTGCTTTTCTTTTCTTTTCTTTTCTTTTCTTTTCTTTTCTTTTCTTTTCTTTTCTTTTCTTTTCTTTTCTTTTTCTTTTCCAAACCAATTTAGGGTAAATTGGGATACATCTTCCTGGAGTGTATTATTCTGATTGTTTATGGTGTATGTCTCTTCCGCTCAGTACATTTGTCTTTTAATTCACTTGGTTTAATGCATTGTGGTAGTGTTTTTAATTTGTACATTGTCCAGCATCACCACTGAGTTATTAGAAATCCAATAAACAAGCAACCAAATAAATCTCAGGCCAAAGATAAAACCAGATTAAAAGCAACAGAATCCTGCATTTATATACTTGTCAGCTTCATCGTCTCTAATGTGACCTACCTTCATATTAATATGTTTAAATCTGCATTCTCTATCAGTTTATCAGCAAGAGATCCATTTTTACCTCAAAACAGAATTGTTCCGTCTGAGACTTTCCTGCTACTAAATAGTTGGTAATCACCCCAACTATTTAAACGTATTATACTTTTAAGCTAGTTTTAATTTTGGCTTGAGATTTATTTGTTTGCTTGTTTATTGGATTTCTAATCCAATAGAAAAGACCCCTGCCATTTTGTTTAGGCCAAGAACATGCCAGCTATTGTGGGAGTGCTGAGGCCACGCTGCAAAAAGCGGCAATGAATTAATAATATTTCTATTACTGCTTTGCATTTTGTAACAAGATCTGAAGGCAGTCCAAAATAGAAAATAGCAATCAAAAGTCTATCTTGAAGAACCTTATCCTATTCATTCATTTTGTTTATAAATTTTGAATTTGTATACTATATTTTGAATTTGAATTTGTATACTATATTTTTTTCTCTGTTCACTTGGCTTATGTATTTCAGAAACATTTCAGTTCTCTAAAAAAAACAAAACAAAATGGCACTGCCCAACATATGATTCGATATGGAAGCAGATACCTTTTAAATCTATGGTTTAGATCAGTCTTTCTTAAACTTGGCAACTTTAAGATGTGTTAGCACCAGTGGTGGGTTACACTTATTTTTGCTACCGGTTCGTTCACGCATGCACAGAGCATATTTGATGACGTCCGGGCTGGTGGGTGGAGCCTCCCACCATCGCTGCTACCGTGTTGCCTGAACCAGGGCAAACCAGTAGCAACCCACCACTGGTTAGCACTGTTAGCACTAGCTGGGATGTTCTGGGAGCTGAAGTCATACATTTTAAAGTTGCCAAGTTTGAGAGACATTGGTTTAGATGATTAAGGGCTACCTAGCCTAGAGTACAATTTTTAAAACTCTGTGCTCAATTTGCTGCCTTGTATGAGATTTAGACAGTAAATTCTGACCTATGATCTGCATTAGGATTTGGAAACTTGTAGAAATTTCTGAAATTTTATTAACCTGTGATAAATTTCATTTGGATATTTTATTTTTTTTAAATTGCATTCTTTTCTAAGACTAATTACAGATTTAATGAGGGCATCCGTCAGAGCCCTGACACTAGCAATATGGTTATACTTGTTCCAGATTTGTTTATTCTGGTTTTTTTTGTGTGTGTGTCTATTATTCAAATCTGCCAGGGGTACTTTATATTAATTGCTGGTTTTTTTGTTTTGTTTTGTTTTGTTTTGTTTTGTTTTTTGAAGTGAAAGCCATGTGTCGGGGAAGTAATAATTTAACTGTTCCCTGCATTATATCACTATTTTATATGAAAGAAGAATCTGGGTTGAAAGAGAACAATTCAGTAATGCAGCAAGTGGGAAAGTGCAAGAAAATGACTTTTTTGGCCAGTACAAGACTATTCAGGCCTGCTGCTGATTTGAATTGGGAGAACAAATTAACTCCTAAAGAAATCAATAGAGAAAGCTTGCAATCTGAAATGGATCTCCTGGGAATTAGATTTTGGTAAACTTTTTCATGGTCTCTCCTGGTGGATGCTTATTTTTGCTAAGTGGGAATACAAAAATAATAAGAAGTCAAGTAGCAAGTAGATTTTTTTTTTCTATATTTTGCAGGGTGCCTCAGGCAACACAACCATTTTTGAGCTGCTTATTAAACTGGAAGCCATTAACCATAATGTATATTTGGATGCAGATCATATCAGCCAATTATTTCAGAATTCAGTACTTACATGCAATCGAGTGTAATATGATCAAAAGTAGGAAAAATAACGCTTTGCCTGTTGTCATTGAACTTGCTAACTTTCATCTTTCAATAGGCCAAGTCAGCCTGCATTGCCATTATGCTTATGATATGATCCCTGACTTGAATCTCATAATCAAAGAAAAATAAGTTTAAAACAGATGCTGAAGCAGAGGCAACTTAAAACAACGATTGGTGATTCTTCTATCTTAGAAAGAAAATATTTTGCCCTCTAAAGTGTCCATTGACAGTTTATCAGATTTGGCAACCCTGAATTTATTTTCTGGATTCAAAGGAATCTAAACATTAAATGCCATAAAGAACAGAACCTTCCAAAATTAATTTTAAAAAGGAATGGGGGAAAACATCTCAATATTACAAATGTTAAGGAATCCAAATTTGAATTGCAGTCTCATCCTACAACTAGTTTTGAATCACCTAGTCCTGGAGCCATGAATAATTATTGAAATATATCACTCCTGCAAAAATACTTTCAATAATAACAACAACAATAATAATAAGTGTGCAGTAAGTTTTTCTAAAGGTAGTCTATTTATTCCTAGCAGTCAATGTAGCTGATACACTGGAGTCAGTATGGATAAATGACTGCACGTATCAAAGTAAATAGATCTCATTTTAGAGATTCAAACTTCAACCATTTGTAAATTGTTTTTGTTCTGCTTGACTACAGGTGAACTTTAAAATGTGAAATCAATCTGAGAATAAGAATACTCAGTGAATTGAAAATGTAATATTATTTCCCTAGCCCTCTTAACCCCCCAAAGATAGTTTGGGAAAAGAGGTTGATAACAGGCAAATTGAATACCCAGAAAGAATTAAATTATAATGGGAAAGAGACTTTGTCCTTGATGCTTCGGTCGCTAGGGTTTTAATTTAACACAGGGTTGTTATTTTTTTTTTTTCAGTATAACATTGGTATCATCTTTAAATCACTATATGGAGAGCTGACTTCTTTGCTACCTACCATATGATTATGAACATATTATTTCTCAGGTGGTATCAGTCAAAGAAAGCTACCTTTGCTTCAGAAGAATTAACCTGCTTTTACCAGTTAATAATCTTGGGCAATAACAGAGAATCTACAATCCCCAAGATACACAGTCCCAGTTTTTTTATTCTGTGTCAGCCTTTTCCAAGTAGATTTCTAGTTCTCTTAATTTCTGAATGTGAGATATAAGCAGTCCTCAAAACCAGATGTAAATCAAAATAATGAAAACAATCACAGTAATATGCAAGAGCCTTTAGGAATATCCCTACACTGCATCTGTCATTGAGTCATCCCATTTATTGTTCAACAGTTTTGGTACTTTGGTACTTTTAGAGGAGAAAAATAGATACTGGCTAATTTTAATTTAATTTAATTTAATTTAATTTAATTTAATTTAATTTAATTTAATTTAATTTAATTTAATTTAATTTAATTTAATTTAATTTAATTTAATTTAATTTAATTTAATTTAATTTAATTTAATTTAATTTAATTAATTTATCATATTTCTATGCTGCCCAACTCCCAAGGGACTCTGGGTGGCTTACAACAGAAATAATACAAACAGTGAACATAAAAAATCCCTAAAAAAACATTATAAAAGCATTTTAAAAACATTAAAAATATATTCACACCATCCATAGCCAGATCTCACAAGATTGAACAACAAGATCAACGGCCCCAGGCCTGCTGAAAGAACCAGGTCTTCACTACTTTCTGAAAGGCCAATAGGGTGGGGTTAGTCTGGACCTCAGGAGGTAACTGGTTCCAGAGAGCTGGAGCAGCCACAGAGAAGGCCCTCCCCTTCAAAGATAGCCTGGCCCTGAGCCATGTAGGACTTTAAAGGTAATAACCAACACCTTGAATTGTGCCTGGAGACCAATAGGGAGCCAGTGCAACTCGTGGAGAATTGGTGTAATTATTTTCATTATTGAAAATAAGTGTGATGGTTCAGTGATGCAGTGTAGGAGATACAGTTCATTATATGTCAGACCTAGTCAAAGTCCTGGCCCACCCATGCCCAGTTTAGCAAAGGGGAAAAAGTCCCAATACGTCACGTGACACCGCTGTGACAACATGAATTTAACACCCCTGTTCTAGGTAGTCCTCAACTTACAATCACAATGAAGCCCCAAATTTCTGGTACGAAGCAATACAATCGTTAAGTGAATACTGTCCCTCTTTATGACCTTTTTCCCCAGTTGCTAAGTGAATCACTGCAATTGTTAAGTGCCCTATACAGTTGTTAAGTGAATCTGGCTTTCCCCCACTGACTTAAAGGGTGATAAATATTTCTTCTGTTTCTATTTTCATATACCCTATTTCCCCGAAATATCCTCCCCAGATAATAAGCCCTTTTGAGCACATGCACTAAAATAAGCCCCCCCCCTCAAAAAAAGCCCTCCCCAAAAATATTTAAACACATGCACAGCCAGTCTCCACCATTTCCTCTGGTTAGGATTAGGGAGACAGAGCTGGAAATCAGAAAAGATGCAAGAGGAGCCCTGTCTTGATCCACGCACCCCAAATTAATATGACCTTCCTGAAAATAAAGCCAAGCGCTTATTTCGGGGTTCTAAAAAATATGAGACAGAGGAAATATAAGACTTATTTTCGGGAAAACATGGTAGATATTTATACACATATTTATCTGGTTCTTCTTATCAAATGTTAGTTGAATGTGATGAATTGTTCTGAAATAGTTTAACAGGAAAACACATAAATGGTCTATATATGTATTAGAGAAAATTGATACACAATGCATTCATGGAAACATGTACTAATGACTATTACATGTGTATATTAGCAAAGATCATAAAATATGCAAAATATTTTTTTTCACTACCTGTCATTAGTATACAATATCTGGAAATTATGACTTAGTTTCCTACTTAGGAATGAAGCATCATAAGCAATGCTAAGCTTGTCACAATTAAGAACATGTTACCACAATAGGCAGGAGGTAATATGCTGCCATTGTTGTTGGTGTTTGTATTAATAGTTGCAGCAGTAGTAACAGAAGCAGTAATATTTACTCTTGCTGCTGTTGTTATATCACTATCCCAGTAGTAATTCCTTGAAAAGCTCCATATGGATTTTAAGTCCTCCAACCTCCTTTTGAAATATATTCTGGATTTCAGTTCTGATCTCCAGAAATGAAAACCTCTTTCAAAACCTCTGTTATCTTCAATAAATCAGTAGCATAAGATCTTCCAAGAATCCTGATTTATTTGGTTTATGGGTTAGAGAAAGAGCTGTTGCGACATTCATGGAAAAGCAAGAACAACTCACAGCTCTATGCAAGGGAAACAAGAAGAATAGGAGGTAAAATTGCATCTATGGCCTCCTTATTTACCAGTTTAAAGCTTTATGTGTATTTAGCTGAATGGTCAAAGAGGTCTGTGGTATAGTTAGATTCCAGGTTTGGTTTCTATAGTTGGTTTCTTAATTGTTCATCAAATCAACATACACCTTATAATACATATTACTAAGATCAAGCCCAATAAACAGTGAGTCTGAAATGATAATTTAACTCTTCCAGATTAAATATTTATGCTTCTTAGAGTAGAGAATTTACCAAATATAGCTCATCTTTCTGAAAGACAGAGCATCTATTTAATGCTGCTGAGTTCAGCATCTACACGATCCATCAGTCACATAAGTGCTGGCTGAGTAAGTGCCTAAGGATAACATTAAAAAAGAAACAAAGGTACATGAGTTAATGGCCCACTTTTTCATTCCTAGCTTGGTATTTTTTGCTCAGTCAGGTTTGTGTGAGTTTTTTTCTCCATAATCGTGAGCCATTTCAGACAGTGCCCATTCATGCATTGCAGTGATCTGGCATTACATTAAATGTATGGGTGGAAGTCAATATTTGCTTGCTTCACACAGAAATAGTTTACTTTGTCCAGATAAATAAACAAATAAACTTTGACCTAAATTCAGCCTGCAGCTGAAATTGATACATAATTGCTATTATTCAGTCATTCTTAGTCTCTCCTTACCTTTGAACCCTGTTCAAATTTAGCAAATATTGTACATTTCAAAAAATGGGAAAAGTTAGAATATGCTACCTATTTTTGCAAATCATTTTAATTTCAAAACATTTACAGTTCTCTCTCTCTCTCTCTCTCTCTCTCTCTCTCTCTCTCTCTCTCTCTCTCTCTCACACACACACACACACACACACACACACACACACACACAGTCACAAGCTCATGATCGTCAGAATATTATCTGTTACAATTATCATATTTTTTTTAAAAATTATATATTCAATGTGATGGAATGATTAGACACTGAAATGTTGTTAAATAGGATAGTAGAACAGGTGGTTAATAGGTTTTTATTGATGACAACTGTGCTGGAACCATACTTCAATTTTTAAAGACATTGTTAAGTGCATTTACACTCATTCATTAATTATAATTTTAATATAATTGCATGAGCGTGTGCATAATACTCTTGTAGGAATGATAAATTATCATGCTTTCTACATAGATTCTCATTTATTCTAGCTCAATGCCATCTCTCCCACTAGAAATAAGATGGGCTGAACCGAGTAAAAGTAAAGACAAAATAAAACTGAGAAATGCAGAATAAATTGGATAAAATAAAATAAAAGAGAATAAACTGGACAAGACTACTACAAATTGAATCCATATTTTACATCAAGCTTCCTTTGCAGACTACTGTGGTGAATTAGAGATGAAGACTGGATTGGAGATAACTCAGTGTGGTTGAGCCATCATGCAAGGAAACCAGAGATTAATTAGATAGAATTTAATGGATTGCAGACATGAATTAGCAGAAGTGGTCTAGAGCAGGGAATGAGACATTTGAGGGTAAAAGTAGCAAAGAAATAAGCATTTGAATAAAGAGGACATAGAGGGAATCTCTAGGAAAGTTTATATACAAATGGGATGAAGGAAAAAGTGGATTTCTGTGTACTTTGGCTGCAGTTCGTGTTTGGCTCATGTAGATGTGGGTGCAAATGTATGGACAGAAGGATTATATAGATTGGAAGTGATCTTGAGAAAAAAATGACAAAATTCTGATCCTTCAGTGAAAGAATGTTGAGCAATCTGGAAGTTAAGACATGGCAACTGGATTTCTTGTTGATTTGAAACGTTTCGCATCTTATCCAAGTTGCTGCTTCAATCTGAAGAAACTACTTGGAGAAAGCAGCAAAACGTTTCAAACAAACAAGAAAAGAAGTCTAGTTGTCATGATTCAACTTCCAGACAACTCTACCTGGACGACTGAGAATCTTCATTGACAAATGTTGAGGGATATTGCTAAATAAGAAAGAACTATGCTTTTCTCTGAAAATGGCTTTTTAACACAGATGTGTTCCAGTGCTTTTCTCTTTGGCACTGAGAAGCTGAGAGGGAGCCACTGAGTGGGAGCCACTCAGAAGCAGTCATTACTGAAGCAACATAGGAACAAGCTAGGAAAACTAACTTATAAACTAGGAAAGTATATAAGCTTGGAGACGAAGAAACAAGCAAACATATCCAATATAAACTAGAAGATGAACAAAAAAACAAACATATCCAACTGTCCTAGACACTTCCATGCCCGCAACCTATTCAGAAACTTGACAAGTGACTAAACCCCTCTGTTTAAAGCCTCCTACTCTTGCCAATCCCCACAGCATTACATATTACGAAGAACAACTGGCACTTGTTTTTCCTATGAGCAGGTGGCACTTTGTCACAGGAGAAACAATGACAGGGGAACACATCAATTATTCTCCTTAATTTATCTCTAATTAAAACAGTTAAGAACAGTACCACTCACTGGTCTGATTACTAAGGCAGAACAGGGATCTACAAGGCCCCTTGTAGAAGGGCAATTTATTTTGGTATAGCTCTCTGCTTCATAGACTTTAACAGAGTTGTCTGGTTGTGCCCACAGTAGTGGTGAAAATGCTACTTCCTTCTTTTACTTTAAGCAATTCAATGAATATATATCTTCCTCTTCCCCAAACATTCACATTAAATTTGTGAATATGTAACATTTAATCCAAAAAGGGACACGGTGGCTCAGTAGCTAAGATGCTGAGCTTGTTGATCGAAAGGTCGGCAGTTCAGCAGTTTGAATCCCTAGTGCTGCATAACAGGGTGAGCTCCCATTGCTTGTCCCAGCTTCTGTGAATTTAGCAGTTTGAAAGTACATTAAAAATGCAAGTAGAAAAATAGGGACCATCTTTGGTGGGAAGGTAACAGAGTTCCGTGCGCCTTCGAGGTTTAGTCATGCCAGCCACATGACCACGGAGACGTCTTTGGACAGTGCTGGCTCTTTGGCTTTGAAATAGATATGAGCACCGCCCCCTAGACTCAGGAATGATTTCACATATGTGCGAGGGGAACCTTTACCTTTATCTTAACATTTAATCCTGTTTAAATGTACCAATGGTCTAAAAGAAATCCTGTAAAAAAAAAAAATGACTGTTAATTATCCCAGATGCCTTTTCAGCTACATGATTCTGGGGTTTTGTTTTGTTTTTGTTTTTTTTAACTTCTTCTATTGGCTTATATTCACTTTAAATGCAGTCTTCTATTTTTGAAGGTCTTCATCAGTGTGAAGAATTTCTTAAGCAATCCTTGAAAAAGTTTCTTGAACAATAGCTTTTTTTTCTCTCTCTGTGACATTTTTAGACATGTCACATACAAACAAGGGTAAATTGGATAGTTCGGATTTACTGAATCACACAAAACACTTTGTACATGAATCATTAGTTTAAAAATAGCAAAAGTGAAAAAAATGAAAACAAGTCACCACTACCAACAAAAGATTTTCAGATTTTCAGGTACAAAGAAAAAAGACTGATTTATTTTTTAGTACAGCACAGAATTCTAAAAATATGCAAGATTCTTTTTTAAACCATTTTTATTTAAAGTTTTAATTACAATAATAAAAGATAATGCAAAAGAAAAAAAGAAAAATAGAAAGCGAGAATAAAAAGAGGTGCAAGAAAACAAAAGGAAGAGATAGAGAAGAAAATCCTTAATTAGCAGATATAAAACTCTTCATCCCATAACAAAACTCTTAATTTTAGGAAAAACCAAGAAATAACATTTCTCTAATCCAGGTGTCAGCAAAAAATTTGAGCAAAGCCCTAAAATAGTAATAGTAGTTAACAAATGGTAAACTCATCATGCCATATCTCAACTTTTAACTGTAAGCAAATCCACATAAACTGGTTCCAGTATCCTAATATGAACATGAGAAAGGGGGACAATTTGACTTTTAAAGAGTCACAAGAATCCCTTACTTCAGGGGTGTCAAACTCACAGTCCGTGGCCCAGAGACATCACATGTTGGCCACACTCACCCCCAGTTTAGTGAAGAAGGGAAAAGTCATGATATGTAACATGACAACAACGTGACACCGCAAGTTTGATACCCCTGCCTTACTTGAAGTGGAAAAATAATTAAATAAAAAATAAATTTAAATGTTATCTGATTAAGGATACATAAAGTAACTACAGGGAATAGGCTTAAAGCACCATGTGTTTAGTGAAAGCAAATCCAATAGAAAATGTTTTTTTTCCAGTCCAGATTTCAGCAAGCCCAAAGAGAAACACCCAAAACAATGTCTCATTTTTAAACCTGAGATAAATAACCCTAAAATAAACTGAGTTTATTATGTTCCTTCATTTTATATAAAACATTTTTGCTCTTTTATCCATTCAGATGATTATGGATCTTTGTCCTGAATTTCTTCAAAAGTTTAAAAAGCCATTCTTTGATAATCCACTATTAAGTAGCTTCTTTAAAAAAACATAGCTGCACATAATGATTTGAGGTACCTAGTTGCTAATATACAATTTAGTAAATTACAAGATAGTAATTTAGCTATGGACAGATAGATATCCACAAAAAATTTTAGAGGAAAATGTACTGGAAATAGTTATATGACATATTAATCTCCACAATATTTTGATTTAAACAAAATGAAAAAAACTGGAAGAAAACAAAAGAAAACAGAAAAGCATGAGAAAAATTAAAGTCATGGCCAACCCATGCTATTAACATAATTTGCATATTGGCTTAATTTCAGCTGTAGTGGGGGAGAAAGTACAACATGACTGTCCCATCTGGATCCACTATTTCTGGATTAAATTTCTTAGCTCACCAAATAAGTTTCGATATCAGCATCTTTCATACCATATAAGAACATGTAGCTTTCTAATTCTTCTTTTTCTTTAATTCTAACCTAATTCTTCTCTAGTGTTCTGAATTTATTTAAAGAACCCGTTCACACAATTGAGGAAAAGAAAGTTCAGACTTTCTAGGTTGCAACCTAATCCTTCTTGGCAACACTACCAAATCTTAACATATGGACCAAAACGATGCAATGTCATATGTTTTTACTGAATTTCATTTCCCTTTATTTCTTAGTCAATTGTTCTATTGTAGTGAATTCATAAGTGGGAGCGTAGATGACTTACAAAACTTGGAATGTAGATATTTAACGTTCATTACTAAATTAAATACAAGGATCTACTATCACAAGTATGCAGGGGTAGGCTTCAAAAATTTTAGCAAGGGATTCTCTGCCCGGTTTCGGGGTGAGCGTGGCCATGGTAGGCATAGCCTAGTTGGCCTCCTGCACCATGGGGGGGGGGGGACATTTTTGCCCTCCCTGGGCTCCAGAGGCTTTCCTCGAACCTCTGGGAGGGCAAAAACTGCCTCTCCAGTCTCTGGAGGCCCTCTGGAGGCCAGAAATGGGCCCTGGCCTTCCCGAACTTCCAATAAGCCCATTTTTTGCCCTCCCCAAGCCTCCCTGAACACCCTTCACTTACCTGCATCCAAAATGGGCCATATGGAGACTCCTGGGAGGGGTGGGGCAGAGTGTGCAGGGCCAGCCAGGAGTGGGATTTGGGGGTTCTCTGAACTGCACAGAATCTTAGCTAGAGGTTCTCATGAACCCCTGCGAACCCCCAGCATGCCACCCCTGCAAGTATGTCATAGGTTCAGGAAATTTACTTGCATAATATTTATCATTAATGCAGAACTTCTGCCTTTATAACTTTAACAGTATTAAGTAATACTATATTTCACTCTTTTCAGGATTTCATTAATATCTGCAGTTTATTTTAACTCTCATGATTGCATTGAGAAGCACATGTAGGTTTTGTGGAATATGTTATGGACTACAGATAGAAGGTCACTAATACTGCTGGACAACAGTATAATAACCTTAATGAGACAATGGTATCAGTTCCTTAAATTTTGCCTCTCTGTGTCTCTCTGTTTCTCTAACTATCTGTCAGTCTCCAACTACATCCTCATCCAAAATCAATTACATAGTTACTCATATTTTCTTTCTTCTTACCCCAATGTTTCTATCTTCCTTTTGGGATATCTTCCAGGAAGCAAATTATAGTTTTTTATCTTATCTTTCTGAAGAAAATCTGTTATCTGTTTCCAAGGAATCCTAAAGGAATCAGGAATAGGTGAGGAATTCATTTTTATGCAAATCTATCTAATTCTCACTCTTCTACCTGAAATTAGCCTTTTTAACTACTGAGATCTTTTAAGCCTGCAGGTTTTTCTTAAGGATTTGAAAAGTTGGCTCCAGAAAATTTAAAAAAAATAAAAACTCACTCTAAAGGATTAAAGAAGATATACCCTGTGTAATCAGTGTTAAGGGAATTGCAAGGCATCTTTGAAAAATGTTGGGACACAAGTATAATGTTGATCATTCAGACAATGAACATTTATTTTGGAATAGGTTTTTTTTTTTTTACTGTGAACACACTTAAATCAATAAACTTTGGAGTAATATCAATTTGAGAAATGGAAGTAAATCATTTTTTAACAAAAAATAGTTAATAGATATGTTAATCATTTAGATCTTGTCAAAGTTTTAAATCATTTTGGTTACTGCAACAGGAATCTGGATTGTGAATAAGTGCAGACATATTGAATAAATTCATATGTTGATCTTACAGTTTGGTCCAGAGACATGGGCAGCATTTAAAACTTTGTAATTACTAACAGCACTGGAATGTGCAATAGGTAATTTGAAATCTACAACACTTTTTATGAACAATTAAAGAGAATTATGTACCTTATTCCTTGCACATATTTCATGACAGGTATTATCTGAAGACTACGAAAAGTTGAACATGGGACATAGAAAAACATAACAAAAACATAACAAAAACCACAACTGGATTTTTAGACTTGAACTGATTATATGCATTTTTTCAATATTTTGCTTATGGGTTATTATGGCTTTCTACTGATACAACAAAAATTCTGTGCACCTAAATGTAATGCTGTGTTTCAAAGTGGAGTTGAAATATATATGTTTATGTTTGTGTGTACTTTTTTTGTTCTGTCCTTTGTGTTTTTTCCCCATATATTGAAGTAATTAAATTAAAACTCAGAATTATGGAATTAAAGAATTAAAGCCTGGAAGACTTTGAGTGTTTCTGCATTCAAACCCAGCATTCGTGTGGTCTAATAATAATTTGGGATAATCGTGTCACATACATCACAATTCTACCCTAGAATCAAACATCTCAATATAAAATCTAAATAAACTGTCCAGAAAGGAAACAAAAGAAATGAAAGAGAGAAAAAATTCACTCCACATAGATAGCTTTATTACCAGGGCAAGTCAATATCTCTGAGATGCACAAGAAGCAGCCCAAAAGCAGATTTTTCTCTCTGCCATTAAGTCACCTCACCAGACCTAGCAGCCACTGCTACTGTAGATCAAAAAATGGTTGCATATCTCCTTGGGAAAAGCTCTGAGAAATGCTATCATTAACCAACCCACCTTAGGGTAAAGAAAGATAATGAATAACCCGAGATCCCAAACACATATGTTTTGAGGGCAGGGAAGGAGGGAGCCTCTCTCATGGGGCATGACCTTAAATTAGTTGGCAAAGCTCACTCCATGACTTTCTTTCTGAATGGGTTTAGATGCAATAACATGCTTCAGCCTAAAGACAGAATAATGGTAGTTAGCACTAATTGAAAGCCTGGGACCTGTAAAAGATAACCTGAAGCCATCCTTCAAATCTTAAAATAATAACACACTTCTTAACTGAAGGGAAAACCAAGGACAGAAAGTGTCTCTCTTTGCTATCAATGACATATAGGGTAGGCTTCCTGATTTTCTTGAGGTGTATTAGTCTTCAACTAATCTTGACAGGCCAACCTGGTCAATTTAAGACATTTTGGAGAGATGTGTTTAAAAAAATCTGGAGGACAGTTTTGCCAAACTTTGCTTCATACAAAATTCCCCTTGCCTTTTCTATAATCCTTTAGGGGATCTTCTTAACTACAATGTGGCAGTTTGAGACCCAAGTACCATGTGACAGGATGAGCTCCTGTTCCTGCCACAGCTCCTGCCAACCTAGCAGTTCAAAAGCATGCAAATACAAGAAGATAAATAGGTAGCACTTTGGAGGGAAGGTAACAGTGTTCCATACACCTCATGTATACACATGCCAGTCACATGATTATGGAATGTGTCTTCAGACAATGCTGGCTATCATGGCTAGGAAACAGAGATGATTGTTCCCTCCATCCTGTCCCTGCCAAGTCAGACACAACTGGACAGGAGAAACCTTTTCATTTTACTTTTTTTAATGCAATGGTGAAGGATTTATACTAGGACTGGGGAAAGCCAGGTTTAAGTCTACCTTTAGCTAGAAAATGGTCAGTATTACTGAAGGTATAACCCTTTTTTACATGCACTTCACTTTATGCAAAGCATGCTAGAAGAGGAAGGAATTGAGCTGCTGGTTTGTGCTTTTGTGCTTTTTACTCCCACCCCACCCGATGGTTTGTTTGTTTATTTATTTATTTATTTATTTATTTATTTATTTATTTATTTATTTATTTATTTATTTATTTATTTATTTATTTATTTATTTATTTATTTATTTATTTATTTATTTATTTATTTATTTATTTATTTATTTATTTATTGGTTCAATTTATATGCCACGCTTCTCCGGAGAGTCAGGGCGGTTTATAATGCGTTAAGCAATAGCCTTTTATATACCTGCTTAGTAGGGCTTTTGCCCCCCCCCCCAAGCGGTGTTCTTTTTTATACAAATCAGTTTATGGCCCCCACAATCTGGGTCCTCATTTTACCTACCTTGAAAGGATGGAAGGCTGAGTCAACCTTGAACCTGGTGAGATTCGAACTTGCAGTAATTGCAGGCAGCTGGTGCTATTTAACAGCACTTTAGTCTGCTGTGCTACCAAAGCTCTTATTGAGCTGCTGGTTTGTGCTTTTGTGCTTTTTACTCCCACCCCACCCAATGGGTCCATTTGAAAACAGGAGAAATAGGCCCAATGAATGTTATCTCTCAATGTCCTAACTGAACCTGATTTTGACTACCCAATCTAAATACAAGATCATGACTAGAAAGAGCTGTGAGTGGCTCACTGGTTAGAATGCAGTATTACAGGCTAACTCTGCCGCCTGCCAGCAGTTTGATCCTAACTGACTCAAGGTTGATTCCATCCTTCTGAGGTTGGTAAAATGAGGACCCCGATTATTGGGGGCAATATCCTGACTCTGTAAACCACTCAGAGAGAGCTGTAAAGCACTATGAAGCAGTAGATAACTCTAATGCTAGTGTTATAACTGCCTGTGTAAGTATACTAAAATCAATTCTCCATTTGACTGGTTTTTTTTTTCTATGAAAGAGACCTCTGTTTTTCTGCCTCTTTCTTTTAACAATTGTTTTCTGATTTGTTTTATGCGCCTCTCATTCTGAGAGGCCAGATTGTGCTGCTGTTGTAGCTTCTGCTTCTCTCTAGTATATTTCTATCCTTCTTTAGGATTCCTGCCTGAAAATCACTTCTTGATCTCAAAAAGCCCTGTGTGATGCTTTCTTCTTACACTTCCTTATTGCAGTGTTTTTCAAACTTAACAACTTTAAGATGTGTGGATTTTAACTCCCAGAATTCCTCAGCCGGCAAAGCTTGAGAAACAGTGTCCTATGGAATTAACTGAAACATGAGAAACTAAGAAGACTTTAAACTGTAGGGAGATGAATGAAACATGAAAAAAAAATCATATATGCATTGTGCTATGGATTGATGTCTAGAAATACTGAGCAGTAATGCACTGCATTATTAGAAATCAGGTTAGAGATTATTAGAAACAACTGCACATTCTCTTCAGGTTTCATTCGTCCCTGCCTCTCTTTCCTATTTTTGCACCTATGAAAAACTTTAAAATTGTAATTGCTCTGCTCTCTTCCATTCTGAGCAATAGGAAAGCTGAGAATCAGATTCCGCTTGTGGTTTTTGAAATCTATTTGCTGAAAGGCTGCAATGTTAAAATGTTCACAAAGGTTCAGCCTTTGAAAGTTACAGTCGTTCTGCAATTAACATACATTTGATTATCACGCACTTAGTTATCATACTAATTATTTTGTAGAAGAAAAGTGGACCTCTTTGTCTACTTTTTCAGTATATCTTTTATTGATTTGCAGATGCATATAGCAGCAACTACCATCTACATAGGTTTTCTGCATCATTCATTTGACATAATGCATTTTCTGTCATTTCCCCTGAAATAGTTCACTTCAATATCTAAAACTTCATTTGCTAGTACTACAGATGGAACATTCTTTCTTCACCTACAGAAAAGTTAATGGGGTACTTGACATCTTGACAAGTTTGCCTTGAAAGGATTCAAATTTGAGTACAATTGGTATCTATTTGAATAACAATATTACCCACTTATTTACTGGCAGCTAAACAGCCAGTTTTTTGATTCAATCCCTTTATTTAAAAAGGTCTTTAATTTGAAGAGTTTCCTTTTTTTTTTCCATAATGGTGACTTGGATTGAACAAGGACACATCTAAAAGACAAGGAAATTGTGTGTGTCACTCCCTTAAATCTTGAATCAAGGGCAAATGCATAGCATAAAAGTCTTTTTACTATAGATGAGCATTGTTAGCGAACAGCTGTACTTATTTCTATATCATTTTGTCCATAGCAAACAAAAAAACTGTTTTTGCATTGAACAGAAACAATGTTGAAGATGGGATGGGAGAGAAGAGAAAGAATGTTGAAATAGAAGATCTTGTTTTTAATAAAAAGAAAAAAAAGCTGATTTAAATGTTGTTCCGAAAAAATATACTATGGAGAAGGTTAAATAGTGTCTTTCTAGAGTGGTCTTCCAGGGAGATGTTAAAAAAATCAAGATGGTAGCCATAACCATGTGATCAATTTCCTATCCTTTTTATGTGTTTGATGTTTGCAACACATGTAAAAAAGAGCAGGGCATCAGTCACTTGGTCCGAACCACCATTTTGATTTATTTTTATTTTTTACTTTCATGCCGATACCCTTTCATCTTTCTCTTTAATGCACTAATTTTAGTAACATTCTCCCCACATTATATTTTCTTCTGCATTTTGAAGTGTCTTCTTCCATTTTTTGCTTCCTGAGAATTTTTACTCCACATTCTGCTTTATATCAACATTAGGCTTTCGCCAGCAATTTAGACAAAGGCACAGAATCAAATGATGTGCTTCCATTAAATGTAAATCTTGTTTCTCGTTAATAGATAGATGCATATGTTTTTGTGACAGGCTGAAAGTTGAAAGTGTGAAGTGGTTAGATAGCATCATGCCCTGGGGAAAGAAGAATATAAAGTAGTAGCCTCAGTTGTTCTTTTTTATTCATTATTTGCAGTTGGCAGCCTCTTTATGATGTTGGCTGATCTTTAGAACAGATAAGCAGGTTTGTTACTTGGATGAGAAATCACCATAAGAAAGTAGTCTTCCATACTTTACAAGAAATGGACTTGATCTAATAGAAATACCTGAAGATTTGCATTCTGGAATAATGCAGTCTATGCAGCAGTCTTTTCTAAGCACTTGGCTGATCCTGCCAGAACTATGTGTTTGCCTAAGGCATTAAATCGTATCAGTGGTATGCTATAGCTAAAAGTGTCTGATTGCCTGATTGAAAATCAATAGCAATTCTTGGCTATGGAGATAGATATACATATCACTTTGTGGGGCAGTCTTCAAGACCCCAGGATAAACTTCCTTTAATCCCAAGAATTAAAAATAAGCCATGAATGTCTAAATTGTACTAAATACAACACAGAAACTAGGAAAAGCTCATTAAGTAAAAGATACCCTTTTTTTGCCATAAAGAAGCTTACGCACCAGACACTTAGCTTTCTCTTCTTATTAACTTCAAAGCAAGGGAGATTGTCCTTAATTCTGCAGTGAATTTACACTTTTGTTTCACATCATTTTGAAGGATACTTAAAGTATGCCAATAACGAGAAAGAGCTGACTGAGAAAACCTATTATATTATTTTGCTTCTAAACTCAAAATTTTTAAAAAAGACCCAAATAATTAGAAAGAGAGCATGGATTCATGGATAAGGGCATATCCATGAAAATGCAGGTAAAGGGTAACTATCCAACCAGTTGTTGCTGATGTTTGCACTGTTTAAAAGATAGGATAGGCATATAAGAGATTGAATTTATAAACTTTGGATAATGGGTATGGATAGATACATGGATAGTCAGATACAGTAAATCAATCTTTTATACACAATTGAAAGTGGCAATGCATGAACAAAGAGAGAAGGAAATATTGGTATATGCTTCAAGTTTCTTAAATTAAATGAAGGCAGGCCTGTCTAATGGCCTATGGGCCAGGTGCATCAGACGCAGGCCATGCCCACCCTCGCTTCGCAAACGCAAAAAAGGTCATAATACGTTATGATACGTCATGTGACATGATCGAGTTTGACACCCGTATTCTAAGGTGCCAGTCTGTTTTAATAAAAAGATGTTCACATTAATTTTGGATGTGTATTTTTTTAGTATTCTGCTCACATATAGGATAAATAGGACGAACATTTTCAGCATAAGGACCATTACTTCAGAACTTTCACAAAGATGATTATTTTTAGGAGGGAGAAAGCTTTAAAAAATGTGGGACAATTTTATTCTCAAAAATCCTCTGAGGCTCTTGTGATGCAACATTGTGCTACATTTGGTTAGCTTCAGGATCTTCAAATAAAGAGCGCTGCAGCACAAGAATAACAGAAACAAGGAGAAACATTGAGGCATTTGATTGAATCTGCAAATCTGAAGAGAAGAGAAGAGAAGAGAAGAGAAGAGAAGAGAAGAGAAGAGAAGAGAAGAGAAGAGAAGAGAAGAGAAGAGAATAATACTTTATTGGCCAGGTGTGATTAGACACACAAGGAATTTGTTTCTGGTGTGTAAGCTCTCAATATACATACAACAATAATGATAGACCATTAACATAGTCATTGTAAAATACATTCATCATAAAATATTCGATACAACACTTAGTGATAGTCATGGATACCAAATAAGCAATCAACATAAATCATACTAGAATACCAAGTAAACAATATAAATCGTAAGATACAAGCAACAAAGTTATAGTCATAAGAAGATTAAGGAGAGAGGTAATAGGGAAGATGAAAATAATGATGGTAATACTGCCTTTTTAGATAGTTTGACAGTGTTGTGAGAATTAGTTGTTTAGCACAGTGATGACAAGGGGGTGGAACTGTCCTTATGTCTAGTTGTTCTGATGTGCAGTGCCCTATAGCGTCGTTTTGAGGGTAGAAGTTGAAACTGTTTGTAATATATAACACAGAAAACAAGTTTGGTAAAATCTATAAATTACTTATCAAAATAAGATTTGTAAGTCAAACAAGTTTTATGATTAAATGAGTATTGGGACATTGATAGGATTATACCAGTTGTAACATTATAGACAAAAGAAGGAAAGAAGGATTCCATATATAGTCATATACCTTTCAGTAACTGTAATTTGCTCATGATGGAATTTGAAAGCTAAAGAGAGAAATGATACTACTTTATTAAAGTCTGGCAAATCTATTTGCAAGAATGAAAATGTTTATAGTTTTTTTTTATTCTCTCTTGTTCAGAGAGGATTTTAGACAATAAAAGCCTTCTTGTAATTAATAAATACTTTTTGGAGTATAAGACACACCTTTCCCGCCCCTAAAAAGGGGTGAAAATTTAGGTGTGTTTTATACACCTAATGTAGCCCCGCCCACCCACTGGCCCCCACCCTTTGGCCTCTGCTCCCAGCAGTTTACCTCCTTGCAGCAAGCAGCAAGAAAAAACAGCTCCATTCAGCTTCAGCACAGCCTAATTAGCAGAAGTTGATTGGATCGGCCTCCCGACTCTCAACTGATTTGCTCTCAACTGTTTTGCGCAGGGCTTTGCTGCTTGCTGCAAAGAGATACATTGCTAGAGGAGATTTTTTTTTCCTTGTGCTAATCAAGCTATGCTGAAAACAAAAATGAAAGTAAAGCAGGCTGTATGCTATTTGTTGCAATGAGACAAAATTGCTCAGAGACAGAGGAAGATTTCTTTTTCTTCTTTTCCTCACCAAAAAAGGTAGGTGCATCTTATACTCTGGTGCATTTTATAATCTGAAAAATACAGTATATTTTAATAGTATAAAAATATATATGAAGGGGAAATTTTTAAAGTTTTCTTGAATTTCTTATAATTCTCATTGCATACTTTAAATTATGTCATTCTTATTCTTGAATAATGATAGTTCACTATTTTGATTGCAATTTCAAACTGTTAAAAGACTACCTAGAGTAGACTGACTAGCCTGAAATTTTCATGTTTTACTGCTAGTATCTTTTGAAGGAAATATAAAGATTTTGATGGAAATCTAGAGAAAGTGGAATAGGTAGAGCACAGCTGTAGCCTAAGGGTTATGTCTAATGGGGATAGTTCATTTGCAGCTTCAATCAATGGAATTGAAAGGCCTGCAGTTCTCTAGTTATGACATGGCTTCCTCTCTCACCCCAATTATGGCATGGAAACATGTCCTTCTCACTCGTATTTGCACACTTTGGAAGCTCTGAATATACTTGCCCCAGAATATGTTTTGTTTTCTTCCCAATCTGTGTAAGAGGTCACACTTGCAATTTTTTCGTCATAACTTTAAACTCAGAGGTTAAAATATGATGTTTGGAATGGTGATATAAAGGTCTAAATGAAGAAATTGGGGTCTTTGACCTCAATTTCTGTTTTCGTTTAAGGGGAGGAGAGTCACTGTGTTTATAAGTCAAATCAAAATAACCTATACTGGACAATTTAACCTACTAAATTTGAACAGTGAAAATATATCAGACTTTTGTATTTCTCTTTGTTCCTCTTTCATAATTGTGCATTTTTATATAGGATTACATTGAAACTTTAAATAGGGCTGATTCAATTCAAAATCAAATCTCTTGAATCTTTAAACTTGAATCCCTTTTTCCTACATTGATTCAAAGATCTAATTCAAATCAGCCTAATACATTACTTGAATACAAATGTCAAATCAAATTGCCTTCCAGGTTACAAAATTAACTCAATTTATAAATCCAATTGATAATTAAAACTGATTTCCTTTAATTTTAACATTCTTCTATTTTGAGTTTTAACATTTAACATTATGACCTTCTAATGCTCATTAATTAAAACTGTAGATCTTATTGTTTTGCTCATTTTGCTGCCCAATATGAAAAATATGTCTGTGTCCAGGGGTGGAATTGAACAGCACTGAGGGAAGAAGGAGTAGAATAGAATAGATTTTTTTTATTGGCCATGTGTGATTGGCCACACAAGGAATTTGTCTTGGTGCGTATGATCTCAGTGTACATAAAAGAAAAGATATGTTCATCAAGAATCATAAGGTACAACATTTAATGATGATCATAGGGTACAAATAAGAAATCAAGTCATATTAGGAAACAGTCAATATAAATCATAAGAATACAAGCAACACAGTTACAGTCATACAGTCATAAGTGGAAGGAGATGGGTGATAGGAACAATGATAAGATTAATAGTAGTGCAGACTTAGTAAATAGTTTGACAGTGTTGAGGGAATTGTTTATCAGAGTGATGACGTTCGGGAAAAAACTGTTCTTGTGTCTAGTTGTTCTGGCATGCAGTGCTCTACAGCGGCGTTTTGAAGAATCTGGCTTTATTGAGAACTTTTATTTTAAAGTTATTACAATGGAATGTTTAGGCAAAAGGGCATTTTTCTGAACTATTTTCTTCCTACATCTTATATTATTTCATTCATGAAGCTAAAATAAGTAAAGCTGCTATAGTGAAGATGAAACCTACATATAGCTACAGTTAGAAGGCTAATTTGTTCCATTTGGTGGCACCAATAATTGAAAGTCTATCATAAACAGTCCCTTTATTGGGGACTTGTAATTCTTGCTTTATTTTCCTTTTCATAATATTTACTCTATAATGGCCCAAATGACCACTATTAATTTTGTAGCTGCCATTAAAAACAGAGATTTGGCTACTCTACAGCTCTCCAAACTTGGCAAGACTTGTGGATTGTCATGTATTGGAAGAGTCTGAATAAGAATGAAACAAATCACATGGTATCTCCTGATGGTCAATATAAATCTATTGAAAAACTTGCCTTTCATATTAAGTTGATTTTCTTTTGGTGGCAGAAAATGAACAATGAATGTGTGTGTGTGTGTGTTCGCTGCCATTAAATAGTTGAAGCAAAAGAGGAAGAAGACAAAAATGCTTGCTCACAGTCTACTAGATGAGATTTCAAAGTATATAATAGATTTCAGTAAATCACTAATAGTATATATTGAGTGGAATACCTTCTAGATTTGTTGTGGTACAAAAATATTCTTATCCTGTATTTATTCTTGTGCTAAATCTTACTATGCGCATAGTACTATTTCTGCCTAAGGTTGAGATTTAAGTAATATGTAGAAATGCAGGCACTAGCAAACATACCATTTCTGCTCTCATTAATATACAGCTTTTAGTCAGTCTGCCCTTTTGCATCTGTAAGAGATATAGGTAGAAATTTCACACAAAAAAACCCTCCTAATAAACTAACTCAGTGATGGCTAACCTTTTTGGCTCTGAGTGCTGACACAGGAGCACATGCCGGAGCCCCGAAACCTGGAAGAGAGTGCTGCCAGCATCTCTCTTCAGGGTTCCATCACATGCATGTGCACTGGCCAGCTGTCTTCATGCATGCACATAACAGAACCCAGAAGAGAGCGACTGGCCATGCACGCATTCACGCCAGACCAGCTGGTTTTCATGCATGTGCACAATGGAACCCAGAAGTGCAGCTGGCGAAGGTGCACATGCCCACAGAGAAGGCTCTGCATGCCACACTCTGGCATGTGTGCCATAGGTTCTCCATCATGGAACTAACTCATTCATTAATTCATTCAATACACACACACGAATATATTTATCTATCTACAATATCTATCTACAATATCTATCTATATCTATTTATCCATCCATCTATCTATCTATCTATCTATCTATCTATCTATCTATCTATCTATCTATCTATCTTAGATAGAAAAGAGACTTGGTGGTGCAGCGGACTAAGTGCTATTATGCAGCACTTAGCTGCCAGTTGCCTGAAATTAGTGCGAGTTCAAATCTCACCAGGCTCAAGGTTGACTCAGCCTTCTATCCTTCCGCGTTAGGTAAATTGAGGACCCGGATTGTGGGGGCAATAAGATGACCTTGTAGAAACACCGCTTATAGAGGGCCAAAAGCCCTTATAAGCAGGTATATACAAAAGAATGAAGGTTATTGCTATAAGTGCATTGTAAGCCGCCCTGAGTCTTTGGAAGAGGGCGGCATATAAATTGAACTAATAAATAAATAAATAAATAAATCATCTATCACCTATCTATGCAGCTGTAAAGCTACTGTATAGTTTTTAAGTTGTGATGAATTTAGAAGTCCTACTTCTATCACATAACTTGGCATTCGTTTCCCTGAACAATCCTGGCTGAAAAAAGAAACACAAGCATTTCCCCCTTACCACTTGAGAAAAATAACTCTGATAAATCTTGTTTTGTGCATCTGGACATAGTATTTCTCAAAAATCCCTCATGGATAGAAATTGTGCCAGCACAAATACTGACACTGAATCTGATGAGATGATCATGACTGGGTGTCTCTGCAGCCAGACATGCCTCCAGACACCAAACAATAGTAGCTGACTCTTCCAACAAGACAAAAAAATCTGCTTTCAGGCCCGTCCAAAGAAACTAATTTAAAGAATATGTTCAACTCCATTTTGGAGACAGATAGGTCATGAGCTGCTACACATTTACCCCTTCATTTTTCAGTTAAAGGTACCCATTCCCAATTCCCCATCCTCTGTTCCTTTATTGACTACATAATCATCTTTAGATTCATTTTGGATTTACTCAACGAAATCCAAAACCAAACCAAATTGGGTTTTAGGGTTAGGGCATATTTGGAGTCCATTGAACCTGGAAGGAAGGGAATATATGGCAGAATTCCATATAAAAAGTAGTTCCTCTTCCTACCTGCTTGGGGAATTTAACAGATCTGCAGTCACTTCCTACAGTTATATTTAAAATGGTAGATTTCTGAATGATTTATACTAATATTGTTTTAAAACCGAAGGTTTCTCAGTTGAATATGCCTATATATTATTAGCAGCAGCCATCTATAAAAGTTTGTTCACATTTTTTTTTTAAAAAAAAATCAATCATGTTACACATTTTATCACCAAGGCAAGATGGATAATGTCCTATCTGATCTACTTTTCAAGTGGCCTCTGATGGTAATCTACAGATAGAAAGTCAACTAGGAGTAATCACTAACTCTGCCCCAATTTTGGTAATGTGAGCATGGCAATTTTGCCTCCACCTCTTTTTTTCCATTTGATCCCCTCTTTTTTCACTTATGGATGTTTACTTTGGACAGAACAATGTTTGTTTTTGTAAAAGTGTCACTATACACAACACAGACTTATTGACACAACACCATTATGCCTTGAAATTTATACTTTTTAAAATTTGCCAATTTAAAGTTTAGAATATAACGTGTATATATATATAATGCCCTCCAATCAGGGCACAGAGTTGCAGGCTAACCAGCATACATCAGCAACATAGAAAAGTGACAATGCCGATCTCGCAGCAGATCCGCAGCTTCCAAACTGAAAGTAGGGGCCCGATGATGACAACTTAGAGAACTTGTCGAAATGTTGCCAAAATGAAAAACTTTTAAAGTGTTGGTTAGGATTTTAGCCAGAATTTCAAAAGACCTTACAAAGTGTTTTGTTGGGATTTTGGACGACCTTAAACTGGGATTTTAGCTAGGATTTTAAGCATTTTAACTAACAGCCTTTTAATGATGGGGGAAGACACCCAAGATTTTAACTTTTTACATATACACACAATATATATGTATATATATATATATATATATATATATATATATATATATATATGTATGTATGTATGTATATATATATATATATATATATATATATATATATATATATATATATATATATATATATATTTTCTGAGGTTTTCGCGGGTGTTTGTATGTAGGTCTTTGGTTATTCAGGTCTTCTCCCGTGTAAAATTGGAAGTGTCTTGGCAACGGTTCAACGAAGTCTCATTCGTCATCTTCAGGCTGGTGTTCTCGGCTTCGTGCTTCCGGAAGCACGAAGCCGAGAACACCAGCCTGAAGATGACGAATGAGACTTCGTCGAAACGTCGCCAAGACACTTCCAATTTTACGCGGGAGAAGACCCGAATAACCAAAGACATATACACACACACACACACACACACACACACACACACATATATACAGATACACACACACACACATATATTAAGTCCTGGAAGAAAGCAAAAGTGTAAGCTAAGATGAAGAATTTCAATCCTTCCTATGTACAAGATAGATGGGGTAACACAAGTATATCCATTAAGATGCTTCAGGCTGCTCAGGTTAGCCTAGTGATAAATCCTTCTTTTTTGCACTTAATCTGTCAACTGTGAAAAGTTAAGCAACCTCATCAAATTAGAAGACGTCATTGCAGGCAAATTTTTGACAGGCCCAGTAAACAATAGAATTAAATTTGGCAACATTCAAACATCCTGAAATTAGAAAACTGAGAGTAATAAGTTAGAAAATCCTTATGTTGTTATTTTAGCATTCTGTCTTCTAGTGCTTAGACATCCTCCAAAGTTTAAAGAAACTCTAAAATTACCCAAGGGTACTGTGATATCTGAAATGGCTGGAAGAGACATAAATGCAATTATTTTAGGACTTTAAATAGTTCTACTTCTACAATCAAGAATTTTAAATAATGACTTGTTAGGCAAACCAACATGTAAAATCCCAAAGCATCCATCAAAATTACAAGAAAAAAAAGGTAAAATACATTTAATTTTTTTTAAATGTATTTAAAAAATGTAAATGTATTTAAATTTTTTTACCTTGTTCAACAGTATAAAAATCTAAGAACTCTAAGATATACTGAAATGGTGCAATAAAATTAAAGATTCTAACTTTTCAATGTCTCTGAATTTCTCTGCAACTCCATATTTGCAAATTAGCTGCAATATAAATAATGTGAAATATTATAACATTTGATTCCAGGTAAACCTATTATTCTATAAAATAATGTATTGAATATCTAGATCTGTTAGTACAAAATTGTCTTTAAATGTGTGGGTTCATATGACACTTCTTTGATAAAAAAATGATACTTTCTTTTTAATATTATTATTATTCTGGAGTACCTAAAATGCCAATGTGATTATTATTATTTCTTAATCATCACTATTGCTGTTTTTTCTCAGATTTGTGGGAGGTAGCAGTCAACGTACAATTAAACTGCTGAGTTTTTCTTTACTCTTTTGTAAAGAGTATACCTTAGAGATAACTGCCTGACAATCTTTTTTTTTTTTAATTAGATTTATATGCCGCCCTTCTCCGAAGACTCAGGGCGGCTTACAATGCGTTAAGCAATAGCCTTCATACTTTTGTATATTTATACAAAGTCAGCTTATTGCTCCCACAAACTGGGTCCTCAATTTACCTACCTTAGAAAGGATGGAAGGCTGAGTCAACCCTGAGCCTGGGGAGATTCAAACTGGTGTAATTGCAGACAGCTGGATGTTAATAACAGGCTTTAGTCTGCTTTTAGCCTGTTGAGCTATTCCAGGCTCTTTTCTTGCATACATACTTACATATTTATAATCTTAAATATATATTAAGTCTGTTTGGGGGTACATGAAGTACGTATTTTGTCAGTACAAAATATGTTACATTTCATACTTTAAAAATTCAATTTAATAGTGGAAGATTAACTGGCCCTAAGAAAGAGGAAATGGAAATGCTTCTAAAAATTTGCCAATAAAAACTGCAAAGATTTATCCAAGCAGTTGCCCAGATCTAAGACTAACTCAAAGGTATGTGTGTGTTCATGCATGTGTGTGCGCATGACACATACACACACACACACACACACACACACACACACAAAGATTAGAGGGCTGGAGACTAAAAATGTATGAAGAACAGTTGTAGTAATTAGGTATGGCTATCTAGAGACAAGAAGGATAGGAGTGACATGCTAGCAGTATTTCAATATTTGAGGGGCTGCCACAAAGAAGAGGAGGTCAACTTATTTTCCAAAGCACCACAAGACAAGAAACAATGGATGGAAACTAATCAAGAAGAGAAGCAACCTAGAACCAAGGAGAAAACGCCTAATGGTGGGAACAATTAACCAGTGGAATGCCAGGTCTTCAGAAGTCCCAATGGTGCTTTTTCAGAGGCAACTGGACTTCAGTTACCTCCTAAAAAAGCACCTTTGGTACAACCATGACCTGGATGACTAAGAATCTCTACAGACTTGTCTTCAGAAGTTGTAGGTGCTCTATCACTTACTCTTTTAAATAAAGACAGGACAGCCACTTGTCTGAAATGATATAGGGTCTCCTGTTTGAACAGGGAGTTAGACTACAAGACCTCTAAGGTCCCACCCAACTCTGTTATTCTGTTACTATGATACATACACAGTCTTTACATCTACCAGCTACACTCTCAGAATCATTAGTAACAGTTACGTGCAAAAGATGCCTTTGCATTTCTCTTCCTTCTTTTATTTTTGTTTATATTCCAAATATCCATTTTATTCCCCAAAGTGTTCTTGCTCAAAATATTTTGCATATCCTGAATGAGCCCTTAGCGTACAATCTCTCTTGAACTTAGACAAAATGACTTTTATACCAACTATCCACTAAATGCCTTTTATTTTCATTCACTAAAATTATCTCATATTAAATATGAGATATGAGATATGAGATAATATGAGATATGAGATATGAGATAATTAAATATGACATATGAGATAATTTTAGTGAAAAGACAATGGCATCTCCCAAGTATCTCACCAAATGTTAGGGTACCAGGAATATAAAACTATGCCTTGCTAGTCTAATTCATCAGTCCAAGCCCGGCACTTGTTCTACTATTTGCAATTCATTTTTTTTTTAATTAAGATTATCATAATATAGAATACAAATGAAAATAAAGATAATAGGGAAATGGGAACAGGAAAAAAAGAGGAAAAGAGAAGTGCAGGATGAAGGGAAAAAAGAAAAAAAGGTATTGATTTCCAACTTTTTTCAGTGTTCCAATATCTTAAAGGGCTGCCACAAAGAAGAGGGAAGTTAAGCTATTCTCCAAAGCCCCTGAAGGCAGGACAAGAATGGATAGAAACTAATCTAGGAGAGAACCAACATAGAACTAAGGAAAAAATTCCTGACAGTTAGAACAATTAATAGGTGGAATGACTTGCCTCCAGAAGTTACGAATGTTCCAACACTGGATATTTTTAAGAAGAAATTGGACAAGCATTTGTCTGAAATGGTATAGGTATGGGGTTTCCTGTCTGAGGAAAGGGCTGAAGACCTCCCAGGTTCCTTCCTGCTCTATTATTCTCTTATTCTGTTCAATATAAAGTTGCTATTTACTTTTTATGACTGAAATATATTTTATATATATATTCCATTTAATCAGGAAGTGCCATTTTAACAAACCACCTTAAAAGGAAAAGGGGAAAAAAATAGCTAAATGACAGCATCAGTCCAACTGTGACTAATATTGAATGCTAATTAGAATCAGATTGGTAAATGCTTGAATGGGAGACCAACGGGAAACTATGGAGTGATACATCTGTTTAAAAAGTTCCTGGAACAAGTCAATGGCAAAGAATTTTAATACTGTTGCCAAGAAGACAACAGAAAAAGTTGCATATTCCCATGAAATTGCAGGAGTTAAATTTGAATCAAAGGAGTTTTTATTTTGACTATTTTTTTTTAAAAAAATGTTCATATCAAGTATGATTAGATATGATGATGGTGGTGATGATGATGATGATGATGATGATGATGATGATGATGATAGGGAGGGAAGGAAAGAGAAAAGAGAAAGAGAGGGAGAGGGAGAGAGATGAAAGGAGAGAGAGAAAGGGGGGGGAGAGGGAGAAGGAGAAGGAGAAGGAGAGAGAGAGAGAGAGAGACCTAATTATAATTAGCAATGTGATTCAATGTTGCAGTAATTTATTTGGGCATCCTGGAAAAAAAAAACCTAACTGTAATTTTTACTTTGGAAGGCGAATTTCCTAAGACATGTTTGAATATATATTTAGCACTTTTTTGCAATTGATGGTGCACCAAGTGCTTATCCGATTCAATTATGCTTCTGCTTTAAGTGACCCACATGCATTTGTCAAATCACAATGCTAAAGCAGCTAAATTCTTTCTGCTACAGACCCTTATTTATTTAAATCATTTTTGGACTGCATAATATGCAATTAATTAAAGGAGCGGCACAAACCATTTGGAGTGACTGGAACAGGAAGGCTATAAAATAAATGTGGGCATCCATTCATTTCTAAACAGAATCTTTAAAGCCTATTTAAAACCAGCCTGGAGTGAGTCTTGCGCATATTACAGAACAATGATAGCACCATATAAAAGAGCTCTATTCTTGAGTCCACCATCTAATATATTATCTATGGATATGTAAATAGAGCCTTTGGCCATTTTTAAAATGCAGGTGAATTAATCTAGTACTTTGAGTTAAAGAACTTTAAATATGGGCTTAAAAATTATTACCTTAGCGCTTTTAACTGGGCCTAAAAGCACAGTAGTCATTAATGCAGCCGATACAGTATCCGTGTTATATCCTTTGATCTATACTGTGAAAATTAATAAATGATGGTATTCTATATAAGAAGAAGCCTCTCGCTCCATTCCAAAACAACCTTTTAAAGGCATCATATAATATATTACAGAGCCTTCACCCACTGCCAAGTTCAAATGAAATGTACCCATCATGGACATGGTAGAAAACTATACCAGCATAAAAATGACTGTCTCCATTGCCAATCCCTCTCAAAAATGTATTATTGATGGTCTTGATAATGTATTGATGGTGTAAATTGTTTTAAGTAAAACAATTGGCAAATTTGAATTTTGGTTCCTTTACACAATGTTACCCCTCTGGGAACTATCCAACAAATCTATCATGAGACATATATGTATATATCAGGGGTGAAATCCAGCAGGTTCTGATAGATTCTGGAGAACAGGTAGTGGAAATTTTGATCAGTACAGAGAACTGGCAAATACTACCTCTGACTGGCCCCATAGTAGGGTGGGAATGGAGATTTTGCAATATCCTCCTGGAGTGGGGAGGGAATGTGGATTTTGCAGTATATTTCCCCTGCCATGCCCAGAAAGCCACACCCACCAAGCCACACTATGCCCACCAAGTTATGCCCACAGAACTGGTAGTAAAAAAAAAATTGGATTTCACCACTGATATATATGTATTTGCAGAGCCCTCCATCTCAAACCATTGATTCTGGCTGTGTATTTTTTATTTAGAATATGGGTGGCCTGCCTCTTTTACTTTACAAGGAAGCTCCACCCACAAGAAAGAAATCAAATTGCCATTGTTTTCATGGAAAAGAAGGGTGAAGGAGCACAGCATCAGGGGAATTGCCCAATATGAAGATGTGATCATCTGTTGTCTGGAATGAATACACCGCAATCTGTTGGCAAAGAGATCAGATACGATTTCTAAAAAAAAAAAATTAGAGTGAACTGTTATGAAAAAAAGGACAGGAGAAGTTGTCAAGTATCTTTCCACGACTGTTCAAAATTTCAGGTTATTATTTGGTAATATCAAATAATATCATATCTCTATATAATTTTTCCCATTATAAGTATTTTTTTTAAAAAAAATCAGATAAATTAAAACAGAGGACCAACTGCCATGAGGTAGAAATAAAAAACCCTAATATCACTTTCTGACTATGTTCTTCTAGAAAGAATTTTAGCCACTTTATAATAATGGCCACGACAATCTTATTTAAAGGGTATCAGTTTCAGTGGCTCTGGCCATAAAACAAGATTCTATTTCTCCATCTGTTTCTTGGTAGAAAGATAATGGAAAATAATGGCCTTCCAAAAAAGGAAAAAAAGGCTGAAAATTAACTTGGATTGTATTCAAAATAGACGAAACAGAAGCCACAACTTTTTATACTTTCTTCCCAAGAACTTTATAAAAGATAACAATTATTCAGAATGAAAGATATTTTTAAAAGTTTAAGTGAAAATACCTAATGACATCTTAAAGGCAAGCGGAACAATATCCTTTGATAATTATTAATTTCCTTCAAGGTCCAGATGGTCACTTCAGATGCAGCAGGGTTCAGATGGCCATGGATAATCCAAGAATAAGTGTTGGGTTTCAAACTACTAGGAAAGGTTATTCTTTCTAAAACAGCATGAGAGATGAAATTCTGGCAAAATCTATATTTTATTCACTCTAGTGGTCTCCTTGCTAGGCTGTTTTGTATGTTGTACATGTACCTTCTCTGATATCCTCAAAGTCACAGTAAATTGATTTAAATGTCATCCTCAAAAAAATCTTGAAATATGAAAAAAAAAAGATTTAAAAACTATCTTACTTTATTTCTATTTACTTTAATCAGTTTAAGAGATTTGTCTGAAACTGGGCATAGGTTCTGAATATGCAACATATTTCCAAAGTCTTAAGTGAATAGAAGCTCAAGTGAAAGGAAAAATTGCTTGAAAGAAACATCTATATAGATAATTTTACCGATACATGTACTTTTGTTCACAATCTTCTCAAGTTATGATTTAAGGCCCATTTGAAACACAATGGAAAAGCATAGTTACCATCCAAATATATATTCTTTTAGTCCTATTTTTGTACAACATCCTCTGGTATACAGTGGATAAAAAGAAATACCTTTAGGCATAGAAGAACTATTGGTTACAGATATTTGAAATGTACAGTCTTGGATAATAGAGAAAATAAAGAATAGAGAAATAGGAAAATATTTTCTTTTGGGGGAAATTCATTATAAAATGATCACCAATAGCAACAACAATATTATTCAGACGGGTCACAAAAATGGCTGAGCTTTCTTTATCTCTTGGAAGCTGCTACTTCCCTTCCCTTCTGCTACTCCAGAGAACCATCTTGTTCCTGAAGCTGAAAGCAGGAAAAGGGAATGTTTTGGACCTCAGCATGTAGGATGAGGAGAATAGTACTGGAGCGGGCCTAGAGTAGGAGTAACTGACGTAAGGCCTTCTAGCTAAACTCTCTTTTCCATCAACGTTGACAAATATGGCCAACAGCAAGACATGATGAGCATTCCAATTTATCAAACTTCTGGAAAGTCATATGTTGCCCTCCCCTATCCTAGACACTTATTGGAACCTAAGCTTCATCATACCTACTATCTGATAAAAGTTGCAGATAAATATTTTCCCCCTTCAGTTCATGGCTGGCTGGTGTGACTCTTTCAGTAGGACATAGGTAAAAGTGGAATCAATTTAATTCCACATATTCATAAAAACATGCAGCTCTATGGGCATTTTTGAGAGGTTTTGGGAGATTTATTAAAAATTTGTGGGGCTACATGCAGCACCAATTTTTTTAAAAAAAGCTTGTAGGAGATAAGAAAGACTTTAGTCTGGGATTCTGAAAATCAGAACTGACAATATCAGATTAAGTGAACAATCTGATCAATTTGCCTTAAACAGCCTTTTCTATACCGGCTTTTATTTAATTATTACAATGATGAAAAGTATTTTTTTAAAAAACAGTATTTGCTAAAATTTCTGTGCTACTCTATTCCTAATCATTCAAAGCAGAATGAAGTTTAAAAAACCAGAAAAATAAAAAAACAATTTAACATTACTTAACAGTATGCATTATTATGATCCTGATTAATATGAGTAGATACCAATATCTAATTATTCCCCAAATGCTTTTTTTCTAGAGTCAAGTTATTCTTCCTTGGGGAAATAATTAGTTCTTATGTATGACGTCAAGCTAATCAATCTGAGAGATGCCACCATTGAGAAGATCTTGATACTAGGTCCTTGTAGATAGAACTTTCTTGGAAATGGCACCTTCAGTGGAGCCTCTGTACCAAATTTTACCAGACAGGCAAACAACTTTGGAGAAAGTGGTCATGGAGCTTGCTAGGTTATAAGCCATGTGGTGGTGGTGAGTGGATGAAACATGCTAAATTAAATTGTACGCAGTAGCTGACTGGCAGTCAATGTACTTCCTAGAATAGAAGAATCAACAGACAGATCTTGAAGCATTCATTACTACATATATTTATTTATTTATTTATTGGTTCAATTTATATGCCGCCCTTCTCCAGAGATTCAGGGCGGCTTACAATGCGTTAAGTAACATGTCTGTCTGTCTGTCTGTCTGTCTGTCTGTCTGTCTGTCTGTCTGTCTTTGGCTATTTGGGTTTTCTCCCATGTAAAATTGGAAGTGTCTTGGCGACGTTTCGATGAAGTTTCATTCGTCATCTTCAGGCTGGTGTTTTCGGCTTCGTGCTTCTAGGAGACTAGAGACTTTGTCGAAACATTGCCAAGACACTTCCAATTTTACATGGGAGAAAACCCAAATAACCAAAGATCTACATTCAAACACCCACGAAAACCTCAGAAAACACACACACACACACATATATATACATATACATATATATGTCTATGTAAGTTTTCACAGGTATATATGTGTGTACAGGTAATATCTCGGGTTTCTTCCCATGTAATTGTAAACATATCTTTAGAAGGGTAGTAGCGACGTTTCGACGAAATCACATTCATCATCTTTTGGCTGATGTTCTCGGTTTGGTGCTTATGGCCAAACTGTGTAATCTTAACTGACGTTTTTCTATGGAAAGAGGTGAAGGTTTATTCTGATTGGTTGACAGTGTTGTTGTATTCTGATTGGCTGATGTAGTAGTTGTATTTTGATTGGGTGGAAGCACTGTTGCTAGGTTGTGGGTCAATGGATAAGTTATGTTGGAAATGGTGGCAACACAGGCTTTTTGATGAACCTTTCTCTTCTGTCTGAGTGTTGTATGCTGGATCATACTGATGATTTTATTTCTACAGAACCCGTTTGATGTCAGTACGTTAGTTAATGTATATAATTCTGTTTGTAAATGTGCTTTATCAGCCAGACGTTTAGTTCTTGACCCAGACAGAAGAGAAATCAACAAGAGGAACAAAACAATGGGAAAGCCATCTTGCCCTATATAAAAGGAACAACAGATAAAATTAGCAAAGTACTGCATAGACACAACATCAAAACCATATTTTGCACAGATAGAAAGATATCATCTATTTTGAGAAACCCTAAAGACAAAATAGAATTAGAAGATCAAGACATATATGAAATCCCGTGTGCTTCCTGCCCCTCAACATATATTGGATAGACCAACAGAAGAAGGAGTGTGTGCATTGAGGAACATAAAAACTCAGTACAGAAGAAAGAACAAACATCATCATTAGTACAACACATAAATGCCACAGGACATAATATTAACTTTAATAACACAAAAACAGTTGCAAAAATAGAACATCTCAATGGCAGAATAATCAGAGAAGCCATTGAAATAGAGAAAAGACCATATTGTATGAATAAACGTGATGACACTTCCCGTCTGCCTTCTATTTGGAAACTTGCTCTCATAGATAGATGAATCTTAACACAAAATATAAACCATAGATCAAAGGTTCATCAAAAAGCCTGTGTTGCCACCATTTCCAACATAACTTATCCATCAACCCACAACCTAGCAACAGTGCTTCCACCCAATCAAAATACAACTACTACATCAGCCAATCAGAATACAACAACACTGTCAATCAATCAGAGTAAACCTTCGCCTCTTTTCTAGAAAAATTTCAGTTAAGATCACACAGTTTGCCCATAAGCACCAAACCGAGAACATCAGCCAGAAGATGACGAATGTGATTTCGTCGAAATGTCGCTACTACCCTTCTAAAGATATGTTTACAATTACACGGGAAGAAACCCAAGATATTACCTGTACACACACACACACACATCTCATAATTCAAAATTTATCTTGCAATAAAGATTATTTTCTTTGCCCCCATTCTGACTACACATTCTAAGCTTGATGAAGGGCACTGTGATCTTCTAACACATATCTCAGCAGAATGAATATTGAATCGGGGGAGATGAAGCTAAATTAAGGCTGAGGAATTAATTTGTTCCTCTCAGTGTGTTTGGGAAAAATTAATGGATACATTTCATTTTGTATTAATAGAATCTACGCACTTATTCCTTTCGAATACTAAAATGAGAATATATTCCCCAGAACACTGGAAGGAAGTTTGTATGACAGCAGCTCTAAGATATAAAGGGAGACTCACAAGAAAACATTGAGTCTATTATAAGGCAAGGAATCTGTGCACAACATAGATTCTAAAATGGTTTCCAAAATTTTTAATAGCACGTACATACATTTGGGAAGCATGAGATGGACTTCATATGCTCTGCTTTGAGTCACATGACCATAAGGGAAGAAAGTCAAGCTATTCTCCAAAGCACCTGGGGGTAGGACAAGAAGCAATGGGAGAGAAGCAACTTAGAACTAAGGAGAAATTTCCTGACAGTTAGAACAAATAATCAGTGGAACAACTTGCCTCCAGAAGTTGTGGGTGCTCCAACACTGGACGTTTTAAAGAAAAGATTGGATAACTATTTGTCTGAAGTGGTGTAGGATATCCTACCTAAGCAAGTCCCTTCTAACTCTGTTATTCTATTCTAAAAAAATGGACAAAGAAAGAAAAATCACCAACAGGGTTGCATTGGGAATTGGCAGACAGTATATTTCTTTTCTTTCAAGTCCCAGAGTCCACTTCTGAAATCCATCTTTCTTTTTGTCCACTTTTCCCTGCATAATATATTGGCTCTGTTTTGGAGACTGAACATGCTGACAGATAAACAGATTGAGGGCTACCTGTAATTCAGGAATGTCAAACACAGGCCTGGGGTCAGATCCAACTCGCTATTGGCCTCAGAGTTGGCCTGTGGGTCACTCTGGAAAAGGCAAGGGACCAGCCCCTGCCGCTCCAGGCCCAGCCATACCCACTCAGTCAGCCACAATGACCAGGCCACGCCCATCCCAGCCCCCAAAAGGGCAACAAAATACAAATTCAACCTGCAACACGATCAAGTTTGATACCCCTGCTGTAACTGAATGATTTAGTAATTAGAATTACATTTTGCTGTGGAAGAGCTTTCCAAAAGGAGCCTTGGTGGCACAGCGGACTAAAGTGCTGTTAAGTAGCACTTAAGTAGCACTTAGATGCCAGCTCCCTGCAATTATTGCGAGTTCAAATCTCACCAGGCTCAAGGTTGACTCAGCCTTCTATCCTTCCGAGGTAGGTAAAATGAGGACCCGGATTGTGGGGGCAATAAACTGACTTTGTATAAAAAAGAACACCACTTGGGGGTAGGGGGAAGCCCTACTAAGCAGGTATATACAAAAGTATGAAGGCTATTGCTTAACGCATTGTAAGCCGCCTGAATCTCCGGAGAAGGGGGGCATGTAAATTGAATAAATAAATAAATAAATAAATAAATAAATAAATAAATAAATAAATAAATAAATAAATAAATAAATAAATAAATCAAGCTTTGTGGAAAGAGAACATTCCTATCCAGTGCAAATCATTCCCAGGTGTTTTGTGATAGCTCTATGAAAAGGGGAAAAATAGCTAGGATTAAGACATGCTCACATACTGCTATGTACCCTGTTTTCCCCAAAATAAGACATCCGCTGATAATAAGCCCAATCAGGCTTTTGAGCGCATGGCAACAACGCCAAGCGCTTATTTCAGGGTTCAAAAAAATATAAGACAGGCTCTTATTTTCGGGGAAACATGGTATTATGCAGAGAAGTAATTATGAGAGAATTGCTTGATGAAGACTTAGCATTTTCTTTCTTGGGTTACACGAATACAAGTTTTTCATTCCAAAATAGGCCACCTAATATTAATGAAATACTTACCAAAAGAAAAAGTTATTTGAAAATTACAGCTTTATTGATCATGACTGCCCATTGCTTAACCTAACCAATAATATTCTATGTTTGTCATTCCTTTCATCCAGTTTATAATTAACTTAAAACACTAAATGAAAAACACTTTAAAATAAACAAGCTGTCAACTTCAAAAGCTATCAAAGTAAATGAAAGTACACCCATTAAATACAAGAGTATTTGTAAGAACTAACATGATGTATTCCAATAACATTCTTCTAAAGTTGCCTTTGTAATTGAGGTAGGATTCAAGTTGATTAAATAAACAAATACATCATGTTTTTTCTCCTCTTTAAGGATGACTCCAATTTCTTTTAATATGTATTATACCCAGGCTTCATAACTAAGGGGTCACTCATTCAATGCACAGCTGATCAGATAGTTGTCGTGCAAATCTTAATTCAAAAGAAAAAGCCACTCAGTTCAAAACAGCTTATTCCCAGGGAAGTTTCATTCAATTTTAAACTAAATGTATTTAAATATATTATAGGGAACTTATAGCTTCCCACATAACATCTTTGTATTTCATGAATGTAGATGGGCTCATTACTTTTAAATGCCATTGGCAGGTTACATAAAGAGGGTCCAAGAATGTATTTGAAACATTTACTAATTCTTCAAAAGGCATCTAAGCATTTTAATGAAAGTTATGTTGTGACACATCGACATGCATTAAAAATAAATCCTGGAGAGTAATGAATGTGAAGAAAACCAAACTAATCTTTCTGGGAAGGATCTTCTCTAAAATAAGAATTGAGCTATGCTATCTGATCATCAGTTTGCCACATAGCAATTCTTTTTCCTCTAATGAATTGTAGAGATTCATTATTGAAACATGAATTTTGTGTCTCCCATTAAGCCATTTCTAAAGCCATAACCATCTACTCTTGATATCGCAAGCCAGTTATAATTGAAGATTGCTAGTTTAGCTATACTAACTTCAGCTAAAATAGCTTCTGGACTATAGCTTAGGGAGACTTTTTATGTTCATTGTCAACCATCTTCATAAGATGATCTTTTCCATTTAATGGCTGCAGTAGTACTTCAAAATACATTCCAACATGCAATGCAATAAATTTACCGCACATATTTTAAATCCTTCTTTGCCATGTGAGCAAATTTGTAACAACAAACTATAACGAATAAAGTTGGAGGAAGCCTCATGGAGCACAGCATGGAGCAGATCATAAACATGATAAATGTAATTATTTTTTATTAATAAATTATTAGCTAAACATATATATTTCATTGTTTTAGAACTGGAGGAAGAAATATTATTAAACTATGCAATAATGATGATACTCATCTGATAGCTAAAAATTCAAATGATCTGCTAACTCTATTAATGAAAGTCAAGGTGCATAGTAAAAAAAAAATGGGGCTAAGATTAAATATAAAGAAGACCCAACTAATGACAACAGGTATGGCCTAATAACTGACAGTGAAAATGTTAAAGTGATGGATAGCTTCTGTCTTTTAGAATAACTTCTCAATGATAAAAGCAAACAGCAGTGAAAAAATATTCCACAGGCTTGCTAGGGTAGCAATGAAGTCCTTGGAAAAGATATTCCCCTGCTGATATATCTACTCCAAAAAGATCAGAAATATTTCCCTGTAACACTCTATGGATGTGAAAACAAGGTAAAAAAAATATTTGATCTAATTTTATTGAACTTTGGGGGATGGAAAAAACGTGAGAATACAGTGGATAATCAAGTTTAAAAAAAGGTTAATAAACCAGTTTAAACTTCTCAAACAAGGCTCAAATGATCAGACTCAACATATCATTTCTTCAACACATTATGCAAATTAGCCTTTGAGAAATCTCAAAGTGCTAGGGAAGGTGAAAGGAACAAGAAAAGAATGATCAGTAACAAGGTGGATAAGTTCAATAATGGCAGTGATAAGGAAAGCACTGATAAACCTGAAGGGCTTGATTGGGAATAGATCATCCTAAAGAAGGCCCATGTAGGAATATGCTAACAATCAATATGAGTTTAATGTGACATAATCAGTCAAACAATTCATTTTAGAATAGAATAGAATAGAATAGAATAGAATAGAATAGAATAGAATAGAATAGAATAGAATAGAATAGAATAGAATAGAATAGAATAGAATAGAATAACAGAATTGGAAAAGACCCTGTTCAGGTAGGAATTCCTATACCCATGATGGTGAACCTATGGTACCCGTGCCACAGATAGCATGCATAGCCATTTCAGTGGGCATGCCAGCTCAGCTCGGGTGCGCATGCATGCGCCAGCCAGCTGAATTTCATGCCTTCTGGGCCAGGGATGGGTTCTAAATTTTTTTACTACCGGTTCTGTGGGTGTGGCTTATTTTGTGGGTGTGGCTTGGTTATGTGATGGTGGGAGTGGCTTCATGGTCATGTGACTGGGTAGGCATGGCCAACTCAATGTCACTCACATCAAGGGGTCCCTCGCCTGGCCCCTCCTCTCCCAGCCATTCCTTGTCACACACAGCCTCAACGTATCTATAGTTCTATAAAAATGTTGTTCACTTTTTTTCAACTTTATTATCTACATACTATAGATGTACTTTCATGGACCACTGAAAGGATGAAATGGCTCACATGCTTTGCCCAAGAGTGTGATAGGCAACAGGTTTTTAAGGGGCTGCCAGAAAGAATGTATAGGCAATATATTTTCCAAAGCACCAGAAGGCAAGACAAGAAGCAATGGATGGAAACTGAACAAAGAGAGAAGTTAATTCTTCTCCTAAAACTAAGGAGAAACTTCCTGACAGTGAGAACCAATATAGGTGCAGAAATATTTCTGTCATAATTTCACATATAAAATAGCCATTCATCATATTGTTCAAAACAGTAATTAGTATTATGGCTGATGTTTGACAGCAAGCGTAAAAGTCAAAGATCACAAGATTGTTTCTTTCTCTGTATGTATACAAAACATCGCATACCAGGAATAGCATATTAAAATGGACTTATGCAATCTGATGTACAAAATAAACACATATTTATGCTATGGACTATAGACGTTGAATGCATGTAAATCCCTGAAAAATATGTGGTAGTCCTGGGCAAAAGAAAGGCAGTAATATCATTCTAGGTGTAGGGACAGTGTAAAATATTAACACATAATAAATAATGGAACAATTAAAAACAATAGCACAGAGTTTTTTTTTCTCTCTCTCTCCCTTCCTCTTTCTTTCTCTCTTTCTCCCTGTTTCTCTGTCTTTTTTGGGGGACAGTGTTTGTGGCTATGACAACCTGTTTTGGCTCCCAGGGGCTGCAGGGAGACTTGCTAAGGCCAAAAAGTTCGTATGGGGGTGTATTCCAAAGCAATTGGTCTTACCAAAGCATTATAAAGTGGTATTAACAGTTCTTGTGATCTTGATTCTATCCCTCTGTTTATGCAGCCTAGAACTGTGTTGGCTTTTTTGGCAGTTGCTGCACACTGCTGGCTCATATTTAAATGGTTGTCCACTAGGACTTCAAGATCCCTCTCACAGTTACTACTATTGAGCAAAGTACCACATATACTGTACCTGTGCATTTTGTTTTTCTTGCCTAAATGTAGAACCTTACTTTTTATCATTGAATTTCATTTTGTTAGATATCATCCAATGTTCAAGTTTGTCAAGAGCCTTTTGCATCTTAAGCCTATTTTCAGGGGTGTTGGCTATTCCTGCCAGTTTGGTGTCACCTGCAAATTTGATGAGTTCCTCACCCTATTCCCTTATCCAAATAATTGATGAAGATGTTGAAGAGTACTGGGCCTAAAACAGAGCCTTGAGGTACCCCACTGCATATCTCTCCATTTTAATGGTTATTAAATGTAACTGATTAATAATTATTAAAAGTAACTTAATGCTAAATGCCACAATGTAATATGATTTGAAACCTGTTGCTTCAGTTTTGAGGGCTGAAGAAGCCTTTTATATTTATGAAAAGGAAATCCATGCTTTCCTAACAATTTGATTCCAAGTTATATTTTCCATATTAAGACAGCAAGAAACATGTGTTGGAAGGAGTTAAATTCTAAAAAAAACCAAAACCCATAATTATAATACTACCAATTATCTTTCAGAGCAAAATTTGGCACTGTGTTATGCCTGAACGAATATGAAAGATAAGACAATATAAAAGAGGGAATGTTTTTTGTAATGCAGTTACAAAATGGAAACAGATAATTATGTAATTTTACTAATTACAGCAAGCCATTTCTTGAGTTGGACGTTGACAAAATCAATACTTGTATTTATTTAATTACACTTCAGTAGGGAGAGAGTAGAGTTATTTCTGCAATTATATAAAATTAGATCAATTTCAGTAACCTGTTTTCTCAGTGGCTTGATCTGGCCTGAACACAGCTCTGGAATTAATAATTCCTTTATTGTCTCTGTCTGGAGCCCTATAAATAACTTTATAGAAGTGAAGCATCAGATAGTTTTTTAAAAATTATTATTATTATTATTATTTCATGAGACTACTCAGTGTCTTGTTTTGACTTGTTCTGACTAGAGATAGCAGAAGCTGATCATGGAGTTTATGTGTGTTTCTGATCTAATAGTAAATCAACTGGGATAGTGGTGGGATGCTTGAGTCTGGAAATAATTCCAGGGTGGTTATCAAAATTATTCTTAATAACATGGCCAATATCATCATGCTATAATTATAATCATAATTCTCTGATATTACAGCCATCAATCTCATTGGATTTTACCATATTACCATATTACACATATACATAATTGTGAAAAATACAGTCTCAAACTCATTGGAGATCCAGAGATCTTATCTGAATTGCAATCATTTAGCTAATTACGATTTTATCTTTAAATGCAAGCAATATCAATTTGATTTTCCTAGGACAAGACAGCAAAGGGTATAATGATACAAATTAAATATATCTAATCTCTGTCTGAAGTATGCACTAAAAATAATTTCAACAAGCAATGAATTTGACCCTCTTCAGCATTTTAAATATTTGACTTGCAATGCTTAACTCATCTTACAACTGAACTAGCATGAAAACTGAAGGCAGCCTATTAAGGTAATTCAAAAACATACGCCTTCTTGTAAATGAGAGATTTATTCTAAAATTTGTTAGCGGAAGAGATTGGACAACCATTTGTCTGAAATGGTATAGGGCAGTGATAGCTAACCTATTTGCCGTCATGTGCCAAAAGCTGGCGGGAGTGCAGGGAGTTGAGCACACACATGCCCATACTCATAATTCAATGTGCCCCGCCCCCTGTGAATGCACACATGACTCCCCCATAGCTTTTGGCCTGCGATGGCATGGTGAGCCCGGTAGGGCCTGGTTTTTTGCCCTCCCCAGGCTCCAGAGGCTTTCTAGGAGCCTGGGGAGGGCAAAAATGGCCTTCCCCAACCCCCCCAAGGCCACAAATGGCCCATTTCCCAATTTCCAGTGGGTCCGAAAGGCCAGAAAATCAGCTGGCTGGCATACGCATTCACGCTGGAGCTGAGCTAGGGCAACGCTCACGTGCCCACAGATATGGCTCCGTGTGCCACCTGTGGCACGCGTGCCATAGGTTTGCCATCACTGGTATAGGGTCTCCTGCTTGAGCAGAGGGTTGGATTAGAAGACCTTCAGAGTCCCTTCAGACTCTGTTATTCTGTAATTCTGTAAATCCAAACATTTAAGGAGTATTCTCAGACTTGGATTAATTAATGTAAAATTATTATTTTTATCCCATTGCATTGTATGATTGCTAGGAAAGAAATGCTGCTGAAATAACCATTAGTCCAGTTCTATTCAAATATGTCCATACAAATAAGCATTGAGATAAGGAGAATCATTCATTGTTTGGGGGTAGCTGGGGTTTAATAGTATGAATAATTATGAATAATGTCAATTACTGAATACTTCTATGAACCATCATGAATGAAAAAAGAGATAAATTATGTTTGAAAAAGCTCAAAAGGGGGGGAGTCTAGATGCACTGTTCAACCTGCCCCACAGTTATGTTTGCATTTTGAGTGTACAGTATTGGAGTGTGCATTACTGTTTTCTTTTAACTCTAAATTGTGTCAATTTTTACAAATGTATTTTATCCCCAAGCACAACAGTATAATTTCATTCCTCCCTCCTTCCCTCCCTCCCTCCATTCCTTCCTTTCTTTTTTCTATTGATTGAAGATATATTGGAAAGTCATATCTGAAAGGTTTCTTTGAAATGTTTGTAACATTAAGAATAATCCAATTAAACACTTGGCCTGCATATGTGAGAACTAAAAGCCGAGAAGGGACATGATTGCAGGTGCATGCCTTAGTTCCAATAATCAATCTCTGCAGCTGTTAATTCCTACGTTGTACAGAGATATTTCAAGTTTTGCTCAGTTTTGTTCAGATTTAACAAGAAAAACATCAATATATGCAACACATTGTTTCATTATAATAATGGTATAAGAGGAAAAGGGGAAGGGGGGAGAGAAAGGGAGGGGAGGGAGGAGAGGGAAGAAGGGAGAGGGAGGGAGGGAGGGAGGGAAGATGCATAGGTAGGTAGGTAGGTAGGTAGGTAGGTAGGTCGGTCGGTCGGTCGGTCGGTCGGTCAGCAGGCAGGCAGGCAGGCAGACAGACAGGTGGCCCTGGTCTCCGTGGATGCACAAAAAGCCTTTGACAGAGTGAGCTGGAACTTTCTCTTTGCACAATTGAGTGAAATGCAATTCAGGGAAAGATTTATCAGGGCGATCTGGACATTATACGCAAAACAGACTTATTAATGGGGAAGAATCTGAAAAGATTGATATAAGTAAAGGTATTAGACAGGGATGCCCATTATCTCCACTTTTATTTATCTTAACCCTAGAGTTATTATTGAATGAGGTCAGAAGGAATCAAGGAATTAGAGGACTAAGAATCAGAGGGGAAGAGTTTAAGCTCCAAGTCTTTGCGGACGATTTGATATTTGTCTTGGAAGAACCTTTGGAATCGGGACCAATCTTGCTCCAGGAGTTGGAGGCTTATGGGAAAGTAGCGGGATTTAAATTAAATAAAGATAAAACCAAGATCCTAATTAAGAATATGACGAAGAATCAAAAAGTCCAGTTAGAGGAAGAACTAGGGAGTCAGATAGTTAAAAGGCTAAAATACTTAGGAATTTGGCTTTCATCCAAATGCTCGACCATTAAAGAAGACAACTACCAGAAACTACTGGGTCAAACTAAAGAAATGCTGGAAGGATGAAAAGGTCTATAATTATCATTGTTAGGTAGAATTGCAGTAATTAAGGCATATATCCTGTCTAAATGGATTTTTCTCTTTCAGACAGCCCCAGTTTTATTAGATACAAAATTTTTTCAGTCTTTAGATCAATGTATATGTAGATTTATGGCAGAACAGAATGTATGGCAGAACAAAAAACCAAGGATTAAATTGAAAAATGCTTCAAGAATCCCCTTCCAGGGGTAGATCTGGCCTACCTAAATGGGAGCTTTATCATCAAGCAGCTATCTTAAATTGGATTAGAGACTGGATTGCTTTGAGAAGGAGGAGAATCCTTACCTTGGAAGGCCACAATTTGCAACAGGGGTGGCATTATTATTTGAGTCAGGAAAGGCCAAAAAAACATAAATACTTTATGGACCACTTTATCTGAAAGGTTTTGATGACTATTTGGGATCGAATAAGAAATAAATATTACCTGATGACTCTGATTTGGCTTTCCCCTTTAGAGGCGATGATACACCCAACTCTTTATAACAGAAACAAACCATTAATTTACCAAGCTCTGTTGGATCCCTTAGGCAAAGTAAAATCTCGAAATATGCTGGTAGAATTAGGCTACGAGCTAGATTGGTGGACATACAATCAGATCCAGTCTAGGACAGCTCAGGACATATGGATTTTAGAAATCACAGGATGTAGGATAGATTTGAACCTGGAAATGTTTTTACTAGGCATGAAACCAGAGAACTTAAACAAACCTAATTGGTATCTCGTTCTCCACATCATAATTGCAGCCAGGGTCTCATTTGCGCAAGAATGGAAATCCAAAAATATTCCATTGGAGGCTACGTTAACTGCAAAGATCATGGACTGTGCAGAAGCAGACAAGCTTACTGGACTTTTGCGAGATAGACAAGAATCAGGGTTATATAGAAGCTGGGACAAGTGGTATGCTTGGCTGCAAAAAAAGAAATCTTAAGAAGAATGAAAATATTAACTTTAATGTGAACGTGGGTAAATATTTATAGGAGCATTGTATGGCAGTTGAGAATTCTTTCTTCTGATAAACTTTTCTTTCTTTTGATGAGTTGGTTTAATGGAAGTTTGTACTTTCTCTAGGCAAAAATTGATACTTTAAAAATCTATATGTATTATACTACTCTCTGCAATTCTATCCATATTGTTATACCTTTTTTCCTGTATTTTTTAATAATTTTCAATAATTTTTTTTAAAAAAAGACAGATAGATAGATGATATGGAAAGATCATAAATATGCTCAAAAAAGGAGAGGAGTAGGTAATCTTCTATGACACACTTTGCCTTTTGACCCCAGTGATGGTCACCCTGATTGGAAAAATGAATGATTGAAGCTGTATAATACCCAAAGACAGGCTAGGTTTTCTTTGTTCTTTCTTCACCCATTAGGTTTGGGGTGAATTTTAACTGTATTACATTTATTTTAAGGCTTGTATGATAGTTTTCATTTCTTTTCCTCTTTAAAATGATAAGCACAGTCTTACTAGTTTTCATTTTGATGGTTGGAAGGGATGCCAAAAAGAGGATTCAGTGGCTACAAAATCCCCCTCAAAATCCAAAATACCTCCCTCTCAAAATTATCTAACGTTCCTTGCATCTACAGACTTCTTACCAGTTCCATGTGCTCTTGTTTTCATCATATCTGCAGACTTGAAGACATTTTAGAAATTCCTAATTAAGCCCTCTTTGAAATACTGTGAGCAATAAAGAATGATGCCAAGATGTTGAGAGGCACAATTTTAATCATTTCACTCCAGACTTTCATCTGTTAATCCAGTCAGTACTATAAAAATACTAGACAATTATAGGGTTATGATACGGTATAAGATTCATGCTAATGTGAATTTCTTCTGGATAGCACTGGAAGATCTTTGCAATTTCAATCATGACAGAAAGCAAAAGAAAAAAAAGATATGCAGTGGAGGAATGAGCTTCCTTTGGTATGCCACAGAAGGCAAAACATATAAGAAGTTTCAATAAATTGAGTTTTAAAGCCTGCCAAATCATGGCCTTAAAAGATTCACCCTGTTTGATGACCTCTAAAATGGGAGATGTGTTAAGTTAAATGTAACAATCAATATTTGTCCCATGAAAAGGTTAAAGGAAATAAACCTAGTTAGTGTCACTTTTCAGTGTGAAGAACATGTACAGTATAAATGAAATATTCAGAAACTGCATTCCTTTGCAATTACCACAGCAAAATAATGCTTTGGAGCAAAATCAAATTTGCTTATTGTATGTATGTATTGTATTGTTCTGTTCTGCTACACAGAATTATGTGTTTTCAAAGCAAAATACTGCTCTATGTTACTGACCAATATTTGTGCATCATTTGAAACTGTTAACAAAAATGAAGAGCATAGTTACAAGAAATATTGCTAAAGTCGAAAAATTTTTCAATGTTAAATCAAAGAAAACATTTGGGCAGTTTAATTTCTCTTTTCTATCATGTAGATGTTGTGGCCCGCCAGCTTGTGGCAGACTTGGATGAGGAGGAACTTGGGGAGGAACTTGGGCCAGGGCTGGAGTCTGGGGAAGGCTCTGATGGATGCTCTGCATTTCCCAGCCACTGGCGAGGCAGCTGTCTTTGGAGGCTGATATGAGTGAGGAGGAAGAACAGCTGAGGCATGTTCATGCACTCTGTGCATGTATGCGCAGAGCAGTTAGAAGAGGTGAGCAATGGAGGACAAGAAGTTGACTTGGGAAGCAAAACTCAAGTGTACACTAAATGACCCCTCCCTAGCCGGGGAATTAATAGAAAGAAAGGGGAGTGGTTCTTGTAGGAGGCAACAGTTCGTATTTCTGAAGATTTTGCTCATTTCGTGCCATAAAGACTGCTTGCCAGAACATAATTTGCAGCCTTTCATCTGGGAGTTCACGGCCTTGCAATTATTGCAAGGAACTGATAAGGTCTGTACTGCAGTTAACTCCTTGAAGGACTATTATCTGGAATTTTTGGTGGGTGAATGCAATTAATCCACAAGAGGTAAATAAAGAGGTTTTTTTTGTGACAAGGAGTCTGTTTCTTGTTTCTGCTAAGGCTGTGTCAGAACAGTAGATTGGACTCTCAGATTGACCATTGTCAAGCTTCAAACAGCATGTTTTGCTGTTGCAACTATTTTCGCTTCTCAGCTTGCCAACAAATTATGAGGGGAGGGGAGGGGGTGGAATAGAATGAAGCTCCAGATATCAAGATGTCAGCCATGGGAACCAAGGACATTTCAGCAGATGTTTACCACAGCCGAAAAAGACTTTCTCACAAAAATACCAGAAGTCTCCATTGGAGAATGTGACCTGGCCTAAGAGGGGGTAGGGAAAGCTAGAGTGATGGGTTCCTCCCAGTTCAGCCTGGTTCCACTGAGCTGGTAGCAGTAACGATATGATATCATCAAACCGGTTCTGCACCCCTGCCCCCCACCCCCCGCCCCCTCCACCCCCACGTTATTCTTACCTTTTATTTGGCCCCACCCCCAATCTATTGCTGCCTCCTGAGTCCCAGCTGATGGCTAGAAGGAAAAAAAAACTGTTTAAACTCTTGCTGCGGGGCTTCAAAGGGCCGCCCTACAGCTGATCAGCATTAAAAGAAAATAAATGGATAGACCAGTGCCTGAAAAAATGCATGAGTAGATCAGTGCCTGCAAAAATAAATGGATAGATCAGTACAGCTCTACAAGCAGTTAAAAGCCTGGTAGACCAGTACCTCTGCTAAATCCTAAATAATTGTCACATGACCATCAAGCCATGCCCACAAAATAAGCCACGCCCACAGAACAGGTAGTAAAAAAATTTAGAATCCACCCCTGGAAAGCTTGAACTTTAACTGTATGGGATTACGTGGGAAATAGATCTGGTTTTGCCCTTATCTTTGCCAATGTGATGTATTCATTAAAATTTTTGCATTAAGAGATTGGATCATCTCAAACGTGGGTTGGATGGGTTCATCAGTCAGAACGTTGACAAATATATTTTCATTTTTTTATATACACAATGGGTAGTCCTATAGGTTAGCTTTGAACATAAAGTTGGTTTTTGGAAAGAAGATGGAGTGATATGCTCTAGAGCCATTAAATTACAATGCGTGGAAAGGAACAGGTTACAGAGAAAGTACTTTGCACCTTTATACGATTAAAAGTCTATCAATGTTGCTGGATTTCAAGACTACAGGAAGAACCCTACTGAGTCAGTTAGGCAATCAGTGTAAATTAAATCTATTTAACTGCTTAGTTTTCAGGGCAGATTTTCACTTCAGCAGTTTTATGCCGTATTTTTTTCCTTTAAATGTACATAAATTTGCTGGTCCATCTAAGGGCAGGAAAGATTATTAACATTTTAAAATGCATTAAATGGTTGGGGCTCCTGGTCTTTCCTTTATTTTCCACCAAAATGGCTCATATACTCTCATGGTTGCAAATTGTCAAGTAGAGACACAGGAAACAATCAGATGAGCCTTCTGCGTTTCTTTCTCTGCCCCTTAAGAAAATGTGGGCTATGCTCTCTCTTATCTGGTTGTTCCCAAAGTAGCATCTTCCCCCATATTTCCCAAAGTCTTTCCCAAATACCACTACACAAGTTTGTGTTTCCTTTGGAGCAATTCTAGCCCCACTCAGGTGCCTACATACAGGAGGAGAACTCTAGACTAGAGGAAAGTCATGATAAGGCATTCCTGTGAGTTTACATCAGTTGGCTGTGGATATAATATGACTGTGCAGTACGGCTACTCAGGTGTAGAGTTTAAGATGGGAAGACTTCCATATCAGTTCAAACCTAAATAGTGCAGGATTTAGAATTGCTTGGAAATTTTTACTTTAGACATCCATATTAAATGTATGTAGCACAATTGGGCCCAACGTTTATGTTACTAAGTGAGTTTTGTCCCAATTTACGACTTTTCTCACCACATTTCTTAAGGGAATCACTGCAGTTCTTCAATTAGTAAGTTGGTTGTTAAGTGACTCTGGTTTCCCCATTATCTTTGCTTGTCAGAAGGTTGTAAAAGGGATCATGGGGCAATGCAACTGTCATAAATGTGAGTCAGTCAACAAGCATCTGAATGTAAATTATGTGACCATGGGGATGCTGCATGTGTGAAAAATGGTCATAAGTTACTTTTTTTCAGTGCCATTGTCACTCCAAACGGTCACTAAATGAACTGTTGTAAGTCGAGGACTGCCTGTATTCATGCATTTTATGAACAACTGCTGCTACAGCATAAACTTTACAGAGCAGAGGAACTGTTCATCATTGCAGACAAAAAGTTTTATATAGTCATGCTTACAAACATAAGACTGTTCCTTCAATCTGACAGGGCCAGTTTTTCCTCTGCTGGTTTTACTTGGTATGTGATATATGTATGCATGTAACATAGGTTTTTTTAATGGTGTTGCTGCAGCTGAAAAGCTATTGTACATAAAATACAGGAATTGCAGTATAGTTCCATTTTGTTCCAGAAAAAGAATGAAGCTTTGTAAATGGAATGTTATTTTGTTGAAATAAACAGCAGAAAGGGAATGCAAGAAATAACAGAGCTGAGCAAATCCAATCTGCATAATATAAATCCATACTTTGTCTAGTAGACTACAGTGAAATATGGTTAATAGATGCTTGTGAATAAAGCAGAGCTACTTTGCACAGTTTTTAATGTAGAGACATTTGAAATGAAATTCTGCATTATAGAATTATTGTTACAATCTCAAACAATAAATGATACATGGTCCTGAGGCAAGAGAAAAAGAACAACAACAGTATGGCAAAGGTGTGACACTTAAAACTGCTCTATGTCTATAGAAATTCTAATCATCCAGGTCATGGTTGTCCCAAGGGTGCTTTTTCCAAGAGGCAACTGGACTTTCTGGTTTTGTTTTGCTTCTCATCCAAGAAGCTTCTTTAGCACTGACTGAATGGTAGCAGTGGTGAAATCCAATTTCTTTTACTACCAGTTCTGTGGGTGTGGTTTGGTAGGTGTGGCATGGCTTGGTGGGCGTGGCTTGGTGGGCATGGCAGGGGAAGGACACTGCAAAATCCCCATTCCCACCCCACTCTGGGGACAGCCAGAGGTGATATTTGCTGGTTCTCTGAACTACTCAAAATTTCCATTATCGGTTCTCCGAACTGCTCAAAATTTTTGCTACCGGTTCTGCAGAACCTGTCAAAACCTGCTGGATTTCAGCCCTGGACGGTGGAGAATGGAAGGATTTATAGTCCTAGAAGACAGCTGGTCATTTGCATTCTTTTAGCAAGTCGTTAAGGCCACCTTAACATAGATGGCCTCTTTGACCCCTCTTTCAAACCAGCGGTCCTCTGAGCAACACAGTATATGCAGTACAAAGCAGTGAGCCATGTGCAGATCTGTACATTGGGGAAACAAAACAATCACTTCATGAATGCATGGCACAACACAAAATACAAACCCATCAAGGGTACATTCAGCAGTTCATCTGCATTTAAAAAACAAAGGCCATTCTTTTGAAGTCAGTAAAGTCCACATTTTGGACAGAGAGGATCGCTGGTTTGAAAGATGGGTCAAATTGAACAGCCTTTTCTCAACAGAGGAGGAGGAATACCACATCATCTTTCTCCAGTCTACAACATAGTCCTATCAACAGTTCCAATAAGGCTCTACACCCATTTGCACCACTCAGGTGACCCTGATGGCACAGATAAACCTCCAGGTGGCCTTAACGACTTGCTAAAAGGATGAAAATGACCAGCTGCCTGCAAGAAGTATAAATCCTTCCATTCCCCACCATCTAGTCAGAGCTGAAGAAACTTCTTTGATTAGAAGCGAAACATTGTCAAAGAAAAAACAGAAAGTCCAAGTTTCCTCTTAAAAAAAAGGCTCTTAAAACTGCTCTGCATTCAGTTATTACCATGCACCACATGGTATACAGACATCTACAAATTCATTGAACCCCTAAGCCTAAAAGTTATATTTGGTTCAGAGCAGTAATGCATCTTTCCACAACAACTCTGCGAGACATTAAATATTTGGAGCCAGTGATGGATGGAGCAATTTAGAATAAAGATATTATGTCATCAAATATAGATAAATTCTTTTCTGAGAGCAAATAAAACTATTGTAGCATAATTGCCAGTGAGGTTTCAGACGAAGTTTTGGACTCTGAAATGTCTGTGATGCACTACAAGAAGCAGAAATAAGAAGACACATTAAATAGCGTACAATAGTTTTTTTTAAGGAAAGATGATGTATTTATAAATTAGAATCAAAGGGTTTCATTAAAAAAAAATATCCATGAGAAGAATATTAGAAAACTGAAGTAACCCTAGTTGAAGGAAGGGTAAATCGTTTAAATACATTGATTTCAGTCTTCTGTAACATACTTCTACTAAACCAAGAAGGGAAGAGAAAGAAACAATATTATTGTTCCAATATACAGGTAGTCCTCAACTTACAACCATTCATTAGGGACCATTTGAAGTTACAACAGCACTGAAAAAAAGTGACATGACCATTTTTCACACTTACGACCATTGCAGTATTCCCATAGTCACATGATCAGAATTCAGACACTTGGCAACTGGCATGTATTTATGATAGTTGCAGGGTCCTGGGGTCATGAGATCACCTTTTATGATCTTCTGGTGAGCAAAGTCAATGGGAAAGCCAGATTCATTTAACAACCGAGTTACTAACTTAACAAGTGTAGTGATTCAGTTAACAACTATGGCAGGGAAGGTCATAAAGTGGGCCAAAATTCACTTAACAGCGTGGGGCTCAGTTGTGGTCATAAACTGAGGACTACCTGTAATTGAGATATAAGCATATATCTTTCCCTCTCTGTGGGACCGTACCGGCCGGTGGAAGGCAATCGGTGGCAGAAGGGGGTTTTGTAAGTATCCAGATCCTAAGCCATGGAGCGCTTTAAAGGTGATAACCAACACCTTGAAACACACCCGGAAGACCACCGGGAGCCAGTGCAGCTCGCACAAGAGAGGTGTTACATGGGAGCGATGTATTGCCCCCATAATCACGTGTGCGGCCGCATTCTGGACCAGTTGGAGCCTCCGGGTGCTCTTCAAGGGGAATTATTAGTAATAATTTCATTCTATTTCTTATGACTTCCACTTTCTGGCTATAAATATTAAAAGACATTTTAACTGTGTTACATTTCAGGATGTACCATCTGAGACCATCATTGCCAGTATGTTTTGGGCTCAGCAGTTCTGGTTCCATCAGCTAATGTAAGGGAGAGAAGCCAGACACTGAAACCTTTGTCTCCTTCCAAGACAAACCGAAATCATCGTGCCACTTAGAGGTAACCTTTAATGTCCTCTACAACTTTGGTTGAACATTATCTCATGGAGAAAGTGCTGAACATAATAAATGTGGGACACAGGTATGCAATACATGGACATCAATGTGCTGGACCTGTAAATATCTCCCAAATTCTATTAATACTTTTTTGGTAATATCCCGAGGGTAGCCTCAACTGAACCTGCTCCTGCATATGTCCCTGCAGGTTTTTTAATCATAGATTATTAAACTGCCTCATTCTGATGGTGTGTTGTCGTGATAAATCATTAGAGTATGCTGCTGCTGGGATGAAATGTGGCATCAGTATGCCATTGAAATTGTCAGTCAGATAATGTATTATTAAGGCATACTGATGATACCTTCTGCAAAAGATGGTTCAGCCCAAGGAACAAAAGGCTTCAAAGCCGATTCAATGTAATTACAAGATAAGAGTCAGCCAGCACATGGCAGGCTACAAATGGCTTTCCTGGCTTCACTAAATCACCTCAGAATCTGGATTTCTTATTTCCCCCCACCTGCTCCCACTTGTCTGAGGGGGGAAAAAAGGACAGGACTTGTTTCAGAAGCACTAAGGTGCCAAGGTGTAAATATTTTCTCCACATGAAAAGCAACTGTCGGCTTTTTATCATACCTCCACAGAACTATCAATTATTAAAATTAATTTTAACTACCGTTTACATTAAACAATGGCAAAATTTTTCCGTTTTTCTTCTTACCATTCAAATTACATTTTAAAGTTTCTAGATCAACTTAGCTCTTACAGGGCCACTAAGGAATTCAGCTTTACTGCAAATGGAGTTTAAGGCTGCAAGGGAAAAAATGCCGTAGTTCAATATTTCCCCTGATATACAAGTGAAAAATATGGAAAAAAAAAATAGAAATTAAGTTTCCCCCTCTCCTTTTTAAGATTTTCTAATTCTGTTTATTTAAGAGCATTTGACCTTAACGTGAATATGAAACAGCTTCTTTATAATGACCCTGACATTGCTTAATTTCATTTTCAAGTTAAAACTATGATATTCACCAACTTTTTATGATGAAATGACTTTTTTTTTGTTAACTAATTTAGATTTGGTGTAATTGTTGTCCAAAAATAGAATCAGTTAAAAATATTTGAATAAATATCCAAACTTTCAATTAAAATCTGAAATAAACCTTTGTTTTTTTTAAAGTTGATTCTACCAGCTGATTTACTTTCTACATTAATATTTTTGTTCTCTTGTAGATTGAAATGATGGACAATGAAGTGTAGCGGAAAGATAGTTATGACTTTTGTGATTAATCAAAATTCTTACAGACACATAGTGGTGGGCCATGATTCTTGCTTTTACCATTTTTATCCTTTTTCTATTGGAAACATAGGTGTGTTTGGCATTGCCAATCAGTAATTGTCAATCAGTAATAGATTCCTACAGTCAAATTTTCTTCAGTTTTTATTAAGTGCCACTGGCAAAAAAAGAAATCTCTAGATTTGAATCCAATTGTTTCAGGAGAATATCTTCCATGTGTATTTGATTTCAACCCAACTAATCAGAATGCCTCTATTTGCCAAATGAGGAAAGGAGAAATTTTTGATAGGATAGTTCTAACGATTTTGGGAAAGATGGAATAAAATCAGAATTCGTTTCCATCTCAATGTTTTATCTGACCTAAAGGAGGCTTTCTTTTTCTACCAGATGCTTCCATCAACCCCAAATTCTTGACATGTGGGAAATCTCCTGGATTCTCTATTGATTGCCAAAGATCTAAGAATGAAGGAAAAAAATTAAGATCAAACACCACTGTATTTTTTTCTTGTTAAGGGTCTACAATTAGATCTGCTATTGCTCAGAGTAGGGCTTCCCTTTAATATGTGGTTGGATTTTACATCAGCTTTTTATGGTTCTGTTTCTCAGCATAAACTGTCCTCTCAGTGATTTAGTTCATAGAGATCAAACCATTCTTCTGCTTCCTTTGTATGTTACAAATCCTGTCTAATCCAGATGAACCAACTACTTTCCCTCTCAAGGATTAAGTAATAATTTTTGGCCTGCTCCAATATGCAATTTAAAAGCACATTTAAACAGATTCTTATGGGGCATTTAATCAACTGCCTGATGCTCTAATATGATTGGGTTGTTAGATTATTCACTCCTGAGCCTAAATTATTGCCAGTTTTGAACCGCAGATTCCATAGCTTATTTTTACAATTTCTTTATAGCTGGCCATGGTGGCTCAGTGGGTAAGATGTTGAGTCTTAGACCATCAAAGGTCTACAGATCAGCACTGAGACCTGAATGCTGTGAGATAGAGTGAGCAACCGTCATTTGTCCCAGCTCTGCCAACCTAGGAGTTCAAAAGCATGCAAATGTAAGAAGATGAATAGATACTACATAAGGGAAGGTAACAGCATTCCATCTTTCACCGTATGCTCTGTGCTGTGGCATGATGTCATGAAAGCCATATGTTGTCCACTTGTCTCTGGACAATGCTGTCTCTTTGGCTTAAGAAATGGAGAGGAGCAGGAATAGTGAAAGAAACAATGATAATTTGGTGTAAATATTTTGGGCACAATATCGATTTGGACAATTGGCAAAGTTTATGGGAAATGAATTTAAAAGTCACACTAGCAACTTCCTACAAGGAAAACCTCTATGAGATGTTCTATAGGTGGCACCTCCCCCACACAAGATTAGCAGGAATGAATAAGGGGAAATCTTTCATATGCTGGAAGTGTGGAGAGACTGTTGGAAATTACTACCACATGTGGTGGGAATGCCCAAAGACTCAAAAATTTTGGAATTTACTAAAGAACTGGCTGGAAGAAATTTTGTCAACAAATATAGAAGTCAAACTGGAATTTTTCTTATTGGGAATTATAGAAAGAAAATATAAGAAAGATACAAATTATTTATTATTGCATATACTCACAGTGGCACAAATAGCCTTCACTCAAAAATGGAATGAGAAAAATATTCCAACTGAAGAGGAAATATTACTGAAAACTTTTAACTGCACAGAAATGGACAGACTCACTTTGGAACTCAAGAATAAAAGCGAAACTAAGTACTACAAAATCTGGGAACAATTTTATGATTGGATAGATAACAAGAGGGTAGCCAAGACAAATGCATAGTGTTAGAACAAAAATATAGATATTATTATAAATAAATGTATGTTTAAGAGATAAATAAATATACAGAAATATGGGAAAAAGTATTAATATCATATCATACTATATTTAAATAGTGAACAAAGCTTAAGAACTATGTGTTTATATGACTACTAATATGATTGTAAAGTGATGGAAGATGTTTGGAACCAGTGATGTCATATCTATGTCCAATGTTTTTTTTTATTATTATTATTTTATATTATTAATAAAAAACTTTTTAAAAAAAAGAAATGGAGAGGCGCACAGTTGGTCATTAATAGTGGAGTAAAACGTCTGGGGACACCTTTACCCTACTTTATGTATATATTCCCTACTAAGTTTTAATTTCTGACTACCTTATGATTGAAGTCTTCATATAAAATACTTTCTGTAGACATTTTCCCTAATGTGTACTTTTGTCTATGTACTTTGCTTTACAGCATACACATTTTTTATTGCAGGATGCATCTCCAAATTCTGCAAACTGACACTTTGAATGCTTATGCACTCTGATTTGCTTGTAGAATTACAAGGTGGAAATTGAATAACCTCAAATCAAACTTCAGACAGGATGAATTTGTCATTTATCATTACACATATGTCAAAGTATCAAAATAAATGCTAAGTGATGAGGAAATCTAATAGAAATATATTCTGGCAGGTTGGAAAGAAGCCACCCAATTCCGAAAAACATGTCTCTGAATAAAATAATAAGAAATGCTGAATATATTATGTACTACTAAATAAAGCTAAATAAAAATAATATTAACTGAGGTTTGCAACTCCCACTCTCTATATAGTGATCTGTCTTTAAAAAAAAAAAACACCTTTCCAAATGGCTTTTTAATTATAATGTCTGATTAGAAGGCTAGACTATGATAGCATGACTGTTAAGGATCATTTTTTATCATAATAGCAATATGTATTCCACTTTCAATTAATGAGGCACAAATGGCTACCACTATTTTTAACAGCCTGTGGCTTACAAGTGAATGGCGATATGCATCATTTGACAATATTTGTTTTAAGGGTAGCTTCCCCTATGCAAACAAACTCCTACAACTACTTTCTTCAGAGAGAAAAATTAACACTGAAATGTTTAGAAATTGGTCCATTCACATATGCATTTCCTGACAGGAATCCTAAGTATCCCAAATGTTTGCTGTTATTTTCTGTTTATTCTTAGACTTGCAGATACCTAACATTTCCTTGGGTTAAACTGATTAGCACAAGGGATCCACAAAAGAATTAAGCTGCTTGGATTTATGAGCAATAATATGTGTGTTTATATTCGAAGAAACAAATTGAAAGAAGAGTGTGGAGATAACTTTGAGGAAAATATGCAAGAACAAGTAAGGGAAAATAAAAGACACCCTGTCCTGGGAAAAGAGAAGACTTGTGAAAGAAATTCAAAATAACTCAGCCTTGATTCTGTTATATATGAAAGAGAGCAGAAGGAAGCTTAAGCAGGCTTTTAAGATTCTGTTATTATAACTTATAATAATAAGGTAGCATTGCTATAATGTTTGCAATACTTATTTACTGGCCCAGGCTACCTGAATCAGGCTGAAACATCATGATTGGTAAAACTCAACCAGTGAGTTTTGTGAGGATTTGAACCTAGAACATTCAGGTTCTAATGGACTGAAGTAAACCAGTCTGGTTTTCTTTCACTGCCCTTGCCTCTACCTCTGATGCACAGAGATGTTCCATAACACAGTCTCATTTGTGGAAATAATTTCTTCCATTTATATATTCAACATTTGATCAGTTTTTGGAACTATGAGAACCTTGCCAACTCTTCCACAGTTTCCAAATATAAGGTTTGCTACATATTGTGGAGTCAGATAACATCAGTTTTTTTAAAAAACGCATACCTGCTGTAACTCCTCTGTAACTGCATTAAAATCATATTTGATCAAAGTTGATATTGTGGGAAACAGAGCCCATTGTTTTTACAGAATTGTAAGAAGACATGCTAGCCAGTGAAGAAAATACATTATATATGTTTCTAATCCCATGAGCTAGGCTGAAGCTTGAGAATTGTATATACGAAGGCCTCTGCTATGCTAGAAAGCAGCGTTAACCAGAATTTACTGATATGATAGTTACTCTAGAGACAACCCCTAGGAACTAGGGCAGTGGTGGGTTGTCACCAGTTTGGACCGGTTCTCAAGAACCAGTAGTAAAACCGGCGGGAGGCCCTACCAATCTCCCTAGATGTCAGGAACCGCGCCGAACCGGAAGGAACCCACCACTGGATTTGAGCAACAAGCTTAGGACCAAGGTGGTCAAACTTGATTTCATTGAAGGCCATATCAGGGTTGTGTTTGACCTTGGGGAGTGGGCGTGGCCAGAGTGGGCGTGGCCAGCTCGACATCACTCCTGTCCAGGCACCTGCAGTGGCTGAGCACTCTGCCAGCAAAAACAGGCTCCCGAGTTCTGTTTTCACTGGCAGAGGTTATAGGAGGCCCTGCCAGCCAAAAATAGAGCTCAGGAGCCCATTTTCACCGGCAGAAGCACTGCGAGCTGGTCCTTCGCTGTTTCCAGGGCGGCCCCATGGGCCACATCTAAGTTCCCTGCAGGCCTTGAGTTTGATACCTCTGTCGTAGACCAAGGGTTTAGAGATTAGAAGGTGATGAATTTTCAAGTGAGGTGAAAACAATGGGATTTATTAAATAAGCCCAGGCAAATAACAGAAACACGTGAAAGGAAAATGATGGAAAGCAAAAAAATTCTCCTAATCGGAGTAACAATAGACAGTATAAGACCGTTTGGTTTGTAGCACTGTTGTACATCATCACCTTTTAGAAGTTCTGGCTCTGAAGAAGTTCTGAAACATTTTAAGGTATGCCAATTCCTGGTTCTAATTATGCTCTTATTTGTATGCTTATACTTATTATACTTATCTGTGATAAAAAAAAAAGGTTGAAATCTGTCAACAGATTTGAAATCTGTCTAGCCTGTATCTGGCCTGAATTGGTTCAGGGAAACAGAAAGTAATTTTTTTAGCCATTTAATGAGTAAATGGATACTATATAGTTATTTTAAAGAATTTTAAGGCCTAATGACATAAAGACAAATGGAGATGTATCACTGACAAATAACTTCCCAATAGCACTACATCCTCCAAATACATTAAACATTTCAGTGTAGAATTTTAATTCTGCGTCATAGATTGAATTTTTTTTCTTTTTTCATTTTTTTTGTAGTTTACCACTAAGTGGATCTATAATAATAAACAATGAACAAACATGCCTACATTATATGGAATGAAAAAAAAAATCTAATTTAAATGCAAAGTTTCCATCAGTCAGTTGCTATTAGTTTTCATCTTCTACCTATTAAATGAGAACTTTGTTTACATACTAAATAAAGAATACAAATTAGGTAAGAATTATATTAGCATTGATTCTTTGTTGTTACTTAGAGCTAAGTTTCTCATTTGTATCTGTAAAGAAAAAAAAATAGCTTGGATTCTATATACAACTGGATATAAATAGATATCAATATAGATACAGATAAATACAAAGTAGAGCTACCATTTCTGCACTGCAAAAATAATAAACAAAAACTAGATTATAATTGAATGGCAGAAGTTATATATGAAATTTACATTTTTTTAAAAAAAAAATCAGGAATGGTAATTCTAAGGTTATTTCCCCACTAGTGGCCTATTGCAGCTTCATCGCCATAACCGCAACTATGAAGTGCAATGGTTCAAAAATGATAAAAATGTACATCATGATGTCAGGATATGAACCTAGTACCTTTGCATTCTGATGTATGTACCAATAAGTTATGCAACTGTTATGCAAGTTATGATGACACAGCACATGTTTCATCATTTGTCCTCCTTCCCCTGTCACAGAAGCTTAACTTCGTAGACTCATGTCACATGAGTACTAGTCTATCCTCTTTGCTACTATCTTGGCTTGGCATGAGAATGGTTAAAGGGCTCTCAAAAATGCTATAAGTGGAGAAAGGATCTAAAGCAATGTAAGTCAATCTTTTCCTCTATAGCAAAAGCAACATGCTAGGCGACAATGCTCTTGATATTGAGATGGGTGGCACATAAATTTAATTAATAGATAAAAATACAAACTGTCCATCAGCCATATTCTATGTTGAAGTCCATGTATTATTATATAATAAGAGCTTTGGTGGCGTAGCTGACTAAGTGCTGTTAAAGTAGCACCAGCTGCCTGCAATTACTGCAAGTTCAAATCTCACTAGGCTCAAGGTTGACTCAGCCTTCCATCCTTTCGAGGTAGGTGAAATGAGGACCTGAATTGTGGGGTGCCCTAAGCAAAAACCCTACTAAACAGGTATATACAAAAGTATGAAGGCTATTGCTTAATGCATTGTAAGCCGCCCTGAGTCTCTGGAGAATGGTGGCATATAAATCGAATCAATCAATCAATCAATCTAAGCCACCAAAATTATTTTTGCTGCCTGGGATCAATAAAATACTGTCTTAATCTTTGAAGTCCATGAAAAGAACTAATGAGTTTTAGGAAGAAACATTTTATTTTTGACATTGACCCTCTGAAGACTGCAGGGACCATTAGAGAGTACAGAACAAACCCCCATGGTACACATAACTATATCCTTCAATGGCCTCAATGACTCTCTAAACGGATGCAAATGTCCAGCTGTCTGCAAGGAGTATAAATCCTTCCATTTCCCCACTTCTTCAGTCAGGGTTGAAGAAACGACTTGGATGAGAAGCGAAATGTCTTCAAAGAAAAAATAGAAAGTCCAGTTGCTTCTTGAAAAAAGCAACTTTCGGACAACCATAACCTGGATGACTGAGAATATTTCATGGCTTTCCCCCAGTATTACTTTCCCACCTAATAGTATTTATCACAATTGTGCCAATGTATACGTTTGTATGACACACTTAACTGATCATGTGTGTAGTTAGTATGTCAAGCCCAGTCAGTCAGGTTTAATTGTAAGACGCAGTATCTTTGGAAGTTAAATTTATCTTCCTTTGAACATGGTCCAAATTGATTAAAATAGTGTATATGTAATCAATAGATCTCAAATTGATTGTGCACTCGTACAAAAGAACCAGTATTTGTGTTTTGGTAAGCAACGTATTTTAACTGTGATTTATTGAAAGACTGAAAAGAAAAATGATTGTCCTTGCAATTGTCATTTACATTAAAAAAAAATCCAAATTAACGAGTATTATGATTATGTCAAATTACAAGAACTTGGAATATAAATGAATATCAAATTATGTTTCCTACAAACAACTTTCAAATAACAAACCACAGTAGAACAAGTTCCAAATATACACCCTCTCTAAAACAATTACTCCCAACATACCCAAATATTAATCTTTATTAAGCTTTAGTGTAGTTTTTTTTTTAAATCTTACTCTGTGAAGTTTTAATATTGTAACTATTTTTCTATTTATTTTATAACCTGTAAACTGCCTAGAATCACCTTATGGGGGAGATAGGCAGCATAAAAATTTACTAACTAACTAAATATATAAATTTGTCCAGTACGCATAAAAATGAACCCTGATTTGTATATTAAGAGCAGAGACTACTAACTTAATAATTTTCAGATATACATAAAAATGATTGTGAATTTCAGAATCTCCTTTTTATCAATAATGTTAATAATTTAAGAGTTCCAGATGCTTCTAATGCTTCAAACCAACTGGTTTTCAGCAATCCAAATTTATTTTATAAGACAAAGAAAAATTTAAAGGACTGATAATAATGAATGATCCAAAGTATAATACAATTTCTCGTCCATCAGCTCCAGAATAAAAATTTATCTGTGCCTTTCCAGTTGGGAATATTATACAGTGTCAATTTCTAATGAGAATTAAGACCTCATTTAATTTTACTGTTCAATATCCTCACAGACTTTAGTGGAGGAATAATTGATTTACACTATAACTAAAACAGGGAACAAATTCCTGCTAAACTATAAAATATGGAGAATAATAACCTAATCGTGCCCATCGTGCCCATCATGGTTTCTGAGATAAATCACTTAAACTTCTTGAAGAAAAAAGGTCAGCTTGAAATTGAGAAAGAAAAATTCCATCCCTGCCCATATTCATATGCAAGTCATAAAGTCTAAAGTCATGATCTAGATTATAAAAAAAACCTTATAGATCTGATGTCCCATATGTAAGTGATTATGTGAGTTTGTGTGTTGGAATGACATTTGTTTTATTTATTTATTTTTTTCCAAAAACGCATGGAATTTTAAACTGACAAAATATTAATCATTGATACGCAACAAATGCCAATTATATCAGCAAAGAAATACTTATAGGAATATTTTTTTCTGGAATATAAACTCAAATGCTCAGTAAAGCCCATATTTTACAGATATTAATTGAAATAGGTTGTTGTTGTTGTATTGTGATTACTGTGTATTGGTTTTTAAAGTCTTTTACTGTAATTTTTTAAAAGTCTTTTATTGTGATAATAGGGATGTGGTGGCTCAGTGGCTAAGATGCTGAGCTTGTTGATCAAAAGGTCGGCAGTTCAGCGGTTCAAATCCCTAGTGCTGCATAATGGGGTGAACTACCATTACTTGTCCCAGCTTCTGCCAACCTAGCAGTTCGAAAGCACATAAAAAATGCAAGTATAGGGACCACCTTTGGTGGGAAGTTAAGAGCTTTCCATGCGCCTTTGGCATTTAGTCATGCTGACCACATGACCAGGGAGACGTCTTCGGACAGCGTTGGTTTTTCGGCTTTGAAACAGAGATGAGCACCACCCCCTAGAGTCAGGAATTACTAACACATATGTGCGAGGAGAATCTTTACCTATTGTGATAATCCTTTAGATCAGGGCTGTCAAACTTGCGGCCTATGGGCCAGATGTGTCACGTGCTGACCACTCCCATGCCCAGTTTAGCAAAGTGGGAAACAGTCACAATGTGCCATGAGTTTGACACTCCTGCTTTAGATTATCATGGTATTAAAATAAATAAAGTAATACACTGGGGATTTTTTTGTTATTAGAAATGCAGCAAATACAACATTGTTTTAAAGGATTTAAAGGATTACATGTTTTCTCTTACTTCATGGAGACTTCCCCATTCTGGGGAAGTCCAATGATATTCAGATTATTAATGTGATGTAATGATGGCAGAAATGCTAGCAGATGAACCTTGAAACAAAAATGTTGAATTATTAAGGAAATGACAAGGGTGAAATCAGATTGTGCAATGAAGGCTAAGAACCTTATATGCCCAATAGTGCTACATTTTAATGAAGGCCAAAGTGACACTGCAATGGACCATTTCTTTTACCAGTCTCCATTAACCTTTTGGATGCTATGCTCTCAAGTCTTTAACTTGTTAAGACAAAGTGCCTCCTAATGACAGAGGCAGATGTTCTGTTTAAGTGTATCTTGCAAACTAGAATAAAACTAGGGAGCAAAAATCAATGGGAACTAAATATGATACGCTCTGGCCATGATGAGGAAGCCACTAAATTAAGAAAAGGGCAGCTAAACATTGACATCTCTGGATCATTGGTGGCATAGAATCCATTCTAACCTGACACTCAAGACAAAAAGAATTATGAAGGAACAATTCCTCTAATTGTTAAATGCACCCATGTTCTTTTCTTGGATGTTTAGTTTAAATGCTTAGAATTTGGCCACGTATCATAATGTTTCATTCCCACTTTATTGTTTTTCTTTTCATTAGTAGGAGAGACTATCCAAAATGCTTAATATTTCTTATTGCATTGTATATGTGAGTGGTGTGATGGCCTACTGAAGAAGATGCTTGCCTCCCACTCAGAAGGTTGACAGTTGAATCCTAAGTAGGGGCAGATATTTCTCTCCTAGGCGCAAAGAAAAAAAATATCTGCTGCGAACCCCGCATGACATCAGGAAGGGGATCCATCCAGTAAATGCTTAGTTCCATCAAGTCATCCCAACTCTATCCCAAATTAAACATTACAGGGTCATAAAAAAGGAGTTATTGCACTATATATACTTTATTGCATTCAATGTATGTATGTATGTATGCATGCATATATGTATGTATCAGTGATGAAATCTGAACCAGTTTACTACTGGTGTGCTGGCTGAGCATGCATGCTGCGCCCCAAATGCAGACTGTGCACAAAATGCAAGCTGCGCACGCATGAGTCGTGTACACCAAAAGGAGGCATAGGGTAAGTAGAACAGTGCATGCGGGGGGGGGCTGATTCGCTGTGGTGTGCTTTTAAAAGTAAAAAAATAAGGCTCTGATGATCAAAGCTGAGCTGTGCGATCGTCAGAGCCTTATTTTTTTACTTTTAAAAGCAAAAAAGCAAAACCTTCTGCGCATGTGCAGAGGGTACAAAGCACATTACTTCCTGGTTAAAACGAGGAAGTAATGACAACTGGATGGGCGGGCAGAGTCTCGAGTAATGATCGCTACTGGTTCTCCAAACCACCTGCAACAGTTACTACCGGATCGGGCAATCTGGTCCAAACTGGGAGCATTTCAACCCTGGTATGTATCTATGTATGTTTATCATGGAATATTAAAGGATTGAGATATATAACTAAAAGGAGAATGGTAAAAGGAGAGTGTATTATTTTTATGTAACCTACTTCATGTTCTTTCCCAGCTGAAGGATTAGTGAAAGCACTGTTCCTTTTTCAACTTATGAATGAGAAAAGAGGAATTCTGTTGGAGTAGGATGATTTGTGGGGACATAGATGCAGAAGGGGAACAATTTAAGAATACATTAGCATTTTAAATTATCAATTATATAGAGACATTCATTCAAGGAGAAGTAAATAGGTAAAATATAATGCTGAATATTCTTTCAACATACTACTGAGCCTCTCCAAACATTCCTACTTATTATATTTTTGACTTCAAATGATTTTTAAAAATGGAAAAAAATAGCCTCACGTAGAATACAATGAGAAAAAAGTGGATTAAGAATAGAGGAAAGGTAGTTCCAGTTGGGATCAATCACCATCTCCTACAACATACAGTCACTTTTTCTAATTAAGCAAACAGCAAGGTCAGGTGTCCATCAAGTATTGATCATAGCAAGTGCGATGCTACTTTGATTCAGATGAAAAAAAAAATAGATCAGTGACATTTATGAGAGTAGGAGGAATGCCTTCTTTTTATATTCTATCTATATGTTAGGAACTTTGGATGAAAGCCATTGATTAGAATGATTAATAGAAGTACTACTCTAAAATTAAACCTACATAATTAACAAGTTGAGTAATTGCACAGCTACATATGCTGATTCTACCCCCAGAACTGTATATCCTGCTAGCCCACATCTCCATGCTTGTCTACAAAGGACAAACCAACCCAAAGCAGATAGATGATTTCCATTAGTTGGGATCCTATAAACTTTGAATTAGAGATATCAGACCAACATATGGACAACAAGGAAATTGACTAACAGCAGATGTGAAGAAAGCATGACCAAGAGTCATATGTTAGATTATTTTTTTAAAAAAAATAATATATTGAAGTAAATTTTACATCCAAGTTACTAAAACTGAAATAACAATAACCGGCTTATGTAAAGATAATTCTGTGCAAGTGATTTTAAAAGTTGAAGCCATTTTTACCTAAGTATAGTTTGATATTAACTATAGATACATGAAAATGGGTTCACATTCAAGTACACATGTAATTTATAATTCCAAAGTTACTACATGAACTGAAGGATAGTTATACAAAAATGTGATGTTCACAATTTTGTAAATTTGTAAAGCCAAACTTTTGGTGCTAGATTTCTGGTTAGGGAGATGTGCTTCAGGCCAACATATTTTTGCTTCCAGGGTCAAAGGTTACATATTTTCTATCCTCCCATCTCTTTTAAAACAACCATACGATGGCTATGGTGGTGATGATTTGTCTGATCAGTTTAATTTGCAAACACAGGGGTGTATGTATTTATCTGTATTTACCTGTATTTGTTTGTCTTTAAGTTTTACAAAAGGTAAAACTGCCTGCAGTTTTCACCTCATTTAGGTTTTATTTGAATCCATAAAGGAATATGATTGGAGGGTGAGAGTTACGTTCATATCTGCGGCTGCTGTGGTTCAAAAGTTCATTTTTCTGTGTTCAAGGAAATGACTTTAAAACTGTATAGAAATAAAACCTTTTAGAAAAGGGATACATGCAGGCTGTGGCTGTATTTTAGGGGTTCTTTTTCCTGTCTTCAGGGTGCCAGTTTCAAAACTTCATGAAAATTAAAAGCACCATTAGGATAGTGTTTATTTCACAATGTACAAAATAGGGTTTGCTTTCCAAATACAATGCAACCAAGGGTTGTGTTAATTATTCATTTTAATTAGTTTTGATATGGATTCTTATGGCGTTAGGAGGTTTGGGGTTAAGCTAATCATACAGTCTAGGGTTGAATGTCTCCTTTTTCTTGATGGGATTAAGTTCACGATGTCATGTCCAAGGTGTTATGACCTTGTGACTCTACCATCATGTGGAGTATGCATCATATGACATTTGTTTACTTTGTATGCATCATATGACATTTGTTTACTTTGATGATGTCACCAATTAAACAACCAATAAGCTACTGTTAAAGTTAGTCTATACTATTACTCCCCCCAGGCATTGAGAAGTGGCTCCTCTGGCTTTCTTTAAGACTCCAAAGAAATAACCTCCCCTTTTTATTGTACTATAGAAAAACAAAAAGAAAAATGGTACTGCAATATGTTTTACTGTAGGATAAACTAAGTAATCTTAAAAATAAATCAGTTAATCAAATGGACAAATTGTCTAGGTTCATAAGCATGTTTTTTTTTCTTTATGAAATACAGTGTCTGTGAGGAGAGAAGCTGCCTTGATTTATTTATTTTGATGAAAGGAAATAAACCACTAAACGCTAGTTAGATGAGGAAACTTATGGCGGCTATTTTCTTTTTTCTTTCTTTTTTTTACTTTAAAGCAGATTTACAGAGAACAAATGGCACAGTGAGATGATAGGATTATATAGTTTGATTCAAAGCAGTTGTACTCCATTTTGAGATATCATCTTAATTGGAATCATAACAGATTACCATTTACTTCAAAATGGTACTTTGTTTTGGTAAACTGAGTTGTTCCAGTTCCACATCTTGATATAGACATCTTAGAAGGAGGTTAGCTCTGTTTTTCCAATTGCTTCAATCCATGAAAGAGAACCTATATATTACATCTTTTAGCATTCAGTGTCTTGAGACAGTGAATCTGATGCTTCAAAAGAAAGTACCACTTGATTCAGCACTTTACTTCAAGGATTCATTTTAACTGAAGCATTATCCTGCTGAAGTACCTCTTGAAGCTCACTTCCACTTTGTATCTGATAAGCTCCTTTCCTTCCATATCTCTAATCTAAACAATCCATAAAATGTAACCATAGACATTTCTGGACAATCATAATTTGGTCTTAAGCCTCATTAAGTATAGCAATATTTATTGGGCTAAGTGAAATCAGCTAGTCCCTAATTATACTGTTTTTGATTAATATTTGACTATGAACATAAAAAGATACCATATCATTAGTACATATAGTCAAAGAATTTTCAAATACTAGAGATAGCATTTGTCCTCTACAGAGAAACTGTGAAGAATGATAGATTGCCAACTAACAAAGCTCTGAAAATCAAAGAGTTAGTTTTTGATCACAGGATTCATCTGAATATATTAGGCTTAAAAATGATACAATTAATTTACAGTATTGCTGCTGCTAATCCTTAAACGAGTCATATCAATATAGTAAAAGTTGTGCAGAATGGATTTCCCACAGTTTAGGAAGCTTTGGCCTCTACAGAGTTCAATAATCGGGTAAGTTCTTTGTGGATTTATAAAAGTTATATAATTTTAGGATAGCCATTATATTTACTGTTAGATCAAATGCTAAGATGCTCCCCTGTCCCTTCTCTCTCCCTCCCTCCCTCCCTCCCTCCCTCTGTCTCTCCAGTATGTTCTAATCATTCATTTTATGGACCCAGAACAGAATAAAAAGATACCTTCCTCTTTAGCTCTCCAGCTAAACTAGTGAGGTTGTTTTTAATAAAATATTTGGTTACTTTAGCTAGTAGCTAGCATCATGATGAATCCACTAAATATCTTTTCAAGAATAAAGAGAACAAACTTTTTATGTTGGGATACCAGAATTTTTTTCACATTGCTAAGACACTATAACCTCAGATCATCTATAAAATCTTTTCTAATAAAAGAAATAGTTGTCAGCTATTTGAGGATCAGGATCAGATCAGGCAACAGATAATGCAAGAAGTACTGTTATTTGTTATTGTGAATTTGTTATTATTGTAAGTATAATAACAGAACCTTAAAATTGCAGAATATCCCTTAAATACCGAACAGAATTAAGACAGAGTAATCTTGAGTTTCATTCTCTCCTCTTGTTCTTTCACAGGACTAAGTAGTTTATTTGATAGTTCCTGCACCCCTTTTTCAAACTTATCTCTGTATATCTCTATATTAGTTACAAAAGTTCACAAATTTAAAAAACCCATTTAAACCCATCTCTCTTGCAAAGTCAAGCAAATTCAGTCTTGAAAGAATTTCCTGGACAGACTTCTCTCAAACTGTAGTTATTTTTACCCTACCAGCTATTCTACCTGTTTCTGAATTTCAAAAATTTTCTTTGCAGAGAGGATTGCAAAGGAAAAAACAGTGTAAGGTGATTTGATTTCATTTTACAGACTTATGTATATTATTTTAGGCTTCAAGAGATAATTTGTTATTGAAAGAAGAGATAATTTGTTTTCATCAGCTTTCCTTTATTTTAAACAAATGAAAAAGTAATGTGTGATTCCAGTTTTTGTTTGTTTAATGAATACTCTTCCCGGATACTACTTTTAGTTAGCACATTTAAAATATAATATTTGAATTGTTTCAAATCAATTATATCAAATATAATATTTGGATTGTTTAAAAAATATTAGCAGAACTTTCAATTTAAGCAACAGACTTCTCTTAAAGAAGCTGAACGAGATCGTTTTTGCCAATTCTCTTTTTCATTACACTACTGTATCCTGATCTTCATGTTATTCTGGAAAGTCTCCCAGCATGGAGGCAAATTTTCAAAATGCCCTTCCTTCTTTTGGCATCAGTGCATCCCTGCCAATTACAAACCTGGATCCCAATTTGTATACGTATTTTACACAATTGTGTAAATTATACAGTGTACTATTTTTCTGTCAACTCAGAAATGTCAGATTGCCCCAAGGATCTGTTGATACAGTTCTACAGATAAATTATTGACTTTGTCATTTGTACCTCAGTAATATTGTCTGGTTTGGCACAGCAACCAAATGGGACAGGAACAGACTTCAACAGATAGTTAGGACTGCACAAAAAACAATTACAACCAGCCTGTGTTTCATTGAGGGTCAAACCATAAAGAGGGCTGAGAAAATAGACTCCTCACATCCTGAACATAATCTGTTTCAACTTCTCTCCTCAGGACACTGCTATAGAGAATTGTATGTCAAACAACAGACACAAAGATAGTTTTTTTTTTCCCTGTGCCATCACTCTGGTGAACATTTAATTCTCACAGCACAGTCTCATTTCTCATTTTTTCTTATCTTATCTTTCCTATTAACTTCTCCTATTGGTTTCTTATGGTTTATCAATTGTTGTTTGTAACTTATGATTAATGATTGTAATTATGATTTATGATCTATGACGTATTACTTGCTGTTTACATGTACACTGTGAGTTTATGCACCGGAGACAAATTCCTTGTGTGTCCAATCATACTTGGCCAATAAAGAATCCTATCCTATCCTGTCCTGTCCTGTCCTGTCCTGTCCTGTCCTGTCCTGTGCTGGGATTCAATTTTTTTTACTACCAGTTCTGTGGGCGTGGCTTGGTGGGCATGGCATGACTTAGTGGGCATGGCTTGGTAGGTTTGGCAGGGAAAGGATATTGTAAAATCTTCATTCCCAATCCACTCCAGGGGAAGAATGCTGTAAAATCTCCATTTCCTCCCTACTCCAGGGGAAGGTTACTGCAAAATCCCCATTTCCTCTCAGTCAGCTGGGACTCGGAAGGCAGAGGATAGATGGGAGCAGGGCCAGTCAGAGGTAGTATTTACCAGTTCTCTAAACTACTCAAAATTTCTGCTACCAGTTCTCCAGAACTGGTCAGAACCTGCTGAATACCACCTCTGATCCTATTCTATCCTATATTCAGGACACTTTGAGCTTCAGGTTCTATGGAGTAGGATACAGATTTATATTTTTATTTGGGGCCTTTAAATTAGTTGTGGTTCCTAGTACCTATATGACCAGTTCCCTGCAGTATTCTCAATAACAGATTTGGAAATGATTGGTGGCCTTCTTCCTAGGGCTAAAACATAATGACTAGCCAAAGTTACCCAGCTGGTTTCTTGCCTAAAGCAGGGTTAGAATTCAAACTCTTTTGGTTTCTACCCAATCACTGCATCAAAGTGACTCCAAAGATAGAAATATATAATCTTTTATTCAAGTTAAAGGCCATGATTTGGACTCTAAGTGGTACGTTAAAGGCCATAGTACAAGCAATGGACAGAATATAGGACAAAAGGATCAACACAATTACAATATGTACATTTTAAAATAAATTTAAATTAATTAGGCCAATTAATATAATCAAATGTATCATATTAAAAATTACAACTTGGCAGAAGCTGTAGGCCCTTTGGCCTTAGGCTGTATATCCCTATGGTGGGATTTTACCTCATTGTCTTCTTTATTATACAATATTAATCCCAGGTTTTAATGAGAAATGTCTAGGAATGTGAATCTTTAACTTATGAACACCATTATTTCAAAGTGATGGCCATATTATATCAGACCTATCACTTGTGAAATGAGCTGGCTCTATTTTAAAGCTGTAAAACTATTTTAAAGTTTTAGATATTTTTGGCCTTGGAGACAGATTTTTAAATTAGCAAATTAAGGCATGAACGGAGGGTTAAAAAAAAAACTAAACAGAAATTAGAAGAAACATAAGTATAATATATATTGTATAATTTGAATAATTTTCCAGATGGTAGGAATTACAGTGAGATTGGCCCAACCCTCCTATCCTATATAAGGGCCTAAAGACCTGGCTTTGCTTGAGGCCCCAAAGGGGGAACAGTGCAATGGATGTGATTGAGCATCCCACCTCCCCCATTCTGCCCCTGCCCTCCCCATATGTCCTTGATTTTTAATTATTTCTTTTAATTTATTTATGTCTGTATGTGTGTGTGTGTGTAAACTATATTTAAAGTATGAACTGCCCATGCCTGACATAGAAACTAAGCTTTCAAAAAACAAAACAAAATCCAATTCTCACTGAGAAAATGATTTGGTTATCAGGCAGCTTTCTTAAAGAAAGTAAAAATAATCCAGTGACAAGTCAATGGGATAGAAGAGGCAGTGGAGTGGAGTCAAGTGGAGTTGGAGTGGTATCACAGCAACATCCACAGAGCTCTATCCAAGATCATTCTGTACTCCTCCTTTTTTCAATAACCTATCAAGAAAGAAGGGATGGAGAGAGGGAAATATTCTTCCTAGAAACAATGGAAAACTTAAAATATTCTCATTTGGATCATAATGTCTTATTATCTCTTCCAGTTTATTAACTGACCAGAAGCACTTTTTTTATACTGACCAGGCTAGTGATTTTTTTTAGACATATTTGAAAGCAGTTGTACTGGTTTTATACAGATCCATGTACCTAAGGGGTCTACATAAAGTTTAAACTGCATTATGGAGAAGATACTGCTACATAAATAAGCCATGGTAGGTGGTTAGAATGCAGTATCACAGTCTAATTCTGTCCACTATTAAGAGTTTGATCCTTACTGGCTCAAGGTTGACTCAGCATTTCATCCTTCCGAGGTCAGTAAAATGAGGACCTAGATTGTTGAGGGCAAGATGCTGACTCTATAAACCACTTAGAGAAGGCTGTAAAGCACCGTGAAGCAGTATATAAGTCTAAGTGCGATTGAGATTGAGATTGCTATTGCTATTACTATTACTATTACTATTGCAGTATTTGGTTTCTCTTAAAATACATAATCGTAATATAAAGCAATACCCAGAAATGAAATGGGAAGAAACCATAGACAAATTAGGTTTAAGTAGCCAAGAGCATCTGGACATATTATCAACAACCAACAAATATCTTATCACCAAGATGTTGTAGATGGTGGAATAGTGAAGCAATTAAAAAAACTAAAACCAAAACCAACTTCAGACTGCCCACAGATTGAGCTGGAAATAAAATGGAAATGATGTTACAATGTCCTTTAAAGTTGTTAGCAAGGCATTTTCATGTTATGGTTAGCCGGATGTAAGCATGAGTCCTATGATACCTCTAAATGTGAAAGAAGTAGGTTTTCTAGGATATCAATTACCCTATTGGTATTTAAAAGACTGAAAAGTTCATGTGGCAGCTATCTTCCTGCATCACGCATAAGTGCTGACTTTCACTGTCACAATTCTCTTCTTCTAGGGGTCAATGTCACATATTGGTTTTTGAAAAGTTCAGTCCGTGGAAATATTTTTAGCTAAAACTTTTAAAACTCATTACACAGTCCCCAGCTCAGGATTAAATACATACGGCTTGAATGCTAAAAATCTAGTACAACATGAGACTTACTGAAAAATGTTTCCAGAGACACTCTAAATTATTTTTCTAGCAAGAGAAGCAGAGCTTCTGGGACAGTGGCAGAAAAAATATTGACCATATCAAAAGTGCCATATTTCTTGGCATATTGGGATCAACAGCTTTCTTTCTATCTCTGTGGGGTTCATTGATATGGAGACCAGATTTATCAAATCTGAGGGAAGAGGAGTCAAACTTTCCTTCATTCTTACTTAGCATCTAAGTAGCCTGAATGAGAAGACTTCCATCATCTGTTCTACAAAAGTCAATCATCTAATGATCTAAAAAGGGATGGCTTCCAATCTGGTTGTGAGGCTTGCCTAGGAATTCACATCAGGTAGGAGCATGTAAGTAACCATTGGTGGCATGGGAAAATAAATAGAGCAAAGTCAGCATTATTGGAGCAGTACCAATAGGTGGTAGTAGCAAAATGGGGTGAGGAGACTAGGTGGACTAGAATCCACTTGTGGATGGGAGTCTAGGAGTGGACCACTGGAATTAACTGAAGGCAATCTCAATGGCTAAAGAAATGGGACAGAGGAAAACAACTAACCATGGCCAATTTGCTATGGTTAACTCACCATGGCCAACTCTCTTTGGGACAACTTGTCAAGGGATAAGAGTTACATTAATATTGAAGAAATAATGGAATAGAATCATTGAATGCCAATGGAAGAATGCCAAAGGAGGGACAAAATGAAATGTGAAAAACAAAAATTAAATTAATTTTTGATTATTTTAATTATATTGAATTGTTGAATTGTCCTGCAGTGAGATGTGCTATGGCAAATTGCACCATGGTGAGTTGACTCGGGTGAGTTGGCCATGGCGAGTTGGCTGTGGTGAGTTGTCCCATTCCACACTAATATCAGTAGCTCAGCACCAAAGCAAAGATGAAGAAACAAAGTAAAGCTGTGGAAGACAGAGAAAGAAGTTCATTGTAGTAAGTTATTTTTGCCAAGGGAATGGCAACTAAATCATCCAATTGTCCAATCATCCACTGATATTCCCACAGCAATACATGAAAAAAAAATATCCTGAGCTATCAAAAGAAATCTGAAAAACATTCCAAGTAACTGGCTAAAGCTTAAAGGAATAGCAGATGACAAAGAGAAAAAAAAAGCAGCTAGAATCCCCCAACCCTTCTCTCTACACATTTTTTTTTAAAAAATTTGATGTATATGCCGCCCTTCTCCGAAGACTCAGGGCGGCTTACAATGTGTTAAGTAATAGCCTTCATACTTTTGTATATTTATACGTCAGCTTATTGCCCCCACACACTGGGTCCTCAATTTACCTACCTTAGAAAGGATGGAAGGTTAAGTCAACCTTGAGCCTGGCAAGATTCGAACATGCAGTAATTGCAGACGTCTCGTTTTTAACTACAATGCTTAGTCTGCAGAGCTATCCAGGCTCTTTTTGGGACAGTGATTGTTGATAGATTGTTGGTTGCCAGGGCAGAGTTTGTCAGACTGGCTCAATGTATGGGAAGATCTATAGGCACCATGCACACACCCTCAGTGAGCAGAGTCCACCCAACATAGGTGGTCTTCAAAATTCCCAGGTGCCAGGATATTAAGGTTTAATTATTAATTATTAAACCTTGAACTGAACTCAGAATTTAATTTAGAAAGCAGCATGTTTCCATCAGAAGTCTTAGAAAGGAGATACAAATGAATCCCACTGATTTTTAGACTTTCACCCATATGGTGAAGGAATTGTTGAAACCACAAGATATGTTTTATTATACTGATCATTTTATGTTGAAACCCTCATGAGCTCTAACCCTACACCTAATGAAATGTCCTTAACTTTGACTGATTTTACTTAAAATTTTTACTTTGAGATTCAAATGTTTCCATGTTAAGTGTGGCCAAATGTTGTCATATATATAAAATGCACATCTGATCTGTTTACCTAGTTAGTTAATCAATATCAATTTTATGTATGCATTTTATGGAACTGTCATAAAGACCCTTCTCTTTCTCTTTCTTCTATCCATGTTTCCTTCTGGTTATGATCTTGTTTTTCTTTTGGGAGTTGTGAATCCAACAGAAGCACCAGATTATAAACCTGCTTTTTTATATGAAGCACTCCCTCACCCAGAAACAAAGTTAGATTAATACACACTAATATCTTTTTGCCTGTGCTTCTGGGAGCAAGATCTGTGAAACTCAAAATAGTGTTGCTCTAAATGAAATAATGGCAAAAATTGTTTTGGCCATCTTCCCCACAATAGGCTTGAAACTATGTTCTATACTTCTTGTTCCGCATCCTCTGCCACCATCATTTTAGTTATCTCTTCATCTGAGAAGCCATTTTGGAGCAATCCTATCCTATCCTTGTCACAGATGTAGTTCCAGAAATCAATACCCAGATCTGTTATGGAATTGGGTGGCTTTACAAATGTGAAGTGAAGTGAAGTGAAGTGAAGTGAAGTGAAGTGAAGTAAAGTAAAGTAAAGTAAAGTAAAGTAAAGTAAAGTAAAGTAAAGTAAAGTAAAGTAAAGTAAAGTAAAGTAATAAAAATGTGTTCAATATCACTTTCCAAAGCACCATCTAAAAGTTAAGAGTATCCAACAGACACCTGATGTTATTTGCCCATCCTGACTGCAGATGTCAAAATTTATCATCTCAGTTTTAGAATTCTCAATTTACCCCATTTGGTGAGTTTACATATACTGTATGTATGTATGTATGTATGTATGTATGTATGTATGTATGAGCTCCTGGAAGCACAAAGCCGAGAACACCAACCTGAAGATGACGAATGAGACTTCATCGAAACATCGCCAAGACATGTCCAATTTTACACGGGAGAAGACGTGAATAACCAAAGACCTACATACATACATACATACATACATACATACATACATACATACATACATATATATATATATATATATATATATATATATATAAGGTTCATCATTCTTTAAAGGGACAGTGAAAGCTAAACAAGTAAGGATAAAATTTGAGTGACTCTCTGGAGTAATTTAAGGAAGTAATAGGGATTATTATGACATATCAAGTTGGGATCTGTGACTTGAGATATGAAAAGAAGCTTCTTTGAATTCTGTATGGCACATAAACATAGAATGAAGGGACTGAAAACTGTTATTCAACTGTGTGAGGTCAGAAACAGACAAAATATTGCCTCTGTATTCAGTGACAGGGATATTTACCTTTGCCAGCTGGCATCACAATGTCTGCATAATAATACTGTTGCTGCTCTTGCTATAAATCAATAAATTCCAGGCTTAGCTCATCCAACATTTGTTTTTCAAGTCTTGAGTTCTGAAAGGGCTCTGTTTTCAAAATGCAACTGTTCTGATTAATATATTCAGATTAAATGAGTAAGTATACTATAAAATTGGACCATTCTCATTTATCTGAAGCCAAACTTCTGAACTACACGTTCCTTCTGGATAAAGCATTTAGAACACTTGTTAAGTTGGCAACATCAGAATTAGAATTAGAATCTCAATGTATTGTCCTCTAAAGAAGCAATATGGTATCTACAGCAACATATTCAACCCAAAGTAAGAGGACAATGTAGCAAATTATTTCCATTTAAACAGTGCGATCAAAATTAGAATGCAGTGCAATCTGAATATATAATAGATTATATTATGATTGATAAATCAGTCAACCAGATATTTGGCATGTTTATCTACCTTTCAAGTCTTTCCCAAGGACCTGGGATAGGCAGATGTTGTTGTTTGCTGGTGTTAAAGTTATTGTTTCAGGTTGTAAGCTGTTTGAAGTAAAGCCACCTTTTGAAATTGACTGATAGTGATTTTGTCAATCTCGAGAATTGGTACTTCAGTTGTTTTGGGATTGTAGCCAAGACATCCATTGGTACTATCTTTGCTTTCTTTTGTCACAGTCATTTTACTTCTATAATAAGGTCTTTATATTTTGTGATTTTCTCCAATTCTTTCTCTTTTATTCTGCGCTTTCCAGATATGGCAATGTCCACAATACAGACATTTTTTGTCATTGGGTTCAATAATTGTTAAATCTGGAATGTTGTGTGGCAGGTGCTTATCTGTTTCTATTTTTAAGTCCTAAAGCACATTAGCATCTTCATTTTCTATTACTTTCTCTATTTTATGATCCCAACAATTCTTGCTTGCAGGCAATAGTGTTTCTTGTAGATTTTCCAACATACCTTTTTTATAGTCAGTTTGTGAGATTTTCTTGCAGCAGCTAACCTGGTGGCCCACTATTTCTTCGGGCTTTTTTTTTTCTTCAGAGGTGGCAATTGCTGTCTTTTGCTGTCTTCTGAATTCTGTCTTTGTATGCATTTGCTCTTAGCTTGGTCCTTTGCATTCAGAATTAGCCCCTCTGTCTCGTTCTTGTTACTTTCCTGTTCTCTTACTTTTCTGTTCTTAACCATTGTCAGTTTTGTTATTATCTTCTCTACCTGTTAATTTTTTTAAGAATACTGCCTACACAATAGTTTGTCTTGCCATATCTATTTTTTGTTCTTCATCTGGTTTTTCCTGTAGGCCAGTTTGATTTCTCTAGTACTTAGTAAGTCTTCCTGGCAGACTTCAGTGCATCTTCTTCACTGTCCTTCAGATGTTCTTTCAGTGGCCCTGATTTTTTTTAGCTGTCTGGTATACTTGCAACACCCTACATCCAAAGGAGAATCTGTCAACTTCATTGTGTGAATGAAGGTCATCACTCATTGTCTTCATTTTTCTGGTTTTCCTACCCAGGGCTTTTAATTCTGGATGAGCCCAGTACACTATTATAGCTGTGTATCTATTGACTGGAATTCCCCAGGCTTGATTGTATTTCCTTCACTGAGTTTGGATCTACTTTACTAAGTTTGGAATCTACAATTCCTTCTTGATTTCAGTATACTTTATCTTGTGAACTTGAAGGATGCTCAAGAATTTGTAGAGATCATTTTCATCCAGACTCTTGATGTCATTTCCATGGAGCATCTTAATTCCTTTAGCTTTCACGACTTTTCTCCTGTTGATGATGAGAGTAGCTCATTTGTCCATACCAAACTCAACCGCAATATCTTGGCTGTATATACAGACAGTGTTGAGTAGTGATTTTATTTCAGATGGTGTTTTTCCATATAGCTTTAGACCATCCGTGTAAAGAGCTGGGATAGTCTGGAGATATTTTTGATGTTTTATAACCATAGCCTGATTTGTTCAGTATTGTTGACAGAGGTATTAATGCAATGACAAACAGTTGTGATGATAGTGAGTCTCCTTGAAAAATGTCTTTCTTGATATTAATCTCTCCTAATCTCTCCTAGTCTATCATCACTGGCTAGCAATTGTGTTTGCCATTGTGCCATTGATCTTTGCACAAAGCTTATGATGGTTCTACTGTTATTTTTAGGAACTTGTTTATCAAATGGTGTGTCAGGAAGTCAAACGCTTTCTTGTAATCAATCCAAGCTACATTCAAATTGGTCTTCCTCCTCTTGAGGTTTTCCAGAATCATTTTGTCAATTAGGAGGTAATCTTTTGTTCTTCTTGCTCTTTGGGTGGTTTCCTTTCTGCCCAGCTGGAAAGAGCTTGTTTTCAGATAGATATTGTTGGATTCATTTCAAATACCACACCAATTAGCAATTTTAAAGTTATTAGTAATCAGGTAATTGGCCTCTAGTTTCCTGGTTCTGCCTATTTTGTTAGATCTTTCATTATCAGGTAGATTTTGCCAGATGTTAACTACTCTTCCATTTCACCTTCTTGCAGTATGTTATTGAACTGCTTGGCAATGAGTGGATGTAATCAGTCAGATGTTTCAACTTACAGTTCATGCAATTCATCTGCATTTGGTGCTGACCAATTCTTGATTTTCCTTGTCATTTTCTCCATTTTTGCTATTATTACATGCTCGTTCATTTCAGCTTCCTTTTAATTCTTTATCTACTTCCTTTATTCAAGGTGCATTTTTGTTGTATTTCCTTAGGGTGTCCCATAGCTGTGCCCAGGTTGCATTTTTTTTTTTTTGGTCAAGTATTCACTGGTTCACAGTTTCTTCAATGATGGATTAGTAGAAACATTTTTGATTTGCTAATTTTGAAATTCTGTTCATTGTATGCAGCCAAGGCATCTATCTTTTCTTTTTTTCTTTTTTCTTTCTTTTCTTTTCTTCTTTTCTTTCTTTCTTTCTTTCTTTCTTCTTTCTTTCTTTCTTTCTTTCTTTCTTTCTTTCTTTCTTTCTTTTTTTGATGTAGTCATTCTATTTCTATTTGTACTGGTAGGTCTTTATATTTTGTGATTTTCTCCAATTCTTTCTCTTCTATTTTGCTGATATGGTGATGTTCACTATACAGACATATTTTTTTGTCATTGTGATCAACAGTTTTGTATGCTATTCTTTCTTGGCTATAACTGTTGTTTGCTGCTTTATTATTTCCAGCTTTTCCTTGTTTCTAGGTGATATTTCTTAGTCAGGTATTCTTTGAAACCTCCCAATCGTATCAAGGTGGGGGCTCACTAGGTGACGATGGTGTTGATTTCTTCTAACTATAATATCTTATCTTTCCTATGGCTGCCCTATACTACTTGCTTCATTAAAGATTATTGGTTTTAAATACATTAATTTGAGATATAATTAGGCTTTTACCAAGTTATTATTATTTTTTTGTTATTTTCATTTCTTAAAAAAATGACTAAAATGACTAAAAACATCTCAACAGAGCTTGAAAGCTGTAGTCCTACTTCATCATTGCATAATAGTCTGCAATAATAAATGGAAAGTTCACACTGTTTCTCATTTTACATCTTCCTTTAAAAAACCCATCCCCAATTAACAAGCCCTCATGTCTTAGAAAAAAAGTATACTTATTTTCTCAGACTAAAGTCTGAAGTTCAGTTAAGAGATAGGATCAGAACAAAGAAGGATGAACAGTTTAATTAAGTGAATATTGGTAATATAATTGTTCTCCACATGTTTATAATTCCATCTTTATCACGATAAAAATTATAATTCAGCAACAAATTTAATTTTGAACATAGAATTTATTAAAGACTTTCCAGGGCCACAAAGTTATGAACTTGTCTCTCAGAGCTGTAGTTCTCATTGACCAAGCTATTTGAATAGTTCCTGATTTATATTTTCCAAATGCGAAATACTATATGGAGTCACTTTTTGATAAAGAGGGAGAAACATCCCTCCAGTTGCAAAAATTAAAGGTTTAATACACAGGAGACTCCAGAAATACATTGGACTAGAAGACCTCCAAGGTCCCTTCCAACTCTGTTAAGACAGCAATCTCAAAGTATATGAGAATAATTGGGTAGGCAGACATAATAGTAAACCAGTTGTTCTCACATCAATCCTTTGTAATTGTAATATAACCTACTGTAAACAAGCCCTTTTAATGTTAGGTTTCTTTCTGCCTATTCAATGGCCTCTGCCTAGAGTGTTCACTGCCATGATACAAAAATTAAATATTATACCGAAGAGGAACTTGAAAGTGGGAGTTTCTTAATGAGTTTTAATTAATTTTAATTGCTGACATTTTGCATAGTAGTGTAACATCTTGAATTCTCCTCCACCCTTTCCCTACTTGACTAATGACATTGGGACATCTGCCAATTTGGTTATTGCTTTGAGCTCCCTAAATGCAGTTTGAAAATGAAGAGTTTGAGCAGGTGAAGAGTTTAACGTTGCCTTAAGTGAAGTGATTATATGGAAATAGAACATTGTACGTGAAGTTCTCCCACTTGCCAACCAAATAAAATATGAAGTATCAGTGGGAGATGGCAATCTGTCTTGTGGAATGTATGTCAGAATAGACACTCTGACTATATAGAATAAGTCATATGAAAAATCTTACAAAGCAGATGTGCACAAAAGCTTCTGAACTATATGGATTAACAAATACAAAAACATTCCTAAATATGTCCAAAAGGTGCTTTTTCAATAGGCAACTGAACTTTCTTGTTTTTTCTTTGAAGACATTTTGCTTCTCATCCAAGAAGCTTCTTCAGCTCTGACAGGATAATGGGGAATGGAAGGATTTATACTCCTCACAGACAGCTGTCATTTGCTTCCTTTTATTTTATTTTATTTTTTAAATTAGATTTATATGCCGCCCTTCTCTGGAGACTCAGGGCAGCTTACAATGTGTTAAGCAATAGCCTTCATACTTTCGTATATTTTTATACAAAGTCAGCTTATTGCCCCCACAAACTGGGTCCTCAATTTACTTACCTTAGAAAAGATGGAAGGCTGAGTCAACCTTGAGCCTCAAACTTGCAATAATTGCAGACAGCTGAATGTTAATAACAGGCTATCTAGCCTGTTGAGCTATCTGAGGCTCTTTTAGATGGTCAGTGAAGCACTTGGATGTTTATATGTGTTGTTAGGGTCACCTGAGTAGTGCTCCTGGTTCTTGCGAATTTTTTCCCTCTGGAAATCCATTCCTACTCCCATGCCATTCAAAGGATGTTCATCCCAAATTATATACAGTAGCTAAAAGTCTGTAGAGATTCTCAGTCCATTTCTCATTATCCTGTAAGAGCTGAAGAAGCTTCTTGGACGAGAAGCAAACCATCTTCAAAAAAAAAAAAAAAAAACAAGGAAGTCCAGTTGTCTCCTGAAAAAGCCTTTTGGGACAACCATGACCTGGATGACTGAGAATCTCTACAGAATTTTATTCCTGAATATGAAACTGCTGAATTTATTCCTTCCTTATTTTCCTGACATCTACAATTCACTCCATGTCTAATAATAATAAAATACATTTTATAATATCTTTAAAAATATGTTTACATTGTTAACTTAGCTCAGGGCCAAGTTCTATATTTTCAAGGGTATATTGTAAATGTATGGTTAGCCTATATCCAGTCATCAGTATATTCAATAAATCTGATTTGTAATGACATTGGGGAAAAAAAACCATATAAGATATTGTTTATCTTGGTATGGAATTGTTTCTGTTACTATGATGCAATTTGAATTAATACAGAGGACAAAATTTAATGTACAAACCATATCAGCTCTATGACATGCATACTCATTCGAAGGGTGAACACTCCTGAATTAATAAATTTAAATAAGATATTTATAGCAGTGAAGGCGTAAAGATCATTCATAACTCTGGGATGCTAATACCAATTATATCATAAGAAAATAAAATAGTAAAATGGTTTGGCTACAAGAGCAAACAATTATAAGGAAAAAGTGAATAAAAAACATCTACAGAAGTAGCAGATGATAGCCACCCTGGCTGATCTCAGAAAGCTAGACAAAGTTGGATCTGGCCAATCCTTGGAGAAAACTACTTGGACATCCCAAGCTAAATTGAGAAACTGGGGTGGGGGGTGGGGGGGGGAATCCTGGAATAAAGCAGTGGCAAACTAGTTGTTCATTAAGAAAACTATGTATGTGTTTCCATGTCGTCATCATCATGAGCCAATTTTGATTCCAGAAAGTCTTTTGTTAAGAAGAGAAGTAATCAGGAGGAGAAAAAAAATCTATTTAAATAATGCAAAGAGGCAGGTAACTTAAAATCTTATTGTTTCCTTCTAGCAATTGAATTTTAATTATTCATGAATTGTTGCTTTATACATTCATGATCTAGAAGAAAGTTGGGTTTCTTTGAATTTGTATGAAATACAGTTAATATATTCAATCTCCTTTCCTCATCATTATTCATTCCTAACCTGTCATAAAATTAGTATTTCCAAGTTAATAGTTTACCAGTGGAAATCTTTGGATGTAAATAGGCCATCCTGGATATGTGCTGCACTTCATATTCTTACCTCATGTCAGTTTTGCACATTATTTGTGTTTTGATATATAATATCTCACTTCTTGTGTCTCCTAAAATTTTCGGTAATACTTAATTGGCATTGGAACAGTAAATGTCAAAGATCAGATTGCTCATTTCAGTAAAAAAACAAAAACAAAACCCAACAATTTAGCAATAGAAGAGAATATATGTAGCTCAGGGCTGAAATGTGGAGTCCTTGGTGCTCTCTGAGCTTGGTTGTTTGCTTACAGACTTTTCTGATAATGAAATGTCTGCAAGCATCATCCACGCTCAGAGAGCACTAAGGTCTCCACCAAATGAAATTTGTAGAATGTTCAATAGGAGAGAATCCAGGTGCCCTCTAGAACATGAGTAAGTGATTTCAAAGAGTTTAAAAATGAATCCACAGATTCTGAAATTCCCACAATGTAGAAATGGTTGGTGAGGATGATAGAATTTTTGTTGAAAAAAAAAAGAGAAATAAGATTTTGTAATTTATGGGTTTGAAGTTTTCAAAGAGTAGTTTATGGAAAGAAGGCAATTATGATGTAACTTTAGAGAGAGAGGGCAAAATATAAATATATTTATAACTACTATCAAGGAGCTTGAAAGCTGCTTCATTATAATGTTTTTTTTTCTTTTTGTTTCATTTTCAGTGATATTACTTTTCTTTCTTTCTTCACTGTTTGTTATTATTTTTCTTTGCTTTTATTTTCTTTTATGCCTTTTACTTTGTTAAAATATCTTCAAACACTAAGGATGTATGTATGTATGTATGTATGTATGTATGTATATCAAATTTATATTTTGCTGATAAAGAAATAAAGGGAGACTAGTATAGGTCTACTTCAATCTTTTTAGCTTTCATCAGCTAGCCATACCCAAATGGTTTGTTGTGAATGTGACTGCTTGAGGGCTCCTAGATTGGAGCTGAAAAGTGAAAGGGAGCAGAATGCCCCCTCCCACATGTTGGAGTAGACCAGGTGTCTAGATAGAAAAACACTTAATCTTTCCCCTGGCTCAAACTGATGAAGGGAGGAGAACGTGTGGCTCAGAAGGTTAATTCAACTGCCTAACATGCAGGAAGCCCAAATTCGAATCTAAGTAAGGGTATGGCTAGCTGATTAAAGCTAAAAAGCTTGAAATAGATCTAGTCTCCCTTTATTTCTTTATCAGCAAAATATAAATTTGGTGTAAAATGGTTTGTTGTGAATGTGACTGCTTGAGGGCTCCTGGTTTGGAGCTGAAAGGCGAAAGGGAGCAGAATACTTCCTCCCAAATGTTGAGGTAGACCAGGTGTCTCAATAGAAAAACACTTTATAGAAGGGGTGTGTGTGTGTGTGTGTGTGTATACATATACATATATGTATGTATACACATATATACCCATTCACATATACCTCAAACGGGCAAATTTCTAAGGAGGAAAACCAATCAATTATACATGTAGCCCCCTCATTTACAATAAAACCATAGATAAGGGAGCTTTGTTACAAAACAAGTTGAAATTTAGCAACAACAGCCAAAGGCCTGAGCTACTTAGAATCTGGTAACCTGGGATAAGGATTGAATCCTGGGCAGAAAGAAGGAATCATTTTCAGATATTGACTCTATTTTTTCTATGGGTTTTGTGCATAAGAACACTGCAAAGATCTGTGGAATGATAAATCACAGCTAGAAGAAGATGATGTGGCTTCATTCCAGACTATGCATTCATTCACCAACAAATACACGTCATTGCAAAGTAAGTTACTATTAATATTACTTTGTTCCCCCCCCCCCCCCAAGAAAGATGCATGGCATGAAGTAATATATCTCACCATACTTTATTATCCCAACAACCTTATGCTGAAGTTAGCATTACCATTTCCTCAAGAAATGACTTGTTCAAGGATAATGACAGAATTCTCTTATCTTAAAACTTGGTGCTTCAATAATTTGATGTAGTGACTCTTAAAAATCTTCATTGCATTTAACATAAGTATTATGTTCCTTTTACCTGGTGGTATGTGACACAATAAGGAAGACGTTTCTAAGTGATTTAAACTCTTTTAAGGGAGTAGAGTCTCATCAATAATGTAACTGGAAGAACATATTCATTAATGATTGCTATTAGTCTGTTTACAAATCCACAAGAATTCATGCTCTTTTCATCAAATGGTTATCTCATTTGTACAATTCCTATAATTCTGTAACTATTACAGAGCAACTATATTAGAAAATACACTTGCAATTGACTCAGATTTTCATGATCAAAAAACAATTTTCAACTATGTTTGTGGATAAGTAACAATCTCAACATTTTTAGGAGTCTAGATGACAATCTTAACCTTAAAGTTTCTAAATCACTTAATTGACTCTATATCAATTTAAGTTAGAGATTAAGAACAATATACAATCTCCTCAAAAAACATTTTGTTTGGGTGGCTCCAAAATGATTTATTAAATTCTGTTTTGCTTCTCCACTTGGGCATTGAAGAATACGGTAAGTGTAATGCCCTTTTTCATCCTAAATAGCTATTTGTCTATTAAATTCTTCTCCGAATCAGTTGTGTTTATTGATGTGTTCATACAATTGAAACCTTTACATTTGAAATTCATAGTTCCCTTACATGAGACACACATAAAAATGTACAATTCAGTTGTTTCCTCATAGCTGCCATCTCAAATTATTGACACCATTCATCCCACAGACACCTCTGTCTCCAATATACCATCCTGATTTACAATACACTCGAACCAAAAATTAGTATAAATTAAGTGCTCACTTTTTTACGTATTAATAATCCATGTAACAAAATTTAGACTCCATTGCCTTTAGGGTATATGGATGAACCTTTTGCTATAAATAAAATGCATAGTTGCCTGCTATTTTGCAAGGTAGTTATTTATATATCTTACCTATACATCCTAAATGTTTATGGAATATTTATGTGTAACATTATATATAAACCCAGTAACTATAGTTTAACCGATAAATTATAATTTATTACACAAAAATATCACAGCTTAGCATGTTGGGTGAACCAGCCACTAATGATGGTGAAAGACTAATTTGCAGAATTTTTGCACTTACACTAAAAGCAGAATGGCTAATTGCCTTAGTAGCATATTCTTCCTTTTCTTTATCAATAGAAAGCTTAAAAGAGAAAAGCCTCAAATTTCTTCTTCCCTGAAGTTTCGTTTAAGTATTGACTATATTTGCATTCGTGACAATCAGGATGTGGTCAGCGCAGGCTGATGTCTACACTTTTTTAAATGAAAGCTTAAACACTGAGCAGCATTGTACCCTGAGCTGAATATTTCATAATTTAAAAAGTAACCAGCAATATAATGGTTAGAGCACTTTCAAATTCTGCTTGAACTGAAAATATGCACCTGGGATATATAAAGTAGCAGATACCTTCTTTAGAAAGCTTTGTAGCAGAATTTTAAATAAACTAACTGCACATTTCCAAGAACGTGCACTCAATGTATTGAAAGATGTGGTTGAAATCTGTCTTTTCAACATACAATTTGCCCTCGGGCAAGTCTGACTCACTAGTTGAGGCTAGAACCTTATTAATGCAAGGGAAGAGAGAAGATAAATTATGGCATGTTCTGGCCGTGAGCAACTTCAGTGTCCATTGTTGCAACACTTTAATCTCATTGGTCTATTGTGCAGCCACATTTGTCTTTCATCTAAAATAAGAAAAAGTGCCTCTTCAAAAGCTTTCTCATCCATGTTTGATGGAGTAATCAGATAACTATTTCAACTCCTATTAGATTTGCTAATCAGACTAGCCTGCTGCTCTATTCTTGATATTACATGGAGAAAAACTGGTGTGTAATTAGAAATGTTCCTGAAAAGCTAAATTTATATTTCAATTACAGCAATTCAGATATTTGGATGGTGATCAATGTATAAGATCTAATGTTGGATTCATGTGGAAGATGAAATCGCTCCCTTAAATGCAAAAATACAACATCTGCAAATTTTCTCATATTTACTCCAAGAACGATTTGAGAATGGAGGCACTCATTTAAGTTATTGTGAAGAAATTACAATGGTGGGAACTACTCAGTTCTGAAAAAGGACCCATGAATATATATTGAATGATACAATTAGCAGCCAAAGACCTCAATAGGAAAAAAATAACGCCTAAAGCTAAAGTGGCCTTTTATGTAACTGCACTTTGAGTCACCCCAGTTAAGAAACACAAATTATCAGATATTCATCTATAATTGAAAATTGGACCATTAAGATTCTGAGCTTCCATAGTTTATCAGATAAACAGTGTAGTGTAATACTATTTGCAGAGCTATAGGCCACTATAGCTTTCATTAAATGGGTATACTAACTGGAATAAAATAGTATCTTGAACATCCTATTCTTTTTATTGACTAGAATGTTCTTCTCAAGACAGATTTGTTTGTTTGTTTGTTGTGTAAAATGCTGTAACAATTGTGATTCCTCCGCCCCCCCCCCCCCCGCCCATTGTATTGCATACTGACATGTCAGCCACTAGTTCTATAAACAGCATCTGCCTTCCTGTCTAAAATATGCTTCACAATGCAGCTCAGATAATCAGAGAGAACAATTCTCTTAGGTCCAGTTTTCACCTTGAAAATATCTATCCTGCTTTCACTGAAGTCAACTGATGCTAGCTGTTTGTACATAAAGACAATTGTTGCTTATAAAAACTCCTCCTCCTCTGCATTGTGCTATTTCATACAAGCTGTGTGTGGAAGAAGAAGGAGGAGGAGGAGGAGGAGGAGGAGGAGGAGGAGGAGGAGGAGGAGGAGGAGGAGGAGGAGGAGGAGGAGGAGGAGGAGGAGTATATTATGCAGCCACTTTTATTATAATGCCACATTAAACTGTGGTCAGGCTTGCAAGGTAAGCAATTGCTACTGATCTCTATTGTAGAAACTCCTTAGATACTTTAGGCTTACTTTATGCACCTTCCAGAGCACGACCATAATGGCCAAACAAACATAGAACTGACTGATCACTTTATACAATAAATGAATTGAGTTGAAACACTGTATTTGCATTATTAATATTATATTAGAATTGTCTACCGACACATTGATTTCTAGGACATCTTCTTGGGTATATACTGAAATCCAAACAGTCATCATCTTTTTTATGTCAGTGTAATTGGCAGAGTGGGGAGGATGCTAAGCAAAATACCAACTGGGAGCTGTTCCACACACTGTGTTGAACGCGAACCACCTTCCCTCACAATTTCTCTCTTCTCTCCAATTTACCCACATTGGCTTTCTCTTTTCTTCCATGGTGTTTGGCTTGTTTTCTCTGTTTTTTAAAAAATTCAGCCTTACTGAGAACAACTCAGACATGTTCCCCTTTTCCGTTCACTTACAATATAATTGGCTATACTGCGGTGTTTCTCAACCTAAGCCACATTAAGAGGAATGGATTTCATCTCCCAGAATTCCCCAGTCTGCATTGGCTGGGGAAATCTGGGAGATGAAGTCCACACTTCTTAAAGTTGCTCAGGTGAGAAACATTGTTGTAGTATGAAGTTGCAGCTATACCCATCACCTTTATTTCCTTAGAGGGCTTCGAGGGAAGGGAGGAAGAACAAGGACAAGACCTCTCATTAAACTAAAATAAGGATATTTCTTTGAATTTGCGGACTTTCCAGGCTGTGAATGTCTTGGCTGGTCCTTGTAGTTCAAAATGCTGATCACTACATTTTTTTATGTGAAGAGGAAAGGCATTTTAGGATATTCCTAATATTTCTCAGTGGTGGCAAGTTCCAGAAAGCTTCAATGAAGAGAGGTTAGCAAGCTGTTTTTCAGGCAGCCAACTCTCAGTTACTATATTCTTTCCAAGGGACAACCACACTTGTTTCTATTTTCAGCAATCTTCCACAAGAACTATAAAATACATTTGCCACTAATAATACTGTTTTTTTCCACGCACGTTGCAATACCTATTTTTGCAAGCAACCTAAGGAACCCAAGGACATCAACTCTATGAGATTAAGTGCCTATACTGACAGCTATTAAATTTTGCCATTAAAGCATCCTTGCCAGAGAGTCACATAGAAAAAAGAGCTTTATACTTATTAAGTTGCACTGAAATAAAAGCTCATATATATAAGGAGGGTTGAAAAAGTAATTAAGAGACTGGTGGAGCATTCAGATGTTATTTTCCTATCTTCAATTTTTAATGGATCTAAATGGCTCTTTCGTATCCTTCCCTTTGGCTGCATTGCATTATTTTGCAACCATTTAACTAATAGTCCATACCATCCTGCTACTGTGTGATATTTTTCAGGGCTGTGCAGGCAGATAGATAGATGATAGATAGATAGATAGATAGATAGATAGATAGATAGATAGATAGATAGATAGATAGATAGATAGATAGATAGATAGATGATAGATAGATGAGGAGGAGGAGGAGGAGATTATGCAGCCACTTTTATTAGAGATTTAAAAATTCTGGTTCAACTCTTCAGTTTTTGGTTTTATATCATAGCTACTCCCAGTTGATAAACAGTTAATCTCCATGAGACACTGCACTATATAGGTAGCCCTCAATTTACAATTTGTTTAGTAACCACAATTACAACACTGAAAAAAAGTGACTTATGTCATTTTTCACACTTACAAGCATTGTAGCGTCCTCATGATCATGTGATCTAAATTCAGATGCTTGGAAACTGACTTATGGTTGCAGTGTCCTGGGGTCATGCAATCACCTTTTGTGACCTTTTGACAAGCAGGTCAATGGGGAAGCCAGATTCACTTAACAATTTTGCCAGTAACTTAACAACTGCAGTAATTCACTTAACAGCTGTGGCAAAATGGGGCAAAAATTCCCTTCACAAATGTCTTGTATGGCAACAGAAAAGTTGAGCTCAATTATGGTTGTAAATCAAGCATTACCTGTAACTGTGTCAGAGAGAGCTAAAGCAGAGTTATAATACATTTTGTGTGTTTTAGAGGGATAAAAAAATGGATTTTGACCTGATTTGTTCCTTTTATATTTGTTTTACCTCTGTTAAGTGTCCAATAAAGCATATGTTATAAAGATAATGAAGATATTATGTGCTAAAAAGGTATCTGGGTTTGTTTTGCTTGTTAACAATGAGTTTCATTAAAAGGGGCTTAGAACCATATCAGAGCCCTTTGTTCGGTTTATGAGGAATGTCAGAGCCTGTTAAAACAGTGTTTTATAGCAAATATGGAAGGTGGTGAAATAATGTTGGGAGAAACACTAAGGAGTCATTCCCAGTGATGTGATTGTCTTGCAAGGTGAAGGAATTATGGCTGGCAAGAAGAGGGGGGGGTGCAGTTTGATCCCATATGTGGATGCTGATGTTTGAGGAAGACCAAAAGATAAAAAATTCACTCATTGTGACTCAACGGCATCAATATATTTCTTCTCTCTCAATTAGGCCAACAATATGGAAGAGAAAGGAATGCATTGAGGGTTTTTTGGACCACCAGCTCTTTCTCACTTCTTTCCTTCCATCTGTAGTGAAAATGCTCTTTGCTAACAGAGAGACAGCAGCACATCTCTGGTTACTTGTAAGTTATTAGCAAGATCAGGACAGAACATCGTGGCTGTGTTAAATTCAGAAGTAATTTAAATTGCATGAATTTGGAAGATTACCACATATTGTCCTAAGCCATATTATAGTTTCTTTGAATATAGCTTAAAGTGCTGTGTAAGCTCAGCCTTTGTAATTTGTAATGTAATTTGTAAACCATTGTTTATGGACAAGCATTCCATGCAAATTCTATATGATTTTTTTTATCAGCCGTTTTTAAACGTATCATGGCTTAGCACCTTTTTTTCCCCCAAAGGAATGTGAAACATCAGTGCCACTGATTCCAACAATGTGATGGAATTACATGATATTTTTCACTGCCAATAGAATAAAAGCAAAGGAAAATAACAATTTAAAATTATGATATGGCTAGCAAAAAGTACATGTTACAGAGTAGAGGAGAATTTTTGCATTCTGTTATATATTACAGGTATCAGCATTAGGAATTGTGACTTTGGCCCAGATTTTAAAGAGAACTAATCCAATAGCGTTAGCTCTGAATTTGCTCAAACTTGGGAATGCAGGTCTCAGCAAAAATAACTTGCATAAAAATGTGCACATTCTTAAAAAAAGTGCAATTGTTAACTGAATGTGATGTACAACTGTTCAAACATATACTGTATGTTAGCAAAAGTTGCATGTGAAATAAATGCAAAGCTTGCACACTTTTTAAAAAAATTATAGAATAATGTAGATATTAGGTGGACTAGACAATCCTGAAAAACAAGACAGACAAAATATAAACATAGTGATTGTATACAAAACCATAGCTAGTTTTAGTCTAATTAATATCAGCAGAAGTCACAAATATTATTTATACTTCGGTTTAACAGTTCATCTGTTGATACACTGTGGTAATATGTTAATATCTAAATGCATAATTTTGGACTAGGTCAGAAATTGATTTTGCTACAAGAATTGTAGAGGTCCATTATGGTACTGCAAAATAACAAGATGTACAACAAATCAAGAAAGATAATGCAAATTGCACGCTGCATTGATAATCACGCATCAGATTTATAAAAACAATTTAAAAAGTGGTTTCACATGATGTAGCCAAGCACCACAATTCAACAATTGCTATAGGTGCACAAACTGATCACACATGGATCCTTCACTTATGAGCAATTTCCCTCTCATTTCAATTGATGAATCTGGAATACTTGAGTTGGTCTCTATTTGTAACAAACTGGAATTATTTGTTACAGGATCCATTCAGGGTCTATGCCCCTGAATAATTTACCAATATTTGTAATGAAGGAGGGTCTTTGAGAGATATACCCAATGGTAACATAGAAGGGTTTTTATGTTTCAGGTAGTATAGATTGGATAACAAAAACAATAATGCTCTCAATATTTTATAGAAATAATATCATACAGCTTTATATAAAAAAGAATAAGAGAGGCAAATTTGTACATTATAGTAGTTTACTCTGAATTGATATACGTTAAAATCTAAATGCAAATATATTGACCAAGAGTAACACAGATTTCAAAGTATAATTCTATGCACATCTCCTTAGAAATAAGTCCAGTTCATCAATACTTTAACTTTATTAAAGTTAAAGTATTTATTTATTGATTGATTGATACATTTATTTAAATACATTAATACTTTAATGTATGAGCAAGTAAGAATACACAGGACATAACTAAAGATTCTCAATCTCGTTGACTATGCTCAATGGGATTTTCCTTCTTTCTTTTTTAATGATGTCAGCTAAGAAATCAATTTTGAAGATCCCCTGAGTTTAAGTAGGAGTTTGCCACATGACATGACATGACATGACATGACAGACTATTATTTGAGAAGCACATGCCAAACCTCACCTTGGATATGTCAATATGTAAATTAATTGCATAGTTCTTTGGATCCTGGTCTTGAACTAGAATATTTTTTCTAATAACAAGGTGATTCTTTTACAAGATCTTCTCAGACAACAGCTACATAACTCCTGCAGCTCAATTACTTATTGAGTTTCATAAAGTTATTTTTTTTATTTTTTATTGAAATCTTACATTTGTGATGAAAACTTAAGATATTTTTTTGAGTTCATTACAAAATATTCATATACATACATACATACATACGTATGTATGTATGTATAATCTCCAAAGTCTACTAAAATAATGATTGTCTACAAAAAAGTTACCCAAGGTAAATAATTGTGTTTCCGCATGATCAAACTTTATTCCTTAATGAAGCTGAAGGCCACTTGGATGTAGTTCATTGACACTGCTGAGCTGCAAATATTATAAAACCTTAAGGTAATTTCCCTTCTGTTATTGATGCATCCTAGATTTGTCCATCATAAACATTGTATAAAAGAAACCATTTCATATTGAAAAGTGCATTCTCTAACCTAGGTTTTCAAAAAGTCAGATGAGCCTTTCTATAGTAGTACTTAACTTTCTAGGTGAAGGCACAAATTTCTCTTTGACAGTGCCCTGACTTTTGTTTATGTTCTTTCCAGTTCAGTAAGTAGAGAATAAACCTGTGTAATACTCCAGCTATATTAATGGCTTACATATATAAGAAACTTCTTAAATTTTAAAGGGCCAATATTGTTTTGGACCAGATTTCAAAATAGTCTTCAGAGTTTGTGAAGGTCCAGAATAACAGTTATTGTGGAAGGGATCTTGGACATCTTCTAGTCCAACCACCATTCCATAAAAATGGCTGTCCAATTTCTTCTTCTCCAGGGATAAACCACTTCTGGAAGAAGGTGTTCCACTGATTGCTCTCAGTGACAGAAAATTTCTCCTGAATTCTAGGTGGGATCTCACTTTGCTAAGCTCCATCTGTTACCTCTTGTCTTGTTCTCAGGTTCTTTGGAAAATAGGTTTACTTCTCTCCTCTGAGACAGCCCCTCAAATATTGGAAGACTGTCATCATGTCACCCATAGTCCTTTTCTGCATTAGACTAGACATTCCCAGTTTCCATAATCATTCATAATATGGTTTAGCCTCTAGTCCCCTAAGCATCTTTGTTACTCTTCTCTGCACTCTTTCTAGAGTTTCAACAATTTTTTTGTATCATGCTGACCAAAACCAGACACAATATTCTAAGTGTAGACTTAACAATGTAGTATAAAGCAGTACTAACACTTCACACGATCTTGATACTATCCCTTTGTATAAATATGGTATTTGTCTGTAGGTCATATATATCAAGCTACCCCACAATCTTGGGCAAAAGATGTGGTTGCTTTTAGAGTCATGGACATTCATATTTTCGTGTGCTCTGAATCTTTTGGAGTTCCATCTGAAGGGATACAAATCCCTATCATTCTTCTTTAAAGTGCTTCAGAGCACATTATGAATTTCAGCAACCACTCCCTGATTTGATTTTTGCATTTGTTTAGTTGCCTATAAGAATAGGCTTGATCAGTTCATGTATCTATATAAATTAAATTTAGGTAAGCATCAAGCCATTTGCTTCTTGATTCAGAAATGTTCATATAAGAACATGCTCCAAATCTCTCCATTCTAGGGAGTTCATAATATCTTCTAGAGTTTTTGCTACAAGAGCTGTAGCTGTAATTAATGTTTTCAAAACTGGTCCTTGTTCAAGAAAAGAGAGGGAGGGGGGAAGAGAGAAAGAGAAAAAAATAAAGTATTAAAATAAAGCACTATTCTACTTCAATCCATGTCTTATTTTCTAATAACAGTTAAAATATAAATATTGCCTGAACCATAAAAGTTGTCATATTCTAAGAAATCCTATGTAAAAAAAAAAAAAAAACCCACCCCAATATTATTTTAATGAACTGCAGCAGTCATCCTTCAAGTTTGGCACACCTGAACCGGTATAGAAATGATGTGTTATGAAGTGACCTCCCTGGAGGAAAATGCTTATGTGGGTTGTGAGGATCTGAAGACAGAATTGGTGCTAATCATATCATGCTGCTTAACATATGAAAGAAATGTAAAAGAGTCCTTTTCTGTGATACCACAGCAGTAAAGAGGTAGGGAATTTGATAGAAGGAGCAGGTTTGTTTAAATTGCTGAAGCACATAGAACAGATGACCTTGAAAAACTCCAACTTCCATTAGAGACACTCCTGGCTGCATCTGTAATCTCCTTTGAAAATTCAAAGTACAAACATTTTATTCAAAAACCTTAGACATTGTAATGGCTCAGAAGAACGATGACAGCCATGTGTCCTTGTAGCAGTGTTCCTCTTGGAGAGATGAATCGCAACCTCAATTGCTTTACTATAATTTCTCTATTTCCATGCTTCATTTCCTTCATGTAGCTGAGACTGGAGGAAAAATCAGCATGTTCCCAATCATCTAACACCACAATGCATATAACAAACCTGAATGTAAATGGAGATCAGAACTCCAAAATGAACATACCTCTCTACATGTCAATATTTTATTTTTTAAAAAATGAAAAAAAGTTCTCCTGTATGAATCAGAAGACATAATATTAATATTAATAATAATCAATATATAGACAGCAACTTTTTCCCCATACCTACATAGGCATCACAAAACTGTGAGAATCACTTTTCATCTTTTTCAACTGACATTTCCTGCAAACAATTGAAATAAGGCAATGGCATATTTTGCACATTTTCAGAATAGGAACTGCAGTCTATTTTCAGATTTACCCAGATATTTACAGATATATATTTTTTTTGGACTTAGTAGCCTTTCAAACAAATAGAAGTCACTGTGTTGGATTGTTTTTGAGCCAGCAACTTACATGCAACACTGCAAATGAAAGATGAATCCTTGCATTAATAGTATACAATATATTGTAATACTATTTTAAATGGTAAATGAACATTTTCCCCTTTCTTCCACTGAGCAGAGACTCTGAAGTCTCAACCCAGCAAAACTCAGAAGGCATCTACAGGGTATCATAGGCTCATTGAGGTCACAGTGCAGTACTTACTCTTAGAGGTTAATTGCCTCTGCAGGTATATGAGATATGAGGGTTGCTATCTATTTGTATATGGCCAAGCATCTTAATTTTACCAAAAATGCCATTTGACGTTCACTATTTGTTGTTCAGTGCAGTTCCTTGGGCAATTTTCTAATGAAGATAAGCTTCACCGAGTCAAAGAAAAAAAAAGGAAAGGAAAAAAAATATTTAAAAAAAGATGGAGAAATATTTACAGATTTTTCTTAGTCCAGATACTGAGTTTCTCTTTCTTTTTTCCTTTAGTGCATTGTCATAAAAAAGTTCAAAGGCTATGAATACAAATTTTCTGGTCCAGTTCCATACATATCTGCAAGCCGTTTGAAACGAGGCCCCCAGTCACTGAGGTAATCATAATTCTGATCAGAGTTTGAACTGACCGAATCTAAAGAGCTGAGTGACTCAGCTACTGAACCGTTTCCCTCAAATGCATATGTCTGCAGGGAATCATATGGTGGAGCGCAGGGATCCACATCAGCTTCTTTTAGCCTTTCCCAAATAAATTCCCGAAAAATAACATTATCGGGGATGCTTTTAAAAGATGGTCTGCTCAAGAACTGGATCTCTGGAGTCACATCCCTCCTGATCTTGGTATCACGAATGACGTTGAGGTTCCTCAGGGCAGCCATATCAAATGCCTCAGTGTCTTCCTCTCCACCTCCTTCGTCATCATATCGGACTATATTTTCCCTGATATCTCTCTCTTCGTCTAAAATAAGAGGCTCTTTTTTCCGTCTCCTCATTGTAACAATCAACAGGACAAGCACTGCAATGGAAAAAGTAAAGCTTTAAGCAAAGTTGAATCAAACTAATCCCCAATTCATTACATTTTCCATTGAGAGTAAAACTATTCATAAATTATGCAGGATAAACAGGTTTCTGATGGTTACGCAGTAAGGTTTGTTTGGGATTCCTTTCAGGAAAAAAATAGCTCCTTAAGATGGCTTTAAATGCTTTTAGACATTAAAGATGTCTACATGTACATTCTGATTTAATGTCATCATATGTATTGTTTATTTGGTACAGATTGCTAAAACATATGTTCTAAAGCAAACTCAAGTAGAAAATTACAGCCTCTTAGCCATTAAATATAGAGACCTTTTTCTGAACTCTTAATTGACCGACCGATAAAAGCACTTTTATAAACTCTCTATGTGCACTTTAACTGTCAGGGTTTGGAAAGTAAACTCCATTATTGAAGTGTATGAGTACGGATTATTGATAAAGTATCTGATCCTTGATTGGAAAATTCAGAGTTATTAAATAATAGCTAACACAAGTTGTGGTTCATGCATTAAAAGCATTATAACACAGAACATTTTGCTTTAATATGCAAAATACTTATCACGGATCTGTGATAGGTATTTTGCAGTAAGAAACCACAGAGATGTTGATATTTATTGGCCCAGATCACTTCCTTAGATAACAATGTTTGTTGACATTTCTAATATTGAGAATAATTTCCTGGTGGCTTTAGAGATAGAATAGCAATAGCAATAGCACTTAGATTTATATACCACTTCATAATGCTTTACAATCATCTCTAAGTGGTTTACAGAGTCAGCATATTGCTCCCAACAATCTGGGTCCTCATTTTACTGACCTCGGAAGGATGGAATCTCACCTTTAGCCTGGTGAGATTCGATCTGCCAACTGCCAGTGATCAGCAGAAGTAGTACTGCACTCTAACACTGGATCACTGTAGCTCTTTATTCTTTATTTTAGGTTATTCACAGAATTACCGAAAAGACTTAAATACTTAAGTCTGTATATACTCATTTAATTATTTGCAGGTGATATTAAGAACCAACAAAAACATAATCCAATCACACCACTCAAATTCCAAGTTTTACATATATTTATCTTTAAGGAAGACTTTTGCTAAAGATCTAGTTATACCATGCTGCAAAATAAAAAACAAAACACACTAATTAAATATTCCTAAACACAATCGACATATTAAGGAAATCCATGATAATCCAAATTGCACTGGGTTCTTTTTAATAATGACTTCTTTTGCTTTTGCAATTATCATTATCACAATGTAAAATACTAGCTCTTAATGTACAGTAGGTGCAAGCAACTGAAAAATTGATCTTAACGTCTATACTATACTTACTATACTAAATACATTTTTTCATAAAAGAACATGTCAATGGTTGTACAGAAAGAAAAGTAACCTGGAATAAAATAAAGACGATAGCTGGCACATATTTTCCATACGCATTGGAAAATAAAAGGTTACCGTAGGGATTCATGGAGTAACTATACTATACTGGATAAGACTGATAAGATTCCAATTAGCCTTTAAGTTTTATAAAATTAAAAATGAAAAAATAATACATTTATAACATATTTCAAATCCAGCCCTCCAATGGACGCTGCTAGGCTTTTCTTTCTTTTAAAATTACTTTTGACTATTCTAAGTTACTAACTATGCCATGTAGCAAGCAGTTAATCTGTTCATTATGCCAGTGAAAATGTGTTTTCACACTGTGACATGTTCAGCAGACTTTATCTGGGGAGTTAAATACCTGCTAATAAGTGCAAAATATATGAAACTTAGTAGATTTATCTGCTGAGAGGTACAATAAAAAGCAAGATAAAAAGAATGTTTTATGCAGCTTTGCCTTGCACAGCTCATGATTGCTTGAAGCCAAATCAAAAAAAAAAAATCCTTTGAAATGTTAAACAATTTAGCATATAAATGGCTTTAAGAGAATATTAATTTCTAATCACGTCAACTGCTCTTGCACAATAATTTTTAACCTCTATCTGAATAAAAGCTGTATGAACAACCATGCAAAATCCATGGCAATGTCTGAAAAACTAGTCAATTTTGCTTCCAATGTACTAATTGCTGGACTTGAATGGTAACTATTATAGAACAGACTTATAAAATTAACAATGATGACATGTTTGAAAAAAAAAAGCAGTATCAGCCAACATTAGTTTTAAAATAAGATACAGCTATTTTAGAAGTTTTTTTAGCAGAAAGGTGACAAAGGGTTTGTGGTACTTTAAAGGCTAACAGTTACATTAATCGTTCTTTCTCACCTCTATATTCTTGCTAGCAGATTGTGATTTTACGTTTAGCTTGTATAAAAATAAATGTGTAAGCTTTTATTTACTTTTATTTTATATACTATGGGATTCTTATACTGATGACATGCAGTTGTACATTTCAACCCAGGCCACCCCAATGATGTCCTTGATGTGATGTCTCGTTGCCTGGAGGCCGTGTGGATCTGGATGGGGAAAAACAGGCTCAGACTCAACCCTTCTAAGACTGAGTGGCTGTGGTTTCTGACGTCCCAATATAGCCAGCTGGCTATTGGGATGAGATCTTATCCCCCTCAGAGAGGGCTCGCAACTTGGGCATCCTCCTGGACTCGCTGCTTTCTTTGGACGATCATATGACGCCCATGGCCAGGGGAGCTCTCTATCAGGTTCGCCTGATTTCCCAGTTGTGTCCCTTTCTGGATCGGGATGCCTTGCACCCAGTCACTCACGCCCTCGTCACTTCCCGTCTGAACTATTGTAATGCTCTCTACATGGGGCTCCCCTTGAGGAGCACCCGGAGGTTCCAAATTTTTGGCTAATTTACAGATTATTTGAGACCTGTCTTCACTAAAACAAAGGAAAAGGAAGAAGGAATCTAAATGATAAATATATGTTATAATCTAATCTAATCTCCATCTTTCATTTACTTGAATTTAAGGGCACAAGAGCTTGCTTGAAAGGATACCCATAGTCCAGAGGACAGGGAGGAAACCTTATCCCCAATCTTATTTGTTCAAATAAATGCAACAGCAGGATAGCAGTTATGCAGTAAAAGTTGCTTTTTCCAAGTTAGGAACATATCCCATAAGGAGGCCAATTTAATATGATAGGGCTGGGCCCTTATTGCTGAGTACTAAGTGTGAAAAATGGTCATACGTCATTGTTTTCAGTGCTATTGTAACTTTGAATAGTCACTAAATGAACCACTGTAGATTAAGGACTATCTGTTGTTAACACATTCACAAATATTAAAGGCTTAAGGAAGTAATTGAAGTTTCAGTTCTAAATGGTAGTCAATCCAAGCCTGGTTTTTCTTAGATTTCTGGATCAACAATTCCCATCATCTGAAGCAATGTTGGCCAATTGATAGGAATTCACTAGCCCAACTCACTGAAGCATGTTCTGAATGGAAGATTGTAGATGTTATTGAAGTCTAACTGCATAATGGTATTCCGTATATGATTAGCATATATGCTACCTCCACTGGTTTAATATGGATATCCCAACTTTGTAAATCATTTTAAATGCTGCAAGAGTGGAAGACTTATCTCTGCTATTGTAACATTGTTTCCCACAAAATACAGCTTTGACTTGCTAGCTAGCTACCAAAAATCATTTCTTCATTTCTATTTATTACATTTTAGTTTAACTTATATAGCTTTCTTTTTTAAAATCATTGCAACAAAGCTTTTATTGATTGTTCAATAAAATGCAGGTTCTGGATGTGAACGATTGGTTTATTTTAGATTTATATAAGCATGCATTTATTTATTACTGACATTGTTTTATGCCAATAGAAGAGAATATCTATAGTTCAGGGCTGAACTGTGGAGTTCCTTGTGCTCTTTGAACTTGATTGTTTCCTTATAGATTAAATACAAGCAACCTAAAAGGTTCATGCAGAACTGCAAAAAGTCACCACACTGTCTTTAAAAAAACCCCAAAATCTAATAAGGTATTAGATTTCAAACTTTGAGGCCAAAAAGGTAACAACTATAGCACAAAACTAGGGAGAAAAAAATTAAACTTACTCCTTACAATACATTGTATTGTAATACAATGACCTTTGTTCTCAGAAATCATTAAGTTCAGTTCATAGCCACTAAAATTTACTTATTCCTGATCTGAAAAAGAACTTAACATGACCCTCTGCAAATCAGATATCCTATGAGGAATACTGATGCAGATCTGGAAAGTAGGTCAACTAGACTGCACCATGTTCAAATATCATAAAACTTGGTGGGAAGAAAGTATGGAAAAAGAGAGTTATTGGTATGCACAAAATTATAACTACAATATCAAGCAGTTATTATTATTATGCTTCTTTGATATTAACTGAAAAAAATACACTGCAATTGCGATATTATTCTCAGAGGCATTAAATATTTTCTTTATTTCCCTTTAAAAATTTATGTACAGTATGTATGACATGACACACATTATAACAATTTTCACTTGATTTTGCAAGTTACAAAATTAGTTTTAGGAGTTTACTTATGTTTTATTTGATGCCAGGCAAATAATGTAAAATCAGATTTCCATCTTGACTTACAGGTGAAGTTTTCAACTACAATTACACAATTACACTGTGTAATATAAGTTTATGGCAAATTCTGAAACCTGGAGTCATTCCACTATGCTGGATTTGCACGGCAGTAACATAAGCATAAGACATAAGGTCGACTCGGCCTTCCATCCTTTCTAAGGTAGGTAAATTGAGGACCCAGTTTGTGGGGGCAATAAGCTGACTTTGTATAAAGATACAAAAGTATGAAGGCTATTGCTTAACGCATTGTAAGCCGCCCTGAGTCTCCGGAGAAGGGCGGCATATAAATCAAATAAAAAAATAAAATAAATAAATAAATAAATAAGCAAGAATACGTTGAATGATGTCGGAATTGTTTGGAAGTATGGGTTTAATCTTTATTCTATATCTAATAAGTTATATTGTCTCCAATATAACTTGGAGTTCTCAGCAAAGTTGAACCTGCCTTCAAATCTGCTTTAGTGCCAGTTGCGATTCTAGAGCTCCTAGATTTAATATATCAATTATGAAATGTGTTTGTGAGCTTTAATAAGGTAAAAGGGCCATCTGGAGATCTGAGTCTTTTCTTTTATCATTACTCAGCACAATAATTACAGTGCTCGATAAAAGTACTGTCATCTTAACTTTTATACCTAATATTTTTGGTGGAAACTGTTTTTAAGAAACTATACTATAGGAAAACAGAAAGTTAGAAAACTGAAAGTTAGAAACACTTAAAAAGCTAGCACACTTAGGAAAAAAGAGTTTCAATTCTGAAAAGGTTAACCAAACAAAAGCAAGTGTTATAATGAGATCTGAATTTGGCACAACACCTGTTGAGAGATAATTCTACAGTCAGTGAGTAACCAGATCAAAATAAACCTTATCACTGTAAAAAGAAAGGACAAAAAAGAACAAATAAATCCCAGCAAAGATAAGGGACATGTTCTCTATCATTTAGGGTGGAGATAAAAATTAAATGTAAAAAGATTTTATTCCTGTATTTACTTCTTTATACTTCCTTCAATAAATATTACTTATCCTTGGATTTTCCTATGAGCTTATCTAATTGGTTCCAGTCCAGCTACCAGATAAAGCCTGAAAGAGCCTAGCGGTGAATACATGTCATTTTCTTAGCATAGTTTTATATTTTACTACATGGGCAATTTTTGACAACCAAGAAGAAGTAGCGATCTCAATGAAGAAATATGCATATCAAAAATAATAATGATGTTACTGTTTTCTCAAGTTCTTTTCCAGCTTATCTGAATTGCTATGCTTGAGAAAACAATGTATTTTAAAATATTCCTGTAAATCTATAACTGAATTTTTTCCATTCCATATATAATTGTTTTGTTTAGGAAATAATTCTGAGCAAGCCGAATTCTATAATGCCCTTTGACATGGGGAGCATTATGGAAATAGATCATACAGATGGTGATTTGAAGTTTCTAGTCTGACTAATTGTATGCAGTGTGATAGGGCTGTGGAAAGTTTCGGTTCAAAGTTTATTATATAAATGGGAATGATTTCCTAAGTAGATAATGCAAAATGTACTCCAATAAAATAGGAATTTTAGATTAACTTTGGACAAACTCTGTTTATCCAGAAATATCCAGAACTAAGCAAAGCCATAATTACAAAATAAATAAAACACTGGACAATAACTGAACAAACATATTTTACTACAGTTCAGAGCTCACTATCTACACTTAAGAGAATGAAACCCATCTTAGTGTTTCCTGAATATATTGCTTTTGGACCATTTTGCTAATGTAATTTAGTTCTATGTGGTCTGTTTTTTTTTTTTTTTGAAAAAAGAATGGAGTACACATTTTGAGTCTAAAATTTGTACATTCACATAGATCCCAAATAAACTAATCTGTGATCACACATAATGGTTTTGTAACAATCATAGATTTTGTTGCCTTTTGTATCAGATAAAATAAGACTGCATAGGCACATGTTATATGCCGTGTAAAATGACCTGATAAGAATTCTGGCTTCTTACAAATTCAGTTCACATTGTTGTGTCTGTCTTTTAAATGTTCAACTGGCTGCAGGATATATGAAAAAATGTTTCCTCCCATTATAGAATTTCCACCCAAGGTCATCAGATATAATTACCGTCAAAACTTGTGAAACATTATTCCATCAATTTAAACACAATAACACCACTGCCTGCCTGATTTTTGATAAGGCTAAGATTTCTTGCTATTTATTTTTATAATTATGCATCTTTATTTCTTGTTTTAACTGTTAACCACCCTGAATTATCACTCCAAAAACACACCAAATAAGTTATTTTTTTAAAAAAAATCAGACATTACAGGAATTAAATGTTATAAACATCTCAAGATATCCGATGCAACCACATCTACTGATGTTAAGCAAATCTGGACCTTTATATGAGATGATATACAAATTAAAATCTATTTTTTAGCCCCTATTCTTTTTGCAATAAAAAGGCAATAATTAAGAAATGAAAATAACAGTATTCCACGTATTTTGAAGGATTGTTCCCTTCAGTGAAGAAACCACACAGACATACCTAGGAGTGTCAACACGCAGGCCAGGATTGCTATGAGTGCTCCAGTGCTAAGTCCAGCTGGCAAGATGTAGGCCTCTGCATTACATGTTTGGGCAATGCCATCTGCATCGCAGTCACAGACTCGAATCGTGAGTGTATTGGTGCTACTCAAGGAAGGTGAGCCACTGTCTACAATGAATATTGGCAAATAATAAACGGACTGTTCTTGCCTTCGAAAGCCATTTCGTCTGGTGAGTATAGATGCTGTATTGTCTAGATCAAGGAAAAGACGAAAGGGAAACAACGTTTTCTTTAAAAAAAATCTGTTTTTTTTTAGATTAATTTTAATAGTATTTTAGCTTGGCAATATAATTTGAAAGTACAAAGCACAGTTCCTGGAAGTAAGCATAAAGACTGCAATGGGCCTTTGTAAATAGTTAATAAAAGGATTTATTCCTAATCTCTCATTCTTATTTGCTAATTGAACTATGACAAACCTTCCACTTTTCCTGATGGCAGACTTGAAATCCTAGGTATTAATGCAACAGCACAAGAAAGACAATAGAAAAGGTTAAAAGTTCTTGCTTCAACTGTGCTAAGGATAGTGAAAAAGTGTCCTTAGATACATTGTTAAAATACAATTCCCAGCAACCCCAGCCAGTTAATGGTTGGATGCTGCAAGCTGTAATTCAGTAATACCCAGAGAGCCATAATTTCTATCCGTGACTTATGCCCATTATAATTGGCCCAACTGAGATACAGTTCCCCTTTAACACGTTCAAATAAAACCTCTTGAATTTTGTTCTTGGATCCTAATATGAGATGGAAGTATGTAAGTCATGGGTCATGACATATATTTTACCACTTGTTGCCTCCTGGCCCAGGTGGAGACCTATGGTTCATGTTCCTTTTTTTAGAAATGCAGGGACTACATATATAAACTGTAGAATTCACGTATGAAGAATAGTGAAGAGATGTATCACTCAGGAAAATTGCATATTCTTCAAAGATCATCCCAGTGTCCAGTTAAGCGTTCATTAGGATTTGGACAGATGTATTACACAGAATATTTGGAGCAATTGCTGTTAAGTTAATTTGAGTCATTTTGCATTGTCTGTTCAGGAATGTTCTCCAAGTGGTTTGATCCAATTCATAAATTATATTGCAATTATACTGTCAGATATGAGTAAACAGAGGCAGAACATGGAATTGATCCTCTTCAGGCAGACCTCTACATTTTGCAAGAATTATTCTTGGCTGTCCACTTAGGTGCTAGATCAAAGAGACTGAAGTTAGAGGTCTTACACGGAACTAATTTTAAAAACTAACTTTCAGGCAGGAAGCCCAGAAACACCCAGTACCAACAAATGTAGGCAAAGTAAAAGGAGTTTTAACTAAGCTGCCAGCCTTTGGAACCACTGAAATTAAAAAGAATCAGACAGCTTTTGTTTACTGTGGAAACCAGATTCTTTCACTGATGAAACCTGATTTTGAAGGAAAAGTTGTCCATTGATAAGAAAAGCATTGCCTATTGTTGGTAAGTTGCCTGTGGTTAACAAAGCAGTATGTAATAGCTTCCTTTTTTTCTTTTTTCTACTGTTGTCCCTGCTATTCTGGGTTTTGGTGGCAGAGATCTCCCTTAACAGTTTTGGCAGGAATGTTATATTTGTTTAATATGGGAGAATATACCCGGTAGTGTAAGAAGCAAGAGTAAGCATAAACTGTTCATAGTAAAAGGACTAAGTAGTAATCACAACTGCAATGCTAAATTGGCAATGAAATAATAATAGTAGCCTCAACCATCTCCCTATTGTTCTCTAGCAATTATCCCCAACTGATCCCTTCTCTGTAAAAATAATAATAAAAAGGGAAGGGATCGGGTTTCTTTATGATACTTTTCTCAAATGATCTCCAAAATGGGTTGCTACTAATGTAAACAATACTCCCGAGTCTTTGCTTAAGGAGAAAGTTTGCATGCCGAAATAGTATGCAAAGACAACTGAGGCTGAAAAAATGATTTTATAATTAACTTTCAAATTAGTTGATCCCAAGTTTTTTTTTTCCTGACTGCTCTTAGATGTTACAATTGTAATCAAGTCATAACATAAGATCAAAGTAATTCTGGCTTTCTTCTTAGCATCCCCCCACCCATGGAAAAAAAAATTAACTGAAAGCAAGACACATTTACTGTAATCATACCCTTATGTGACTTGGACTAAAAATAAACTCTTATTCCCTCTTTAGAATAATCAAGTGAAAATCACTTGATCTTGCCTGCTGGCATAAGGCAGTGTTATTAAAGCACGCATATGCACAAAACACAATCAACCAACCAACCAAAACCTTAAATACTTTATAAAACAAATCTATTTATAAGTCCATCTTCTTTTCTTCATATTGTGGGCAAGTTAAAAGCTGCCAAGGAAGAAAATGCAGATTGGATTTTGGACAATAGTCAATGCCTTGTTTTTAAGGAATGTTCCAGTAGTGTTAAAAAGTTTTCCTCTTCAAGAATTCTGCCTTATATCTGCAGTGCTTGACTATTGTCCTATATCAATGATGGCTAACCTTTTTGCCGTTGCGTGCTAAAAATGGGGGGAGCGCGGGGGGTTTGTGCACGTGTGTGTCCACACCCATAATTCAATGCTCCCTGTTCCCCTGCACATGTGTGACCCCCCATGCTCTCCCCGCTTTTGGCCCGGTGGGCCGATAGGCCCATTTTTCACTCTCCCCAGGCTCCAGAGGCTTTCTAGGAGCCTGGGGAGGGTGAAAACTGCCTTCCCCATCCCCCCAAACGCCCTCTGGAGGCTGGAAACAGCCTGTTTCTTGATTTCCGATGGGCCTGGAAGGGCGGAAAATCAGGTGGCCACCGTGTGCATGCATGCTGGAGCTGAGCTAGGGCAATAATCACGTGCCCACAGATAGGGCTCCGCGTGCCACCTGTGACACTTGTGCCATAGGTTTGCCATCATGGCCCTATATCCAAAGTTCCTTCTTGGTTAGGTTAGAGCAAAGTGGTAGGATAGCAAATACAAAGATTCTGGAAGATAGGAATTATATGATAGGCAGTAGGAATGCCAGCCAGGAATGAGTCAGAAATTCCATAAATTGCCCTCCCTGTTGTCCTGTAATTGAGCATGTAGGATGAAAAAGAAACCATTATTGCCCTGCTAGACCTATGTCAACTTTTAATTATGTGAATCACAGAATATTTCTGGTTGTTAGTGAGATTTAGGATTGGGAGGGACTCAGTGGTGAAATCCTCTGCGGTTTGCTACCGGTTCGCTGCTTGCATGTGCGTGGTGCGTGCCAAATGCACGTTCAGTGCACACACATGTGCATTGCATGCCAAATGCATGTTCTGTGCACATGCCTGCACAATGCCCACCTAATGCATGCTCTGCATGTGCACGCTCTGCGCACAGTGCGTGCCAAACATACACTTCGCACGGAAAAAGGATGCTTAATAAGGTAAGTAGAACAGAGAGGGGGGAAAAACATCTTTGCCGCGTGGTTTAGATTCACTAGAAAGCAGGATTTCCTGCTTTCTAGCAAATATAAATCACATGGCACAGCTGATTGCCGGAAATACTGGTTTGGATTAAATGGTGGTTTGGTTTTTTTTCACTACTGGTTTACCCAAGCCAGTGAGAACTGGTAGGATTTAACCACTGGAGGGATTATTGGCCATGGTTCCACTTATTTCCTGAGCAGGCAAGTATGTTAGTTGTAGCAGGAAGGGGAAAGGTTAATATGAGGTTGTAGCAGGAAAGGGAAGGTCAATATGAGGTTCCCAAGGCTCATTTCTCTTCCTCATCTATATGGATGAGATGATCCATTTATATCAGGTCAGATTCATTTATATCAGGTCAGATCCATTTATATCAGGTCAGATTCAACCAAAGCAAGACAGAGTGGTTGTTGGTTCAGATTCTACTCTGGCTGTTCTTGAAGTTCCACTCCCCCGAAAATGCAGGTTTACAATCCAAGAGTTTAGGCTGGAGAAGCTGTGCATACTATGTCCAGGAGAACTTCTGCCAAGGAGTTGTGGTCTTATCTAGAAAAGTACAGACTGAAAATGGACACTTAAGCCCTTGCTACTTGCATTTGTACTACTGCAATTAACTCAACATGGGGCAGCCCTGAAAACCACAAAGAAACTTTAGCTAGTACCAAATACAGCCATCCTTGTGCTTAATGATATTGTGAAAATCCTGATGTTATGGTTTGTTTCAAAGATTCAGTTCAAGGTCCTGGTCATTGCCAATAAACTACTATGTGAACCCATACTTACCATTCATGGTTTATGTTTGAAATGTGAAATGTGAAATGGATTTTTATACAAATATAGTACATAATCAATATTTAATAAGCCTGACAAAATACAGTGTTGTCACAAATCTGAGTATGTTCAAATTAAAATTTAAGAAATCAATCTATGTAATCAGAAGAACATCCTTCAGAAGATGATTCATTAATGTGAAAATATATCTCAAAAATTAAAATGAGTGCAAATGAATTAGAAATGCAAATTTTGAATATTCATTTGTCCTTCACACAAAAATTACATTGCTATCTATTTAAAGAACTGCATTTAGAAACTAATAATAAAATGGCATCTGATTTATATTTGAAAACTACTCTTTAAAATGATACATAAATCAAAGAAATATTACACTGAACTGATTTTCAGTCTTCAGGATCAGGGCTAAGCAGATACAAGAACAATTAATTTTGATAATGGAACATATCTAAGCCTTTCAAATGAGGTCATAGCAAAGATTTCAGTTTAGATACAAAAATAGGTAATTAATTTAATAATAGATAGATAATGGATTTTTTTTTAAAGAAACTACCAGTTTTAACATTTTAAAACTAAAATATGTCTTATTTCAAGAAGACTTTGTATTATAGTAGATACTTATTTTTTAACTATAATCCTCAGGTGGTGGATTGTAAAACTACATATGTTAGGATATTTTCTAAAAATAAACACAGTCTTCTACCAACAAATAAACCGCACATATGGAATATATACATCCTTGGTCTTATATGGTCAATTTGTTGAGCAGAAGATTTTAGTGCTGGGCTGAACATAATCCTACAAAAAGATCCAAAGCATTGCCTAAAATTGGTGATGTTTTCCTTCTATTTTAAGGGAAGGATGGGGACATATCCAAAAGCCATAGCTGATCCTTAAACAAGTCAATCACATTCTGTTACCGATAGCTGCCTCATGGCTGAGACAAAATGCTTCCTCTAGATTTTTCTTCATAAAACAATAAAACAAGATTAAAACTTTGCAAAACAATACTAATCTGTATCCATCAAGAATATAGGATTATTTTCAGGAGACTGAAATGCCATTAACAGCCAGAAATGTGAGGTTTTTAGCTCTTGCCTGCAATTTATGATCGATGTGACACATATATTGCAAGTGATGTGTGGGAAATTATTTTGTCACAAGTTTTTAAAAGTTTATTTCTGTATTTCTGGAGTCTATAAATGAAAGCAATTTGGTTAGTGATTAAGGCACTTGGCTAGAAACCAAGACACCGTGAGTTCTAGTTCTGCAATAGGCACGGAAGCCAGCTAGGTGACTGGTTTAGTCAATTTCTCTCAGCCTAAGTTAACTCATAGGAGTGTTGTTATGGGGAAAATAGGAGGAGGAAGGACTATTAGGTATGTTCGCTGCCTTAAATTATTTGCAAGATAATTTTTTTTTTTAAAAAAAAATATACCTCTAAATGTGAAGCCCAGTGATGTTAATGCTCCTGAAGTATAATTTTATTTAGGAAAAAAAAGTAAGAAAAAAAATGAAAATAATTAGTTTAACAAAGGATTTGAAGCCCATCTGTTTGGCTCATAGATTGAAAGGATTTAACTAACACCTTTTTTTCCCTTGACAGATGATCTATAGATAAGAAATTACTATGGGGTCTGATTGCTTTTAATTAATGTTTTTCCTGACAAAGAATTTACTCTAGGTGACAGTCAGTGTTGCTTATCTGAAGAAATTAGAGTGGTAGCGTGTTTGTTCTGAAATGTCCTTAGGCTAGAACTGTGATTGATACCTTACCTTTGTTATCTTGTAATGTGAAGTTGTGGTTGTTTGTTGCATCTCCTGCCAAACTGAAGGAAAACTGATGACCATTAGGTGGGTCATCTCTGTCAATGGCACTGATTCTTTGAATGATCTAAGGAGGGAAAAACGTCATCTTCGTATCAGATTTTAGTTTGTTTTCATTGTAATGTCATTATTTTATATTAAGAATACATAATTACTCATAGAGAAATTTTAAATATTAATATGACCTGAAATTTGTTTATTAAAAGTACTTTTCAGAATGTATATTGAAGTTTTTTTTTTCCAAACAGCTCTCCTTGCTGGAAAATAACATGATAGAAAAGAGAGGCACTATTCAATTAATCTCTTGTTAAAATATAATATGTAAGTAGAATAAATTTCACTTCCTCAGGCAGAATTTATTTCTTGAAATTGGCTTTGAGAGGTGGATTTTTTACAGCAGGTTTTTTGGAACAAAAAAAAATGTTTTGAAAGGGTTTCTAGAAAGAGGCAGTTTCCATGTACATATAATTCTTGGGACAATGAAAATGATTTTAAAAAATACTGTTGTTTACTTCCTCTTCTACCACTCTTGGTGTCGAGGGAAAAAATATTGTTAATTTATAAATTTAACTTCAGGTGAATTGAACAGAAATTATAAGGCTATTTCAATTCATACTATATCACACATTTTAATGTTGCTATTGCAATGTGTATTCTGGGCCCGTTTAATGCTTTTGGGTGAGGGGAGTATTTTCCTGAAAATACTTCCAAATGAAATTCACATTGTTTTGGGCAATGTTATCATTTTAAAGCCCAAGAGAGTAGATTAAATTATTACTTTTAAAAGAAACAAATAGGGGAAATGGTAACTTTGAAGGGTTCAGTGATTTTAATGAATTTTAAGAGAGAAAAAATACTGTTGGCCAAAGAAATCTTTTCTAAAGAAGCTGCAAATGCTCCATCAAACTGAAAGCTTAAGTTTTTGCCTAAAGGATTTAGCACAAACTCAAATGTTTGAACTCTGTTATCCTGACACTTACTTATTTTCCCAAGACGTAATAACAGAACTGATTCAAATGTATGTTGCAGACTTGCTTTTCTGCATGAAGGAGAACACCTTGAGTCTTATTTATAGTCCTTAAAAGCCTTGGTGGAAACCCAGTGCCCCTCTAAAAATTCCATGCAAAGTGTATTTTTTAAGTAATAAAAGAAGTGATAAGTACATTATAAATAATATTAGTAATAATTAATTTAGTTCACTTAAAGATCAGTCAAGACCTGAAAAACATCAACCTTAAATGGAAGGATGTGAAGACTAACGGCGAATCAAAAATTGTGGAGTATGCTTGTAGCCCCATGTGCTTAGCACAGGATGTACCATATTTTTTGAACTACAAGATGCACCAGAGTATAAGACACATCTTAGTTTTTGGGGAGAAAAAGGAGAAAAAAGCTGATTGGTGGGTGGATCAGCCTCCCAGAATGCCCCCAATCAGCTGTTCCTAGAGATGAACTTTAGCAACAGGTTTTGTTGGTTGTGATCTCTGCACCTTGCTTTTTTTTTCAGCCTCTGAAACCTCCATTTCAGAGCCTGTTTTCAGCCTCTGAAGCCTCTGTTTGAGAGGCTGGGCTGGGCTACATTCGGTGTATAAGACACACCCAAATTTTCACCCTCTTTTAGGGGGAAAAATACTCCGAAAAATATGGTAATAATAAATGTAAATGTTGCTATTTGTCCTGACTCTACCTATCTCTTCCTCTGAGTTATCCTTTCTTGAAGTGGACTCTCTAGGACACCACTCTAGAACATCACTCATCCTGGCTGGGGATTTCCCAGAGTTAGAGTCTATGCATCTTAAAGTTCTGAAGCTGAGAAACACTGCTCTAGAGCAGCCTTTCTTAATCTTTATTATCCTGGAGGATCCCTTCAAATAGTTTTCAAGTCTCAGCGAAGTCCTACAAGAAATTGCATACATTCACAATATCATTCACCTCTAGCCAACACAATCCATGTTTTATAAGATTTACTATAGTAAAGCAGCATGTGGATCATTGGTTGCCCTTTCTCCTCTTTGGAAGGGCTCTATCGCTCCCACTGCCTTAAGAAAGTTCAAAACATTCTTAAAGATCCATCTCATCATGGGCATCCTTTTTTTGAACTATTACCATTTAGCAGATGGTACAGGACAATAAAAACCAAATAGGCTGAAAAACAGGCTTCTATCCCAGAGCAGTAACTATACTGAATTCTACTGTATAGTGCAATATTAATGCAATATCAGGGATTTTCAATTCAATTGTATAGAATGAGAAGGATGTGTGTTTTTAGGTTTAGGTTTAGGTTTTATTGCATTTATATACCCCGCCTTCTCCCGATTGGGACTCAGGGCGGTTTACAGCCATATTAAAACAATCACATATAAAATTAAAACTAATAAAATAATTAAACTATTTGGCCAAGAAATTAAAACCCCTACTAAAAACCCTTTTAAAAATTTAAAACCCTGTAGTCAGACCGGCTTGATGAAACAGCAGAGTCTTCAGGGCTCGTCGGAAGGCACGGAGGTCAGGAATCTTTCTTATATCTGGGGGTAGTTCATTCCATAGGGCTGGAGCTCCCACAGAGAATGCTCTCCCCCTGGGGGCCGCCCGCCGGCATTGTCTGGCCGACGGCACCCTGAGGAGGCTCTCTCTGTGAGAGCGTATCGGGCGGTGGGAGATATTCATTGGCAGAAGGCGGTCCTGTAAATATCCCAGTCCTAAGCCATGGAGCGCTTTGAAGATGGTGACTAGCACCTTGAAATGCACCCGGAAGACCACTGGGAGCCAGTGCAACTCACGCAAGAGGGGAGTTACTCGGGAGCGACGAGTCGTTCCCATAACCACTCATGCGGCCGAATTCTGGACCAGCTGGAGCCTCCGGATGCTCCTCAAGGGGAGCCCCATGTAGAGAGCATTACAGTAGTCCAAACGGGAAGTGACAAGGGTGTGAGTGACTGTGCGTAGGGCGTCCCGATCCAGAAAGGGACGCAACTGGGCGATCAGACGAACCTGATAAAAAGCCAGCCTGGCCATGGCTGTCATATGATCATCTAAAGACAGCCGTGCGTCCAGGAGGACACCCAAGTTGCGAGCCCTCTCTGAGGGGGGCAAGATCTCTTCCCCAATAGCCAGTGATGGCACCAACTGGCTATATCGGGGCGCCGGAAGCCACAGCCACTCTGTCTTGGAGGGGTTGAGTCTGAGCCTGTTCCTCCCCATCCAGATCCGTACGGCTTCCAGGCAGCAGGACATCACGTCAAGGGCATTGTTGGGGTGATCCGGGGTAAAAATGTACAACTGCGTGTCATCGGCATACAGTTGACATTTCACCCCGAAACCACGGATGATCTCACCCAGCGGCTTCACATAAATGTTGAACAGGAGGGGCGAGAGGACAGACCCTTGTGGCACCCCACAAGTGAGGTGTCTCGAGGTCGATCTCTGCCCCGCCAACACAGATTGCATACCATCAACGAGAAAGGAGAACCACCGCATAATGGTGCCTCCCACTCCTAAACCCCCCAACCGATGCAGCATGATACCATGATCGATGGTATCAAAAGCCGCTGAGAGATCAAGGAGGACCAGGACCGAGTAATATCCTCTGTCCTGAGCCCTCCAGAGATCATCAACCAACGCGATCAATGCCATTTCCGTGCTGTAACCTGCCCTGAAACCTGACTGGCATGGATCCAGATAGACAGCTTCATCCAGGTATCAAGGGTGCTGTCGTGCCACCACACTCTCAACAACCTTCGCCGTGAAGTGAACGTTGGAGACCGGACGATAATTACCTAATATAGTCGGGTCCAGGGAAGGCTTCTTGAGGAGGGGTCTCACCACTGCCTCTTTCAAGGTGGCCGGGAAGACACCCTCACTCAAAGAAGCATTAATAATACCCTGGAGCCAGCCTCATGTAACCTCCCGGGAGGCCAGTACCAGCCAAGAGGGACACGGGTCCAATAAACATGTGATAGCGTTTAGCCTCCCCAGAATCCTGTCCACATCCTCGGGAGTCACAGTATCAAATTCTTCCCAGATAACATTCTCAAGATCCACTCCCGTCATCCCATCTGAGACTACCCAATTGGAGTCCAGGCCGTCCCGAATCTGAGTGACTTTATCATGCAGATATTGCACAAATTCCTCAGCTCTCCCCTGCAAGAGGTCATCCTGCGCTCCCATCTGTAGGAGGGAGCGGGTCACCCTAAACAGGGCGGCTGGGCGGTTATCTGCTGATGCAATAAGAGTGGAGAAATAATTACGTTTCGCCACTTTTTGTTTTATGTTCTATGTATAATGTACACTGAAGATGGCATTTAATTTCATTGTTTGAGGTGCAATGACAATAAAGTAAAGAAAAGAAAACTTATATGGCTGCCCATCTCATAAAAACAACTCTGGGTGACTCACAGCAGTAACAGAATAACAGAGTTGGAAGGGACCCTGGAGGTCTTCTAGTCCAACCCCTGCTCAGACAGGAAACCCTACACCATTTCAGACAAATAGTTGTCCAGTCTCTTCTTAAAACTTCCAGTGTTGGAACATTCACAATTTCCGGAGGCAAGTTGCTCAATTGTTCTAACTGTCAAGAAATTTCTCTTTAGTTCTAGATTGTTTCTCTCCTTGATTAGTTTCCATCTATTGCTTTTTGTCATGCCTTCAGGAGCTTTGGAGAATAGGTTGACCTTCTGTCTTTATGGCAATGCCTTAGAACACTGCTATCATGTCACCCCTAGTCCTCCTTTTCATTAAACGAGACATATCCAATTCAAGCAACTGATCTTTATATGTTTTAGCCTCCAGTCTCCTAATTATTTTTGTCGCTCTTCTCTGCACTTTTTCTACAGTCTCAATATCTTTTTTATATTGTGGTGACCAAAACTAGATGCAGTATTCCAAGTATGGTCTTACCAAGGCATTATAAAGTGGTATTAGCACTTTGTGTGTTCTTGATTCTATCCCTCTGTTAATAAGCCTAGGACTACATTGGCTTTTCATAAACTTTAAAGATAATTAAGGTCCCTACTCCCAAAAATTTCTGTGGAATTCCTAGCAGCTTTTCATAGGATCCTAATGTTCTTCAGGGCACTTGTTGAGAAAAGATGGTCTAGCAATTTTGATGTGTCCTTCAACTTTCCAGGAAGTGTTGTATGAACCAGAAACATTGTATAGAACAGAAACCAGAAATGTTGTATTCTTACAGGGAGATGTCTAAAAGAATGGAAATGGGTTATTTCCATGAGGTTAGGAAGTCTAGTTGTTCAAAGCTGTGTGTAGTGTAGATTCACCTGTGCAGGTGTGTAGTGGGATCTTGGATGATAAAGGTTTCAGACCTAATTAATGCTTATTTTAGTTTCAAATCAACACATCAGTTTTACTGCAATGAATTGATTATGTTTTAACTTAAAAGAGGCATCACTGTAAATCAAATCGCTATTTTGCAGAAAATATCATCAAGCTGTTTTGAATATAAATCCACACCTGGCCAGGTTCTGAATTTTCACAGACTGTTGTTTCATAATCCATAGCAAACTCAGGTGCATTGTCGTTAATATCCAGGATCGTGATGGCCACATAGCCCCTCCCAATTTGTGAAGGGTTTTCTGATAAAAAGAACAAAAAGGAATTATTATTCTTTATCATAAACCAATTCTGCAGTTATCTAACATATTCTGTATAACTGCATTAACAAAATGAAATTGTGAGTTGAAAAAAATGACAACAAATGCAGCAATTGCAATTTCTCAACAAATCAATGACTCATTAGATATGTTCTCCTTTTATTTCCACTACGTCTTATTTACTATTTTAGATAAAAGCAAAGGAATAAACCTGGATGGTGAAGCTTGTTGCATTTGATAGTTTCAGCCATAACCAGCAGAATCTAATGAAGCCACTCTCTTTAACCAAGATGTAGGTATTGACATAGTAGTTACACACAGTAAATTCCAATTTCAAGTAACAAAGATGACTAATGAACCTTTGTTATCCATAATATAAGTCACATATAATTCTAAGGTTCCAAAGATTTACAAGATCAATCAATTCTGCAATGTCCTTTTAATGCCATTTATTAACCAATCTATTTCTTGTCTCTGAATCCATAAAAGTGATTACTGCAGTTTGCATAAAACAATAAAACATTACAGCAGAGTTGTTTCTAAAACAACACATTTTATCCTATGATACATAGAAGTATTTTAACATACATAGAATGATCATGGAATAGAATAAATATTAATTATTTGTATTTCACAGATTATAACTAGAAACGTCTATTGACATGGGTTTTAGGAAAAAAAAGATTTGATTCAAACGTGCTTAGCTAATACTGTGAAAATCAACACTTTATAAAACTTTTATTTTTTAAAAAATTGGCAACTTACGGCTTTCCATTGCTAAAACTGTAATATTATGAACAGCATTTGTCTCTCTGTCCAATGTCTTTGCTGTAGTAATAACCCCAGTGTTGGCATCAATATTGAAATATCTTTCTAAATCTGTATTTCGATCTATTGAATACCTGGATGAAAGATGAAAGCAAATTTTTGATGTATATATAATTGCACATTGTTAAAAATGTTTCATTGATTTCACATTAAGGTGAAAGAGTTTTTATTATTTTCCCTCTTTATCTAAATTCCTTTTTGAATGTGATGTTTTATAGTCTTCCTGAACTAAAATAGTACATTATATCATGTTATCTGCTTCTGTAAAATGTACTGTGTTAGCTTAATCCCTAGATTTCATAATGTATTTCTTAAGGGAGGTCACAGGTATATTCTTGCCTTTTCTGTTATTTAATTCCTGGATACAAGAGGTGAGTGAGTGTGTGTGTGTGTGTGAGAGAGAGAGAGAGAGGAGGAGGGAGAGAGAGGGAGAGAGAGAGAGGGAGGGAGGGAGAGAGGGAGAGAGGGAGGGAGGGGGAGAGGATACTCTATATGTAAATATAACGATAACATAAAATAGATCTGGAAATCAGCCATTTGTATTTAACCTATTCCATTTCCATCAGAGCTTGTACAGTGAGATGTAATGATTTTTTAAAAAAAAAAAATATTTTAGAGCCAGAAAAAGGATGGATAAGGAAATCAGAGAGCAGATCAGGGATTATATATCATCACATTTGCTCTTGGAGTTTGATTGTCATCATACAAGCTCAGGCTCTTATTACTGAACACCTTTGGCTTAAACACACTCTCTTTCTTCCTCCAAATTCTTTTGAAAGAAAATTTCAAAGCAAAAATAAACAGCAAAGAATAGTATTCTTAGAATACAGAGAGATTATCCAATGCTTATTGGTTTGGTTACTCTCATTGTGAACAGCCATGCCCTTTGAGATTCATTACAAATGCTTCCAGACTTGGGTATGTTGACAGGATAATAGGATAACTCTAAATCATATTCCTGATACAATAAAAGTATAAAATCAGAGTTCTCACACACCGGTAGTATGAATCATTCTACATAAAGCCTTTTTTGTGTGCAGGGCAACACTTCAAGAATGACAAAGAGCTTGTGGCATGATTTAAACAGCAGTGGAGTAAATGGCTTAACTAGAATTTTCCACAGAATCCATAATTTGATTTAAGTTCATCGGGAAAGTGAGCAAGTGAAGGAAAGGAGTAATTTAGGAGAATAGCAACAACACTGTAATTGATTAAAACAAATGAGTAGAGAGAGAAATGTGACTCTTTCATATAGGTTCCAGAGCTTTACTAATTATAATGATGTTATCATTTCAGAATTTTCACCTCTTTTGGCTATGCAGCAATGGGAGATATAAATGGCAGAGAAATGTAGATTTTCATTAGCTAATTCAACAATCCTGACAGAAATATTGAATATTGTAAAACCATGGTTTGAAAAAGAATATGCTTCTATACACATACAAATTTTCCACATTCTACCAAAATTATTCCTAATAAACATTTGTCTGAAGTGGTGTAGGGTTTCCTGCCTGGGCAGGGGGTTGGACTAGAAGACCTCCAAGGTCTCTTCCTACTCTGTTATTCTATTCTATTCTATTCTATTCTATTCTATTCTATTCTATTCTATTCTATTCTATTCTATTCTATTCTATTCTATTCTATTCTATTCTATTCTATCCTATCCTATCCTATCCTATCCTATCCTATCCTATCCTATTGAAAATAAAATGACCAAAAGGATGGACATTTCAGTGTTAGGAGATGAAATTGGTTGCAGGTAGCAGCCATACAGTTGATGTTTTATATGGAAATCTGCATCTGTGGCTCAGTCATAAAGATAATTTGAAGATTCAGGAAAGTGATCTTTTTTATGTGAAACAATAAATATTGATCTTGCTGGACTTAAAAAAGAGAGATTGGAATGTAAACAGAGACTCTGGCTAGCATAGCTAACACTAAGCCTTTGTCATATTTTTTTTTCTTATAATTATTGCAGTTTTTAAAAAAAATTCAGAAAAGTAACGGGCAGTTGGATTCTTACAACAACTGGCATTAAAAATTTGCAAAAAGTTCTACAATCTTCCTATTTTGCTATTTTGGTTTCTCTATTGTTTATTTTAAACTATCTTTTCTCTAACTATGTAGGATGGATCTAGAATCATTTAGTCATGTATGTGCATCGTACTTTTCCCCCTCTAAGGCCATGTAATTACAAACAAAAAGGGACTAATGAGCAGCTATTAGCAATTAGAATTAAATTTAAAAAACAAGGACATTAGGATACCTTATAAAACTTGAAAAATATATAACCATAACTAAGGTTAAAAAGCTGTGGTGGCAAAGTGGTTAGAATGCAGTACTGCAGGCTAATTCACTGCTCACTCCAGGAGTTCAATTCTGAACGGCTCAAGGTTGACTCAGCCTTCCATCCTTCCAAGGTCAATAAAATGAGGACCCAGACTGTTGGAGGCAATATGCTGACTCTAAACTGCTTAGAGAGGGCTGTAAAGCACTGTGAAGCGGTATGTAAGTCTAAGTGTTATTGCTATTGCTAAAATTCATTTTACAAAACAGAAAGATGGGGTTCCAAAAATATAAGAAGTTTATGAACATTCATATTCCAATATAAAGTATATTCTGTCTGGGCTTCTGACTCTTGCAGGAAGATTTTATTTTTGATCATTTTATCACAGAAGCTTTCTATCATTCTGTCTCAAATGTATAAATATAACCAGAACTGCTGCTCTTAAAATGTATACTATCATCTAGAGCAGGGATGTCAAACTGGTGGCCCACAGGCCAGATAAGTCACATGCAGGCCACGCCCATCCCAGCTCCATGAATGGGAAAAATGTCACAAAATATCATGTGACGGCAATGTGACACAGTGAGTTTGACACCCGTGACCCAGAGAGACTAAATTACTTGAGATATTCTGGTTTTGGTAACAGCATTCTGATTTGATTTTTCCTACTCTTTCTTTAAGCAGTATCATATAAGCAACAAACACAGTGCTCTTGTGGTTTTAATATCGTAATTCTTAACCTCATTTATTTTAAGTGTTTCTTAATGAAAATGTTCAATTTTTGTCAAAAACATACATTGAGCTGGGTAACATGCAGTAAGTGGCTGCCATAATCGCTAATCCATATGTGCTGGACTCGAATTCCCATAAATACATACGAGATTGTAAAAATATGTTCTATATACCTACAAAGCTTTAATATTCTTTTCCCACATCCTTTGAATCACATGCTTTGATTAATTCTTTTGTTTTACAGGAATTTGTTTGTGCATACGCTTAATTGGTATGGTTTGGCTTGCTTTAAATTCTCCCACTAAGGATAATTTTAAAGAAAAAGCTTCATTTACTGATTAACCAATTCAGTTTAAATCAATTTGTAGAAAGCTGGGATGTTACTACCAGCCTAAATTAATTATTTTTATTTTTCTGCTAGAATTCTAAGAGTATTTCTGCAACAATAGTACATTTATCTGTTTCATTTTAGTGCCTGTTTGTTTGTATGTTGTATCTTGTGATCGTATTCTGCTATTTGGCCGAGAATGCCAAAGTTTGGCCGAGAATGCCAAAGTTGTAAATGCCATGGTCAACTCCAGAGATATTGCTAGTCATCTTCATAATATCATACTCAACAGGTCCAGATAGATGGAATTTAATTCCTGGTCAGTTTTTAACCCTTTAAGTTAATAACTGTACTATTCTTCAGTGTTGCTAATAAACAATCACAATGGAAGCCATTTGTGTATTTTCTTGATTATTCAACTGATTATAAGTAATCTAATAACATTGTTTCAAGCATTTTGTGCTTATCTTTTTCAAAACAGATATCAGTTTTGGCTCAAATGAAGCATTAAACCTGGGATTTTAAAGTTATAATTGAATAGCTATCAGGCCAGCGGTGGGTTTCACATTTTGTTACCACTAGTTCACTTCGCTCACGCACCTTCTGTGCATGCGCCTAGCCTCAAAACCGTGCCTAAATAGGACGGCATAGTGCCGGAGCGGGGCAAACTCCGCTACTGGTTTGGGCAAACCGGTATAAACCGGCTGAATACTACTTCTGTATCAGGCACTTTCTGCTCTAACATTCAACAGTACTTTGTGTTAAATTATTTTGAAGAAGTTCCTTTTCAGCCAATCTAATACCACAAACTAAAATACATACAATCACACACAAAATGACATCACACACACTATACATATACATATTCATATTCATATACATATGGAATTTTTTGAAGAATAAATATTGAAGCAATATGAGCAAATGATTTTGTTTCTAGAAATAGTCTGTTTGTGAATAGCAGCTGGTATAATTTAGAGAGAACAAAAGCTATGGTTTGTGGATAATGAGAAATCCTTGTCATCTGTGGAATATTTTCCTCAGATTTCATTTGTGATGCATGTTGTCCCTCTCCCTGTATTATACAAATGCCACAAAACCATTGCAATGTAGCCTAGAATACTGATGAAGTAGTATTTACCTATTTGAATGTTTATAAATTGCTGTGCCCCAAAGAATTAAACCTATTTGCAATTACAACAGAAAAGCAAATTAATATTATGCAGATTTAGCTGCTTCCGTCTCTTAACAGCTTACTGAACTGCACATTTATAAAGATCTTTGGCATTCCCTGCACAGTCCTTGTTAATATACTTGTACACAATTTTAAAGTGAAATGGAACCTTGTTTCAGTTGACCAAATCACTCTCTCTCTCTCTCTCTCTCTTTCTCCCCCTTCCCCTCTTTCTGCCTATGTGTGATTGTGGGTGCATGTGTGTGCTGTTTGGGAGATATATTTTAGAGCACCTTCTGAATTCCTGAAGAACTACTCTGGTCTCCAACTTTGGGATTATAAAGGAAGAAAATAAAGGGAGAGAATGGAGATATTCTTCCAGTTGAACTGACAAAGGCCTCATACTTTCAAATACTCCTGTGAGAAAAGCAACAGATAACAGGAATAAATAAATGAGCTATCAAATTACCTGACAGGACTGTTAGATGCATCTGGATCATGGGCTGCTACAGTACCAATAATAGTGCCTACTTTGGCTGCTTCAGATACCACCATGCTATACGAAAGTGAACTGAACATGGGTGGCTCATCTACATCCTCCACAATGATCTTGACTGTTGTCACATCACTGAATGGTCCAAGGCTTAAGAAGCGGGCATCTACCTGCTTATTCGCTGCTTCAATTCTCAGTGTGTAGCTAGTCTTTGTTTCGTAATCCAGCTCCTAGAAATGGCAAAGTTCAATTAGCAAAGTCTTTGATTTATGACTACCCAAGAATATAAGGTTTTTCCCATCTTTGGATGCAAAAATGTCACTCTTTCCAACAGACCTAAGAAAATTTATGTAAAATAAGTTTTTAACTTAACTTAACCCATAGCCATCAAATTAATGAATGTCCTATCAATGTAAAGGATTGTGGTGCCATATAGAAATTTCCAACCTCTAGAAATTCTTACAGGGAAACTTTCCATTAAAATAGCTGCATGACAATATAATTGTATTACATAATAGTTTGTACTGAGGTAATAGTTTGTACTGAGGTAATAGTACAATAGTTAATAGGTAATAGTTTGTAATAGTTTGTACTGAGGTAATAGTTTGTACTGAGATAGTAAATTGCATTTGTTTTCATCATTAATTTTCTGAGTTACTTATATGTTACAGTCTGAAATAATCAAACCAATATTATGTATTACTACTTGGTGATTTCCTCTATTTTTACATACCTGCGAGTTTGTTTTATGTGGGATGGGCAAATTAGTAATTAGATACATTCTGAACACTATTAATGAATAATTACATGCATAATAATATTTTCTGAATATGTAGAACTGCATTTGAACGATATAAATCAGCCGCATGGAAACTGATTGAAATACCACGAATCGCAGAATCAAACATGAAAATTAGATTGATTAAGAATGCTGATCGCTGTTACTGAAATTCAGACTGTTATAATAGAAGAAACAGACAAGGACAAGTTGCATGACAGACAAGGTCAGATCTGAGAACACAGATTCACAGTTGTTTGACAGCTTGCTTTTTCAGTTCACGGTCATTGAGCACATTCAAAAAAGACAGGCACCAACCTTTATGGTTTCTTGTGGATGTGTCTGCACATGCTGACTTATCCCCATGCCCTACATGTCTTGCCAATAACTGCTGATACCTTGTTTAGAGTTTTAAGATTCTAGTATCATCTCCTAGCAACTTTCACCTGCTACTGATAACAATGTGAAGGATTCTTTTTTGCTAGCCTGATTATGCAAATCTGCTCTTCTATGCTTCTACTACCATGTGTCAGAAGTAATTCGTGTTAGAAGTAATTCACAAGCTTGTAATAAACAAATGAAATGAAATGAAATGTGCCATACCTATAATTTCCTATTTTGAGTAACTTTTTCCCCCCCTCTTTTGAATCAGAAAACGGTGTGTCATGCTGATAATCTTATCTCTTATTATTACTGGGATTGATGTGCACTATCTGGAAAGGTCTTGAAAATTATCCAAATACTATTGTTATTAAAATGAATATACATATTTTAATATCTGAAATGCTAATCATGAAACCCACTTAATGACTCAATCCATTAGAAAGCAGTCAGAGCACAGTATCATAGCAAAACATGAAGATTCATCACTTCAGAAAAGAATACCATTCTCTTAGATATTTTTCTTCCTCCTTCAAGAGCTCTATATAGAAGACAGAGTACATCATATGAAATCAAGGTGGTGAACTTTAATATACTGAACAATAAAGGGGTCAGGGATGCAGAGGCTATTTCAACCTCACTAGACCTTCAGTCTTGATACAGACTTTTTTTTCAAGTGTTCTGAGACCAAAGTAAAACACATTTGTAATGAGACTTTAGTTTCAAAATCAGAATAAAATATGGAACCATTTCAAATTTTTGTTCTTAAAAGATACACTAAACTTAGAATGTTCTTAAGAAACATAAGTAAGTGGAGGGTTATTTTGTTCTGAATTTAAAATAAAACGTTTCCCATTTTGTGCATACTCCTAATTAGATGCTTCATCACAATCTTATTCATTAATACTATAGTAAGTTATGATCATGGTATTACACCTTTATTGTAGCTTTTAATTTGCTTAAATCAGACATAAATCCAGTTATTTTTTATAACTACTACTGTATACGTTTTTATAACTATTATACATAAGTCTTCTAACATATTTAATGTAATATATCAATTTATCACAGGGGCTGTTCCAACTCCAATAAAAGATTACACTGGAAGTTTCTTACACATGATGTACCATCTAAATTCATAGTTGTCAGATAATGAAATGCATAAATATCCATTCTGGTCTAACTACTGTATAGTCATTTGACAACTGCTCATGTAGGGCACTTTCATATTCAACAAATTATTTGGTGGCTGCCATTGAAAACACTCCAAATGCTTTCCACACTCCCATTGTTTTTGCTTGGCCCACCACATCCAACAGAAAGGGTCCTTTACATCAAACAGTGTTATCTTTTTGCACTGTGGAGATAGGTCTTCATGAGACAATGCCTGCTTTAAGAACAGTATCCCTCTGAAAATCCAGATGGCCTCATCCCTATTAGCTTTTCATTAGGTCCTAAAGATTGGCTGTTTCCCCAGGCATTTGGGCCAGGAGGTTAAGCAAGTTCTGCTGCTGCTACTGCTGGTGTGTGTGTGTGTGTGAGAGAGAGAGAGAGAGAGAGAGGGAGAGGGTGGGAGGGAGGGAGGGAGGGAGGGAGGGAGAGAGAGAGAGAGAGAGAGAGAGAGAGAGAAATGGAGTCATCATGGGATTTTTGTTGTACTTTTTGTTTTAATCATTGTACACTACCCAGAGTTATTCTTATGAGATGGACAGCCATTAATTCAATATCATAGCATAGCAATCAAAGTCAGTTTATTGTAGTGGTTAAGGCATCAGATTAAAAACTGGGAGACTATGAGTTCTAGTCCCACCTTGGAACAAAGCCAGCTGGGTAACCTTGGACAAATCACTCTCTCAACCCTAGAAAGGAAGCAGTGGCAAAGCACTTTCATACAGTTGCTGATCAGTAGAAACTGCTAGGCACAATAGGTACCATTTTCTCACTGCACCAAGTACTGCTGACTAGAGAAAAGGGGAGTTTAGCTTGATTTGGTTGATGGACCTTTCAGACTCAATTGCTGATTTTACAAATTAGATCTAAAATAAGCATTGTATTGATTTCCTTGTACGTAGCATTATTGTAACATCCTAGGACGGATATCAAAGTAAATTCAAAATAAAGCAATGAAGATACTCTGGGTTCTAATGTAAGGATACTATACCATAGACATTTTTCTACTTAACTTTGAATTAAAAATAATGCATGTACTTTGATACTAATTATCATTGAGCTAGTCTTTGGATTACTGCAACTAAAATATGGGTTTGAGATATAATAGCAAATAACAACTATCCTGAAGGTTAAAAGGACAATTGCATTCTCTAATTGTTTAGTATAGTGAATAAAGCTTGAAGGCTTCATTAATATCTGTCTGATAATTTTATCTCTTTAGATCTCCACCTCATCTAGTTTTCCAGAGATCAGTTTTAAGATTCATACAGATAAAATGATAAATTTTAAATAACGTAATTTATATCACATTCCCCTTTGCAGACTGATGTAGGTTATCTCTGAATACTGCTCAATCATGTTAACATCTTTGAATTTGACTTTTGCTTCATTTTATTAATATTTAAAATTCAAATAATTTTAAATTATTTAGCTTTTTATATCCACCCCGAACCAACCCAGTGATGCCCTCGATGTGATGTCCTGGTGCCTGGAAGCGATACGGGTCTGGATGGGGAGGAACATGCTTTGGCTCAACCCTGCCAAGACTGAGTGGCTGTGGGTACCGGCATCTCGATCCGAAGGAGAGGTTCCATCGCTGACTATGGGGGGTGAAGTTTTGCCCCCCGTAGACAGAGCATGCAACTTGGGTGTCCTCCTGGATTCACCGTTGGGTTTAGATGATCATATAACAACCATGACCAGGGGGACGTATGCCGAGATTTGTCTGGTGCGTCAGTTGCATCCCTATTTGGATCGAGATGCTCTATGCACAGTTACTCATGCGCTAGTGACCTCCTGTCTTGACTACTGTAATGCTCTCTACCTGGGGCTGCCCTTGAGGACCACTCGGAGGCTTCAGCTGGTGCAGAATGCGGCCATACGGCCATGCAGGTTGTGATGGGAGGGTCCCGATACTCCCATGTTACACCCCTCCTGCACAACTTGCGTTGGTTACTGGTTGCCCTCCGGGTGAGATTCAAGGTGCTGGTGATGACCTATAAAGCCCTACATGGCTTAGGCCCAGGATATTTGTCGGACCATCTGCAGCCAGCAACAGCTGCCCATCGCCCGGTATGTTCTCACGGGGGGAGGGGGGCTTCTCTGGGTGCCGTCAGCTAGACAATGCCGGCTGGCGGCCCCCAGGGGCAGAGCTTTCTGAGTGGGTGCTCCCACTCTTTGGAATCAACTCCCCCTGGGGCTTCAGTTGGCTCCTGACCTTCGCACCTACTGCCGCGAATTAAAAACCTGGCTGTTTACATCGCCCAACCTGGACTGAGGGGGTTGATTATTTTAGTGGGTTTTAATATATGTTTTTATTTATATATTTGCATACTTTGTGTATGTATTCTGTTTGTCGGGTTTGTTTTTTATTTGTTGTGAGCTGCCCTGAGTCTATGGAGATAGGGCGGCATACTAATTGCATAAAATAAAAATAAAATAAAAAATAAAGTAATACTAAATTCTCTAATAAAAAACTGAGTCCTATACTGTAGAAATGCATTTTTAATGTTTTTAGACAAATTGTTCTTGGGTTGTATAAAACATACTTTGTCTATTTGTCTGTAAATTTAGATGGAATTGACAGCAATACGATCAGTAACCTACCATACCTTTATCTCTGCACTTTTCGTTAATTGGTACAATTGTAAAAAAGTGAAAATAGTCAGTGCATACTCTAAAATACATTTTAGTGAAATTATATAGTCTAGTTAAATATTTTATCTATTCCCGAATGACTTACTTGAATCCCAAAGCACCCAAAAAAAACCCCAATCTTACCTTTTGTATCATAATAATTCCTTCTTGCGTCTCTTTGTCCACTAAAATTTTGAAAACTCCCAAGCCATCACCATCCACAATCTTATATTCCATTTCAGCATTAACCCCTATATCAGCATCTGCAGCCTTTAATCTAGCCACCATTGAAGCCACAGGAAGTGATTCTGGAACATTATATTGGTACGATCCTATAAAATTAAAAGTGATTAGTGAATCTTTATGGTTCATAGATCTATTAGTCTATGACCTTCTTTAATTAACCGTAAAGGGTAGATATAAAATGAGGGCAGTTTTAAAGCAGTGCATTTTGTTTCTATAAGCCCATCTAGGGTTCTCCGCATCCTTTACTCCAAGGTTACTCCTTTCTTCTATACTACAAAGGCACCATGTATAAATACACCATGGAAAAGTATGTAATCTGTCAGATGGGTTGGAACTGGAATATCCAGAATTTTTGTCTAAAAAGGAGCATTCCCAGGAATAAATACAAGCAGCTTTTACTTCTTACGATCTCTAAAGGGAAAAAAAATCTTTAGGGGGGAATTTGGGGGTGGGGAAGATATCCAAGTACATAAGAGCAGTATTCTCTGCTCTGGACTCTCAGTAGGATTTAATTATATGAGAAAGAAAGTGATCTGTCCCCTGACAGTGCATACTAAAACTACACAATGAACACAAGAGACTATTTTTGTTGATTTATTGACAGTTCACTGGAATGCCACAATCAACTCTTATGCATAATTTTTGGAATAAAAGATGAAAGGTATGGACTTTTGTGATGGCATATTAACATTTTCTGCACTTTTAATTCAGTCTACATTTCTTTGAGAATACCGATGCACAAATTAATTGTTAAAAATAATGCCTAACCTAAAGTTTCTGTCCAAGGGAAATCTACTTCCAATGGTATTTTAGCTCCTATAGGCCTCAAGTCACTAAAGGAAAATAATAAATGAATTTGTAGGATCACAGATAAATCTTTATTGTGTCTTAAGGAGACAATTTTTCCATGTCAAAATAATAATGTTAAGTAATTGAGCCAAATTCTAGTCTTGCACTGTATTGGATTTTCTTGTGGCTGAACTGAAAAACTGAAATTGATCAGATTACAGATTCAGAAAACAGAAACAGACACCACAAACCTTTCTACTTCTAGAAACTGTATCTGTTGCATTTTATTATTTGTCTAAGTAATTTAAGATGGGAGGAAAGTAAAATTTCCATTTTCTTTTCCACTTGTAAAGAAACTAGTTTTAACAATTTGTATGTGCTCTGCATATTAAGGTAACTTTCTTTTGCAATGGGACTATGGGACTATTAAGAAAAGCATGAAAATATAACACTTTTGAAAAACTGATATTTCTTTCCTCCCTCCCTCCCTCCCTCCCTCCCTCCCTCCCTCCCTCCCATCCATCCATCCATCTATCCATACACATGAGACCATAAGAACGAATCCCAAAGGAAAAAACAGTTTTGAGACTTTTGGATTTCCAAAAGATAAGTTGTTACCAATATTAGGGTGTTTTGAAATGAAAGAAAAAGTCAGATATCTGAAGTTACACTCTGGATTGTGGATCTACTTTGAACTGGCTGGTTAATAACCAATTCAAAGTAGAATGTTGACGGACAATTGATATTTGCTTTATATTCAAAAATAACTTTTACTATCATCATTGGCATTCCACATTTCTCTAAATCCATGCCATTCCGTCTTCAGTGGAAATTAGCAGATATGAATCCTCAAAGAAAATATATTTGAATGATTCAAGAAAACATTACGAGCTCTACATTATCAGGATTTATAAAAAATATCTCATACTATATCACTAATAACATCTTTTTATTTTTGTATATGAAAAACAATGAACAGCTGTTGTCTGGAATCAGCATTTTCTATAAGAAACAGCTAAAGAAACTGAAAGAAATTTAATCTGAATCTTGGTCCAAAATTAATTTCAGCCATTAAGTAGTTGAATTTTAGCCATTCTAAGTAACACACCAATATAAATTTGTTACTGTGCAAATTACCTTTAATTATCACTATAGAAACTTACTGCGTGGAAATCGTGGAGGATTATCATTGACATCAGTCAGAGTAACAGTGACAGATGTGGTCCCGGAAAGACCCCCATTTTGACCAACCATATCCTTGGCTTGAATGACAAGCAAATATTGGTCTTTTGCTTCTCTGTCCATATTGGGAAGTGCAGTCTTGATAATACCTAAAGTATATCAAAATAGTACATAAAGTAGGGGTAACCATCTTGTCAGTTACTAAGCATGAATATACAGCAACAACATTTGCATTGTATCCTCCATTCCCCCTCCCCCCAAAAATACAAAATTCTGTGCTGCCATGATTTATGAATTATCATGTATTTCAGTGAGCATCATTCAGAAAGTATTAACTCTAGGTAGGCCCACTTATGTCAAATAATCACTAATTTTAAATATCCAGCAAATGATAGACTCTTTCTCTTGCCCAGTACATGTACATATGACCAAATGATCATCTATCTTTTATCTCCAGGAACTACTTTTAAGCTCAATCAGGTTTATTTGTCCTACTTTACTGTTGCTGATTTTCTTACTAGTGTTATTTGTTTTGTTTCACTCTTCCATAACATTATTTACCTTTCCCATACTTAATGTTCTTTGTTTTCTTTATGTTTTAAATAACATATACACCACCAAATTAAGGGTCACCTGAAACATCCCACTGGATGCGGCTGGAACAAAGAAACCAAAATTTCAAAATATGATCAGTATGATCATTTCCTAGGTTTTAACTATTTTTTTCCTTTGTCATATTAACATGTTGTGCACCACTGCTTTAATAACATTAAAGAAAATAATGATTAATAAAATGACCCAGATTTGCTTGGTTGTCAACCCAATTTAGTCTACACCAGTTAAAAGACCAACACTGTACATAATACATTATGTTTTAATTCATACACCTTAAAATTAAGCTCCTATAACTAAATAGAATATTCTCAATATAACTAAAACTACCAAAAAGACTACCAAAAAGCCATACTTTAGATTTCATTCCATCTGTCCCAAATTCCTATATTTGTGAATGCAGCTGAAGAATATAAAAAGAGCCCCCTGAATCAGGCCAACAACTCACTTACAATATTGTGTTACACAATGTCTACCCAGATGCATTCAGAAAGCTTGTAAGTACACCAAGATTCCCATTCTTTAAAAATTGAAAAATTGCAGTGCTTGAAACCATACAGTTAACTGCCATGTTGTTAAACTCCAAATTTGAATAGTCTAAATTTAAAATCTGAACACTCAAAGGGTTTGGGAATACATTATTGCATGAATGTTCAAAATAAACAGTTCCAATATTCTGCAAAATAAACAGTAACAAGGGGTGAGGCTGAAGTTTTGGGGGAAAAAATTGAAAGGCCCTTGCAGTCCTTACACTTTTAAGTGCCAAAACGCCAAAGAACTGTTTTATTTCTATAATGTTAAAAGCTTCTATCAAGAATGTATGGTGACACCTCAGAGACAAACCATACAATGGTGTGGAGACTTTGGGTTCAATGAGTTATTGCCCTCAAATGCTTGGTATAGAAGTTATTTCATTTTTTAAGGGAGTCATTGGATACAACAAATAAATTGTTTGTCACAATCTCTGAGATTTTCACTACTCAACTTAAAGTTGCTTACTTTAAGGCTTTTCTAGTGAATTGTAAAAACAAAAGAAAAGAAAGGAATAAGATCACATGATGGGGATGTTGCAAACTGGTATGTGTCTTGAGTTTTTCCAATGCTACAGTGTAAACAAGATGGGACTAATAAAAATTAGGTAACCCAGTCAACATCTAATGTCAAGAAAGTGTAAGAGTTGCAATTCCTTTCAAACAAAAGAAGGAAAGACATTACATTTCCTACTTCCATTACAGTCTATGCACACATAGACTGATTTGTTAAATAGAAGTAGTCAAAGCCTTTTTCTCTGCCATCAAAGTGACAACATGGAAGAACAATAGCATTTATCATTCTGTTGCCAAACTCCCATGCTGCCAAAATGAGTTTCTTAAGAATCCCAAACCATAAATGACCCAGTACAATCTTGGTGCTATTAATAATCTGGTGCCATGCTGTGCATTTAAATGAAGCTATTCTAAATTAGCTAATATCTTAAAAATAAAACAAAGCAAAATCACTCACTATAATTAGAGAACTTTGATGTAGGAACTGAAGCACTGTATTGTCTGAAGCAGTTTTAGAGCTATCCATTTGGCCATCTCTTTGTCACTTGTAATTACTCTTTGAAATTTCAAAGAAGAGAGAAAAAAGGAACAGAACAACTGTTCTGTTACCATTCAACTATGTAGATAAGCATTGGGCAATTAAATATCCCTCCTTTAACAGGAAGGTTTTCATATTGTTATACAATACAGCAGGCAGATATAAGATTTTATCTCACCATTGTTCCATGTCACCAGCTGAGAAAAGACAAAATATACGATCAGCTAAGATGCATTGGCCTTCTGTATTATCCTTAATATTTATAATCTCTAGATCCAGATGTACTTCTTTCTTCTTTTGAATTTCGAACAAGTTCTGACCAGTTCTGGAGAACCAGTAGTGGAAATTTTGAGTAGTTTGCAGAACCAGTAAGTGGCCTCTGACTGGCCCCACACCCATCTATTTTCTGGCCCCCCAGTCTCAGCTGATTGGGAGGAAATGGGGATTTTGCAATAACCTCCACCTGGAGTGGGGAGGGAATGGAGATTTGACAGTATCTTTTCTCTGGAGTGGGGTGGGAATGGAGATTTTATACTATCCTTTCCCTGCCATGCCCACCAAGCCACACCCGTCAAGCCACACCATGGCCACCAAGCCACGCCCACAGAACCAGTAGTAAAAAATTTTGAATCCCATCACTGATTTAGAATATTCCTAACCAGAACGTATTCCGAGTTCACACAATTATGACTAGCCTTCTTTATAATTTCAAATTCTTTGAAAATCGTTACACAATTTAATTATTATTTATGTATTTATCAAACACATTTTTATCCGACCATTAAATGATTCTTGGCAGCTTACACAGAATATTAATAAACATCTACCGTAGCATCTAAACCTTGATGCATGACAACAAAATAGCAACAGTTCACCAACCTTAGCAAATACACATAACAATCAATCAAAATTAAAAATCAAAGATGGCATCATAAAAAGCTTAAGGGAAAGCCCTCTAAAACAATTTGGGAAATGTTTACAGGGAGGAGGTCATCACTGAAAGCAGCAACTTCTTGCTTGGTCCCCAAAACCTCCTGAAAATGTGAGATTTATAACGGATGTTGTTTTAACTGATCACTGAGAAAGAAGCAAAATCAATATAAGACATTGTCTTTTAAACTCATACCCTGCAAGTGTTCCAAAGAAATAAATTGGTTGATGGTATCACAAGCTACGAAGAGGCACAATAGGATCATGAGAAGTGACTACCCCTCTCCAGTCCTCAACATCATCCAAGGAAATGAGCAATGCTTTCTCTGTCCCACATTTAGGCCTGAAAAAAAATGTAAAAGAGTCCCTGCGGATTTTCTCAGCTAGTCATTGTTGACTATAAGGGGCAGTGCTGATCTCTATTTCAAGGGCATTGAGCCAGTGATGCCAAAGACATTTCTGGGGTCATGTGACAGCATGACATCATGGAGCACTGTTACCTTCCCATCAAAGTTGTATTTGTTTATCTACTTGTATTTGTATCCTTTAAACTGCTAAATTGGCAGGAGCTGGGGTGAAGATGGGAGCTCACCCCATCATGTGGAGCTCAGATCTCAAACCTGGGCTGCCCGCTTTCCAGCCAACAAGCCTAGCATCTTAACCACTGAGCCACTTGGTTGCCCATTTAGGCCTGAATCCATACTGAACAGGGCCCAAATAGTTTGTTTTGTTTAGGGCAGGGGTGTCAAACTCGTGGCCAATGGGCTGGATGTGTCACATGCTGGCCATTCCCACCCCCGGTAAGGGGAGAAAGTCACGATATGTCATGTGATGACGTGACAACATGAGTTTGACGCCCCTGCTTTAGGGTGTTCAAAGTTGATTCACAAGTATCAACTCTATTTTTCAACACAGTTGATCCAGGGATGGCCTCCTTGGGCCTTTGGCCAAAAAAAAAAAAAAAGTCAAATCTTCTTGGTAACAGTCATTCTTAAAATAAGTCAAAAGAAAGAGAATAGCTTAAAGTTATGGACAGGCAAACCTAGAGGTATGAACTGAATAAATCTATGAGCCCCTCATAAAAGTTCCGCACGCTAAACTTTTATGTGCTTATTTCTAGAAAAGTGAAAATGGATATTTGTGCTGCTTTATGGCTTAGAGAATTGTTACTACTAAGATCAGCAAGTGCAAATTAATATTGATCCTCTCCCTTGCTCAGAAAAACAAAGTGAAATGTGGAAGAAATAAAGTGAAATGTTATTATGTTCCCTATCCAAATACTTTTCTTGATCAATACAAGACTATTCCATCTTTCCATAAACAGAAAGCACATCATGTTGAGCTATCATGTTGGGTATAAATGTAATATTTCAATAGTACTTGCAGAATTCAAGGAGTGACAGAATTCAAGGAGTGTTAAAGAGTCAAAGAGTGCAGTGGACAAATATATTCACAAACTGTTGTTGTTCTTTTTATATTAAGGGGTGCTCACAAACTGGTGTCAAACAGTATGGGTTTTTCAGCTGCCATATCTGGATACAATAAACAATAACAAAAGAAGGCTAACATTGGGCTCTGCATATACAAGGATCTTCTGTTCCACAGATTGTGATAGGCCTTAACTTTTGCTTGAAATCCTAAACATACATGAACAAATTTCTGTTAGCAGCAATTATCCTAATGTACAAATAACTTTTTTTAAAAAAATCAGATCCAAACATAAACTGATGTGTATTTACATTCCTGTTTGGTGATTCTGCTTTGACCTGAATTTAAACCTTGTGCTTCAACCCTTAGATCATTTTGGTAGCCCTTTCTTATGATTCCTATTTATTCCTACCAAGAGACATAGGGCATTCTTTGATATCATCCAAGGGCAGCTCTAACAATGGAGTTTTGTGATCTTTTTATTTCTCACACTCATAATACATAACAATATTATAGTATGAAGTACTATAATATAATGTACATGATGAGAGCACTCTAGATACTGTCATTATGTTTTTAGCAAATATGAAAAGTTCTTTCCAGATCACCATATATTCTTGATTTTCTGCTCAGAAAGAACAAAATTTATGGCATAAATTGCCATAATAATTAAAAAGTGCCATATTTTGGTAATGAAATAGTATTTTTACAAAAAAAGTGAAACGTTTGAGTAATACAATGCAGTCAGGTGTACAAACATATCTTCACAAAGACAACATTTGTGGAAAGCTTTTCAAATATAGAGCAATACATAGCTTTGAGAGTTTCAGAGCATACTAATGAATGAGGAAGGGAAAAGAAATGAGTGACACTGCAAGAATTAAAAAAATGAACAGAAATAATATCAAGTATTCAGACATTTCAGATATATTGTTGTGGCCCGACAGCGGCCTGTGCGAATTGTAGCTGATTCTGACAGCGAGGAGGTTTGTGTGGTGTTGCGACAGCGGCCTGTGCAGCTGGCACCCAAATCAGACAATAAGGAGGCTGGAGACGATGTGATGCCAGACACAGGGATTCAGCCAGGGCCTTCAGAACCTCCAGAAGCTCCTTTAAATGAAGAGGACGAACAGGAGGAGCCTCTTCTTAATGCACGGGCATGCAGAGAAGCCAAAAGGCAGGAGTGGCTCCTCAGGAGGAGGTCTCCTCAAGAGTAAGGCTTGGGGCTAATTGGCCACTCCCTTAGCCTATTTAAGAAGGAACGCTGACTGAAGCAATTTGTAGGGAACAACTTTAGTTCACTCTACTTTGCATCTGGATTCACTGCAAATTGCTTCTGGGCTTTCTGTCAATCTTAGTAAGATTAGGATTATTTTATCTTTGGTTTCCTGTAGGCTTTAAAGAAAGTTTATTAACAGCCTTTGTTTTGAAAAAGACTGAGTTATTTTAGTAAATTAAGTTTTGTACAAAGTTTGTGTGTGCTGTGTTTTTTAGGATCTGTAGCTGGGGCAGAATATATATACTTGTTAGAACACATTTTAGGCTTGTGATAATAATTCTTTTTTACTTGCAGTAGCACATCGATAATCAAATTCTGAATGCCTAGTCCAATCCATAATCAAGAGAACATGATGGAACTACATTTTTTCTCTTTTCTCATTAAGTCTCATATTCAAGAGAACAAGCCATTTTTTTAAAAAAAAAACCTTGTTGTTAAAGATCTAGAGACACTGTAACAGTGGTGGGTTGCCCCTGGTTCACACCAGTTCTACAGAACCAGTAGTAAAACCAGTGGGAGGCTCCACCTTCCGACCCCGAGGTCATCAAAATGCTTCTGCGCTTGCACAGAAGAGAGTGCACACGCAAGAGCGAAGCAAGCATGCACGCTAGGCCCCACTGCAAACCGGTAGTAAAGGTAAGTAGAACCCATCCCTGCACTGTAAGGTAAAATTGGCTTTCCTATTAGGAAGAATAAAGCTATTTCTTTAGATGACTGATGCTGGGATGAAATAATGGTAATTGTCCTAATCATTCCTCCTGAGTTTCCCTCCCTTCCAAAACAATCTTTAAGTTACCCTGAAGGTGCTGTCCAGGTTGCCTCTACAAGTTTTCTATCTTCAGAAGTGATTGACATTTTAATCTAGTTATCTGAAGCCAATTTCAATTTCTAGTACAGTATACTAATACTTGGGAGCAAGGGGAGGAATGTGGAGGGCAGGTGATCCTTTTTCTTTGTCTCCAGCACCAGAATGTCATGGGCTAACTCTGCTGAATGGAAAAGATCAAGAGAAAGTAATGTGTGATTGGTTCCTCTTCTTTCAAGGACGAAATAACTATGGAATGTGTTTTGAAATAACAATTTAATTGGGTACCTCCAAAATGCTTCAGTGACTTTGAGATCCTTATGTATGATACAATGTTACAACTATAATTATATGTGTTTAACTCTCTAATAGTGACATAAATAGCTGGCCAATGTGGTTTGTCACTTTCTTAATCTCTGCCTATCAGAACACAGTTTGGATGGCAAAACTGACATTCCTTGGGAGCTTCATTCACTTTCTCAGCACTTAATTTCTTTAATACGTTAAGCTATAAATCCTAACTTCATTCTTCCTTGCAGTAACTTCTATGCTCACAACTATTCACACAACTGGGAATTCAACTCAGCACTAAGCATTCTAAATATAGACTCATGACTGACCTTATTTTTATAGTCTGCATTACTGAAGCAGATTTAAATCTCTTGACAATGAAGGATTGGGTGCCAGGTTAATATTTAATGGCACTAGCCCAAACTTTTAACATCCTAAAAATAGGGATCAGGTAGAAAGACTACTTTTTTTTTTTTGCATTGCTGTCACAGTTATTTATATTTTTATTTTTTGTATACTGGTATGAATCCACCAAGAATATGGAGGTATAGAAGTAAATAAAGCAAATAAATAAATAATCAATTACACCACTTTCTCTGTCCAAACTTCTACTCTGTAATTTACCTATCTTATATAACCATGTATTGTACTTTTTGACTTCTGCTACTCTAACTAAGGCAGAGCACTGATAATAAGCCATAATCGTCACAACCAAGACTTGCAAGTAACCAAGAGGTCCTTTTGAGAAAGGGCCAGATTTGTCACCAATCCTCCAACCACCAAATAAAGCCCAGTTATCAGAAGCTGCACAATTATATCAGAAGCTTTCACCAAAAATCCTAATCAGATAACACCCAACCAAAACCAATGATGAAAGGATCCTTCCAGAGATAGGCCAAGTTTGGTAATAATTATGTCAGCCACCCTGGCATCCATATTTAATTATCAAAGGAAATGAAGTCCACACAACTGAGGTAGGAAAAACAACTAAGAAAATAGGAGGATTTTTTTTAAAAAAGAACACCAGCTTTTAAAGTGTGCATTTTCCAAATTAAGCTAGGATACTCTCTGCTTTGATTCCCCTAATCTTATTGGTTCTTTATTAGTTTGGGAGCTATTGTTTTATCTTTAATTTATATTTATCTTTGCCCTAAAATAGTTACGAAGGAATATTGCATATTGGATATGTAAGAGTTACCTCGCAGCGGGATGGCAGCAAAAAAATTTAATAAACAATAGTATTATTTTAAAAATGTATTGTGCTAAAACCTTTGAAAATATCCAAGTGAAACTTTTTTTTTATTTTATTTATTAAATTTATATACCGCCCTTCTCCTAGTGGACTCAGGGCGGTGTACAGCCAAGAATAAAAAACACTCCAATACAAAATTTAAAATATTAATAAAAGAATTAAATAATTTTGGCCCAATAAATTTAAAAAACCCAATAGGCAATTAAAATTTAAAACCCATAAAACTTTAAGCTTAAAAAAAGGGGGGGGGGTTACGCCAGCCCAGCTTGACAAAATAAAAAAGTTTTTAGGGCACGGCGGAAAGCCCGGAGATCAGGTATCGTACGGATCTCCAGGGGCAAATCGTTCCAGAGGACTGGTGCTGCCACAGAGAAGGCTCTCCCCCTGGGTGTCACCAGCTGACATTGTCTGGCTGATGGCACCCTGAGGAGTCCCTCTCTGTGGGAGCGAACTGGCCGGTGGGAGGCTATCGGTAGCAGAAGGCGGTCCCGCAAGTACCCAGGCCCTATGCCATGGAGCGCTTTAAAGGTGGTCACCAACACCTTGAAGCGCACCCGGAAGACCACCGGAAGCCAATGCAGCTCACGCAGGAGAGGTGTCACATGGGAGCGCCACCTTGCTCCCATAATCCCCCGTGCGGCCGCATTCTGCACCAGTTGGAGCCTCCGGGTGCACCTCAAGGGGAGCCCCAAGTGAAACTTAATAGGATTAATATTCTTTAAAGGGCCTATCAACACTGCTGTTTTCATCCCAGTCTGCCAAAAATGAAGCAGCATCTGGCCTTTTGATTTTTTTTTTCCATTATAATTATCAACAATATCTGGATTTGAAAATGGCTCAAATCAGATAGCCAATGAATTTTCAATTACAGATTTGAATAGAATCAAATGATCTTGGAATCTCTAATTCAAATCTCTAATTCAAATGGAATCAGAGGTGATCCACAAAGTTTTACCTATTTGCTATTAAAACTGTTGCGTTTGTATCCTTAAACTGGGCAAAACAGCACATCACAGGAGCAAACCCTTTTCAACTAATGTGTCTCAGCCTAACTTAGACAGTTCATTATTCTTGTAGAAATGTTTTTTTTTTAAATTCTTGCTGTTTCAATCCCATTGCCCTTCATTGCCACAGCTGCTCTGCCACAGTTATGTGATCCTCATTTCCTTTCCACAAGTCAATGGAAAAACCTGAGAAGCTTGCAGGAAGAAAGTCAAGGGGGATCTCGTGACTGCAGCTGATAGCAATAGTAATAGCACTTAGACTTATATAACACTTTACAGTGCTTTACAGCCCTCTCTAAGTGGTTTACAGAGTCAGCATATTGTCTCCAACAATCTGGGTCCTCATTTTATCCACCTCGGAAGGATTGAAGGCTGAGTCAACCTTGAGCCTGGTGAGATTTGAACTGCCAACTTGTAGGCAGCTGGCAATCAGCAGAAGTAACTGCAGTACTGCACTTTAACAACTGCACCACCGGGGCTCCTGATGGTGGGAACATGGTAGCTATTTTGGACTTCTTTCTTTAAATATGGAAATATATCTGAAAGAATAACGCAATGGATCACAGATTGCTAGTTATAGATAAAAGCACAGGAGAATATTTACCTGTCTTTGGTTCCACAGAAAAATAAGGTTGACCTTGAAGGATGCTGTAAACCACTCTGGCACTGTTACCATATGTAGGGTCATCTGCATCGGTTGCTGTTACTTGTACCACAGAGGTTCCTAGAAGTGTTCAAAAATAATAATTCGTTAATGTTTGTCATGAAACAGAGGAACGGAATATTGTGTTTCTAAGGTGAGCATTTTTAATGAAACTTGTCCCAATACAGCTCCAAACCAGGTTGATATGTATGTCATTTAGATTACACCAAACTTCTTTGATGCTTTTAACATCAAACAAGTTGATAATAATTGTCAGTTATTCATCTAATGTTATTCTCAAACTGCAAAATCGAATAGTGCCGGAAATAGAAGGCATCTTCCATTTGCTCCCAGAGAAAATGCACAAAAGATACAAATGAGTCACATCAATGTCAAGGCAATTCAGCAATATATCCATCCATAAGACTTTAATATTGATCATTTAAAAAAGATTTCGGGCTATAAAACTCATAGTATCAGTCTTTTCCTGCCATTAGAAGCAATTATTCCAGAGCAGAAAATGGAGTTTTTGGAAGCATGTGTCAGAAAGGTATGAATAGGTGTCATCTATGTTCCTGGTGTGCATATGAAGGTAGGAATGCACAGATTGATGATAGCTGCCTGTGATGCTCCAGGGAATTGTTATAATGGAAGAACCAGAGACAAATTTACAGAGAAACTGCACATGTTGTCTGTTGTGAGGAGTAAATGTTGAAAAAAGACAAAATGCCTTTGCCTACTTTGTTGCATGAAGTGAAAATTGGATATGTTACGAAAAACATTCAAGTATTTTAAATGGGGTACCCAAGAAGGTAAAATAAACGATATAGGATCAAGAATGGATTGGCCCTTGACAAACGTGAATTAATACAAAAGTGTATGATCAATATGAAAGAGGTATACTGAGGTGGTCTGATCATCTAGAAAAAAAATGAATCAGGCTGAAATAGAAAAGAAAATTAAAGGGGTTAAAATGAAAAAAGAGAACAAAAAGTCATGATTTGATGAAGTTGGTTATAGTGACATATGGTTGGCGTATATGTTTGCTTTTCATATCTCAAGCCTTTAATTTGTAGCATAGTATTTCTTATTCATTCATTCGTTTGTTTGTTCATTCATTTTGCACTTTGAATAATAAAATGGTTTATGCCAAAATGAAATAGTGTGGTATACATATGTATACAGCATCTCAATATGTGCCAAAAAAAGTTTTGTTTCTTTCTTTAGACTATGCAGCAAAAATATTATTATGGTTAATTTGTTTTAGGATTCTAAAAAAGTCAAAAGGAATACATTCTATATCCCTTACTAACAGATAACCTCTAAAATAGATGAAGACCCTTACTTCTGAAAATGGTTCTATACTTTTGTTTTTTTAATAAGGAATTTCTCAAATATAGCCAACAAATAAAATTGCAAATGGCAACACGTATACAATGTTTGCAAGTATGTTGATATGTTTATCTAGTCAGTTTGGAAGCATATGGCAATGCAATTATGCCATTAGGGCAAACTGTAAGGCAGAATTCCAGGTTTCATTCCCCACTGTGATCTAGAAAGCCCATAGCAAGGATCATATCCCACTTATTGAAATAAGTAACCATAATAAGCATTTTTGTATTACCGAAAAACACATTTGGATTCTGCAGAGCAGGGGTGATAGTCACTTACCTTCGCTACCAGTTCGCAAATGTGAGTGTGCGCCACCTCCATGCATGTGCAGGACCTTCCGCACATGTGTAATATCAAAAACGAGATATGATTATGTCCGGGCGGGTGGGCGGAGCCTCTCGCTGCCACCACCGGTTCACCCAAATCACATAGAACCGGCTGAATACCACCACTGCTGCAGAACCTTCCTATTCTGAGGGCCTTTGTAGATCCCTTGTCTCTGTCACTGCTGCCTATCTCCGACCCAGGAAACACACTAACCTTGATACGACACTTACTTAAAACAAGCTTATTTTATCACATTTAAGGAATTTGAGAACAAAAATGCCTGTAGAAAATTATTCTCTTGGGCAGCATGACCAAAGAAAAGGATTGCTGAAGCTGTAATTAAATCTACGGAGGATTCCAAGTTGCCTGGTTGTGTACGAGAGAAACCTTTTTCTTTCCATCTAGGCTCTATTCTGTTTGAAGATAAAATCAAATCAAATCTTTATTGCGGTCATAGACCAGCATAACTGCTAGAAGATTGTTTTCCCCAAATACATAATCAAGTTAGCCTTTAGGTACGTTGTCCTAAATAGAGAGTGTTCTGAAAAGATTGCTGATGTGGGAGTAATAGAAACAAAGTCAGAGTTTTTCACCAGAAGACAAATTGTAAAGCAAAGAAACAAAGGCTTGTGGCAGGCAGGAGAGGAGAGAAAAGATATATAGACAAGGAAAACAGCTATGTAATGATATTGATACCTCAGTGTACAAGGGGGAACAAGAGTGAAAAGTGAGGGAACTTGGAAAGCTATAAAGAAAGGAGAGAGACATTAGAGAAAGGGTGAATTATTACAGACTTTCTTTATAATCTGTCTAAAACTGTCTGCAGGAGCAGTGTAAATTTTCAGAGATATCCAGAAACAAAACAAAACAAAACAAAACAGAACAGGTGCTCATGGACTCAGCAGGACTTTACAAGACAAAACTGTAAATTACAAACTCCCAAAGCAGCTTCACATGAATAGCTGCATGGACAAACTACCTCTCCGACGATTCTCGTAATCTATTCAAATCTACCTAAAGTAGAAAGGCAGGCGCTGCCCAGGCTAAACTGTACTAGCAGAGAGATTCCAATCTTAAAGAGGAGAGGGAAAGTCTAGCAGCAACTGATGTTTTTGCCAAGGCTGATCTAACCTTGAAAAAGCAATAAATAAATAAATAAAATGCTGGCAATTTAAAAGAGACTGTACAGATTAATAAAAGGGGGGAAATGCTAATATAAGTATTTAAAGATTAAAAATATGTATGTATGTATGTATGTATGTATGTATGTATGTATGTATGTATGTATGTATAGATGTATAGATGTATAGATGTATATAAGTAAGGGATGTGGTGGCTCAGTGGCTAAGACACTGAGCTTGTTGATTGAAAGTTTGGCAGTTCAGCAGTTTGAATCCCTAGTGCCACGTAACGGGGTGAGTTCCCGTTACTTGTCCCAGCTTCTGCCAAGCTGGGACAAGTTTTAGCAGTTCAAAAGCATGTAAGAAATGCAAGTAGAAAAATAGGGACCACCTTTGGTAGGAAGGTAACAGCATTCTATCCATCTTTGGCATTTAGTCATGCCGGCCACATGACCACGGAGATGTCTTTGGACAGCGCTGGATCTTCGGCTTTGAAACGGAGATGAGCACCGCCCTCTAGAATCGGGAATGACTAGCACATATGTACAAGGAGAACCTTTGCATTTATAGATGTATGCATCCATGTATGACATGTATATCCAACCAAAATGTCTCTGAACATAAGCAGAATTCTTCCAATGAAATGTCTTAAGAAGTTCTTGTAAAATAGAATCAAGACACTTTTTTTTTCAAAATCAATTGTTGGACAAAATTTCTTGACTATCTGTTTTCATCTCAATACATATAGGCACAGATGTATACACACATACAAATCCAGAAAAATATCACCTTCTAGTGAGCACTAGCTACTGTTACTGCTATCATTAACAACAATTCTGTGCAACTTTTCTGTAGAAAAACAAAATCATTGAAAAGATCTCCAATTACTCTGTCCGCAAACTGGATAGAGAAATTACTATTAGGAAGATTAAATATACCAAGTATGAACAAAATGTCTTTCGTTTATGGTATTTTCTTTAAGGTAATCTACTTTCTGTTTTAAGAATTTGACACCAATACTTTCCATGCTCTGTGCCTTCAAAGAACAGCTTTTTACAAGCTTAATTCCAGAACAGAGGAGTTCTCAACATGTCTTCAATTCACATCAGTGATGGGAATCACATTTTTTTTACTACCAGTTCTGTGGGTGTGGCCTGGTGGCCGTGGCTTGGTGGCCGTGGCAGGGGAAGGATTCTGTAAAATCTCCATTTCCTCCAAATCATCTGGGACTCGAGAGGCAGAGAATAGATGGGGGCAGGACCAGTCAGAGATGATATTTACTGATTCTCCAAACTATTCAAAATTTCCGCTACCAGTTCTCCAGAACTGGTCAGAATCTGCTGACTCATATGCTGAAAATTTATTCATATAAATTTATTCTGATTCATATGCTGAAATTTATCTTCTGCGTTTGTTTAAAAATTATTTAAAAAGCAACATATCCTGAGAGCACTCTATATATTATACTCCCGAGTTTTGTATTTTACATCCTGGATAAAAGAATGGGACTCTAAAATTTCAAACTGGATTTATTTCAGTGTTGTGCTATCTGCAATAAATGTGATATGAGATCATACTGCAAACCTAACACCTCCTTTTTCTTTCTTTTTTAAAAAAAACATTATGGCCATTTTTTCAGTGCCCTTTCCTTTGTTCTCCTGAGTACAATGTTGCCATTCTAGAATTTATTATCTCTCTTGGAACCACAGCCATTGCTCTTGAGACTTGCCTTTACTGACAACAGTCTTTTACAAACACCTCCAGCAATCAGCTCTATTTTTACAGTTAGTAATTCTTGAGAAAGTCACAGAAGCATATATAAACTTCAGTGAGGGCCTCTACAATTCCTCTAGGGAAACTCTATAAATTCAGAAGTTCACCTACAGACATTATCATAGAGTTTGCCAACCCAGTTGCTGAACTTCAGGAGTCAAATAGAAATAGAAATAGAAGAATTAGACTCCTGACTAAATCCATATACATTTTTACCAGTGGTGAAATCTGAACCAGTTTACTACTGGTTCACTGGCTGTGCATGTGCAGTGCACACCACGCACAAAATGTGAGGTCTGCATGTGCAGTGCACGTCAAAAGGAGGCATGCAGTAAGTAGAAAAGTGCGTGAGGGGGTGATCAGCTGTGGCATGCAATCTTTTTTTTTACTTTTAAAAGCATTGCTTTTAAAAGTAAAAAAAAAAGCCTCTGACGATCGTGCTGCTTTTTTTAATCTTTTAAAGGCATTTTTCTACAACCTCTTCGTCCGAAGAGCTTTTAAAAAGCTCTGACAATCCCAGCTGAGTTGCCTGATCGTCAGAGGCTTTTTTTTTCACTTTTAAAAGCATTTTTTCCACAACCTCTTCAGCCAAAGAGCTTGTGGAAAAAATGCTTTTAAAAGTTAAAAAAAAAAAGCCTCTGATGATCGTGCGGCTCAGCTGGGCATGGGCAGGGGGTGGGGGTGGGCAGGGATTTTTGCTACCAGTTCTCCGAACCACCCGCCATCATCACTACCGGATCAGGCGATCCAATCCAAACAGGGAGCATTTCACCCCTGATTTTTACATGTGAAACTTCTCGCAATTATATAGATATATAGAAGACAAGAACGAGGATTTTCTAGCCAGAAAGATACTGAATGTTTTGCTGAAATTTTTAAGTATAAAAAGAAGGGTTTAAGTATATATATATATATGTATATATATGTCTCGCTTTTATGTAACAGTTTCTAATAAAAAATGATTTAGGCGGACTTAACATTTCTTCCAGCTTGTACTCACCAACGTTTTTATTAAAGAGTATAAGGATTTCAAATCACTGTATTATAGTAAAACTTACCTGGGAACCAATAAAGCAAAAATTCTCCTTTCCATTCTTTAGCTTTAACACATCATGTCTTCATTTCCTAAAAGCATACTCCTCTTTTCTAAAACTAACATTTTCATTTATTACTTTGTTATTCTTTTTTTTTTTTTTTGAAGTCTTGGATCCAGATTTTAGAGATATCAGTGTGGATTGAGTGAGCAATGGAGAATTTAATTTGAACATACAGTAGGTTATCATCCTGCCATCATCTTTAATTTTTTTAAAATTATATTTTCATTTTTCCCCAGAAAAATCCAAGGACACGTAGAAAGTGTTGGACACGTAGAAAATGTGCAAAATTATTTATGCACAATAAGAAACCAAACTGGGAGAAAAATATGAACTATAAGAAATTTACATATTTCGTTAGATAAATGTTAAATATGAAAAAAATGATAATGATATTTTTCAATACTAGTACTAATACTTTTCTGTAATCAGTGCTATAATCTAAATAACCAGAATGTTATTTAAGAATTAAAGATGTCTTAAGCCTTTAAACATTCAAAGAGATTGGTAGTTTTTAAGCTTTAATAGCTCATTTTGGCTGAAATTACTTTTACTGTCCTCAATATCCAATTAATAAAGTCCTTGTCATGGATCTAATTTTAAAATATGTGAGGTAGATACTTCATTTCTCCTTAGGATTTCATGAATGCAGGAGATGTTTAATTAGAAATGGTGTCATATAAATAAACCATGACTTACTGTGACTATATAAGATAAATGTCACACAAGCAGTTCATGAAGCTAAATTCAGTATTAATGCAGTATTAAATATTACTCTACCAGTAACCACAAAGGCATTTAAATATATCATTCTATGAAACTTGAATTAGATTTAATGTTCTGTAATATACAAAACTCATGAACTATATATAATCCCATTTAGATATTATTTTCTAGTGATTTTTCTGCCTTTTGTTAGACTTTCTTTGTAGAGGAATTGCAATTTTGCTGTTTTTGCCATCTAAAGAATACTTATATACAAAAATAACTTCTATTTGCAAAGGAACAAGTAAAATAGTTTGTATCCATGATAAAGCTATATGGATTTCTATCTCAATAGAATTTCTAATAGAATAGAACTTTCACTTCAATTACATAACATGTAAAACCTTACCAATTATGAAGTACACTGTTTGAGTCTTTCAGTGAAATGCAGTAGATATAGTATACTTGGATTTCAGTAACGCATTTGACAAAGTAGATCACAGCCTATTTTGTGGTAAACTAAAACAATGTGGGATAGACAGCATCGCCATCAGGTGGATTTTAGAACTACATCTACGCAGAAGAAAGTAAGCAGTGGGGTTCTCCAAGGTTCTGATTTAGGCCCAGTACTCTTCAACATATTCATAAATGATTTAGATGAGGGAATAGAAGGAGAACTCAACAAATATGCAGACAACACTAAACTGGCAGGAATAGCCAACACTCCAGAAGACAGGCTCAAGATCCAGAGGGGTCTCAACAGACTTGAATACTGGGCCCTATCTAATGCAAACAAATTCAATGTAGAGAAATGTAAATTTTTACATTTAGGCAAGAAAAATCAAATGTACAGGTATAGTTTAGGTGAAACCTGGCTCAAAAGCTATAACTGAGACGGCTCTTGAGTTCCAGAGGACACTTAATATATGAGCCAGCAATCGTGCAGCAGCAGCTTAAAAAAGCCATCACAATCCTAGGTTACATTAACAGAGGGATAGAATCAAGATTATGTGAAGTATTAGTATTGCTTTATAAAGCCTTAATAAAACTACACTTAGAATACTGCATCCAGTTTTGGTTACCATATTATAAAAAAGATGTAGAGACTCTGGAAAGCGGACAGAAAAGAACAACAAAGATGATTGGGGAGTTGGAGGCTAAAACACATGAAGAAAGTTTGGAGGAATTTGGTTTGTCTAGTCTAGTAAAAAGGGGTGTTATGATAGCAGTGTTCCAATATTTGAGGGGCTGCCACAAATAAGAGAGGGTCAGCCTATTTTCCAGAGCACCAGAAGACAAGACAAAAAGCAATGGATGGAAAAGAATCCAGGAGAGAAGTAACCTAGAACTAAGGAGAAATTTCCTAACAGTGAGAACAATTAGCCAGTGGAACAGCTTGCTTTGAGAAGTTGTGAGGAGGATCACTGGAGGATTTTAAGAGAGTGGACAACCATTGGTCTGGAATGATATAGGGTCTCCTGCTTGTTCAGGGGGTTGGACCAGAAGTCTTCCCAGTTCCTTCCAACTCTGCTATTCTAATTCTTCACCACAGCCTCAGAGAGATCCTCAAAGTAAGCTCAATATTTTTGTATTTGTGTTTAAATGTTGTATGCAGGTATATACATGGAAGAGTACATCACATTTTGACATATGATTTGCCACTTGCTTCTTTCCCAGCGGGTAAAGAAACACATATTTGATACACATATTTGAAAGTGAAGAAGAAAAAATGGGGTAAAGCTCCAACAACAATATATTAATAGAGAAATGAGTAGGACTCAAGCTGGTGTGTCCAGAGTGTTATCTAGGTAAATTTTGTTTAGCTATTACAACTGGAATTCCAGAGTGGTGCTTATGTTCACCTAGGGAGCATCCATAAGCATGTTTGGATATTGCTAGACAACCACAGAGACTATTTTATAAATGGACTAGTAATCAGTTACTCTGCCTAATTAGGAATCTCCAAATTAGATGTAACAGTAATAGCCAGCTCACTGTAGCATTCCCATTCAGAAAGTTGTTAAGAGGACTGGACCCTGGACCCTTTTTAAAAATAGGTATGGCAGTTCAATGGTTATTGCCTTAACTAAACAGGAATTCCAGCCTACTACACTTTAGACCAGTGTTTCTCAACCTTGGTAGCTTGAAGATGGGTGGATGACAACTCCCAGAATCCCCCAGCCAGCAGCGCAGGCTGGGGGATTCTGGGAGTTGACGTCCACCCATCTTCAAGCTTCCAAGGTTGAGAAACACTGCTTTAGACTGTTGATTATGTTCTTGTATCAAGTTGATGAAAATATTCTTTTGGTCACTGAAGTTGGTCTCAGAAGATACCGACTGTCTCTTACCGTAGAGAAGAATTGCGTAAAATTAACTACACCAAAACTAAAATTATGGTCTTTTCAAAGGGATTGAGATGCTGTAAGCATCAATGGCTGATGAATAACAATACTATATACCAAGTTTAATCTTTTAAATATCTCAGCACACTATTCCAGCAATTGAGCATCCGTCGAGGACTAATTAAAATTATTTCTAATACAGCTAATATTACTATTAAAGCTACACTCAGCCTTTTTTCATGCTACAGGAGGTAAGAATGCATGTGCTACCACAACACTTTTCAAAGCTAAATCTATTTCCAAAATGTTATATGGTTTGCAGATATGTGCAAACCATATAGCAGGTATGTGCTAAAATCCCTCGATACAATGCAGTATAAATTCTTGAGAATGCTTCACTCAGAAACTGGGTTGAGTTCCTTGGATTTCAGGATCCATGTACAGTATGTGGCTCTTTTTCAGGCTTGAGCTTCAGTTTTCCACTAATTCTCCAGCTGTCATTATTCTTTTTAATAATTTCTCCCTTTTTGGAAGCTAGGATCCAAAGTGACTTATATCATTGTTTTTCCTAGCCTTAGGTATTCCAAAAGCGAGAGCCGTAATATAGCAGCAAGGGATCACAAATCTCTTCATGTAGAACAGGAGATATTAGGCCACCGTGACTGGCATAATATCTAATAATAATAATAAACTGGAGACCTTTCCAGCCATCAAAGTAACGTCATCTGCCATCGCATCATTAATGAGGGCAGAACATTAATCTCATCTAATGTCCTGCCCTCTGTATTATCAGAAAGAACTTATAATAATATTCCTTTGTAGAGCAAACCTGTTTCTGTGGAGGAACCTGAGATCCTAGCATACATGTTCCTTTGATGCCCTTTCTATAGTAAGCTACATTCCACCCTTATACTTTCATTTGACAACAGAAGTTTCTTCTGTCTGGAGGACAATCCTAGTTGTTCCTTGCTACCAGATCAGAATCCCGACAGTTTCAAGAGAGCTGCAAAATTTCTCAATTGCAGTTGCCCTGTGTAGAATAATATTTTGTTACTTTTCTGATTTCATACAATATACACAAACTCATGTCCCTGGGTTATCACTTAATACTAAAATACTCAATAGATATTGACCCAGCAGTTCAAAAGCGGGTGATGGCAAGTAGGTTTAGCTTTAGTAGGTTTAATGAGTTTAGCTCATTAATAAGAGATTGGACAGCCATTTATCTGGAATGGCATAAGGTCTCCTGTTTGTTCAGCGGTTGGACAACTTAATGGGGACATCAAAGAAGCCTCTAGCTGGGTGAAAGTCACCATTCTATCCTTTCAACTGAAAGCACTTTGGTGCTCAGAACATGACAGTAGTAGTAGTTGAAGTAGTAGTAGTAATAGTAGTACCTAGCAGCAACAGTGATAGGTAGAATTCTAGCATTTTATTTTAGAATATTTTTTATTAATTACTGTAGTTATTTTGTTTTTAGCATTCAGGTGCTACTTTAAATAATTCTGTTAGCTGCACCTATTGTACTATAACAATATATACTCCTGATAATATCTTAGCAAGTTTTCCAGCTTCTAGGCATTTTATTGTTCTTTCTGAATACTGTCCATATTTTCTGTCATGGTTTTCTGCTTTTTGCCTCTTATTCTTTTAAGAAGTCAGCGTTTAATTTGCTGGTCAGACACCATAATGAAAACAAACAAAATCTTGTAATCCCCCATAGCCCTCAGACTGCCCATGTCATGCTCCAAAATGTAACCGCTGGCCAAAGAATCTGGGGAACAAGGCTCAGAGAAATTATTTGATCTTTAAAAACAAGACCTCTGACAAAATGTGCTGCCACCTTTTCAATAAAGAAATGTTTTAAAATGCTGCCTTGGATTTAGCCTCTGCCTCATTTTTTTTCCTCTTTGACATCAACAAGTTACTGCAAGGTTAAAAGACCACACTTTCATTTAGGGAAAAGTTATCAAGCAGATTTACTATCTGCAGTTTGCAGATGTTGGTGGAACTCACTGTTGACACATATAGTTGACATAGCTAACCCAAGGTTGTCATCAAGGATATATGTCCATGATGTCTTGAAACAGGATTGTAGATTTGTTCCCTAAGGAGAATCTCTAAATGGACTGGGTAAACAAGCAATAGATGAAAAATATCTGAGTACAGGTGTTGGTACACAAAATGCAACTCTCTTGGTATATAACTGGCATCATAATAAAGGAGACTACCAAACCAGGCATAGAAGCAATTATTCTGACTAGAAGAGGCAAATGTCCTCGTATGTATCATTTGATCAACAGCATAGCAGAGAGAGTGTTATGAGAATACTAGATGAAGTTGTGTGCGTATTGCTCAGTGTGTACACACAGATAGAGCAATATGAATTATAATCAGAGATGTGAAGACTACAGGGTGTGTGTCTGTATGTGTGTGTGTGTGGGAGAGACATACCCAGAAGGAATAGGGAAAGATCAGGGTGGGAATTTTTGTTTGTTCTCTTTTCTAAAAGATTGAAAATAAATAAATTATGGAATATTTCCTATTTTTTCTTTTAAATGCCACATAACATGGCTAAAGTGTCAAATAAAGTGGTCCACGTTTGGAAATAAAACAAATCACAATCATAATAATTAACATGTAAAAAGATAGAAAAGCTTGTCACAACAGAAGGTTTCAGATACCTATGACACCGAAGAAACAAAAATGAAGTCTCAGGAAAATAACGAATAACATTTCCTGTGGAGAATTAGTATTTTTTGAGTCTTTCCCTTCCCATACTTTTTTTTTTAAATAGTACTTTCTGAATGGGTCTGTATTTCTTTGTTTAGTATAATCTTGATGAGAGTTTTTCCTCCCACTTTAATGTTATTTGCCTGACTTATTCTAACAGGTAAAAATGAAAAGGCACAGCATTTCTAAAATCTGATAGCTAAATGTTCTTAAAATTAAGAACATTTTAAAATAAATTCGCGTCAGCATACAATCAGTGTCGGAACAAAATATATTTTCAATGTTATATAATAAACAAATCACTATAATCCAATGCATCTAAAAGTTACCAGGTTGGGAAGGGTGATTTAAAATTGTGAAATCCTCATAATGCTTGTTTCAGGGAAGATTGAAATCAACATAGGGAATTAGAAATAATAATAATAATTAAAATTTGAAGGATAAAAATAAATACTGTTCAGGGCTGAGATGAAAAGTTAAAAAAGTTTATCTATCTATCTATCTATCTATCTATCTATCTATCTATCTATCTATCCATCCATCCATCCATCCATCCATCCATCCATCCATTCCAAAGACAGCTTAAAATACATAAAATATCATCTCTTTCTATCTTTAAGAGAAGCCACTTTCTTCTTGAAAATGTGGTGTGATTTGTGCTTAAAAGGCTTTAAAAATTGTGTACCCTCTCCTTTTAAAGGAACTGTGTTTAACCCACAGCCCAAGGGCTGCATGTGGTCCTGGACAGATAGTAATGCTTTTCCACAAAATGTATACCTTAAAATATTATATATTTTATATCCAGCCCAAGTTAATTCCTCTTCACAATATGGTCCAGGCAAGCCAAAAGGTTGGACTGCCATGATCCAGAGCATATCTACAAGTATCTTTAAGAATATCCCAGTTTCATCTCTGTTTCTTCTCCAGAAGTTATTCCTTTTGGTCCAATTTGGCTTTGATATTGTATTAAAAGAACGATAAGAGAAAAGGCTAGCCATCAAGCTAGCAATACGAGTTTTACATTCATGTTAATAAAATCATATTGCAGTTAAAGTTATTTACTATTCTTTCCTCTCACAAATTTTTCCACTGTTTCTCTCCTTTTATGTTGCTGCAGGGATAAAATATTTCAAATACAATGTGCAGCAGCTTGAGTCTTTTCTGATTTAAGTTTTATATTTTCTCCATACAATCTGGATGAGTATCTTCTTAACATACTGATATAATAATTCAAATGAAGAAAACAGATTTTCCTCCCTGCTTTCCACACCCCAAGATAACACCATCTATTTATAAATTGCCATTTCTGAGGGGAAAAAAATATCTAGATATAGATTGGGTGCTTATTGGTCCCATGAAAAAAACAAGAGAAAAATCAGTTTAAGATACAATTGATAATATATGCTATTTATTTCAAGTCAGCTTTTAATAGGGCAAACTTGTCTCTCACATTATAGTCTTCCATACATATATGCAGAAATTCCATAATTTTAATGGAATCTACTCCCAAATAAGAACAGCATGAGCAAACATCCTTTCTAAGGCTGTGGAGCATAATTTTTTTTCTATTTATTTTTGATGGCTAGGATGATATTAAAAGTCAATGTGGGAAAGTGGTTAAGGTATATCAGCTAGAAACCTGGGAGATCCAGTCCCATTTTAGGCACAAAACCAGCTGGGTGACATTGAGCCATTCACAATCTCTCAGCCCTAGGGCAAATCAATTCTGAAATCTTGTCTAGAAAAGTGCAGCAACTTGTCAAGGCAGTTGCCAGGAGTCACTACTGATTTGAATGTGCATGATTACATGCCTGCACACACATACAAACACACAAGGATGATGATAGTGAAGATAATGATTATTAAAGAGTTAATAATTTAAACCTATTGCAAAGCTTATCAACCATTTTCATCTGTTCTTTGCTTTAAAAAATAAAATAAAATAGAATTTTTTATTGGCCAAGTGTGACTGGACACACAAGGAATTTGTCTTGGTGCATATGGTCTCAGCGTACATAAAAGAAAAGATATGTTCATCAAGAATCATAAGGTACAACACTTAAAGCAAAACAAAACCATGCTATCAACCTTAGCAAAACTGGCAAATTTTCATGACAGGGTTAGAGGTAAGATACGGGGGCTACAACAAAAGAACAATGGGTTGTCTGTTCCCCAAACATCACCTTAAATGTATCAAGTTACAGGTGTTATCAGATATTAAAGTGATGTGATAATAAACCACTAACTATATTAGGGAAACCCAGATGATTTTACAGATCATTATAGCAAGAATGAAATAAAGGTTATGATATCAGTCAGAGCTCTTCAACCTTGGGAACTTTAAGCCTTGTGGACTTCAACTCCCAGAATTCCTCAGCCAGCAAAGCTTCTGAGCAAAGCTGGCTGAGGAATTCTGGGAGTTGAAGTCCACAAGTCTTAAAGTTGCCAAGGTTGGAGACCCCTGATCTAAATCACCTAACCACTTTTTCTTCACTGGCATAGAGGCTTAAATATATGTTGTCTTCCTGAAGAAGAAATTATCAGACATATGAATAAGAATTCTGAGGAAAGAGGCTTGTAGGCCTAAAAGAGATTTCACTTTGCATTAAGTGGTTACAACAGATACTGGTATTTTGATTATACACTTTTATGAACATCTAAGGACTTAAACCTGGTCATACATATTTATGGAAATATACATTTATAATTGTTGACATTCATTTACATAATTTATGTCCTAGATTATCATGCCATAATTTTCCGTAACAGCAGATAACTTGATTGAGTTCTTAGCACATTCAATGTAGATCTCTCTTGATACATTTATTTTCTTCTACTGACCTCTAATGTTTAACCTTCAAAGTTGTTTTATACGTTTTTCCAAATATAAATATATAAGTTTCCCACAGGAAGGTTTCTTTTTTAACTTCAAAGTCTTAAATCAAGTTTATTTGAGCCCCTAATCTTTTTGAAAGTTTATAAAAAAAAAATGACTAGTTATCCTTTTGCTGTATGTTGAAAAACTTTTTTTATAGATCTCTGATTTAGAAAGTTTTTTTTAAAAAAAAGTATTGAAGAAAACACACCCAGTGATTTCACTAAATGTTTATTCTCAAGCTACTCAATCTTTCAGATGCAGTAAAAAAAAAAATTCAAACTGATTAAAAGGTCAGCCTCAGTCAAAACTAGAGCCCATATAAGCTACATTAACAGCTATAAGCACAATAGAATCCTGCTACTTCCAATTGGCAGCAAGTTGACTGCAAAAAGTCAGTTCCTGCTATACACTCATTGTAAAATAGATGTTCAGAGTACATGTAGGTAAGCTTAAGATCTCTTTCTCTGGAAAAAATCTGGAAATCCAAATCCAGCATTCACATGCCATTTTCAGCCACAATGTTATCTATTTCTATTTCCTCTATTTCACAGGAAGCCCTTCTTTTGTCAATTGGATTTAATTGTTTTCATTGCTTTTTAAAAACTATATAATAAAAAAGTTATACTGTACTCAATGGGTGAGTCTCCTTCAATTCTTTTAAGAATGAGGTTTTAATTATAAATGTAAAGTCTAAGGAGAAAATGGAACATTCAGCAAAGGCTGATTGGGTTGCTGATTTTAGAAAGTTTTAGGATTCAGATGGACTCAAATTAATGACTTTGAAATTAATTGAACCCTTCCTATGTGAAACTTTCCATGTCTAGATTTAGGAACAAAAATAACAAATAAGATGACTTTGAAGATGATTAGAGGGAAACAAATATATTAATTGATCTAATGAGAGGGAATGAATACTGAATTCAGGAATAATTTCAAAGATAGCCACTATTATAGATAAACTGAATGGAATCATGGGAAAGTTTCCTTACATAAAACCGAAACTGATTTCAATGTGCATTTAAAACAAAAAAGATGAAATGCTGGATATAGAAATGAAACAGTTGATGTTTTAATAATTAAAGACATGCAAATACTAAACTAGAAGAGTGATCCAGAGAATCTTTTTACCAATTTACAAAAGGGACTTGTTAAAATTGTCAGTTAGGTAAGAGGAGAGAGCGAGAATATGAAGTGTGACTTGGATATTCTCTTTATAGTGGACTTGCTGAAGTTGTCAACAACTTTGAGGCAAGAAACAGAGTGTGAAAAGAAAACAGATGGTAGGATGTTATCTGGGGAAAATAAGATAGTTGGAAGAAAGAGGAAAAATACAAAGTTGGTTTATTTGATCAAGGTTAAAATGAATGAGTAATGTTTAATAGATTCTTGCATACTAGGACAGGATAATGATATTTTACAGGTTTTGTATATCTAGAAGAAATGAGAGAATCCATGTGCTGCATTTTAAATGGATTCAGTTAATAAAAATAAGGGAAGGACTTCAAGTACATTTATTAGGTATAGTTTGTAACAGTTATGTTGTTATTTCTGATAACTCTTAATGAACTGCTGATTAAGGGAGCAGTGCTTTAAAGCTTTGTCAATAATGGGTGATATTTGGGATGAAGTACTGTTTGCTGTATTTTAAGCGATATTAATTAATTCTTAATGTTAATTATACTTCCTGGGGATGAAGGGGAGGATTCTTTTTCCTGCACTTTTTTATTTTTCTATTTTCTTGTCTATTTATAGTTTTATCTTTTGTAATCTTAGATTTGACAAAACGTAGAAAGCTGTATTTGGAAATAAACTGGCAGTCAATGTACCATCTGCAACAAATGAATAATAGCGATAAAATGGCTCTCAACTTCCAGGATGCAGCCTACTGCATTTTGCATCAGTCAAAATTTCAAGGTAATCTTCAAGAGCAATTCCAAATAGAGTTTACTGCAATAATCCAATTAAGAAGTAATGAACGCATAAGTGACTGTTGCCAGGTCCCTCCACTCCAAATGAGATACAAGTGACATATGGGGCTGAAGCCGAATTACTCTTCTGGCCATGAACTCTACCCTCTTTTTCAAGTTGAATGCAGTAGAATATAAGTGACAGGTCTACTCTTTCAGGAAGTGTATAACCTAATTTAGAGCCAGCGTAAATACTATCAAACCTAGCAGTTTCTAGACAAAGAGAAACTTTGTGTTGCTAGGGTTCAGCATCACTTTTTTTGATCCAATCTATTTTTTTTTTTACTTATCTAAATATCTGGTGAGAATATCTATAGCAGCTCCTGTATGGCAGTGGAATATATAGCTAGGATAGATTTATATGCCACTCTTCTCCGGAGACTCAGAGTGGCTTACAATGCGTTAAGCAATAGCCTTTATACTTTTGTATATTTATACAAAGTCAGCTTATTGCCCCCACAAACTGGGTCCTCAATTTACCTACCTTAGAAAGGATGGCAGGCTGAGTCAACCTTGAGCCTCGAACTTGCATAATTGCAGACAGCTGGGTGTTAATAACAGGCTATCTAGCCCGTTGAGCTATCTGAGGCTCTTATATATATATCCATATACTTATATATATATATATATATATATTCATACACTGATATCTCATCACATACTAATCAATGATCTCACCAAAGAAAATGAGAAAAAGTGAAGGCTTTTCTGATCAATGCATTCAAGTGTTTAAGGCTTTACATTTGTCTATCTTAATAATTGCTGGTACAGACTTTTTCATTTCATTTCATTCATACTTCAGTATTTTTGTCCACACATATATATTCCTTACCTGTTCAATGGGCATATACAGTAATGGTCAAAATTGTGGAAACCTTTTGGGGAAAGTGGATTTTCTAAAACTAGCTAATAACACCACTTTTTTTGGAGTAGTACCAAAAAATTATATATCAATGGAAAGATAATTTAATCAAGAATGTCATACAATAAATTTTATGAAGGATTTGCTATTAGAATAGGAGTTACAGTATAAAGAAGAAAAGTGTAACATGTATAAAAAATGAGATATACAAAAATTATCACCATGTCAGTTAATAGTTGGGTAACCTTTAGCATGAATTACGGCCTTACAGTGTCTTCCCATGGAGTGAACCAAGTCTTTTAGTTCTGCAGTTGTTATAATGTGAAACCAAGATTGAATGATTGCTTCTATTAACTGGGTTTTATTGCTGGGTTGCTTCTGACTAACAAGTTTCTTTAGTTAGCTCCATAGATTTTCAATTGGGTTAAGGTCTGGACTATTCCCAAGCCATTCCAGCAGTGGAATATGATTATTTGAAACTCTAAAAGAAAGTGGTGTTATTAGTCATCAAACCTCAAAAATACACTTTTCCCAAAAGATTTCCACAATTTTGGCCACTATTGTACCATTTCTATATACCGAGAAGATCATAAGGAAGAATGCAATATTATAATATTAGAAGTCATATGAATGGATATGATACAACCATAGGACTGGGCATACTTGGAAAGGGATTTGGAAAAGGTGTTTCAGGTATCTTGCAAAGACAGCACAGTTCTATTATTAATTGAAACTGAAGGTGACTTGTATCAGACATCTACAAGGAATTGAAAAATGTATGACACTGTTTCAAGAGTTGTATTAAACCTAATGAGCAGACTTTCCTGTAAGCCTGAAAAAAGTTGGTCTGCTTTAATGCACAGAGAGGTATACATGAAGTCCAAAGCATTTCTTCAAAATCATTTTCAATATATATATATATATATATATATATATATATATATATATATATATATATATATATATATATATATATATATATATACAGCATGATACGTGACAAGAATATATGTAAATTTTGTACCTAAATAGCAACAAATAAATATCTTGATATTTCAATCCTTCTAACCTGGGGAAACAGAAGTCTTTTTATTCTTATTAGATTCTGCATTTTTTTCAGGCTCATAGGAAAGTCTATTCATTAGGTTTAATGTCTTCACTTTATGATAGTGAATACAATACTGCAAAAGAAATGTGGGGTAAGGCAACTGATTGATTTCCATGTAAGTAGAGATAAATGGAACTGTATGCTGCAATAACGGTAGCTTAATGTTAAATGTGTTTGGGTTTGGTCTCACTGAGAAAACTCAAAAAGCATTTGTGGTTGTATACCGAGGTTTTTGGCCAAAAACCACAGCAGAAAATATTCCTTCATATATTTCCACTAATTTAATTTACCACCAAAGAGCCTATCTTGATTTTTTCTGAGAGTTGCCTTTAGAAATATAACTACTGACATTAGATACAAATATCTTGTATGAGAACCCGTACTAAATGTAAGAATAGGTGCAAAAAAGCACTGTTATTTTCTACAGTAGAAATAATTTTGAGAAGGCCATGTATCTAAAGATATTTGGCTTTGGCATTCCTATTTAACAGCATATCATCTGAGATGAAGTAAAATTCTAAGAATTTATTAGTATGAAAGGGAATCAATTATTCTTTCTAAGAGATGGTAGGCTATCATCAATATTTCTTTTATTGCTGCTCACAGCTGGAACTATTGATCATGCTGTGAAGTCCTAGAGGGGACAAAGGTGACCTGCTGTCCTCCATTATTTTGGATTTCAATTCCTATCAATCACAGGTCAATGGCAGTAGATTCTGGGAGTCTAAATCATCTGGAAGGACCCAGTGATTCAATTATCTTTTAAGCACTTTTCTCTTGCCCCTCCCTTTCATCGCCCCAATTTCTACTTTTTCAGAAGCAGAGACAAAACAGGAGGTTTCACACAAAAGGTGTTTGTTTAATTCTAAGCTGAGCATGATGGTTTCCAGAAAAAACAGAGTGTCATTTTCAAACTCAGGTTTAGAAAGGCACTGGTCTGTCAGCTGTGCTGCCCTTAATTACCCTCTTCATTTGGGAAAAATAGGAAGTTTTGCTGATGAAGGAGACAGCTGAGTTAGAAGTACACATCAGCAGTCTATGTAATCTTAAATTAAGAGTTTGGCAAAGCTTGGGAAGCTTTTTTAGGTTGCTGCATTAAATCAAACTTTCTAGAATGCAGTTTCTAAAAAACACTAGTATATATCTTTCCAGTTTCATAAAACATTTGATTTGTCTGGATCACTGCTTTATTTTTGAAACAGCTAACTCAAAATTCTCAATTTAGCTCAGTTGTAAATTTGGGATAACAGAGCTTTTGTGGTTCAATGTTTGAATCATAAGATTTTTTGGGGGTATCAACATAATAAATAATAATTTGGAACAAAACAAACATTGTAAGCCATATGTACTTACCCACAGGAGACATTTCAGGAACTCCGGCAGTGTAAGGGCCATCCAGAAATTTAGGCTCATTGTCATTGATGTCCTGAATCTTAATGACGAATTCCGACTCGGGCTCCACGGGTTTATTTGTCAGTCTATCAAGTGCTTGTGCACGGAGGGTGTAGTAGGCCTGCTCTTCCCGATCAAGCCTCTTTGTAGCATGAATGTCCCCCGTGTTCTCATCAATAATGAAAATGGAACTTGCCCCCTCTCCTGACAAGATGTATTTGATGGAGCCGTCTCCTTTATCAACATCAGAGTGAAGCTGGTAAAAAATTGATGAGAGATGAGATTAACGTACAGGACAGTTGGCGATATGAATATATGTTTAAAAATAATCTGCATGTTATGCCTTAGTATATGAAATTGTTTGTTCTTGGAAAATTAAGGCAAAATGTTGAATGCACAGCATGTGACAAATGATAGGAAGCTTTCAACTAACTCCCCTTTGTCAGGCAGTCCCATGTCAAACCCAATCTTATTTTCAAAAGCTGTCACGTCAGATGAAGCTTTTTCTGAGAACACAGTTGATTTTACAAGCCTTAGTAATCTAATGCGATTTACTCAAGAGTAATCCTGATAAAGCCAGCTAAAATCCTTTGAAGAAACGCAGCCTGTGCTTTGCATTCCTTTGGGGATCAATGTAGCTGTTTGCTACATAAAAGTTTTAATATTTACGTTTCTCCAAGTCATGAAAAAAATAAAACAATGAATCAGAATACAATAGCCATCCCCCTTTATATTTATTACAGTGGTGTATTAATAGGAAGTATGTCTATTTCCATTTTGAAAGATCACAGAACTGAACAGGAAGCCAAAATAGTTCATCCTGACATCATTAAGTATAAAGGCAGCATTTATAAACTATAAGCATGAAATAAATGTTATCACCGTATTTAGGCAGAGATAGTAGCTATATGATTGCTAATCTGCTTCATCAAGTTTCATTGTGATGTCTTCTCCAAATCCATCACAGCTTTAATCCTAATATGGCACTCCCATCAAAAGACCAAGCTTTTGAGGGCACACTCTATAACTACAAACAACTTTCTGTATGTTAGGCTGTTTGTAACCTTCAATTAAACAAAACAGTGCATCACAAGACAACAATTTTCGAATCTTGGTACATCAAATATGCTAAGTCAAATAATTATGTACAAATTTCAAAAGATCTAAGCCCCAGAGCTCACTGTAACATCATTGCAAAAAAGGTATTAAGAGTTGTCAATCTTATTTTACGAAGTTTTCTCTCTGGTAATGCTATACTTCAAACTAGGGATATCTGGATATATTTTTATATTGGAATTACAAAAGAGGCTTGTTAAAGCTTTGAACAAACTTATGAAAACAAAGAAATGAAAATCATCAAATTCTAAAACATAACTTAAATAAATTAAAGATTAAGATTAGTAGAAGAAAAAGGAAGGAATATAAAGTTGGCTTATTTGATCAAGGTTAAAATAAGGTATATTATCATTTTTTGTAACTCTTAAAGGAATTTCTGCTGACATTACGGCTAAAAAGTTGATGCTTTATGGATTTGTCTGTAGATCAGAGACTGGATATGAGATGAAGAGATAATTGGCCATAAAGTGAGTGAAGTATTACAAAACTTGTTTATATTGGGGGCCTCCACATGTTTATTGGGCCCTTGTCCCTCCTGGCTTATTGCGGCAACCAGGGAGGTGACTGGAGACTAGATCTGAGCGATCATCAACGCTTCCTTGAGAGATGGGGTCTTCCCCACCTTACTTAAGGAGGCAGTGGTTCATCCCCTCCTCAAGAAGTCTACCCTGGATCTGGCCTCCTTGAGCAACTTTTGTCTGATCTCTGACCTTCGCTTTCTAGCGAAGGTTGTTGACTCTGTGGTGGTGTACCAGCTCCCACAATTCCTGGAGGAGACTGATTATCTAGACCCATACCAATCAGGCTTCAGGCCAGACACAGCACGGAAACAGCTTTGATCACCCTGGTGAATGATCTCTGGTGGGCCCGGGATGGGGGTTATTCTTCCATCCTGGTGCTACTTTACCTCTCAGCGGCTTTCAATACCATCGATCATGGTATCTTACTGAGTTGTCTCAGGGGGTTGGCGGTGGGGGGCACTGTCCTACAGTGGTTCTCCTCCTATCTCTCGGGCCGTACACAGTTTGTTTAGGCAAGGAGTCAGAGATCCTCTCCAAGGCCCCTCACTTGTGGGGTGCCACAGGGGTCAGTTCTCTCCCCCCTGCTTTTCAACATCTATATGAAGCTGCTGGGTGAGATCATTCGTGGTTTCAGGGTGCGGTATCATCAGTATGTTGATGATACCCAACTGTATATCTCCACCCTGGACCAACCCAGGGATGCCCTTTCTGTGATGTCTAAGTGCCTGGAGGCGGTACGGATCTGGATGGGTAAGAACAGGCTCAGGCTCAACCCCTCCAAGACAGAGTGGCTATGGATTCCGACGTCCCGTGATCTAGCATCCCCATCACTTCTGATGGGAGGGGAGTCTCTTGCTCCCTCCAAAAGGGCTCGTAATCTTGGCATCCTCCTTGATTCACGGCTATCTTTAGTGGACCATCTAACAGCCATGACAAGGGGGACATTTGCACAGGTTCACCTGGTGTGCCAGTTATGCCCCTTCCCAGACAGGGATGCCCTCCGTACAGTCACTCATGCTCTCATCATCTCTCGGTTGGATTACTGCAATGCCCTCTACATGGGGTTGCCCTTGGAGTGCACCTGGAGCCGCCAACTGGTCCAGAATGCAGCTGCATGAGTAGTTATGGGTGTTTCCCACTACTCCCATGTGACACCACTTCTGTGCGAGCTGCACTGGCTGCCAGTGGTCCAGTATAAATCCTAATAAACATTTTATTTATCGAAGTAAAAACCTAGCTAATTACATTTTGCTGGCAGTTTATCTCAGAGACGGACAAAAGAGAAAGTAAGCAGGAAGTTAGAAAAGAATGTAGACATGCACAGTAGCTTCATAAATCACGAGTCAGTGTTATCTTCAGAGATAACATTCTCTGGCAAGGCTACTGTAATGTTCAGAATGAAAGCTCAGCTGGCAAATACAAAATAACGCAGTGACACTCTGGGTCCGCTTCAAAGTGCTAGTACTCACCTATAAAGCCCTCCATGGCCCGGGGCATTTGCAGGAACACTTCCTTCCAGCCTCCCACCACCCAGTGTGCTCACATAGGGTGGCCCTCCTCCGGGTCCCCTCAGCCAGACAGTGTCAGCTGGCGGTCCCCAGGATGAAGGCGTTCTCTATGGTCGCACTGACCCTCTGGAATGGGTTGCCTGTCGACCTCTGGACGGCCCCTGATCTCTTCACCTTCCACGCTGACCTTAAGACATGGCTCTTTCAACAGCTTCTCTGATCTGTTGCTGATTTTAATTTTGGGGATTTGGGGGATTTTATTTGGTTTTAATATTAGTTAATAGAATTTTTCATTCTCAGGTTGTTTTTATTGTTGTGAGCCACCCTGAGTCCTACGGGAGAAGGGCGGCATAGAAATCTGACAATAATAAATAAACAAATAAATAAATATATTTGTAATGATAAAGCTTGAAAGTCACTTCTTTATATATTTCATTTCTCTCTTTACTAGATTCTTTTATATTGTAGTTTTCTTTCTCTTTTGCACCTTCTATTCTTTCTCTTCTTCTTCCTTTCTTTTAGCATTATTGGATTTTATTATTGTAATTAGAATTTATCTGTCTGTCTGTCAATCTGTCCATCTGACTTGAAAGGGAAGTTTTATGAAATGAGGTCCTGAGAATTGAAATATTCCCACAAAAAGGAAAAACAAGAAAAAATAAATTCAATTATTTGGGCTTTTTCCACACTATCTGTGTTTTATATCTTCTCTTTATAGCTCTAGTTTTATAGCTTCTCTTGTTTTGTTTTGTTTGTTTTGCTTGTTTGTTTGTTTTTTGCCTTTTCATTTCCGCTTTTTTTCCCTCTGTGTGTCAATTCTCTGCTATTTTAAGCTTAGGAGTTTTCTTTTCATAATTTTTTTGTTATTGCAAGTCCTTAAAATAAATGTTGGTAAATATCTCACCCAATTTCAATGTTCTGTCCATACACAGCTCCTGCACAATCTTTATTCCCAATTGTCCCAGCTTCAGGGCTGCCAGCAATGGCGGCCATGCCTGCTGTCATTCAGGGAGAGCTTGCTTTGGACTTAACGAGGAATTTGCGGATTCTTCATCATCAGCAAAGCACATCTCCCTCCTTCACCATCCCTACAAGATGGTTTTACCCCTGAAGAGTCTCCTGGCAGCAGTTACTAGCTGGATTTTTGTGCGGCTCAGCAAAGCCCGCTATTTTCCAGCTGTTGTGCTGAGGTTGCAACTAGAAGTGCTGAAAGCGACTTTAGGGAGAAATTATTTGTTTATTTGAATTTTTAAACCTCTTGGATTTATCCGACAATCAGCTGTCTTTGACCAATTGCTTATGCTGGATCAGGGGATGAGAGCCATCTACTGGAGAAAGTGAAGTACTACAACACTACAGTCGCAGTATATTTAATGAAAGCTAACCTAATACACACAAAGTCTGATACACAGAACATCTGGTGAATGGCCTGACCTGTTGTTAGAAGACAACTATAAAAATTCGAGAGCATTCAACAGTGGGTTTTTTTCTTTCTTGTTGAAGAGTTATAAAAGGAACTAATTTGCAAATAACTAAATTTTACTAAAATTGATTATTGGATTATGGATTGGAAAGACTGGAAGAATTTAGTGGACTAACCTGGACAAATTTGGACTTGGAATATTAATGTTATTTAATAGAATATTCTAAGAGGCAAAAGAAAAAAAGGTCCGAAGAAAAGAGAGAAGGAGGAAATAAGACTTTAAAATTTGGACAATTGGGGAATTATAAGGATGTAAACTATTATGAAATAAAATGTGGGGTTTTGGAGGTATAACTATGGGATTGATGTAACTTGATTAAATAGAAGTTTCTTAACTATTGAGATATTGGAATAATAGAAATATACTTTTTATAAGCTGTATTAAATCAATATAAAATGGATCTAAAGATGTATGAAGAAATATTGTGCATGTTAAAAAGTCTGTGTGAATCCTTAAGAAATGACAAAGAGACAAAGGAATTGTTTAAAGTTACAGAAATGAATGTAGAAGCTATTCAACAATCGGGAAAAAAAGAGGAACATGATATTCAAGAAGTAGATGAGAAACTAGAAAAAGCAGGGGAAGGGGAGAATAAAAATGAAAAGCAAGAAGTTAGGAACAAAGAGGAGAAGAGACTAATAAGTAGAAGACAAATATATAACATCATATAAGGGTACAGAGAGAAGAGAGAAAAAACCCTTTAAAAAACAAAAACAAAAGGAAGTTTTGTGGATGGGTGTTCAAAAAAAGAGCAGAAAGAGGCAAAAGGCACCCTGAAGGGAAAGTTTAGTAGACACAAACAAAATTAAAAAGAAATACAAGATTCTAAGAGAGAGAGATAAAACATTTACCAAAAAATCAATAAACGATGGAATTTTAGAAAGACTTAAGAGATGATGGATAATGAGAAAATGGGAAAACCCCAAAACCCCAATAAGCTTTAAATTAGTAGATGGTAATTTAAGACTAAATAATTTAACTGAAGTACTAATATTAACAGCATGTTAAAAGATATTGTGAATTTAAAATATTAAGGATTAGAAATGGTGGGGACTTGGAGATATACTCCCGTGATGGATTGAATATTGTTAATAATTGGTGTTATTTGTAATCCTATATATTTTATATTTGAAATATTGATGTTATGGTGGAATAATAAGTGATTTTTAAAATATTGAATGACAATGTTTACTAAGGGATAATAAACACAGGATGAGAAGAAATGTTATTTATGCTTAAACGATTCAAGAGAAAATGTAAAAGGAATATGAAATGAAACTAGTACTGTTTGAAGTTGGAAGATTAGAATTTTACATACTTTTTTTTTTTAATTTGATTTATATGCTGCCCTTCTCCGGAGATTCAGGGCGGCTTACAATGCGTTAAGCAATAGCCTTCATACTTTTGTATATTTATACAAAGTCAGCTTTGCCCCCACAAACTGGGTCCTCAATTTACCCACCTTAGAAAGGATGGAAGGCTGAGTCAACCTTGAGCCTGGCTAGGATTGAACTCGCAGAAATTGCAGGCAGCTGGATGTTAATTGCTGCCTTTAGTAGGAGGCATTAGCCCCCTACGCTACTCAGGCTCTCTAATATAAGAGATATAAATAATATGCTATAATATAAATCTTATAGCATATAAGATTTATATTATCTAATATAAATAATATACTATTTATATTATTATTGTTAACATTGTATAAAAAAGACCTGACACAATCAATGTACTGTCCACAAAACAGGTACGTTTATATTGGAAAAAATTAAAAAAAACTAAAATTTTTAAAAAAAGAAAAAAATAAATTATCCAGTTTGGATATATTCAGAAAGCTCTAAAATGCTGAAGAGAAAGAAAGAAATGATGGGAAGTAAAAAGAAGACAATACAAGATACAATTGACTTATGATGGGAATTGGGATTCAAATTTCTATGACCAAGTGATATGGCCATAAAGCCCAATCATATTGATTAGTGACAGCAATCCCTGCAGTCCCAGTTAGCAAATCCCATGGTTGTTAGGCAAGGCAACTTCCTGCTGGCTTCCGTCATGTCAGCAGAGAATGAAGCAGAAAGCTGAAAGTACCAGGTGGCTTGCATTCAGGCAGGCAGGCAGATAAGTGGCTGCTGCCAGGTGGGAGGTGGGTGCAAGGAAGACACTGAAAAGGACAGGGTGTGCAAGGAAAGCAAGAGTGGCCAAGGGGTCAGGTGGGCAGGGTGCAAGTGGCCAGCGCAGAGAGGATTATGGAGACTGCACAGGTGAGGGAAACTTAGCTTAATGACTCTCAGAAATTTTATTTCAACTTACATACCGCCCTTCTCCCCAGGGGGATTCAGGGCGGTGAACTGTCTACTTGCTGCCCACCTGGCAGCATATACTTGCCTGCCTGCCTTCCTGGATGCAAGCCACCTGAATTCTAGACAACCTCTATATCCCTCCCCAACTCTAAGATATTTGATTCTTAATATTGATTTTATTAACATTGAATTGTTTATGTTTGAACTCTTTCATGCATTCATTCTTTAAAATTCTGTCTGCAACTTTTTTCTTCATAACCATGGACAAAAAAAAAAGCAAAGAATAACACTCGCATAATGTTCTGCTACTTCATCTTTAATATACTGATATCCCTGGTCTCATTTTAAATTATTTTTCTCTTTCTCTGCCTTATATGATGTAATGTAATTAGAAGGATGGATATGAACAGAAAAAAAAAGACTGACAGAGAAGAAAGATTGTCGTCTGGATTATCAGGCCAAAGCCTAAAGATGATATAGTGACATCTAATTGAACCCAATCCCTTATACCTAATGGACAGAACCTTGCCAAACTAAAACTATAAGCTTCTGACCTATTAGATGTATCCTAAGAGATTCTAGAGTGCGGCTTCTCTAAAATTCTTCCTCTCCCATCCAGCTCAGGACTGAAAAGTCTCGTAATGTGAGTTTTTCTTTGGAATGCATTGTCTTCTCCTTGGGAAAGCTCTGTGCTTCCAAGACTCATTTCCACTGCTTCTCCAGGTGCACATTCCATCACAGGATCAAGAAAATGCACAATGCAAATCAGTTAAATGATAAGCCAGATCCAGACTCAGTGCAAAGAGCCATTATCATTTCCATATAATAACCCAAAACTGGTTATCATATGGAACCTGAAGTCCATCAGATGCTTTCTTTCAACTAGAATATTCACCCATCAAAGTCAATAAACATAGAAGGAGCTGACTAACTGTTCAGACCAGAGAATTATAATTTTAAACCTTTCAGGTATAATTTGGCGTAGGAAAGGTGTCAAAAGTTTTAGCTGATCCGCAGAACTTGTGAAGTTCTTCCTAAAGTTATCCATGGTTCTGCCACCGTACATAAAAGCTACAACATGCCAGTCTACGCCATCTTCAAGGCTCCACATCATGGAGTACTATTAATATTTTCATATTAGATAATTTGATCTGCCTATTTCCAAAATAGGTATTTTGGGGATTTCTTGTCAGACACCATTGTATGATCTCATACAAAACCACAGTAATCTCAAGCGATTTTATTGTAAGAGTTTATGTAAGAGTTTATGTATTTTCATGTAAAAGTTTAAGCCAAATGGTGGATCAGGAAGTTTATTGTTGGCCATCCAAAAACACAAGAAACATAGTCAGCAGTACTACTAGTAACTCTACCTTTACTGAAAGTTTACATTAACAGAACCTTGCAAGTCTGAAATTATCCCCTCACTTTTACTCTTCTGAAAACTAGGGTGGGTCCTTTCTGAAATGCTCTTCTTTCAGATTCAAATTTTGTTTCTTAAACCATTGTCTGGACTGCAAATCTTTCTTCTATTTCCCAAGGTTATTCCCACATTCCATTACAACTGTAAATAATGATGTCATGGCACATTTTCTTTTTTAAATAAAAATAAAAAAAATCCATTAGATTCATGGTTACTTTAGTTAGGGATACCTTTAGATTCAGTTAATTCAGTGCCAGCACTGCATGGATGATTCATGATCTGGAAGAGAGTTTAATGGATCCTTATTTTTCTTAACTTTTCTTTTTTATTACTTGACTTTTCTAATGACATCTTTTGGGAAACTGAGTCAGCTAATAAAAACCGCATCCCAGTAGCAGAAGAGAATTTCTGTCACTAGAAATTACTTATACCTCATCTTAAATTTTCTACAGCCAGCACATCTTTGAATTGGGATCATTTGAAGAGCTTAGTTTATTTGAGGAATAAAACATAGATTTTAAAAATCCCATGTTAACTAAGGGGGTTTCTGTTTCACATCTGCATTACTGATTTATAGTCATGACTTAAATTACTGTATTTGCTTTCTGTGCACTTATGATAGCAATTAGTGTGTAGCACTTTAATGAATAATTGCTACTCAGAGAACTAAAAATATTATAGTTTACTTTGATCTCCAAAGGCTAGCACTTCTAGCATAATCTTAGGACTATATTCTCTGGGTTTTCAGTAAAAGTTCTTTTAAAAAGCACAGTTCTGTGCTTAAAAACATTGATCCATTTTTTATTGTTTTGTTTTACAATTACCATAGATTGGCTCATTACAAAATTAACAATGTTCCCACTGCTGTAAAAAATACTCTGAAGAGTTTTGCAAATATTATTTTGACTGTTTTAGTGCCAAGAAGAGGAAAATAAAAGGACATGACGAGGGAACAATGTATTATCAAAATACGTTGAAATGAGTCAGCTTCATATTTTCTCAGCAATTTTCACAATTGTCATAGTTTAGAGACACCCCCCCCCCTACACACACACATACTATCTCTCTCTGGGTATATTACTCTATAATGATATAAATAGATTAGGACAGGCATTTCCAGCTTTCACGTGTCTTAAAATTGAAATTCTAGATTATCCAATTAGCATAATCAGCATCCACTTAGAGAATTCTGTAAGAAACTTTTCTGACATACAGTGTTAGAAAAACATCTTCCCTTCTGGTCTTTATAAATATTGGTTACTTTCATACCACTTTTTTTTTTTTTTTTTTTTTGGCATAAAGCAATCTGTAAAGTTTTACGAAAGTGATGCATGACTTAAAGCAGATAAACCTATTTAGAATATTAGAAGGGGCATTTTTAAAAAAAAAAAAAGAAAACAACCAGTAAAATAAAAGGAGGAAAATCAATGGTTTGAGCACTGAAGAACATTTATTATTCTGAAGGTATTTATTGGAAATTGGGAAACAAACATCATAAAACAGAATACAACCTCTTTTCCAAGCTCATAAAACTGATGAATAAATCTTCCTTATATGGAACTGAAGGAACAAAAGGTTGGGTATACTTAATCTACTAAATAAAATCATCCTGGAAGGAAGAATTAGCCATAAAGTTTACATTTATATAGCATACATGGAAGCTTCACCAGCAGTAAAAAATGAGATTTGCTTCTCTCTTTTTTTCAAAAGTGGTGCTACTTGCTTCTGCTAATCAAAGTCTTCATATGAGGTTCTTATTTCAGATGTCATTGTCCATTACAACAGGATTCAGATCAGCTCCTTTCTATGTTTTTGCTAAACACACTTTTAATAGTCCTTCTAGGGTGTAATTAATTCTGAACCCACAATCTCTTATTCAAACAACTTTCCATTGCCAGCAAATTATATGGACATGATTCAGGATGGAAACAATTGCAAGGATTGGTCTGGATTTTAGTGAATTGATTGGGATGATGTATGTCATCGCTGGACATCACATTTGATGAAGTGAAGAAAGAGACAAGGGAATGTAATCAGTGAGGTCAGAGTGTGTCCATTTGTCAGAAGAATATTGACTGATTATTGATAAAGAAGAAAACAAAATCAGAAATAAGACAGAATGAAGGGGCTTATTCAAAAGACATTAGCATTACTCTTTATTTACTTTAAGTGCTTAGGTTCTTATGGCCATTTGTATTATTCAGCATAAATGTATTCCAAAAATATTAACTTTATTTTCTCTAAACTGTAATATTATTCTTTAGATTTACCTTTAGATTTACCTCTACAATTAACACCCCGTCCTCCACAAACATGCATACAATGTCTATTATTTAATGTAAATAATTGCCCAAAATATCTGAGATAGAATCTGACAACTGATTTAGGATATGAATCAGAATGTGAGTGATTGGACACACTGCATCAGTCTGCTTCATGACTGAAAAATCTCAATTGAGATTTGAAGTTTTATTAAAACCATAAAACTAAATTTAGAAATAAAACATTAAGAAGAAAAGAAATTTTCTATACTAGTCTCAAAAAAATAAAGCAAGCAGCGTGTACAATAAAAAGGGCTGAAAAGAATAGTGACTCAGAAGGTCTGTGTGACCTGTTCAAATTACATTAGCAGCTATTTTTTTCCTCTTAATTTCACATCTGTATCACCTTCAAGACCATTGTCATCATATGTTTTCCAGGTGAACACTTGATGTATCCTCAAAGAGCCAGCATGTTGCCTGGTGGCTCAGCAGACTAAAGCATTTGGATTAACACCAGCTGTCTGCAATTACTGTAAATTCGAATCTCACCAGGCTCAAAGTTGACTCAACCTTCCATCCTTTCATCCTAGGTAAAATGAGAACCCAGTCTGTGGGGGCAATAAGTTGACTTTGTATAAATACACAAAAGTATGAAGGCTATTGCTTAACACATTGTAAGCCGCCCTGAGTCTCCGGAGAAGGGCGGTATATAAATCAAATCAAATCAAATCAAATCAAATCAAATCAAATCAAATCAAATCAAAATAAAATAATAAAATAAAATAAAATAAAATAATAAAATAATAAAATAAAATAAAATAAAATAAAATAAAATAATAAAATAAAATAATAAAATAATAAAATAAAATAAAATATGGAGAACATGACCAGGCAGTGAGCATAGCTTCTCTGGATAAGGAGAAGCAAAAGAAAGTGTCCATATGTACTTTAGAAGACAATTTCCTGTGAGGAAGCTTGCAGAAACCCTGCAGGTGACCCAAAGAAAGAGCACCATAAGCCAAGAAAGAAGAATCATGTTCCAGCCTCAACAGATTAGACCGGAACTGATCTAATTCCACTTTCTAAAATGCATTTGTATTTTAACTATATAAAAGCTACAGAGATCTTTGGAGCAGCTGAGAAATTATACCTCCTGGTAAGTGTTCCTATGATACAGAATGTGAATAAAGCAAAAGACATACATACAAGGATTAAAAAATAATCTACAATAAAAAGTTTGGAATTGGAAGAACTGGACTATGAAAATTTAAAATGGTCAATGGTTTTGTTTAAATTTGTATATTGCTTATTTTAAATATTAAGTATACTGTTCAGGTCTTCCAAGTGAAATGATTGGGGGATTTTTATAAACAAAAAATCAAGGAACTGTTGTTAAAGAGCAAAGACTGTAGAACATGTCAAATAGGATTAATAAATTAAAAAAGATGGAGAAAGGGAAAAGAAAAAAACAGGAGAAGAGCTCTCTTTCGGCAGCTACTTTCCCTTATTGAACAAATTTGATAAAAGGGAGGGAGGGAGGGAGAGAGAGGGGGTGGCTATTATCAGAGAAGCAGTGAGAAAAGGATCATTAAACTGCATTACACTAGGGATGTTACAAATAATGTTGAGAAATGGAGAAAGAATATAAAATCAGTAACAAGTTTACTGGTTGAAAGATTTGCAAATATAGAAGACAAAATGAATAAAAGATTAGAAGAATCTGCAATACAAATAATTGAAGAAGTTAAACAAACTGAGGGAGAAAAAATGAAGATCCTAGAAAATAAGCTGGAAATAACAACCAGGGAAATGAATGAAGATCTGGATGAGGGCATCAACAGAAGTCTGTGAAACTGTGGAAGAAGTAGGCAGGGCCTTCTGAGCCACTAATTCAATCACTTGTGTATTAGATCTAGGCTCCTCCTGACTTATTAAGGCTGTGCATGAGGGGACATGGGCCTGGGTGGTAATTAACTCCTCCTTGAAAAAGGAAATAGTTCCTACCAGTTCTTAAGGAGGTGGTGGTGCACTCCCTCCTCAAAGGACCATCACTCAACCCAACCAAGCTGGGCAGTTTTTATCCATTTGACAATCTGCCCTTTTTAGTGAAGGTGCTGGACAGAATAGTTGCATGGCAACCACAGAGGACCCTGGATGAAGTGGTTTACCTAGACCACTTTCAGTCAGGGTTCAGGCAAGGGTTTGGGGCTGAGACTGCATTGATCACACTCATGGTTGACTCTGGTGGGATTGGGATGGAGAAAGTACATCCATCCTGTCTCTTAGTGACATTCAATAGCACTGATCATGGTATCCTTCTGGGAGGGCTTTGAGATATGTGGGTGAGCAGCACTTTGGTGTGCTGGTTATCCTCTTTCTTCTGCTATCAGTTCTAGTTGGTGTTGATGAGGAGAGAGAGGTCCATCCCATGACTCCTAGTTTGCAGGGCTTTGTTCTCCATCCTCTTCTATTTAATATCTATATGGGGTATTAAATATCATCACTCGTGACATTCAGCTCTATATATCTTTTCCTGAGTGATGCTCTGGGTGTCCTATACCAGTCTGGAGGCTGTTCAGGTCTGGATAGGATGAAATGGGATAGGACTCTACCCAAGCAGAATTGAATTGCTGTGGGTATTTGGACCCTCTGGAGACAAGACTCTTCCATCTCTCATTCTGAATGGTGTGGCATTGTCCAGACAGAAGTGCTGCACAATCTGGGGCTCTTCCTAGACTCACAGCTCCTCCTTAAGGAACAGGCAGCAACTGTGGTTAGGAGAGCCTTTGTATATCTTAGGTGGTGCATCAGTTGCACCCCTTTCTGGACCAGAAGACCTTGCTCACTATTACCCAAACCTTTGTAACCTCTCACTTACTGTAAAGTGCTCTACTTGTGGTTGCATTTGAACAGCATTCAAAAACTTAAAGTGGTGCAAAATGCAGCTGCACAGGTGGTAAATGGTGCCAGCTATATGGCACATGTAACACTTATTATTATTGTGTGAACTGAACTAGTGTTGCACTGGAGTTGCTGGGTATTATTCAAGATGCTGATTGTCACTGTTAAAGTCCTACATGACTTGGGATCTGGTTACCTGTGGGATCTTCATTTTTCCAATAGTCCCTATATCCAATTGGATCCAACATATTGCAGATTCTATCAGTCAAAGAGCATCAAAGAGCTGGTGGGGACTAGATTATGGTGTTTTTCTACTTCAGCCCCTGACTTATGGAATATTTTTCCCTCAGAGATTAGAATGGTGCCAACTCTGGTGGCTTTTCACAAGACTTCAAAAACTTGGCTATGTTCAGGCGTGAGGCTGAATCTGTGTTAAGCATCCTGTTTCTTGGCTTTACTGTTAGTTAATTTATATTTTCATTTATTTTGTTTGTCAAATATGTACAAGATAACAAGATAACAAGATAACAAGTATAGGTATAAACATAAATATAAACAAAGGAAGTAAGTACAGATAAATGAGGACAGTAAGACAGGGATATATGGTGTATTTAGCACGCCCCCTTTATGGACCTCTTAGAAATAGGGTGAGGTCCATGGTAGACAGTTTGAGGTTGAAGCTATGAGGTTTTGAGGCTGTAACAATGGAGTTGGGTAGAGAATTCCGGGCGTTGACCACTCTGTTGCTGTAATTGTATTCTCTGCAATTGAGTTTGGAATTATTTATCTTGAGTTTGTATCGATTGTTTGCCCATGTATTTTTGTGACAGGTAAGACACTGTAGCAGACAATTTTGTGTACTTTGCTTAGATTGGACTGCAGGCAGCGCAGTTCCAGATTGTCCAAGCACAGAATTTCAAGTCTAGTGGCATAAAGGATTATACCGTGAGCAGAGGAATGGAGTACTCTTCTCATGAAATACCTCTGGACCCGCTCAATCCGATATACAGTGTGGATTCCAAGCAGATGAGCTGTATTCAAGAACTGATCTGGCAAAGGTTTTGTATGCCCTAGTTAGCAATACAATGTTACCAGAGAAGAAGCTTTGCAAGATTAGGTTAACAATTCTTAATGCCTTGTTAGCAATGCTGTTACAGTGAGCTCTGGGGCTTAGATCATTTGAGATGAGTACTCCTAGGTCCTTAATAAAGTGAGGATCGTCTATGAGATCTTTTCCGCCCAACTTGTATTTGGTATTCTGATTTTTTTTTTTTTTTGTCAATGTGTACGACAGAGCATTTATAAATTGAGATTTGGAGTTGCCAAATGCGCGACCATTCTGACACATAGTCAAGGTCGCTTTGTAGGGCAGCAGCATTGTCAGTGATGATGAAAAATTTTACGTTATTAGTGAAGAGGACGTAGCTGCTTTTAATATGATCACATAGATCATTGATGTAAAGCAGAAAGAATGTGGGTCCTAGAACGCTGCCTTGGGGAATACCACTGTTAACAGGTGCCGGATTTGATTGGGCCCATCCTATTTTGACTATTTGTTTCCATTATAGCTAGCTTACAAGTAATAGAAAAATAATAATATGAATATCAGAATAACAGAGTTGGAAGAGACCTTGGAGGTCTTTTAGTCCAACCGCAGGAGACGCTACACCATTTAAGACAAATAGTTGTCAAAATCTCTTTTTAAAAACTTCTGGAGCATCCACAACTTCTGAAAGCAAGCCATTCTACTGATTTAATTGTTATATCAGGAAATTTCTCCTTGTTTCTTGGTTGGTTCTTTCCTTGATTAGTTTTTTGCTTCATGTTCTGCCTTCATCTCAATTCCTGCAACTGTTCTTCGTATGTTTTAACTTCCAGTCCCCTAATCATCTTTGTTGCTCTTCTCATCTTTTTTACATTATGGCATCCAAAACAGGATGCAATATTTCAAGTGTGGTCTTACAAAGGTATTTTAAAGTGATACTAACACTTCATGTGATCTTGATTTTGCCCCTCTGCTAATGCAGCCTGGGACTGCTCATATAATGATTTTTTTAAAAAGAAAAATGCTGAATAAAAATCTTCACCAGGGCCAGAGAAACAATCAAGATAGCACACAATGAGTTTCTCTGGAGAAAAAACACAGTTATTTCCATTAAAAGAGATTCTATAAAACTGAATCAGTCTCAGTGACCTTGACAATGGTCCCCCAAACCAACATTTAAGAATTTAAAATCCAGACAAATATCTGGGAGATGTTTCAGATAAACTATGAAAAGAACCAGTAACATTATAATGAATAGAAGTGACAGAAGGTATATAAAAATGTGATAATTCAGAAAGGTATATTTTAATGGGCTACTAGCCCCTTGTACTTGATGCTTTATAAATAGCTGACTTTAGAGCTTTGCTGTAACTCAAATGTAAAGAACTACACCCACAATTTTATATAAATACCATCAGTTAGAGAGTACTATTTAAATCAGCTTCGATTTGAAATGAGGTGAGAATCAGTACAAATGACTCAACAATATGTTCAAAAGATTCTGTGCAATGGTCAAATAGGTAGATATGATTAAGTATTAGAAGAATAAGCAATTTTGCAGAAGGCACCCTTATCATAAAAATCACCATGGTCTGGACAATTGGCAGCACTGTATTCAATCATGAAAAGCTCTTATTTATAAAGAGGGAGAGAGAAAACTAATTGGACAGAATCTCTCCAAACTTCTCCAGTTTGAGTTTGAAAATATTTACAGGTAATAATCATTGATAAGATTGTGAAAATGTGCATTACATTGTACATTATACAGTGAGCCACCTGTTCATTTGAGTCAGATGCCCATGAAAATATTCCTTTAACTTTTGAGAAAATGTGGAATTTGCAAAGTGTCAAGCCTGGACAGTATTGTGAATGGGATAAAATTGTGAAAGCCACCTTTGCAATTGCTCTCATAGCTGGCTCATCAGGAATGAGGCCTAGCATTGCCAAGCTGCAGCAAAATTTCTTAAGCCAAAATCTGCTTAATTGTTATTTCAAAGTTTTTGAGAAAATGTAGTGTAGTACTCCAACATGATAGTGATGTGAAATTCAAAGAAATCCATGTGAATACACAATCTGTGCCCCCCCCTCCCCAAATCCTCTATAAACACGATTTTATCTGCTTAAAGCTGGGTCTTGTATTTTTCCCCTATGGGCCAAGCTTTGTGGATATATGTTGTGGACAAATGCTTCAAAAATGGAACATGGACTTCTAGTAGAATGTTTATTAATGTAAAAAACATTAGTAGAAAAGCCTATTGCTGGACAGGGCACAAAAATATTTTTGCACAGATTTATTTTATGTGTGCGTTGTAAATGATATAAGTCATTGCTTCCCATCTACAAGAAATTTTATCATTACTCTGAGAATAAACAATCATTTGTCTATAATACACATGCCATTCCATCTGAATGTGTTAACACTGCTTCAGTTTCAAGATATTTGCAGCTAAGATTGTACAAAAAATAGCAGGAAAAACGAATAAAAGAAAATTAACTACTAAATTAACTAAAATTAATTAAATTAACTAAAAATTAACTTAAAAATTCATTCAAAAAGGCACAGCCAAACCAATTTCTCTTTCTAAAATCTGAACCTAGCTTTTGGCAGTCTGAGCTAAGTAGATTTACAGGAAATATTGCTTTTACTAGACTTTGTATTATTATTTTAATTATTACAGGATCCCTGTAAAATATTGAATAGTATCAGCTGCTGAACCACTTCTGATTCCTTTAGGGTTCACAAGGATGACAAAAACAAAGAAACAAATAATAAAGCAGGAAAAAAAGATTAACTGTAATTGCTAAAAAAAAAAATCATTGCAAATAATGCTGCCGTCTCTTGGGTAAAATCTGAGATATAGAGGCCACTCACTGTTAAAGATGTTCGGGCACAGTTTATAGAAGTACCTGGTAAAGCAAACTAGACTAAAGTCAGTCGGGAGGTTAAAAATAGTTAAATATAGTTAAATAGTTAAAAATAGTTCAGTTTCAATACCCTTGGAACCCCCTGCTGCACCTAGTTTTCTACTATAATATTCTTGTAATTATATGTGTGAATAAATAAGCATGTTGCAATCTAAAGCATGACCTGCATTTTTATAAATAAGATCCCCAGACAGACTTCAGAAACTTTCTTAGGAAAGAAATTGAAGATGATGTGAGCCCATAATTGCATAATAATTGAATATCTCATCCCAATGGCCTGCTCCACTTGTGCTGGCAGAGGCGGCATGCTGTGAGCCCCATCGGCCTAGTATTGTGGCTGGCGGTTTCCAGGAGAAGAACCTTCTCTGCCATTGCACCTTCCCTTTGGAGTGAAGTCCACTCCATCTTGCCCTCCAGGGTGAGGTCCGCTCCAACTCTCCTGACCTTCCTTAAGACCTTAAAGACCTGGCTCTGCCAGTTAGCTTGGGGCTCCAATGAGGGAGTATCACAGTAGAAGTGGTTGATACATTAACAACAGACCCCATCTCTCCATTTCCTACTCCCACTCTTCCCATCTTTTAATTGGGGACAGTATTTGGATCTTCACAATATTTTATCTATATTTTTTAGCATATAGTTTTTATCTTTTAAAGATTACAATCCACCCAGAGTTACCCTGTGGTAAGATGGGTGGCCAATAAATTTTACAAACACACAATCAAACAAGATTTGTTTTTTCCAAAACGTCAAACAAATGAAAAAGTAGTAAAATCATTCTACAAATTTCAAGAAAGTGGTAGAAATCAATCTTGAAACTTGTCGTCCATATAAATAGGTGGTTGGTGCCTGGCTATGCTCTTTATGGCTATTACTTTGTGGACTTGCTGAAAGTGCCCCAACATCTTCCCAAAATATCAAATATGCTCATTAACCCAAAAGGATTTGATGACAACTGTACTAGTAAGCTTCTAAACTAATCATCATGGCTAGGTAGAGAAATAGGGCTTTCCAGAGTAAAAAGAATGAAAGTTCAGGTATGTAGAAGAAAATAAATGAATTCCCAGGATGGACATGCTTCCAGAACTGCTTGGTTTATAATTCTAAGTATATGTCAAAGTCTCCAAGCTACTATTTTATACTTGCCTTTGGTTGGTATCCTGTAGGGTTCTAGGAAAAATCAAGGTAGAGCTCACAAGCCTTAAATCAGTTCATTCTTCAGTCTGGCCATCTAATCATGCTTGTATTGTGTGTAGTACTTGACAGCATAGGGAAGAAATGTCTCCTAGCACAAATCGAACTGCTCTATCTATGCTGCTAGCATAGAAAGACTTCTTTCTAAAACTAATTTCTTAAAAATTTTCAAGCAATATTCGAAGACCATATACCTTGTATACAAAAATACATTGGTTTTTTTAAAACAATTGCCAGCCTTTATTCAATTAGTCAATTTATATATGCAAATGAGATTTTCAAGGGAATATGAAGCATTCAAATAAATCTGTTAATAAATGGATTTTAATATTCTCAAATATAAGTGTATGGGAACGTGGACATGGGAACATTTGACAGATACTAAGAATGATGTACAAAATGGAGTTCCCATGAAAATGCATCAAAACCAATACTTTTTAAATTGTTTATAAAGGACATTAAGGATGATCAGATAAAAAAGCCAAGTTTGTTGATGACATTAAATTATTCAGGCTTGAAAAGTTCAAAGAACTGGGTGAATGAGTTTCAATTTAGTTTTATGTTAACAAATGCGGTCTCAGAATCATGTGGAAAGCTCAGTGAAAATATCATTCTAGTTTTCTATCTATGAATTCTATGTTAGGGATCATTAGACAAAGGATTGTAAATAAATTTCCATTAACATTTATTATAATTTTTTGATGTATTATGTTGCAACTTCAGAGTATGGTAGAGCAATATAACAGGTTGAAAATGACAACCAAAAATTTTAGAAGAAAGGTTTAAAACTTATTTTACTTCAGAAGAAAAGTAGATAACAAAATAAAGTTTTCTCTATCTCTCCATTTCTCTATCTATCTAGTATGAAATGGAAAATATGGAGAAAGTGAAGTTTTTGTTGTTACTGTTTCTTCTTTCCTACAATGTTTGAAGATGAGTAGATCCCACAAAATTAAATGAAGGAAGATTCAAGGCCAGTCAATGGAAGCATCTGTTTAGAAATTCACAAGTAAGCTGCCAACAGTTGGTGAAGATCAACTTTAAGAAGAGACTCTAAAAGAGACTAGACATAATTTGACTATGAATAACTGGTAGTCTTAATTACTAGATATTGATAGCACTATCACAATAGTGAAATTGTGATAGTAGTATTGATATCACTAGATATAGATATCACTGGAGGTTTTTAAGAAGAGACTAGACAGCTACTTATCCAAAACGAGCAAGACTTCCAAAGTCCCTCTATTCTAACTGATTGAAATGATTACTATATACCTCTTTCTAAGTTCTCTCCATCATTTAAATCTTTAAAACCGGTTGCTAGAAGGTTATAATTGAACTTCTGTCCATTGGGCCACAGGTCTGTACTATTGCTATATGCTTGTCTGTAATTACAATAAGTATAGGATAGAGAACATCCATGTGTTAACATCCATGTGCCTATTTGTAGCAACAGAGTCATATTGTATCATATTGGTCTTAGTAAAATATTTGGTTTGCCTCTTTAAAAAGTTCCTCAGAGTAGACTTGATTACATTCTTTTGTATGGAGAACAACATAATTAAGTCAAGTTGTGCATCTCTGGGTCCATAATGCTGTAACCATTAACAGACACATCTCTCTTGCTTGGGCTTTCTTTACATCCATCTGAGCAAGTACTGTAGTAAGCTTTTTTCTTTTCTTTGTAGTTTAATAATAGAACTGAAAGCCCTTTGGCTATAAAGAAATGTGAAGCCAGTCCATTAAGATGAGTTCAACCACAGCAAAAGCACAGGGCAGCAGCTGCTGCAAGTAGGGTAGAACAGGAAAATGTTGATACACTGTGGAAATACGATAAGTGTTAATGGACCATCGACTTTCATGTCCCTCAACCCAACAGGTGCATCTCAGTAAGAAATTTAAAATGCCACTCAGCAAGTCTGGGTGATAAAATCAATGGTATACTACACATCATGTCATTATTTGATACTTACAGGTAAAGTTGCAGCCCTATAGTGTTGAATGATCTGCTTCTTTATCAAGAATCTTTATCTAAACAGCACCCACATGTCACTTTTAAGCCTCATAAAAAAATGTAAACCAAGGTTCATATTACCATTTTAGCAATGAATATATCCAGGGAATTCAAAGGCATTAAAGTTGTGTTATAATGAATTAAGTATTTAGGCTAAATTTTAATATGATGGAGAAACTATTCTACACTGCAGAACTGTAGCTATAAAAAGAAAGATAAAAATTATCTAGAAATAAATAGCAACATTTGCAAAAAAAAATTAGAAGAACTGCAATACAGCCGCATTTCAAACAGATACTTTCTGGATGATAATTGTGGGGTCAAGTTATGTTGACTGAAGGAAAATTAAATGTCACTTAATGCAACCAATTAAATGTAGCTTTTAAAAAAAAAAAGCAGCCCAAGGTTTTTTCAAGGAAAGTGGGCAAATAATTCTGAAATAATAATGAATTAGCTGATTCATTCTTTTTATTCCAATTAGCTTCCATGCATACATTTCCCAATTTGCTTGTTAATCAAAATTACTCTAGAGAAAAGTTTAACAGATTCTCTGCTCCTTCAAAGACAGTAATGTAATGATTTCTCATTATTTAAGTGCATTTTAATAAAAACATTTGAAATTCATGCTGTATATTCTGGTCCTTATTAAAGTTTTTACATAATGTGTAGCAAAGAAGACATTTGTGACAGCAACCAAGCTTACTCAATCAGTCTCTGAATATGTTCAAGTTCCATAATCCCTTTTTAGCATATCAAACTTATTATCATTGCTACCAATGCTGAAGAGGTAGAAGATCTGACTCATATATTATTAGATTGCTATTTATATAAGGGAGCGAGAGATAAGTACCTTGATCCACATAGTAAACATATGGCCCAGTGGGAGGCCCATATTAAATCATACATCATGTGTGGCCAGAATCTGAAAACGACATTTAATATAGCACAATTCCTAACTAAAATGGTCCGACTGAGATTGGCATACGTGGGCCTGATTGGGATAGACTGCAGGGGTGATAAAGAAATACAATTTCATGTCATTTTATTCTATTTTATATAATTTTGTATTAAGTTATTGTATTTTATCCTATAACTATTGTATTTTACCCTACTCTCATTTTATATTGTTTAGAATTTTATTGGTAATATGTGTTTGAACTTCTATGTTGATATGGCCTATCAATAAATAAATATATGAATAAATAAAGTTATATCCAAGTGGTAATGATTGAATTGGAAATGGATTAGTCAATTGCCTATATTAAAGAAAACCTAGTCTTTTCAGATCCAGAGATATGGCTTTAATATTCAGCCAACAAAACCTCTTCCTTTTTCTCTTTTGTTCAAATAGTCACTGAGAGCATGATCCATTATAAAGTATTCACCAATTTTATAAGTGTGTGTGTGTGTGTGTATGCACAGCCAAGCCCCCACCCTATCAGAACAAACCCCAGCCAATCAGAGCACAGCCAACCCCCCACCCAATCAGAGCACACCCAAGCCCCCTCCCAATCAGAACACACCTCCACTCAATCAGAACACAGCCATGCTCCCACCCAATCAGCTCATACCCTCATGGGCAGTTAAAAAGAAGAAACAGCCACGATTACACATTGCCCCTAGAAACACAAGTAAAAAGACACCAGCCTGAAGATGACGAATGAGACTTCATTAAAACTTCACCAAGATACTTTCAATTTTACGCAGGAGAAAACCCGAATAACCAAAGACCTGTGTGTGTGTGTGTGTGTGTGTGTGTGTGTGTGTGTGTGTGTATTTCTCTTTAGCCAGGTTCCTCCTATGTAAACCAAGATTTTATGCAGCCCTAGTTCAATGAAATCACAATCAACTAGTTTCTAGGCTTTTTTTTTTTTCTGGCAGCCAGCGGACCTGTTGCTGCCCATTGGGAGACTAAGATAGATGTATTTCAGCCTTATAAGGCCTCATCAGTTAGCCACACCCCCATCTCATGTATCCTCCCTGTAAAGGTACAGTTGTTGTTTGTTTTCTTTCTTTTTCATAGGTTTTATGTGTATTTCTCAAGAACCTGGCTAAAGAGAAATATAAAAGAGAGGAGGGAGGGAGGGAGGGAGGGAGAGCGAGAGAGAGACCTACATACATAATCCCTTTTTCTTTTTCTTAATTACCTCTGCTCTTAACTTTATTTTCTGGTATGTGCACAGGATGTATCCTAATAATTTAGCACAATTGTTGGTTTGAATGCACATGTAATTAGTTGTCTTCAATATCTGAGGTATTAAATTCACTATATCAGAATGTGCTTAATTGTGCTTTCATAACTAATTTATAAACTCTGCTATTAAATATTGCTAATATTATGCATTATTGCTGATATTTATTTTCTACCTAAATTCATAGCAGGTCATAGAAATATAAAATAATAATCAGATAGCCTAGTAAGATGAAAAAATAGTTTGCATAGTAGAAACTTATTAGGGAATTTATACTGTTTCCTTCATGGCGTCACATTTTTTACAGGCATGATCATTCATTCAGTGTATTCTGTCATTTGAATACATTTACTATACCTGAAATAGTAATAGTATTAACATTTACTACATTGGTGTATAAATTGCTCTCTATCAATCTATTCAACATGTACTGACGGCACAATACTTGGATAATGCTAAAAGATGTGATGTTATTATCGGAACACTTAGACTTGTGTATTTTATTCTAATCTGCCTTACATTCAAATGCTTTTGCCTTCATTTTAATAATAGGGCCAAACAATCATATAATCAATAAATATATAATAGAATAGAAATTCTATTATAGAAGAATAGTCCAATAGAAACCATGCAAAAACCTGCTCTACTGAGGACTAGGGATCAAGAAATACTGGACTAAGAAATCAAAATCAGAATCCTGGATACCTTAGCAGACTAAAAGCATTCTGATTAACACCAGATGTCTGCAATTACTGTAAGTTCGAATCTCACCAGGCTCAAGGCTGACTCAGCCTTCCATCCTTTCTAAGGTAGGTAAATTGAGGACCCAGTTTGTGGGGGCAATAAACTGACTTTGTATAAATATACAAAAGTATGAAGGCTATTGCTTAACGCATTGTAAGCTGCCCTGAGTCTCCGGAGAAGGGCGGCGTATAAATCAAATTTTTTAAAAGGCAAAGGCCAAGCATTTCCTTAGTGTAGGCTAAGGCATTTTAGCAGAAGGCAAAGGCCAAGCATTTCCTTAGTGTAGGCTAGAAAATTACATGAATGTGCCCACAAAAGTCACCAAAAGCTGACTTCAACTTCAAGATACAATTGTTACATATGCATCATATCACTTGTAGAACTGAGAGCTAAATGTATTCACCAATGTCTAATGAATATGCCCATACTGATACAAACTTGGATAAGTAAGCAGGATCAAAAAAAAAAAAAAGTCTAGATGTAAAGGGAAACCTGATTTACAGGAATCCAGCAAAAAAATAAAAACCAAAACCTGAGCAAACCAAGAGGTCATAGACTGAATGCTGAAATGCACATCTTCATGTTTTGATGGAGATTAAATAATACAGCTTCTTCAACCTTTCATGGACTGTATATACATAGAAACATCTCCATTTCAAGGCAATCAAAATTGCCCAGATTGTAGCAAGAAAAAAAGACTAATGTTTGCTTTACAGCTCGATCTCCCAGTGAGTGGTTCTGACATAGACAAGCGACTGGTTGAGAGAATGCCAATATGATTTTTAAGCATGATTATTTTATGTGGGTTTGATTAGGTTGATCATTATACTCTTTTTGCATTATTTCTCTTTTTTTTTTCTTTTGTTTGGTTAGTTTTCAATCTTATGTTCCCCACCTAGAGCCACAACTGACAAGATTTATGGCTGTTTAAATTGATTAAATAAAAGAATAAATACGGAGGAAGCAAAGAACAGGGTTTTTTCCCCTAAAATTCATTGGTGTTTTTTGAGACGGAGTAAAGAGAATTTCTCTCCAATCTTACAATGGAAGAAATACATTTGACTGGTCCTGAATATGAACTATAAAGGAGGTTTTATTACAATTTCACAAAAGTAAAATAGACATATGTCCTCTGAGATACTGACATTATTGACTTTTATCTGTATTGTTTAATAGATTCCATAATAGAAGTATAGAACATTATGTTCCGTATATGTTCTGTTCAATCATATCTGATTCTCGGAAACTGCTTGGACAAGTTCCTGAAATTGTCTTGGCTTGATTTCAGAAATGTTTTGCTATTGCCTCCTTCACAGAGTCCCTTGGACTGCAAGGCAAACAGACAAGTCAGTCCTAGAGGAGATCAACCCTGACTGCTCCTTAGAAGGTCAGGTACTGAAGATGAAACTGAAATACTTTGGCCACTTAATGAGAAGGAAGGGCTCACTGGAGAAGAGCCTAATGCTGGGAAAGATTGAGGACAAAAGAAGAAGGGGATGACAGAGAATGAGGTGGCTGGATGGAGTCACTGAAGCAGTAGGGTTAGGGTTAGGGTTAGGATTAGGCGTGAGCTTAAATGCCCTCCAGAGGATGGTAGAGGACAGGAAGACCTGTTGTCCATGAGGTCGCGATGGGTCAGACATGACTTCACAACTAACAACAACCTTCACAAAGATGAGAGTGAGTGACCGGATCAAAGTTACTTATTGATTTGTGCCCAAAGCTAGACTTGAACCCATCAACTCCCAGTTTCTAGCCTAATGCATTAACCACTACATCAGACTTACGTATATAGCACTTACTACCGTAAAACAATTTGTAAATTAAGATTTGGTTGCTATACTTTGAAAATTGCTAGGTGAGATGGGCTGACCTTTAACTGAAAGCCATTAAGCTAGATATTTTAAGAATTGTTTAAACAGACAGGATATTTTAAGTTCCATAAAAATTATTTCTACCATTTGTACTACATGGTGATATAAGCAGTTGCTCCAATCAGAAACGCAATTATTCAGATAGGAGAGAAAGGTAAACTTCTATAAAGTTAATAGTATGAGACAGCCTTACAATCATTGTTTCTCCTACGTATTTTTCTTGCATGACTCATGTTACGCTGTATGATGTAATTCTTAGACTTCATGTCTACACATAATCTGTACATTTTAATGATGAAAAAATATATGATAAAGCAAAATTAATGTTGGACTCCATCTGAACCTTTATTTCTGTAAAAACAATTCATCTTTAAATAAAATAATAATAATTGTTGAATAAAACATGAGTAAAACTATTAATTGTTAAATGGACTCCAGACTCCAGAGGATGGTAGACGACAGGAAGGCCTGGAGGAACGTTGTCCATGGGGTCGCGATGGGTCGGACACAACTTCGCAACTAACATCAACAAAAACTATTAATTATTTCACAAATCCTCTAATTCTTAACCATTTTAGGCTATTTAATTAATAAAAATGCATACCAGTAGAAAATGATTATTATTGTTAATGCCATAATATGGCACTACATATTATTAATGCCATGTCTTCCACCTTCACTGAAGGAGTCTTAACTGGTAAATACTATGCTTTCTTTTGAAATTTTGATGAAATATTAATGAAAATGGGACCCAAGGTATATAATAAAAACTCAAGTTGCATGTCTTCTGCAGAGATAAAGACATCTAATTTTTTGCCTATCACAAAGTTTCTTACTAAGCGAAACAGAGTGATGAATAATTTGGAAACTCACATGTACATATATGCAAACAGATGATAAAAGAGGGAGACAAAAGGAAATCAAAAGAACTGAGTAAGATACAATGGGTTTTCACTTGAATTATGCCAATTTAGGAAAAATGTAAGTGGAAGAAAATTTCCAAACTATAAGCATATGCTCTATGGACCTGTAACATTAATCTAAAGACACAAGAAAAGAAGCATTTAAATGTGGAATATAATGTAACTCTATGCAAATTTATTCAATAGTAAATCCTACTGGTATTATCTTCACTACTAGCATGATCTGTGACATTAATGAGATAATCCTAAATGAGATGATAGTGATGAAAAAAATGTAAAGCCGCCATTTTCCCCAACAGTTCACATGCTTACAAAAACTTTGTTTAAAGGTCATTTTTCCCTCAACTTTTATTTTAATATCCCCTTTCACATTTGTAAATACTTGAATTAGCTACATCATCTTTACATTAGTATATCTGAATGCCTCAATTTGTTGTTAGTTGGAAAGTCGTGTCCGATCTATTGCAACCCCATGGACAACATTCCTCCAGGCCTTCCTGTCCTCTACCATCCTCTGGAGTCCATTTAAGCTCATGCCTACTGCTTCAGTACTCCATCCAACTGTCCCCTTCTTCTTTTGCCCTCAATTTTTTCCAGCATTAGGCTCTTCTCCAGTGAGTCCTTCCTTCTCATTAGGGTGGCAAAGTATTTGAGTTTCATCTTTAGGATCTTGCCTTCTAAAGAGCAGTCAGGGTTGATCTCCTCTAGGACTGACTGGTTTGATCACCTTACAATCCAAGGGACTCGCAGGAGTCTTCTCCAGCACCATAGTTCAAAGGCCTCAATTCTTTGGTGCTCAGCCTTTCTTATCGCCCAACTTTCACAGCCATACATTGCAACTGGGAAAACCATAGCCTTGACTATACGCACTTTGTTGGCAGGTTGATGTTTCTGCTTTTTAGTATGCTGTCTAGATTTGCCATAGCCTTCCTCCCCAGGAGCAAGTGTCTTTCAATTTCTTAGCTGCAGTCCCCATCTGTGGCAATCTTGTAGCCCAGGAAAATAAAATCTGTCAATACCTCAATTTCTTCCCCATCTATTTGCCAGGAATTGAGAGGACCAGGTGTTAAGATCTTAGTTTTCTTAATGTTGAGTTTTAAGCCAACTTTTGCACTCTCCTTCTTCACCTGCATGAAGAGGCTCTTTAGTTCCTCTTCACTTTCTGCCATTAGAGTGGTATCAATTAGCTCCTTCTTTATAAATGCTGGCTCTGCCCTTTATGTGTTTTTATGTATCAACAGAAATCAGACAGCTAAATTAGATAAGAATCTCTGCACCAGGGGTGTCCAACTTGGCAACTTTAACACATCTGGACTTCAACTCCCAGAATTCCCAGCCAGTGTGATCAGACACCCCTGCTCTACACATTGGTGATAGTGCTCTCTACCCTCTACCATTGGAATGGGGTCTCTCCAAAGTCAAAAAAATAATAATAGAAAAGCTGTGTGGGATGGAAGAAATATTAATATTTATGGGATCCTAATATATTTCAGGATTTTAATGTTCAGTTATACAACTAAGCAACATAATTTATTAACAAGGATGAGTTCATTAATAAATTATCTGTTTCTTGATATAGTGGAGAATTAACTATCTTCTTACCTGATAAAAATATATAATTCTATTCTGACATATATATTCAGGTCATTTTATGTCTTATAATAAAAAAGAGATTTTTTTTTTACATTCATGTTAGGTTTTTCTAAGAACAAAAAGTGGAACGGACATTTCTTTTAATATTAAAAGAACTGACCATTCTTCCCCAAAACATTTAGATTTTCAAATTGTGAAATAATGAAAAATTTGTTTAAAAATAATTGATATTAAGAAGATTTCTATTAATAATTTCCAAATCAGAGATACAAACATATATGTAATGACATTATTCTGTAAAGCAGGCTATTTATTCTAATCAGGTATCATAAATTGGATAAAGAAAGTTTAGACATAAAATAGGAAAACAGAAAAATTAAAACTATAGAGATATAAATTGTGGGACAACACATAATCTACAAAAATCTAAAGATTATTAAGATCATTACTGCTAAGAACAACTCAAAGAATTTAAAACTAAGTGGAACTCATTTCCTACTAAACATGAACAAGCTTTAAAAGATATTAACATCAAAAAGATGTTAATTTTATTAAAATAAATAATAAATCAACTTATTAAGTTTTGTGGCATGGAACTTAATGTTGATGGCCATTTAAATAAATGACAAGAGGGCACCTCAGCTCAATAAATTCAATAAAGATGATTTACAAAGAGAGGAAAGTAACACACTTACCTGGGTACTGAGGGGAGAAACATTAGGAGGTGGGCCAAAGCAAAAGAGAGTATAAAAAACCACAGAATCCGTCTGAAGTCATCACTGTTGTTGGCCAGTTTTATTGTTTCATAATAGTTCAGAGCAATAACATAAAAAAAAAAAATCACTGGGATATTCTGGAGAAAATAAATGGAAGTTCTTCCTCCAAATCTTGCCCATTAAGATGATGATGTTGATGTTGGAAGTATCTTTCCTCCTAACACCTATTCAAATGAATGCTACATTGTGATGGAGCATTCTTACAAAGCCACTAAGAGGCAGATTAAATATGGTAGCCACTTCTGGAGTACCATTGCCGGGTTTGAACTGTGCACGAAAAATGCAAGACAGAGGAAAAAGGTTTTATTTTATTCTGTTGCCTGGGCCTTCATTGAATTTGGACCCAAGTTGTGATGAATCATGTTTAATTCTGATAGCATATATATTACATGAACAGAGGTTATATAAGTTTTATATACCACATAGGGCATTGACACATTCTATATGCTGACAGTAAGTTACATTTGAATATTTCCGATACATTTGGTTCCCATATTGCACTGTCCCTTTTCATGACTGGGACATAATGCTGTATTTGCTGATATGCAGTCTATTTTAAATACGCTGTAGTTTCTAGATGAATACGCTATGTCCTAGTCTTTTCTCTATTTCCTTGACCTCAGCATTAACTTCTAAACTTGCTTAGTGTGGGAAGGAGGTTGTTCAAGGTTACATCACATTAGATAAAACAGAAGCCCTTTCAGCAAAACATTTTTTTCTTTTAAAAAAAGTGCTTAAGCGTACAGTTCACCAACAATTTAGCAAGCAAATGGGCCCTCAAGAAGATGCGCAGAATGGATAGGGAGGTTATCACACCCAGAAGGCCTATTTTGTTTTGGTGTTTGTTCGTCAGATTTATTTCCTGTCTTTCGTTCAGAAATTCAAGACAACACATGTAACATTCTGTTCTCCAGATTCTCATTACAATGAGAACCCTATAAGGTAATCTGGGCTAAAGTCACCTAATAAGTTTCTATGGCTGAATCTGGATTTGAACCTAAGTCATCCTTGTCCAAGTCCAAAAGTTTGTCATTACACTAAACTGGCTTGAGTGTCTTAGCAATAAAAGCATGAAAGTAAACTGGGTATGCACAAACAAAGTAAGGAATTAAAGAAGAAATAAATAAGCAGGCAGGCACACAAAGGGATCAACAGCAACGGAGAAGATGAAACAATGTTATTATAGGTCAGTGATGGCTAACCTTTTTGCCATTATGTGCCAAAAGCTGGGGGAGCATGGGGAGGTTGTCCACATGTGTCCCTACACCCATAATTCAATGTGCCCTGCCCCTATGCATGCTTTTCCTACTTTTAGCACGTGATGGCATGGTGGGCCTGGTAGGCCCATTTTTCACTGTCCCCAGGCTCCAGAGGCTTTCTAGAAGTCTGGGGAGGGCGAAAAGGGTCTTCTCCACCCCCCACCGGAGGCCTTCGGGAGGTTGGAAACAGCCTATTTCCCAACTTCCAGTGGGATCAGAAGGCCCCAAAATCAGCTGACCTGTGCATGCATGTGCGCTGGAGCTGAGCGATGGCAACGCTCGCATGCCCACTGATATGGCTCCATGTGGCACCTGTGGCACCCGTGCCATAGGTTCGCCATCACAGTTATAGGTCCTCAGATAGTAGCACTGATGCCCTTGTGATTATGTAAGTCAGTTAAGCTAAAAATGTTGGGAACTAAAGAAAAGAGTTGGCTGAGAGACCTACATCCATATAGGTTGGAGAAGAAGCATTTTTCCAAAGTTTTAAAGGGATGGATGCAAGGGTTTCCATGTTAGGGAAGACAATAAAAGCCCTGCACAAATGAAATAAAACCCAGTATTCTTTTAAAATATATGCACATTTTCTCACAGCCATGTTTTCAAGAATGTATTCCTACTAAATATCACGCATGGAGGTCACAGATCCATGACTGATTCATGATTTCTTATTTCATCACTCAGATCTCCTTTTCTCTAAAACAAACAAACAAACAAAAAAAAAAAGAACCCCAAGGACCAGAAATAAATTTATTCTCTTTTTCCTGCTTTTGACAAATTGTGTGGAAACATCTGTTCTTTAACTATATGGCAAGAATGCACACAAGAGTGAATGTTTCCTATCTCATGTTTTTGGTTTCTCTGACCCTTGAAGGGAAGAACAGCAGCAGTGCACTTTACAATCATTTTCTAATGCTGAATAATGACTTTCCAGTTTCTTTCTGCTCAGAAAATAATGGAGAGAAAGACAGAAATAGCTCTGTCCACTAACTTTGTGTATTTATTTAGGCTGCAAAATCATCAATACAATAACCATCAACTAAGAACTCTTTCCTAAACCCCACTGAAATATGTCAAGTGATATAAAAAGAAATGGTTACCCACTGTTTCTCATTAGCAAAGAAAGTCCTTTGAAAAAGTACCTTCTAGAACAACAGAAGTTGCCAAGTGTATCCTGGTGGCAACATGTTCATAGCATGGAGGTCATCAAGAAGATAATCATAAACTTCTACTTAAATAGGTTACTTTTCAGTGTCCTTTCATATATCCGATAACAATGATGATAATAATAGCTCTACTCCTTCCAATAACTGAGGTTCTCTGAGTAGATAACATTATTAAAGCCATTAAAAACAGTAACAGAACAAGGAGGGATAGGAAGTGTAGAGTATAAAAACACTAACCCAGGATAATGTTATCTGAATACATTAAACATTTCAGAGTGAATTGTAATTCTCCCCACCACTATCTTAGTTAAATCTCTATTCCGTTAATTACAATTCTGAAGTGGTAACTGATACTAAGAAAATGGGTGATAAATTGGGATTAATAAAAAGGGACAAAAAGATTTGCAAAAGCAGAACTGAAAAAAGATAACTGCACACAGGAGCTAAAGGGCAAGCATCAGAAATGAATTTAGTGTATATGTAATAAGTAATTATTACCAACAGGTAGGAATAATAAAACATCAGAGATGTTCTCTATCACAGAACAGTTCAGTGAACAGAAACAGTGGAATCATGTTCTATTCAGTCATACATACTCTCAGAAGCATTTACGCATTGCCCTCTTGAATGTTCTCACTGCTGTCAACTCTGCAATGCCAAATGCTCCCTCTGAGCCAATTAGACCTCTCTTCAGCAAAACAGTTCAGGGGTGCAAAAATTCAGCTGGCACCACATCCTTTTTCTTGCATTGCAAGAAAACAAAGTCTTCCTCTCCTCCCCCTCCCCACTCAGTTTAAGAAATTGGATGAAATAATATTAAGAGAGGAAGAGGGAAAAAAAGATGATGACCAAAGATCCAGAAGATGAGATAAGGAAGACGTTCACAGTAATAGGAAATCATTAGCTGGATCCAAATCTGAGTCAGTCACTGGGACCAGAAATTTGTTCTTGCAAACTTTTGGACTTGTGCTCAGGTCCATGCTTGGGGAACTTGTCTCATACATTCTGGAGAGAGAGAAGTTCCTTGAGGATGGGCTCCAGCATAAGTCCAAAAGCTTGGAAGAACAAATCTCTCATCCTAGTGACCAGCTCAGATTGGGTCCTGCAACATTATCCTGGAACATATATATTTGCTTTCATTCATGGAAAATCATTAGCTCCACAACTCCAAAGTTAATGATACAAAACTCTTTTTACAGAACAGATGTTGGAAGTGAACCAGAAAGCAATATGTTTGGTTGGAGGAGCTACAGAAGACCCAGGATTCTGTGGAAGCAAAGGGGCATAGCACTGGCCCTGAATTGGCACAAACCAAGCATATGTAAGGACTTAAGATTCATTTTACTATCTTCTCATTTAGAACATTTTCAGATCCTTGCCTTTTCAATAATTCAAGGTACTGAAGCAAATGGACCATGCCAGGTGTCATATGCAATAATATGGCAGCTGTTCCAGAATTCCACTTTCCTTTTATCTGTTCCATAATAGCTCAAAAGCACAAGCTTTAAACCAATTATGTTTCAATTTGGTTTAGTCCTGGTCATTAAGATAAGCTCTTTCAAATAAGAAGTATGATATAATTTAAGAATTATTTATTATCTCTGCCACAAGGAGTCTGGAATCACAGAAAGAGTTCCAATCGCGCCTTCAATAATTTTGTAAACAACAAACTTAAAGACTAAGGATCCATCCGACCCTTAAAAGGACCTAACGGTAAAGAATGCAATGATGAAGCAGTCAAAGCAAACTTCTTCAACACATTCTTCGGCTCAGTCTTTGTAAGCAGCAATGACTCATGCCCAACATTCCCTACTTGTACCACAAATAACTACAACAATCTAACACAAATAGATTTGACAGAAGATAACATTGAAAAGGCACTACACAGATTAAAACCAACTCTATCAGACCTGGTGGACCATGTGCATACTTCTTAAAAAAGCTTTCCACTGCTATAGCAGAACCCCTAAGCATAATCTTTGAAAAATCTTTCAGGACCAACTCCCTACTCAACCTATGGTCACTAGCCATGGTCATCCCTATCTTCAAAAAGGGAGACCCCAGCCTAGTTGAAAAATATAGACCAATCTTTTTATGCTGGGTCACCTGCAAAGTCATGGAATCAATCATTAACAAGTCCATTACCCTCCACATAGAAACAAACAACTTACTCTCTAAACAATTTGGTTGTAGAAAATTATCCTGTAATCTACAACTTCTACACTGCAAAAACATATGGACTACAAATCTTGATCAAGGCAAAGCAATAGATGCAAATTGCATAAACTTCTGTAAAGCCTTTGATTCAGTGGTACATGACAAACTACTTCTAAAACTAAAATCCTATGGCCTCTCCAGACCCCTACATACATAGCTGTGTTCCTGTCAAACAGACAACAAGTGGTCAAAATAGGGAACGCCCAATCAAAACTTGCACCTGTTAATAGAGGTGTCCCCCAAGGCAGCATTTTAGGACCAACACTCTTCACTATATATAAATGACCACCAACAATGCTGCTAACAATGCTGTTCTTGATTTTGTGTCAGAATGGTCAAACAATTGGCAACTCCAAAACTCAACCAACAAATGCTCTTACACATTGGTAAAAAGAACCAGAACAGAAAATACAAGCTGAGTGTAGATGATCTTCATTCTGTCAAGGACCTTGGAGTATTCATATCAAATGATCTAAGTGTCAAAGCCCACTGTAACTACATCACCAAAAAGGCATTAAGAGTTGTTAATCTAATCTTGCATAGCTTCTTCTCCGGTAACATCACACTACTAATCAGAGCATACAAAACATTTGCTAGACCAATTCTCAAATACAGCTCATCTGTCTGGAACCCGCACTGCATATCAGACATTAATACAATTGAATGTGTTCAGAAATATTTCACAAGAAGAGTCCTCCACTCCTCTGCTCGCAACAATATACCTTATGCCACCAGACTTGAAATTCTGGACCTAGAAAACTTAGAACTATGCCATCTTTGGTATGACCTAAGCATAGTTCACAAAATTATCTGCTACAAAGTCCTACCTTTCAATGACTACTTCAGTTTCAACCACAACAATAGACGAACACACAATGGATACAAACTTAAAGTGAACCGTTCCAAACTCAATTACAGAAAATATGACTTCAACAACAGAATGGTCAATGCCTGGAATGCACTACCTGACTCTGTGGTTTCATCCCAAAACCCCCAAAATTTTAACCTAAGATTGTCTACTCTTGACCTCATCCCATTTCTAAGAGGTCTGTAAGGGGCATGCATAAGAGCATGCCTTCCATCCCTGTCCTAATGTTTCCTCTATTTGTATCTATTTTATGTATTCAATTCATGCTTATACTTATATATATTACCCAATACGTTCCTGACAAATAAATAAAGATGCATGCTTGAGTTGCACTTTGATATGAAATTAACCAGTTTGCATTTTTAAATACTTGCATGTTTCCAAATTTTGGAATGCAGCCTGTTAACTAAAAAAAATGAACAGAGAAATGTAAAGAATGGAACCATAATATACATTTCAAATCAAACAAAAGAAAACCAGTTATCACTGTTATAAGCAACATACATAAACTTCAAATTCTTGGAAAAGAATCTGGAAATAGAATAGGTGGTTCTGATGAGTCACCTTGAAAAGTGGGAGGAAGATATCTTGTAAAACTTGAAGTGGAAAAATCAAAAGTTTCAAAATATAACAATGTGTATACACCCTGTCAATCTTCAGTGTTATCAGGCACAGTCAGGTATTTTGAACTCTTCCTAGAGGGAAGATTTGTCATCCCATTATGCTGCTAATATTCCTAGCATGAAATAAATGTAATCTCCTCTACATAAGTAAATGAGACCTACTCACTTAACAAAGCACCTTGCAGCATTTACAGTGCAAATGAAGACATTAATGGATTACATCTGAGTCAGTGGTGCATTAGCTCTTCTCCCCTTACCTAAAATAGTAAAAATGGCATGACTTTGTATTTTGCTATGCCCTTGTCCCAGCGTTTCTTGTAAATTAGCCATGATTGTTAATTGCTGGTGTTATAGTGGATTTATGTTCTATTAATGATACAATAATGGGAAATTATAGAAATGACTTGTGCTGTTATATTTTGGTCCTGTGGGTTTGCTGAATCTTCATTAACATTCAAATTGTGCTGTCTGAGCAATTCTTGAAACAGCTCAGAATATTTTCAGTTTCATATAGACTATCTTGCTGCTGAGAAGTTACAGTAGGATTTTCCTGCTGACTCCCTTGATTAGATTCCATAACTCAGAACACAACTTATCCTACAAAGTATTTGATGGAGGATATATCATTTCAGCACATAGAAAGGTTTCCCATCACTGGTTGAACATCACTGATTGAACTTAAAAGAGTTTTCTAATCTAATCCTCCATATTTTTTCTCCTGCTATCTCGTCCTCTAAATGAAATGAACCAGGGGTGAAATGCTCCCGGTTCAGACCGGATCGGGCAATCCGGTAGCGATGATGGCCAGTAGTTCGGAGAACCGGTAGTGATGGCAGCTGGAGGCTCTGCCCACCCACCTTAGTCTCTGCAGCCTACTGGCCCCTCTTGCCCTTCTCTTTCTGAGTGCAGCGCTTCTGCTTGTTGGGCCACTTCCCCACAGCGTTTCTGCTGGTGCCAACACGCATGAGGAAAAAGAGGGAAAAAGCAAAGCAGCTTCCTGCAGAGCTGCCAGCTTCAGGAAGTGGCCCAACAGGCAGAAGCGACATGCCCAGAAAGAGACTCCGGCCTTGCTCCACCCTCTCACCACCTGCTCTCCCTTCGCTTTGGGTCGGGGGCTGGGGCTGGGGCCCAGAGACGTGCCATTCACCGAAGCCCCAGAGCTACCGCCTGCCTCACCACCTGCCTCAACTGGGTCAGGGAATGCACCATTCCCCGACCCCAGCCTTGCTGTGGAGCCACCGTCCACTCACCTTTTGCCACGTGGCATGTCCTACTCCTTACGATTCTCCTGCAGCTGGCTGCCATGGAAGGCAAGTGCCCGAAAGTTACCAGAGCTGCTCTCCTTGAATGTGCCGCCATTGCCATCCTGGTCCACGTGCCGGCTGCGCAAGCGCACATTGTTTATTTCATTCATTCTTCAGTGGCAGATTGGGTGTGTGCTTGCGCAGTCGGCACATGGATCAGGGCAGTGATGGCAGCACATTCAAGGAGAGCAGCTCTGGTAACTTTTGGGCACTTGCCTTCCCTGGCAGCCAGCCACGGGAGAAAGGTAAGCAGTAGGACATGCCGCATGGTTAAGAGCAAGTGGGCGGCGGCTCCGTGGCAAGGCTAGAGTCGGGAATGGTGCATTCCCTGGCCTGAGTTGGCGGTGAGCAGGCAGCAGCTCTGGGGCTTCACTGAATGGCGCGTCTCTAGGACCCAGCCCCGACCCAAAGCAAAGGGAGAGCGGGCGGTAAGCAGGCGGCAGAATAGAAATTTAAAATGCTTTCCTACCGGGTTCTGTGGGCATGGTTTGGTGGTGGGGGTCTTGTGGACTTAGCGGGCATGGCTGTGAGTGACATTGAGTTGGCCACATCCACTTAATCACAGGACACCCCACCAAGCCACTCCCATAGAACTGGTAGGGAAAAAATTTAGATTTCACTCCTGAAATGAACACAGTGAGCTCCACCTACACTCAATAGTTAATTTTTTATTTAAAGTGAAAGAATATATTCAAAATAACAGGTACCAAACTAGTTGTTTTCATTAGTTATTCCACTAAGAGCAAACTAAACCAGATTTTTCCTTTCTCTCATGCCTACTTCAAATCTATGTTCGTTCTAGTTTTGCTAATGTGCCTACTATGTGGAGTCTCTCATCAGACATCTCCTAAAAGAAGCCATAATTTCTAAATCCTGCCCCCCCTGTAAAATATTATCTTGTAATCTCAATTTCTCTCTAAACTTGTGTTTGTTTATATGTCTAAAGTCGATAGTGCTTGCTCCAACCATAGTGAATGTTCATTCTGAGATTTCTTTTCACAAAGTTTGTAAATGTTTTCACCAGATTGTCTAAACCATCTCTAATCCTAATTGATTCAATTTGTCAATCTTATCCTGGCACAAATGCTTTTCTGTTTTATGTGGACTATCTGAGCAGAGTCTTATTACTATGAATACGAAACATATGTTAAATAGTTTCTGGGACTTCTATTGCCCCCTTTCACATGCTCATGTTAAAGCCTTCTGTCTCCAAGATATCTCAGAAAGCTTTTATGTAAAGTACTACAGTTACATTGAACGGCCTTCTGTCAATACATATAGTTTGCTTTATAAACGCATCATGCTTATACAATAAAGTGTGTAATTTAAGTCTTTTTACTGTTTTTAGAATGCTTGTTTTATTTTACATCCTTTTTCCAATTATCTTTAAAGAGCAATGCAGTACGCTATTTATATGCATTTTTGATTCAAGAAAAGATCAATGGGAATTTTGCCAACGACTTCAAGTGTATCAGCTCAGTATGTACCCATTATGACTGAGATACTCAAATCTAAATGAGCAGGCAATCCAGTCCTCTAGATACGAGTACTTTTTGGAAGTAAATCAACTCAAAACAATGGGGTTCACTCTCAAATAAGAGTGTACTGCGGGTCACCTTGCATCCTGAATAGGCTACAAATGACAAAACTTTACTGTAGAAGTTTAATATGCATAACTGTAACCAAGCTAATTTTGTCACAGAAGTTCATATTTTATGTACAAGCATTCATATCTTGCAAGTCTTAGCATTCAGAGTAATGCTGCATCTACCGGTATTTTCATCTAATGTTCTAGAGGTAGAGGGTAAATTTCCACCAAGTATAGACAGTTCATTAGTAAGATGAACTAGTTGCCAGTAACTTTCCTTGACATTCAGCTTCAGTTTATCGTCCCTCCTTTGGTCCATTATGGAAACTCAAAGTTTTAGTATTCTCTGATGCAAATGAAGAATGCTGTACTCAGCATTGTACAATGCTCTTGCTGGCAGCATTTTTTTTTCTGCGATTATAATATAACTTTGGTAGAAGTTCCTGCTGATAAGTAACATATATTACACCTGTTTAAAACATGTTCTGTTCTTTTGTAGCAATGATATACTGGTACAAAAATTATGATATTTTCATTTATCAGCATAGCATCTTCAGTTATGTATTGCCTGTATGTAAGAATCTATGGAGTTGTCTACTTTAATTTTCAGAATTAGATGCTAAACAGCTGTGCTAGGAATGTACATAAAATCCTTAAAATAAGTATGGGGGGAAGGGACTTGTAAATTTACTGTGTTAGCTTGCCCTTCCTTCAGGAAGGCCCAATAAAATTTCCTAACCTGTATTCAGACCAAATACTGTTTTATTATCTGATTTTAAATGCCAGGCTCCCCAGATCCAGCCAGTTTTACAAAAACTTCAATTTTCAATTATCGTGCATTACAACTAAGTAATAAAAATTCAGAAAACAAGGTTATAGATGGCCACTGATGAAATGATGGGAGATGAGAGAAAGTGGGAACAATGCAAGAGATTATATTTTATTCAACTTTCACTTTTTTTTAGCACTTTTGGATAACAACATACTGAGACCCAATTATAAAAGGCAAGGATGTTCCTAAGGAGAGGGCAAATAGTATTATGATAGAAGATAAATGTTTCTTAATTTTTCTTATTTTTTCCCCTCAGGAACCCATCCCCTTCAGGTTTCTTAGGACTATGTTTTAAATCCTAATCCCAACACTAGTCTAGGCAATACCATACCATTTCTTTAAAAAAAAATCAATTAGGAAGACTATGGCTGAGTCTGTTAATAATTGCTGTCAGAATAAATAAGTATAAACTCACTGGATAATAGTCATAAAATGTTATTGTCCATTCTTGGAATAACAAATAAATAAAACACATTTAACTTTTTAATCTTTCTAAGCTTTATTTTTGGAGAATGACCCCAGTCCTCACTTTTTAGCCAACCAGTTTCAGAGAGTCTAATTTCTCTACCCTGAACATCATCGCAATTGTAACTCATTTTATGTTTGGCTTTATATATTAGAGCAGTCAACTTTGGCAACTTTAGGACATGTGGACTTCAACTCCCAGAATTTCCCCAGCTTAAACTTGCCAAGATTGAGAAACACTACATGAAAGACTCATGAGTTGAGTCCTTTTATAGTTCAAGTGAACACAATGATACATCCACATTTGTGTAGATATCACTGTACTGTTAATATTAGTAAATCTTTTGTAAAATACAATTAATATGCATGCCACAAAAATGTGTGTTATTAATTTATTACCTATGTCTGTTATATTTATAATCTGTCTTCTCTTCAGAGTTCAAAACAGCATACATTGGGATTTCTCCCATTTTATCTTTATATAATAGATTTATCAGATTAACAGAGTTGGAAGGGACTTTGTAGATCATCTAGTCTAACCCCTTGACCAAGCAGGTGACCCTACACCATTTCTGACAGATGGCAGTCCAGTCTTTTCTTGAAAGCGTCCAGTGATAAAGCTCCTACAACTTCTGAAGGCAAGCTGTTCCATTGGTTAATTGTTCTCACTGTCAGAAAATCTTTCCTTATTTCCAGGTTGAATCTCACCTTGTTCAGTTTCCATCTATTATTCCTTGTCCGGCCTTCAGGCTTCGAAGACTAGCTTGACCATCTTCTCTCTGTGGCATCCCCTCAAATATTGGAACACTGCTCATGTCTCCTTTGGTCCTTCTCTTCACTAGACTAGCCATGCCCAGTTCCATCAACCGTTCTTCATGTTTTAGCCCCTAGTCCCATAATCATCCTGACTGCTCTCCTCTGCACTTTTTCAAGAATCTCAACATCTTTTTTATAGTGTGGTGACCAAAACTGGATGCAGTACTCTAGGTGTGGTCTTAATAGGGCTTTATAGAGTGGTATTAGTACCTCACTTGATACTGATTGTATCCCTCTGTTAATGCAATTTAAGATTGCATTGGCTTTTTTGGCTGCCTCCACACACTATTGGCTCATATTTAATTGATTGTCCACTAAGACTCCAAGATCCCTCTCACAAACAAATCTATGAGGTACAAGTTTTCTGCTCCTTGAGTGAAAATATATAGAAAGACCCTATTCTATTTAATAAGATTGGGTAGGTAAATATTCTTGAAAGAAGGCCACAAACATCCAGGACCTTAAACCAGGAAGAACTTTAAAGATAACAACAGGAACCTCAAGAGCCCAACTTGTAGTACCACAGACTACTTAGGTAGTAGTGCCTAGCTAACCTGGACTAATCTCAAAAATAGCCAAACAAGGTTGGAATTGATTAGTTCTTGGATGGGACACCACTAAATGGGGAGGGGAGGAATTCTGGAACTCTAGCAACTAGTTAATCATCCAAAGCTTTGCAGCCCAGTTTAAATTGATCTAAGCAAATCTTCAGAGTACAGCAGTTTTGCTGTTTTAAAGAAGCTCAAAAGTCCAGTTATTAAAAAATCCTAAAATGCATTACAATAATTTAACTCAATTTTAAATCAAACATTGTCTAACCCATACAAAGCATTTTTCCAGAATAAAATATTTCCTATTCTCCCCCCTCCATCTCCCAACATACTTACACACATCCATTCCCTTTAGTTTAGCTACAGCATTCTACAACTTTAGGATGCTACACTCTGAATCACATGTACATCACAAGCTCTAACAAAATTTGTACTCTATATACCCTTTTCTAAATTCTTTAGTTACCCGTATAGATGAATTGACTTTCAGTATCTCTGAAATTACCCCCAAATCACATTTTGAACCGCATTTTACAACACCATGTCGCACTGATTTCAAATAGAATTTGGTAAAATCCAGTTATACTTCCATGGGCCTTCCAATGTACTCAATGTTAATTTTTTAAAATATATATATATTGCTTAAGAGCATGAGGAATGGAAAGTGAGCAGGGCAAAAAAGAAAATTATTAGCCTACTTTTCTCAACAAGAAGAAAAAATGGTATGATTAATAACCATTCAGTCAGTAGCATTTATCTTTAGAGAATACAGCACCATGGACAGTGGTCTCTACTAGAATAAGGAAATTAGTGCAGAGATTTTCAACCTTTTTCAGGCTAGATAGTACGTTAATAAGGAGGGGGAATCTAGTAACCCTGATTAAGAAGAAAGGTTAGTGAAAAGAAATTAATTACATTCACATTCTTTCATGCTTTTTCTACGTTCTTTTGAAAATTTAGAGTTCCATCAAACAGTTTCAAAATCTCTGTATTAGGCAATAGTGATTGTCTTCCCACTCTTCCCTCCCCAAAAATACTCTATGTTTTGAGTTCTCCATTCCAAGCTAGCCTAGGTAAGAAACAAACATGCTCCTTTTATGTGCTAAAGAAAACCAGTGGCTTCCAATAGTCCAGTAATTGGACTACAGTTATTATCAGCAAGGCCAACGTTTAAGTGTTGTGAGAGTTCTAACCATTATCTCACCAGTTTTTAGGTAAAATGATGTACTTCGCAGATTCAAAACCCTCCTTGACCATTATCTGTTTGTTTGCTTTTAGTGTAAAAATAAAATCATTAAAATTAAATGATATTTAGAACAACAGTCAGTGGAGTCTCATGAGACAGGCTTAAAATATAGAAGCACATTGTTTGAAAAGGTTAAATTACCAGAAGTAAAGCTGACAGCTTGGTCAATCCCTTCTTGTCTAAGCATTAGATTGTGTTAGCTTTTGGTGGTTACAGTTGATTTAGGACTATTGAGAAGAAGAGTATGTGGAAAGGGGATCATGAATGCTTATAATGAAAAGAGAGTGTGGACATTTCATGCATATGAAGGGCAAATTTTAACTTGCATTTTCTTTTCTTTTTTTATTGTGGTAAGTCTATTCTGGTCTCATTGTTGTGATATTCATATCTGTATGAAACATGGTGATGTAATTTATGGGATTGTACCATATGAAAGGATTCAGTGGTCATTTATTGACCAGGGTTAGCCAGCTGCTTAACCACCAAAATATAGTAGAGCTATCTTAAAGGACTTCATAGGTCTACTACTGGCAACTGAACTGAATTTATATTTTTTTTATTACAACTCCATCAGTAAAACCCTCACAAAAATAACTCAAATCAATAACTTCAGTCATTTATCAAGTTGTTTCTCCTTCACTAGAGATGGTAGAAAATGAAAATGTATGATGAGTCTTTAATATTATAATTGGAATGCAAGACAGGTGGCAGCTTTGTAGTGGCTTTATACTTGAGGAAAGAAAGACAAAAATCCATAAATAATAGGTCCAATATCTCAGCACTTTCTTTTATGTTTTATCAGTACAAAATAAAAAGAATTCATGTTCCTAAACTTAAGGGAGAAAAGTTTTACCCTGAATGAAAAACTTCCATATATCTACTTTATGTGTGTGAGTGTGTCTGTGTGTGTGTCTGTGTGTCTGTGTGTTGCACACACTTACCCCTATATTCAGGAACAGGCAAAGCAATTTCAGTACCAGATTCACTGGCTATGAGATTTAAAGTGGGGATGAAGATGCTCTCCATTCATTTCTCTTTATCTAGATTTCGGAGTCGTGTGGAGAACAGATAATGTTTTAAATCCTATTGATGCAGAAATATTTAAAATTTCCAAAGGTTCACAAGCCTTTAAGCACCATTGTAACCGATTATTTATTGATTTAAAGTATCATTTTCTTTACGTCTTACTCCTCCTACAACAGGATCCTAAGCATATAATTTTACTATTTTACTGTTTTACTTCCTTATTTCACGTTGGTTTGCTCAAACCCCACAAACAGTATCACAAAACATTTCAGAGTTGCCTTGAACCATGACATGGGTGACAAATAGATTTGCTAAATAAATAAATAAATAAATATATTTAATATGAATCTAGAAATATGCAGTTAAGTTTATTGCATCTATCACCTAGTTAGTAAGTATTCTCTAGATTAGAGATCCTGGCTTGTATAGAAACATATGAATATTCTTGAAGTAAAATAGGGCTTCAGTTGCAAATATGTCTCACTGATATTGACCTAAATATGGCCTATACCACACAAGTGACTAAGAAATGTAACCTGGTCCACCTTTTATCTATAATATATGAACGCCTCTTTAGATCAAGGATAAGATGGCCAGAGAGATCAGTATCTATGAATCAAATTATATTTCCTTTCATATTTCTTGTTCTGTTTCTTATTTTAAGTCTTTCATTTCTTTTCCTTCCTATTTCTTACTCCTTTCCTGCATATTGCATAAAGTTGCTTACCCTGACAAAAAATACAATAGCATGATTGGTTAGTGAATTCCCTGCTGAGCATGGACATTTTCTGAAAAAGGATAATCTTTCTAAGTACTGTTATAATCCTTTTAATAATTAGGAGATGTTGCTAGACATGGATGCAGTGAAGAATTTTTGTTACCCCCTTCTTACAGATAAGATAGAAAGGTAAGAAAACAAAATACTATCAAAACGATCTTCAAATCATTCACAACTTTTTCCAATGCCCCTTATCAATCTGTTATTAAAGAGCTATAGAATAGAGTTACAACAGGTAGCCTGGGCTGGCTATGTATAATCACAATCAAAGTCTTTGGAAAGAACAGGCCATAAGCTTTACAAGGAAAGAAATGGCCTAGACAAAAGGCCATAGTATATTGTCACAGGCCTGAAAGCATTTTACAGCTGTGAAAGCTGGCCAGGGGGCAGGGGCAGAGAAGTTGAAAAAGTATCTGAACTGTAGACCTGATGAGGGTACTAACAAGCATTTGGTATCTTGGGAAGAAGAGATTCTTAAAAGCAAAGTGGGGGGAAAAGTTACTTGCTACATCAGGGCTGTCAAACTTGCGGCCCACAGACCAGATGTGTCATGCACTGGCCACACCCATGCTCAGTTTTACAAAGGGAGAAAAAGTCCTGATACGTCACATGACGCCACCATAATGATGCGAGTTTGACACCCCTGTACTACATGATTTTCATTATAATTAACTATAGCAAAATTTTGAGACAAGGAGAAAAAAATTGCATAAACTGCAGCTGTTAGACATGCACAATATCCTATTTGCAGGAATAAGATATTGTGACAACCAAGCATTAAAACTATAGGTAGATATAACTAGAGCATAGGGTACTATTAAATTTCCTTCACAATTGTTTTGAGTTTGCTTTCAAACTGTAAACAGATGCCTTGCTATTTGGTCCAAGGCTATTCTGAGGGCATACAATATATGGAACCTGAAAACATCCATTCATTCCTCCTCCTTGTCAAATTGTCATTCCACTGAAGATGATCAGCCGCTAACCATGCCAGTTATTTGTGAATGGTTTGGGGTTTTCAGTGTCTTTCTTTAAAGTGACTTTCCCCAAACACAGATTTTGGATTCTGCATCCTCCCTTGTGGTGTCCTTTCTCCATTTAGAATTGGAACTGGATCTAATCTTGGGTGGATATATTGAACTGTTTCAGTTTCCTTATTACAAATTTCTGCTGATGTTGTAAATTGGTTAATGGGTTGTAGCAATAATGTCATATGATTAGAAACCCATTTATCATTCAGCTTGTTTAGGTTCAGTGTCTTTCTTTAAAGTGACTTTCCCCAAACACAGATTTTGGATTCTGCATCCTCCCTTGCGGTGTCCTTTCTCCATTTAGAATTGGAACTGGATCTAATCTTGTGTGTATATATTGAACTGTTTCAGTTTCCTTATTATAAATTTCTGCTGATGTTGTAAATTGGTTAATGGGTTGTAGCAATAATGTCATATGATTAGAAACCCATTTATCATTCAGCTTGTTTAGGTTCCAGATTTTCTTTTATGATGCTGTACTTTGCTTGCTCGTTTATTTGGAAATGTACGATAACAGCAAACAACTATTGAAATGCAAAACTCATAGCTTTGGGATTTTTATCAGTACCAAAGAGAAAGGTAAATAGATTAAGGAACATTAAGGTTGCATGCTTGAGCAATCAAACAAAATATAGACATTATCATACTATGGTCCATGTACCCTGCTTGACATGCATGTATTTCCACATATGTGTTGCACAGCTTCAAACACATGTGCATCGAATCTTAGAATACTGCACCCTTATTTGCATGCCAAACAACACTTTGCTTAAGTACAAAAACCAACCAAAAATCAAATTACTTCAGAAGTGGGTAGCATCTACTCACTCTGAATAATATGCAAAATTAAGAAGGGTTGGCATAGTAATTGGATGACTACCATCGGAAAATTCTAGTACCATAGAATAGGTTAGGGAGGTTGCAAAAACATTTTCAAAGATGGCAAATGGCAACTACTTCCAATCATGGCAAGAAATTATATAGATATGCCATGTAGGTCACCAGGTGACCTGACTTAATCCATTTAAGGCAATGTTTTCTTCAGTAATAACAAACATGTTTAAATAATCTGGTCCCAGTGCCCCAGTCATTGCCACCTATTGCTAGCATGTAATCAACTGAATGAACACAGATATTAAATGTCCCCTTATTATTTGAGTCAATGTGGTTCATGAGTTGTTGAAACTGCAGGGACAATCCATGGCCTCCAGAGATGGTTATACTCCTTGAGTATGTAGCGCTATACCAAAAGTTCTTTTTCAAGAGGCAACTGGACTTTGTTTTTCTTTGAAGACATTTTGCTTCTCATCCAAGAAGAAGCTGAAGAAGCTTCTTGGATGAGAAGCGAAATGTCCTAAAAGAAAAACAAGGAAGTCCAGTTGCCTCTTGAAAAAGCAGCTTTGGGACAACCAAGACCTGGATGACTGAGAATCTCCATAGGCATGTAGTGCTGTAGTTCTACAAGGCAGTGCAACTCTGAGACCATATAGGAACATAAATACCCTAGTAATGGATAAACATTTGGGGACATAAAAGTCATATTGCCAGCTACTTTTTAAAGTAAAAAAATCTTAGACGTCTGCAAGTAAAAGAATTGCTTAAAATTGCAGACCTTGCATTAACAGACCCATATAGCTTTATCTATCTTGTGTTCTGAGTAGGCATTTGGGAGTTATAGCCTACACATAGCAAGATGACAGCTGGTTGAAGATGGTACTTTACCAACACAATTCAGAATCACATTGTAATGATTTTCATTAGGCAAGAAGTTGTGTCCCATGAAATTAGATAAGTTTTCCTACCTTTCCTACATAGAGAGGATCGCTTCCCATGTATTCCTCCAGTACAAAGAACTGATTCCACACCCAACTGCGTTTGGTTCGTGGTCTCCCAGGTTGGAAGTAGGGCTTTGATCCCGATCTTGGCAGTTCTGCTTGGCTCATCCCAGAAAGACAGAGGAAAAGAGCTAGTATCTGCAAAAAATGGCAGAGTTCTACTTTGCCTAATTTCATTTTTTTTTTCTTCTCCCTGTGCAAGGAAAAAATAAAGCAACAACAACAAAACAAACAAAAGAAAACTTGAGAAAAGAACGGGCAAAGTTCCACTTGGTTTAGCAAGACATCCACTGGGATTCCAGAGGTAACGACTTGTGTTCGATTAAAAAAAAAAAATCACTCTCCACTACTGAACATTCTTCACAAGAGACACAGCATAAGAAGTACCTATAAAAGAAAAGGGAAAGATAAAGACGAGAACTGTTGTCAGATATATATACCTGAAAATTACATTTCTTTTAACTTTCATATGCGAACAATGAAGTTCACTCAACTTTTCAATCTGATATGAGCTAGGGGTAATCTTTCAATCTACTGAATGCTGTTCGTTCAATTACATTAATACTTTTCAGTGGTGAGTTTACATCTAATTACTATGGGTATGAAAAGGAAGACATTTCTGATGTCTCAACCAACCAACCAACCAACCAACTGGAACTGATAAGAGCTCATTTGAATTTCCAAATCTCCCTCCCTGATTTCTTCCTTTCATCATAGCAATTAAATTAACCAGAACCTATTGAAGAAATCAAAGAGTCCAATTACATCCTAACCATGGTCTCATAACCAGAGAAAGGAAAACAGATATTCATCCATTGCTTCAGACTTTTCCAAGCAAAACTGAACAGGAATAACTCACGAATGTTATGCTTATGGTTCATGACAGGTTTTTTATTCTGCCAGCAAATATATCAGTATGTTTTTATATTTCAAAGCCACCTATACACTGCCCTTAAGCTGTCTCAGTGGTGCATATCAGATACGGGTTTGCTGGTAGATAGTTTTATCATTTTCAAAAGCCACATTAGAGCTTAGTGAATGGGAGAATGAAGGCTATTTAGAAATTTTAGCTCAGGATTCCTGAAATAGGTACTGATTCCTGGAGTATGATATGCTGCAGCAAATCAAGGTTGAAATACAATATGGAAATGTAAGCATTATTTTCCAGGTCTCAGTTTAACACTTGATACTTCAATTTCAAAAATGAGCATTACTTAATAGTTACGAACAACAGTCTGAAAATATGCAGGCATTAAGTATGATAAAGTAGAACCAGTTTATTATCTATAAGTCCCCAGACTGCAGCATACTTATCAAATCAAAGGCACTGGAGAAAAAAGTATTTATTTAACTTAGCTTAATTTACTAATTTATATTCCACCTTTCACCATAAAATGAATTTTAAAAGTTATACAGCAATAAAGTAAGACAAATACTATAACAGAAAACAATAGTACATAATAAATGCATTATCAAATATGAATGTATTCCAATTAAAAACAAATATTTCATTGAAAGAATAATTAACTAGACAGAAGGATACAATACAAACCAGATATAATCGTGCAAATGTTTACAATCAGGTTACTAGTCCTATTGATGTAAATTTTAAAAAATGCAACAATCTGATCAGTTTGGAGCCAAGAGTTAACCCAGTTAAAATCAGGTGACCTAATAATTTCCAGAAATTGGTTTATATTAAATGCTACTCATAAAGACTAGAAAACTATATTCAATCATAAGAAAGACCTTAAGATTTCATAGGAAGACACAATGTATGCAGGGCAAGACTGAACCAGTCACTTGTTCGCAGCCAAACCTAATTCACAGAATTTTTGACAGAATGAGAGTAAAGGAGGAAGCAGTAATACAATGCTAAGAATCACTGGATGAAAATATGATGCAAAATATAATGAACTGCATGCTGCTTCTTGGAACAATGCGATTAGTTTTAATGACAAAAAGTTAATAATGCATGCCTCTTCTGTATAATATTTATGATACTTTGCAATATGTCACAGCTAGGCAACATGGTATGTCTTGACACAACACCCTGAAGTTACTTCTCTTGAGAAATTTATTTTTTGTTTCTTCGTGTGTGTGTGTGTGTGTGTGTGTGTGTGTATGTATATATATATGTGTGTATGTGTATGGGTATGTGTATGGGTATGGGTAGGTGGGTGGGTAGGTAGGTAGGTAGGTAGGTAGGTAGGTAGGTAGGTAGGTAGGTAGATAGATAGATAGATAGATAGATAGATAGATAGATAGATAGATAGATGATAGATAGATAGATAGATAGATAGATGATAGATAGATAGATAGATAGATAGATAGATAGATAGATAGATAGATAGATAGATAGATAGAGGTTCCCCTTGCACATATGTGCTAGTCATTCCTGACTCTAGGGGCTGGTGCTCATTTCTGTTTCAAAGCCGAAGAGCCAGCACTGTCTGAAGACGTCTCCATGGTCATGTGGCCGGCATGACTAAACATCAGAGGCGCATGGAACAATGTTACCTTCCCACCAAAGGTGGTCCTTATTTTTCTACTTGCATTTTTTACATGCTTTCAAACTGTTAGGTTGGCAGAAGCTGGGACAAGTAATGGGAGCTCACCCCGTTATGCGGCACGAGGGATGCCAACCTTTCGATCAACAAGCTCAGCATCTTAGCCATTGAGACACCATGTCATTCATTCATTCATTCATTCATTCGTATGTATGTGTGTGTGTGTGTGTGTGTGTGTGTGTGTGTGTGTTTTCTGAGGTTTTCGCGGGTGTTTGTATGTAGGTCTTTGGTTATTCGGGTCTTCTCCTGCGTAATGAGACTTTGTCGAAACGTTGTCAAGAGACTTCCAATTTTACGCAGGAGAAGACCCGAATAACCAAAGACCTACATACAAACACCCGCGAAAACCTCAGAAAACACACACACACACACACACACACACACACACATATATATATTCTTACTTTTTGTAGGTTTTATGTGTGTTTTTCTTTAAGCCAGGTTTTTCCTACATAACCAACATCTTTCTGCAACCCTGGTTGAGTGAAATCACATTCACCACTTTCTGGGGTTTTTTTCCTTCTTTTCATTCTGGCAGCCAGCAGATTTTGTGCTTGCCCATTGGGAGACTTATATAGCTATTTCTGGCTCATTGCCATCATCAGTAAGCCACACCCACATCTCATGTATCCTCCCTGTAAAGGTACAATATCTATTTTCTTACTTTTCGTAGGTTTTATGTGTGTTTTTCTTTAAGCCAGGTTTTTCCTACGTAACCAAGATCTCTGCAACCCTGGTTGAGTGAAAGACACATAAAATCTATGAAAAGTAAGAAAATAGATATTGTACCTTTACAGGGAGGATACATGAGATGTGGGTGTGGCTTACTGATGATGGCAATGAGCCAGAAATAGCTATATAAGTCTCCCAATGGGCAAGCACAAAATCTGCTGGCTGCCAGAATGAAAAGAAGAAAAAAAAAAAACCAGAAAGTGGTGAATGTGATTTCACTCAACCAGGGTTGCAGAAAGATCTTGGTTACGTAGGAAAAGCCTAGCTTAAAGAAAAACATATATCTATATCTATATCTATATCTATATCTGTATCTGTATCTGTATCTATCTGTATCTGTATCTGTATCTGTATCTGTATCTGTATCTGTATCTGTATCTGTATCTGTATCTGTATCTATATCTATCTATCTATCTATCTATCTATCTATCTATCTATCTATCTATCTATCTATCTATCTCTTTTAGTTAGGAATCAAAGAAAAAGAAAAATGAATGTCAGTACCTAGTAAAGCATCTACTTTTGTTAACATATTTATAACAACGCCTCTATCTTTGAAGCATTCTTAGCATGATTGTAAGACAATGTTTTCCTTAAAAGCAAAAAAGAACAAAAAAAAATAAGGCCTAGAGAAGATGGAAAAGTTAGCTAGGCTGGTAGAAAGCAAGGGGGGGGGGCACTACACTGTATCTTGTAGAGCAATCTTCTAGTAAACAAGGGTCTCCAAAACTCATTCCCACTTTGGCAACCAACGTTTTGAGAAGAAACGTTTGAAAGCCATGCTGTAAACCTGCATGCTCTTAACATTAAATATTTGTTCAGCACTGAGATAGAAATAGTAACCAAGATGTGAAAACTTCTGAATAACTGCTGATTATTTTTAGTTGTTTTATGAAATAACGATTCTATTTATGGATTTCATCCTTAACTTGAAGCAGATGCTATCTTCCTTTCCTTCAAATCTCCTGGACCATATAACAACATTCAATTTGAACTATTTAAACTGGGGATCCAATCAATTAAAAATGAAAGTGGGCACATATTTGCATTTTTACTGAATGGCTCAACTGTTTAGAATCAAATGTCCTGGACATTCAGCCAAATATTGAACTCCTGACTAATGAGGATTATGTCAATGATGGTGGTGTTTAAGTGGTGTGCCAGTTGTTTTGGGATTACTCGCAAGGCATCTATTACTATTGGTACATCTTTGCTTTCTTTTGCCACAAGCATTCTATTTCTATTTGCGGGTCTTTGTATTTTGTGATTTTTCTCCAGTTCTTTCTCTTTTAGTATGCTGATTCCAGACAGAGCTATGTCCACTAGTCTTTCTTATCAACGTTTGTTAAGCCATTCAGTTATGTGGCAGGTGTTTGTCTGTTTGAATTCTAAAGTCCCAGACTTTCATTTTCTATTACTTTGTCTATTTGTGGTCTCATCAGGTCTTGCTTACAGGCAAATGGTATTTCTTGCAGATATGCCAATGCATAACTGTGACTATTTTGTCATCCTGTTGTTTGTAGTCAGTCCATGATTATTATTTTTTTTAGCAAAGAAATTGTTCACTGTTTCTTCAGCTTCTTTGCAGAGGAAGCACTGCTGTCTTCTCAATTCTGGCTTTGTATGCATTTGCTCTTAAGGCTTGGTCTTCTGCATTATTGTTATATTACAATTGCTCATACAATCAGCCAGATATTTAAACTGGATTTGGCATTTTTTTAATCTATCAATCAAGTCTTTCCAAAGAACCTAGTATAGGCAGATATTGTTGTTAAAGGTGCTGTCACAGACATAAACTGTGTCAAGTACAGCTGTTTTTTGCATTTGACTGATGGTGACTTTGTCAAGGCTGATGGTGTTCAAACAGTGCTCAAATGTTTTAGAATTGCATCTGAGGCTAATATTATTATTATGGTTTATTAAATAGTAAGCCAGATATTTAGACCAGATTTGGCATTTTTTCCCCACCAATCAAGTCCTTCCAAGGACCGGGTATTGGCAGATGATGTTATTTAATGACACTCAGGATATTGTTACAGGATGTCAGTTGTAAAGTTGCCTTTTGCAAATGACTGATGGTGATTCAAATGGTGCACCAGATGTTTTGGGGTTGTGTCCAAGTGCCTCTATTATTGATTGATTAATTGATTTGATTTGATTTTTTATCCCATCTTTCTACATTGCTGGTCCAGTGAGAGTTGATACACATTTTTTTTTTAGTTACCAGTCTAAGGTTGAAAGAGAACAACTAGCCCAAAGTCATCCTGCAGGCTGCTATGGACCTCCCTGCTCCTAGTTCAACACCTGAAACAATTTTACCACACTAATTCTGATAATATGTACATGTGCCTCGGCCTATGTGCATACACACACACATGCACACTTTTATATATACGAGTAAAAGCATCAACATTCACGTAGTATATATGCAGACCAGTGGTTCTATCCAGCTGGTTCTATCCGGTTCGGGCAAACTGTTAGCGGCAGCAGTGGGAGGCTCTGCCCATCCACCTAGATGTCATCATATCCTGTTTTTGACACTCTGCACATGCGCAGAAGATCCTGCGCATGCTTAGAGGTGGTGCATCTGAGCGAAGTGAAGCAGTAGCAAAGGTAAGTGAATATCACCCCGACACAGACATAACAAAAAGCTTTTCTTATTTTTGTGTTTCTTTTAAAGAGCTTTCTAATCCCCCCTCCTGTTCCCTTTACATAGTTCCTGTAAAATCACAGTGTTTGTAATTCTTGTCTATAAGTCAAAGATTTCTGGTTCAAAACCCAGCAGAAATATGCTTGTTATTACGTATTTTGTACACTGCATTTTTAATAAGATCAGATTTGTTGTGGCCCGCCAGTGGCCTGCGCAGATCGTGGCTGATCCCGACAACAAGGAGGCTGGTGTGGGGTCGCACCAGCAGCCTGCGCAGCCGGCGCTCACATCGGACAGCAAGGAGGCTGAAGAGGATGTGGTGCCAGAGGCAGAGACTCAGCCTGGGCCTTCAGAACCTCCAGAGGCTCCTTCAAGTGGAAAGAGCGAAGTGGAGGAGCCTCTCCTCAATGCTCAAGCACGCAGGGCTGCCAAAAGGCAGGAGTGGCTACTCAGGAGGAGGAGGTCTCCTCGAGACTAAGGTTTGAGGATAATTGGCCACTCCCTTAGCCCATTTAAGTCATACACAGCTAGTAATTTTTTGCTGGAAACAACATGTAATTATTACAGAGCATTTTTGAAGAGTGAGTGTCTTATCATATCTTGTTTTCTGGGCTGGTTGCCAACCTTTGCTGGACTTTGTTTATTCTTGATATGTTGTTGTTGTTGTTGTTGTTGTTGTTGTTGTTGTTGTTATTATTATTATTATTAATATTTTATTTCTATACTGCCCTTCTCCTGAAGGACTCAGGGCGGACACAGCCTAATTAAAAGCACAAAGACAAAATTTAAAAATTAAAATTATTGAATAATTGGCTCAAATATAAAAAACCCAAATTTAAAATCCCAGATTTAAAACCAATTAAAATCTTTACATTGATAGCCTGGCCTGGTGGAACAACAAAGTTTTGAGGGCACAACGAAATACACGGAGGTCAGAGACCTTACACATTTCTGGGGGCAGTTCATTCCAAAGGTCAGGGGCTCCCACAGAGAAGGCCCTCCCCCTGGGTGTCACCAGCCAACATAATTTGGCTGATGGCACCCTGAGGAGACCCTCTCTGTGGGAGCAGATTGGCCAGTGGGAGGCTACTGGTGGCAGAAGACAGTCTCAAAGGTACCCAGGTCCAATGCCATAGAGCGCTTTAAAGGTGGTAACCAACACCTTGAATCACACCCGGAAGACCACTGGGAGCCTGTGCAGCTCATGGAGGGGTGTCACATGGGCACGAGTTGCGCCCATAACCACCCGCATGGCCGTATTCTGGACCAGTTGGAGCCTCCAGGTGCTTTTCAAGGGGAGCCCCATGTAGAGAACATTACAGTAGTCCAGTTGGGAGGTGACAAGGGCATGAGTGACTGTGCGCAAGGTGTTGCAATACAGAAAGGGCTGCAACTGGCGAATCAGGCGAACTTGATAGAAAGCTCCCCTGGCTGTCATATGCCGTCATATGCTCTTCTAAAGACAGCTGTGTGTCCAGGAGGATGCCCAAATTGCGAGCCCTCTCTGTGGGGGGGCAAAGATTCACCCCAATAGTCAGCGATGGCCCCAGCTGAGTATATTGTGACGCCAGGTACCACAGCCACTCAGTCTTGGAGGGGTTGAGTCTGAGCCTATTTCTCCCCATCCAGACCTGCACTGCCTCCAGGCAGCAAGACATCACTTCAAGGGCATCATTGGGGTAGTCTGGGGTGGACATGTACAGCTGGATATCATCATCATACAAGTGGACTCTCACCCCAAAATCACGGATGATCTCACCCAGCGGCTTCACATAAATGTTGAACAGAAGGGGTGAGAGGACCGACCCTTGCGGCACTCCCCATGCAAGGTGCCTCGAAGTTGACCTCTGCCCCCATCAACACAAACTGCGAGCGGTAGGAGAGGAAGGAGGAGAACAACCGCAAAATGGTGTCCCCTATTCCTAACTCCCTCACCCGCTGCAGCATGATACCATGGTCGATGCGAGCTGCATTGGCTACCTGTGGACTTCCGGGTGCGTTTCAAGGTGTTGGTGACCACCTTTAAAGCGCTCCATGGCTTAGGACCAGGGTACTTACGGGACCGCCTTCTGCCGCCAATAGCCTCCCACCGGCCGGTGCGTTCCCACAGAGAGGGTCTCCTCAGGGTGCCGTCAGCCAGACAATGCCGGCTGGCGACCCCCAGGGGGAGGGCCTTCTCTGTGGCAGCCCCTACCCTCTGGAACGATCTTCCTCCAAAACTGAGAACAATTGCTGACCTCCGGACTTTTCGTCGGGCCCTGAAAACTCATCTCTTTCAGCTTGCTGGTCTAGCCTGACCCCGCTGAATTTTTAAGATCTGTATTATAGGGTTGGGTATTTTAAATATTTAATGATTAATGGTTTTAATTTTTAGCCAAAGTTATATGCTTTTTTAAAGAAATTGTTTAACTTTTGTGTACTATTTTATTTGGCTGTTCACCACCCTGAGTCCGCAAGGAGAAGGGCGGTATACAAATCTAAACAAATAAATAAATAAATAAATAAAATAAATAAAAGCCACTGAGAATCTAACAGGACCAGGACAGAGGAACAACCCCTGTCCCTAGCCCTCCAGAGATCATCCACCAATGCGACCAATGCCCTTTCTGTGCTGTACCCCTGTCTGAAGCCCAACTGGTACGGGTCCAGATAGCTAGCTTCATCCAGGTGCCTGAGCAGTTGTCGTGCCACCACACTCTCAACAACCTTCGCCACAAAATGAAGGTTGGAGACTGGATGATAATTTGCCAATTCAGCCGGGTCCAGGGAAGGCTTCTTGAGAAGGAGCCTCACCACCTCTTTTAAGGCGGCGGGAAAGGCACCCTCACTCAAAGAACACTTATAATCCCCTGGAGCCAGCCACGCGTAACCTCCCGGGAGGCCAGTACCAACCAGGAGGGACACGGGTCCAATAAACATGTGGTGGCACTAATCTTACCCAGAACCCTGTCCACATCTTTGGGAGCCACAGGATCAAACTCCTCCCAGATAATGTTCTCAAGACCTACCCGCGTCTCCTCCCCCGGACTCACCCAGTCGGAGTCCAAGCTTTCCCGAATCCAAGCGACTTTATCATGCAGGAATTGCACAAAATCCTCAGCTCGACCCTGCAAAGTTATAATTTTGATAACGACCGTTGGTATGTGTCACAATCCTTGGGAATCCGGAGCTGGGGCAGAACAAGATTCACCATTTTCCTATTTTCCTAGCATTTGAGACAGAACATCTTACCTCCAACTCTTAAACAATAATCTTTGATTTACAATGCAAAAGTTATACTAATTATGCTACTGCATGACCACAATAAAGGAGACATCTAAAAATGACCTCATGACTTAATGGTAAGTGCTAGATTAGTTAAATGGGGTGTTCATTTCTCTACAAATAAGGAAGTTGTGACAACTATTATCTGTGTTGGAAATAAAACACTAGGGACTTCTAACATCTCTGTTTGAAGATTTAGTGGTTTGTATTTTTTGCAGCACAGATACAGTAGCCCTTAAGTCTGTTTTTCATCATTTCATGAGAAAACAAGCACAGAAAATAGAGGGCCTTGAGTGTTAAAATCTGGGTTGTATTACAAGCATACTTTATTCCTTTTTAGGGGGTTTAAGATTAAAACAATTTTTTCCTCCACTCTTTTCAAAGCAAAATATCAAGCAGTCAAAACAATTTTTTAAAAAAATTCTCAACTGATTAACACTGCAACAAGAAGGCAATTAAAATACATACCAGGTCACATGCTATATGAGGAAAGGGGAATATATTCTAGGAAACCACAATAAAATAACAATTCACCTCTGCCAACTTCCGTATCACTGAACCGCTAAGCTAGGAAACATCCTAGATAGTAAATGAATTTACCTCATGTATTTAATAACTGTCATCTGCCTTAAAAGCACACTTATGCTAACAACCTCTGGCTCTCCGCACAGTTCTTTCAGCTTTGCAGCTTCTGTGTAATACTTTCAGAAAGGTATCCAGAGGGCAAAACCATAATGCAAATAAAAGCATTTCTGATTAGAGAATATATTTAATGTCTTTTACAGTAATCCCTTCTGAGGTACTTCTTTGCCCCAAAAGGTTAGTTATAGTTAGGAGGCTTGTGGAATAAACCAGAAAAAGCCAATGTTAACTAGCTGGCAGCAATTTAAAAGCACTCTCTTTAAAACACTGGCCTTTCTCTCCAAGGTGGAAAAATGATATCCTCCTCCAAATGTTTAAAATAGGACAATGGCTAAGAGGGAATCATAGAACAAGATTTTGTTGTAATGCAGTAACTTAAATCCAATTATTAACCCACATTGTACCTATTAGCAATAGCAACAGCACTTAGGCTCATATACTGCTTCATAGTGCTTTACAATATTCTCTAAGTGGCTAACAGAGTCAGCATATTGCCCCCAATAATCTGGGTCCTCATTTTACCAACTTCAGAAGGATGGAAGGTTGAGTGAACCTTGAGCCAGTCAAGACTGAACTCCTGGCAGTAGGCAGTCAGTCTGTAATATTGCATTCTAACTATTGCACCACGATGGGTCCTCAGTCATCAAAACATGCAAATTCATTGGGTTTTTTTTTTTTTTTAGTTTCCATCATTTCTTTTGTATTTGTAGTATTTGTTGACTCTTGAGATCAAATGAAGCCTTCTGAAATCAGAGCTGACCATCAGCATATGATTTGATCTGAAGCATATTATCTCGTAGCAATTTTATCTGAACCAATGATAAGACACTTTTATATTGAGCACTGTTTCTTCTCAGGTGGGTCTCCTACTTATAACTTCTCCAACTGGCCTCTTGTAACTATCTCGGAAGTCTCTAAAATCAGAACACAATTGAAAAGAGGCAATTTCATTTTAGAAGAACACATATGGATTGCTCCCTTGTTCTCCTTATTTATCCATATTAACATTGTTTGCATATGTGGGACTAATCAATATCAGTTCCAATTTTTAAAGATGACAAACCTCAACCTAGTTAGTTACCATATAATCAATCTACTAACCCAGACTACTGAACTGTGTCCTGGACATAGTTTTATGAAACATATTGATTAATACAAAAGAAGGAGCTGTTGACAAGTTGGTTTTGGAACTTAATAGTCAACACTTGATCAATGCATCACATGCAGTATTTGGTACAAATATTCCAGCTGCCTAAGAAGAATTCTTTGTGCTACTCTTTCTGAGTGAAAGGTAGCTTTAACTTGATCATTAAAGTGAGGCTTTAGAGAAAACTAAGTCTCCTGTATACATCCATGTTTGCCAAAGTTGATTATGATGCTGTACAAGAACATGTATTTATAATTAAGAGGTACTGATACTGCAGGCATATTTATTTTAATTCCTATGTGAAGGTGATAATAAAGCACTATTTTTACTTAACCTTTAGACTGAATCTTTAAAAAAAATCTGCCCCAAAATGAATTTCACCCCAAAATGTTAGACCACAATCCTATTTCTATTTTACTCTAGGCAGAGAATGATGTAATACGTTCATTAATCCATAATGATCTTTGTTAAATTCCACAAGTGCTTGCAATATTCTCTTGTGGCAAAGAATTTAACATCAATTATTCCAAAAGAAAAGTGTTTAATGGTTTATTAACCCTGGTGCAAACTGCACAGTGGCTCCCGGTTCTGTCCGGTTCTTTAGAACTGGTAGTAAAAGTAGCGGGAGTGTCTGCCCACCCTCACGGACATCATAAATGACGATCTGCGCATGAGCAGAAGATTCTGCACGCACACTCCCGTTGTGAACCAGTAGTAAAGGTAAGTAGAACCCACCCCTGAAACTGCATCATAGGTGGAAACCCAATGAAGTGACATGCAGACTGAACAGACCAAGGTTTTTAAATACCAAAGAATCTGCTTTCAATTTTCTACTTGTGTGGAGATATCAAACTGATAGCCTTTCCGTTTTTGCCCAGAAGGTTTTAAACACTATAGTGTGTTTTGCCAGTCATAACAGAAACAATTTTGCTGTAACTGCTGCCAAGCTCTTTGGAGCAATGGGACCGATCCTCTGGTTATATGGAGGACAGCTCCATCTCTGTAAAGGCTTGAATGCAGCAGAAACAATGCAAGCAAACATTTTATGAATTTTTGTTTTGTGACCCTTGCTATGTGTCTAACACACTTGTCCCCTGGATGTTTGGTTTAGATCTAATGGAATCTGACAATAAAAATTTGTTGAAAACTCTTTGGGATGAATTCTTCGTTCAATCCATCGTTATGACTGTCCTATTTTTTCATGGGAAAAAAATGATATAGTCAGGCCTTAGTTTTCTGCGCCTTGGTGGTGCAGCAGATTAAAGTGGTGTTAAGTGACACCAGCTGCCTGCAATTACTGCAAGTTCAAATCTCACCAGGCTCAAGGTTGACTCAGCCTTCCATCCTTTCGAGGTAGGTAAAATGAGGACCCGGATTGTGGGGGCAATAAACTGACTTTGTATAAAAAAGATCACCGCTTAGGTGGGGCCGAAAGCCCTACTAAACAGGTATATACAAAAGTATGAAGGCTATTGCTTAACACATTGTAAGCCGCTCTGAGTCTCCGGAGAAGGGCAGCATATAAATTGAACCAATAACCAATAATAAATAATACTGCTGCCTTCCAAATGAATCTCTCATCATGCTAAATTCTCTTTCTATTGCAACTGCCATTCAGAAACATTGGGTTTGAATTTGTCCTTTCATATTATTCAAATATTATTTTATTGCATTGCATTGTTTTTGTTTCCAATGGATAATTATTGTATCACTTACTGTATGTATATATTGGTCTTTCTTAAGTTTTGGCCTTTGATTGCTAAATAAATAAATATAAATTATGGACTATGTAAGTTGCTTAGGTCAGCTTTAAAAAATAAATGTTGTCATTCATAGAAACCTAGTTGGCTTTTGAGGTTTCTCTTCTACTTGTCTACATAGAATTATCTCAGGTATATAATTGAAGAAATAAAGATCAATAGAAAGAAAAAAGAACACATTATTTCATTGCTATGATAACTATAATTATCTTTTGATAACCTTGTTGGTCATGAAATAGGTTACATTGTAATCATTAAATGTTAAATCGCAAATACTTGTCATCTGAAACAATTATTCAACAAAGAGAGACAAACTGAGAGCTGAGAAGGCCTTCTGGGATTGCCAATATTTTGTCCTATTAAATTCAATGGCTTTTAAAGCATACAGAATCCAGCCCTGAAGAAGTTAAACAATAAAATAGTATACTGGTAGTCCTCAAGTTACAACAATTCATTTAGTGACTGTTCAGTTAGAACAGCACTGAAAAATGTGACTTATGACCATTTTTCACAGTTATGACCTTTGCAGCATGATCATGATCATGTGATCAAAATTCAGATGCTTGGCAACTGGTTCTTATTTATGACCATTGCTGTGTCCCAAGATCATGTGATTCCTTTTTACAACTTTCTAACAAGCAAAGTTAATGGAGAAGCCAAATTCACTTAATAACCGAGTTATTAACTGATCAACTGTAGTGATTCACTTAACAATATAGCAAGAAAGATCATAAAATGGGACAAAACTCATTTAACAAATGTCTCAACAACAGAAATCCAGGGCTCAATTGTGATCATAAGTCAAGGACCACCTGTAATGAAAAGCTACCACAGTACAGCTGAACTATAAAAAAAAATCTAACACTGACACGTTGGCAGTAAGACACAGAAAATGTTCTTTGTTGCCATCTAGTCACTATTTCTACTTTCACTGCTTAAAGTATAGAAGTCTAATAATTTCATCTTTAAATAGAATTTACACATCACATAATTGATGTGTAAATTAATCTGATTTCAATTCAGTTATACAGTAATGCTTGTTTTTTTCCCTCTAAACCAGGGGTGTCAAACTGGATTTCTTCGAGGGCTGGATCAGCATTGCAGTTTTCCTTTGTGGGCTGGTGGGGGGGGGGGGGCAGGGAAATGGGACAGAGGGCTCCTACAGCACCCTGCCGACCAAAATGGGACATGGGGGTGGGGGGCTGCGAGGCCCATTTTTGGCTACTAGAATGCTTCAGGAGGCCATGGAGGCCAAAAACAAGCTGCAGAGGGGGGATGCCCATTTTGGCCAGCAGAGGCACCACAGGCCGGTCCTTTGATATTTCCAAGCCAGCCCCGCCTGTCAGATTTAAGCCCCCACGGGCCGAATCCGGCCGGAAGGCCTTCTGTTTGACACCTCTGTTCTAAACCAACAATTTGTTAGGGGAAAAAAGTAACTATAAGGGGACTAGTACTTTGTTCATCAGCAGAATAACTCTTTGAAAATTGAATGGGACCATGGTCGGTGGGGTAGGAAATATTACATTTAAAAAAAAATTGGATTAAGGATGAAAATGGGAGAGATAATTGGACAATGGATTTAGAGGATTGGCAACTGCCCAGACTTCTCCCTCTTCCCTTGTCACAGGAGAAGCCTGTACTTTTCTGTTCCTACATATACATAAACACAGAGGTACAACACAAAGTGAGCATAGAAACACAGAGAAAGATGCTACATACACAAAGATGCAACAAGAAAATACAGATACTTCTTACAGCCAATTCTGGTAAAGGATATGGAAAGAATTCAAGAAACCAAAGCCTGTATGCCTTTTCCCTATCATACTTAATGTGAAAGAGCATTGCGGTAATATGCAAAATCTTAATTTAAAACAAACCATGATTGGAAACATTCCAGGGGTGGGTTCTACTTACCTTTACTGCCAGTTCACAATGGGGCCATGCATGCGGGCTCTTTTGTGCAAGCGCAGAAGCTTCTGCGAATGCGCAGAAACATTTTGTTGATGTTGGAGTCGGTGGGCGAAGCCTCGCGCCTGTTTTACTACTGGTTCTATAGAACTGGTGCAAACCAGTTGCAACCCACCACTGGAACATTTGCTCTCCTGCTTGTACTTTACAGCTGGCTGGAAAGAAAGAACTAGGGTTGTTTTGTCATTCATAAATCTTACCAACCAGATTTAGTATAAAGCATGCATTCCAATCTTTTTCTAATCATGGTTTCTAATTTTCTCCCTGATTGCAAACCCTAGTACATTCAGCTGAACCACAATTAAGCTTAACCTTTGTTGTTCTCTCAGCTGTCACTAAAGTCACACAACTCCAACTTGGTTATTGTAACCATCTGATATTGATAAACTGTCATCTTATTTCAGAGAGGCAGCAGATTGTTATTTAACGGGGATAAAAATACCAACTCAATTTTCATAAGAAATGTCAGTAAAACATTTGCAGCATGTTAGGGTCTTTTTTTTCTTCCAACCACTCTGAAATGTCTTGCTCTGAAGAAACATTTATATTCCAGGTCTGCCATAATAACCTTGATTATTGTGACACAAAATTGCTGCTACTTTTCCTTCTAAACTTGAAGAAGGAGCATGAAAATTGCCATGTTGGAGTGGAGCATTAATGTACAACTTCAACCATAAACTGAGAAGAGTCAAAGGCATTTTTGCAATGCCATTGTAAAATTGTACAATTTTACAATAGCATTGCAAAATTGTACAATTGTAAAACAGTATCAGGAATTGGGGGCTCCTAAAGAAACTAGGAGAGAACTAGGTTGGTGTAATGATTAAAGCATCCAGCTACAAACTGGGAGACTGAGTTCTAGTTCTGCCCTAGGCACAAAACATACTGGGTGACCTTGGACCAGTCATTTTCTCTCAACTCTAGAAAGGAAGCAATGGCAAACCATTTCTGAAAAGCTTTGCCAAGGAAGCTGGAGGGTTTTTCCAGGTAGTCTCTGACAATCATATGGGAGGAGGGGAATGCCCAATATTACATTTTTCCTCTCAATGAAACATAGTTTCCAGAAATATTTTGTCTCAACTTCTTAACTAAACATTATTCCGATTCTGCTTATATCATCAAGACAAACTACAATTTTCTCCGTTTTCCAGAGATCGCATTCTTGTAATTTATACCATTTGAACATTCCGGTTAAATTGTGACTTTGTTGTCACCCAGAAATCATCTTCCTGCTGACTATGCACATTCATCAGTGCAAAAAAATTGTCGAGACTTTGGAAAAAATTCAGAGAAGAGCAACCCAAATGATTAGAAGTCTAGAAGCTCAAACATATGAAGAACTATTGCAGGAACCAAATATATCTAATCTAGTGAAAAGAAGGACCAGGGATGACATGATAGCTAATTTCCAATAATTGAAAGACTGCCACAAGGAAAAGAGGAAAAAACAACTTATTTAACAAAGCACCTGTAGGCAAGACAAGAAACAACAGATATAAATTAACCAAGGAGAGAAGCAACTTAGAACTAAGGAGAAAATTCCCAACAGTAAGAACAATTACCGGTAACCAGTGAAATAAATTGCCTTTGGAAGTTGTGAGTGTCCCACACTAGAGGCTTTTAAGAAGAGACTGGACAGCCATTTGTCAGAAATAGTATAGGGGTCCTGCGAGAGCAGGGGGTTGGACAAGATGACCTCCAAGATGCCCTCCAACTTTATTACTGTTACTAATTATCCTCCCCACCAGCCCCAACAAAATTATAGATGTTGGCTTCCATATATTTTGAAAGAATAAGGGCAGAGGTAATCCACCTGAATAATACCTGCAGCACTATCCTTATGTATAGACCATGGTCAGATACAATAATGCCTCAGGTAGGCGTCCTGTATTTCTAGCAATATACCTGTCTTGATATGATAAAAAGCTTTCTTAATAAGAGAGAAAACCAAAAGCTCCCTCAAGAGAATGTGATGTTGGAAAGAATTACTATTCTAAACCAAGGGAATGGTGGCCCAAAATAATTCTAGCAAAAGAAAGAAGAGAAAAATCTGGGCATGTCCAATGTCAGACATTCAGAGGTCTTTTTATCTATCTAGATACTAAATAAATGTAAATAAGTAAGTGTGGCCTATAGAATCCTTGCATCCTTTGCAGGAACTCATTATTTACCCATTGCAGAAGAGTTTAAAAGCACAGAGTTTTGTCATTCTAATTATTTTTGTTCAGTTAAGTGGCAACACATTTTTCCAACTGGATAGTTTACTTGCTTTGGCCTTAATGGTTGTTATTTTATCTTCAGAAATTCTTTACTTTTATGTTGCTGCCTTTCCAGTTTGTTTAACACTGCAATGCATTCAGTTTGTTAAAATATGAGAAGACGGTCTCTGTAATACTCTTGCATTCTCTAGGAACAGCCAGTTGTTTATTAAATATGCTTGATTGTGTTTCATATAGATGTATGTCTTAGAACAGTAAACACATATACACATTACTAGGCTCTGTGAGCATATGTCAGAATAGCCATCCTTTCAGGATCATTTACTGCACAAAGTCATTAAATAGCATCATGGCTTTCAAGTTATAGAAGGTCTTTTAACTGCCAAGGTGCACATTTAGCCTTATGTTTGTCAGCTTGAGCAACAGATACTAATGCTACCGAAAGCAATAAAGTGATTGTACCTTCCTCCTACGATTTAGGTGTCATTTATGTCATCTCTGCTTCAAGGAATAAAGTACTAAGTGAAGGAGAAAGCAACTTCAAGTTTTTGTTTTAAAATGTACTTGTCTCAACCTTGAATGTCTTTAGAATATACAATAAATGCTTGGGCAAAACACTAGAGGAAAACATTTTGCAGTCCCAATACATATGCTAAACATCTAATGGTAGCCAAAGATCATACAGTGCACCATTTTTGTTAAAAAAAAAAAAAACCTCCCTCTAGTTCCATATATCTCATGTTCTCCTGAAAAAGAGACTTAAACTGATTTTTTTAATGTAAGAATGAATGACTAATAGGATTAATTGCTTCATGAACAATCATATTGAAGGTGTAACTATTTTGCAGCTAAGAGTCTAAACCAACTCAATGGCATTTAATCAGTAAAGTATATGCTGTCACATATAGCTAAAGTTTTATTCTTTTAAAAATGCTAATTACATGCATTTGATGATAACGATCATCAGTATAACCCAGACAGACAGCAGTATGTAGCCAAAGTTAACTGATCTCAAAAAGCTAAGTTAAAGTTAACTCATACCTGGTTAGTTGAATGGATATCAGGAAATCCTAGGACCACATTAGGAACCTGAAATAAAACACCCCGGATCCATATTCCTGACACAGAAATGTGCCCATGTAGTTCCCAAGAGCTGAGGTGAACTCAAAGAAGGGTCTACCTTTTTATTCCCAGTAGAGTGTTAATTAGAATGTAATGTAGGTGACTCTGAGGCCTTGAATCATTGAATGAAACTCGTCCATGACATAAATAGCATGTTTAATTACAGTAATATCTCCTCCTACTCTTACTGTTTTTAGAAGTGCTGTTTTTAACCACCACTATACTCTTTTTGAACTCATCTACAGATGAGTTCTGTAGTACATCGACAGAACTGTATTACAGCTATCTGCCTTTCATATTGCACTGGCCTCTGCTTGATTAATATCTCTCTTTATTTCTGTCCTCATAACCACTCCCCAAAGCACTACAATTGTAAAAAAAAAAAAAGTATCTTGGGACAACTGTCTTTTCATGGTAAGATAAAGAGTTTTTCCAGCATAGATTCTACAGCGGAGCTATAGCCCTTGTTTGCAAATACACATAATTTTTTTTTTAAAATCCTCCATGAATTGCCTCAGGCTTTTTTCTTCTTCTTTTCTTAATGTCCAAAATAATTCAGTGTTATGGAACTGACCAAATGTTGACCCTGATTCTTCCTATCTCTTGAAATACCCTTTATAGGAAAGCAGAGACAATGCTTTCTTGAAAATCATATCTATGAAGGTCACCAAGAGTAAGTCCTTCAGCTCTGAGCTCTTTATTTGAAGCAACTCCCACTGTGTTGTAATAATCCTAATGTTGATTAATACCCACGGCATCTGAAAGATCATTCCTTCAATACTGCCGAAGCAGCAAGTTTGTCCCATGATAAAAGACCAGATGTAGTTACAAGCTTTACAATTCATCATTTTGTTTCAGAATTCCCCTAAGAAAATTGTCACAACTTTTGCTTCCTCCTGTAGGTTTTTAAAAAGTACTACCGTTGTCTTGGGATTTTTCTTTTCCTTTTTTTAAAAATTGCAATCAATGCTGTATTTTTTTCCTGTGAACAGTTGCTTTTTAAGAGAAGGAAATTACAGTATGCATTATATAATTAACTGACAATTAATTTAGATTACAAGCGCTGATTCAGAATAGAGTTTATTGGGAAAAGTCTGGAAAGACTCCCTTCAGGAAGATAGGTCTTTGAAACTCAAGCTGCATAATTCAGGTCATACAACTTTTTCTAGGTAAGCATACTAAATTCCAAACACTTGCTCGTTATTAAAAATGAATGTCACACAGTAACACATATATTTTGTGGAATCTGAATGAATGCCCTTTGTCCTACCCTATTGTCTTGCTACACTGTTCTAACTTCAGGTTCCCTCAAAGGCTGCAAATTTACCCACCAGCAAAAGGCACACTTTTGTGAACAGCACAGCTTTCTACAAATAGGAAAACAGAAAAGCAAGTACAATCCATTACAGGAGACTCAAGAAATAGTGCTGAGTTGTAACAATTTGAATTGCTTTGATAAAAGGGTGCTTTGATTTGAGAAACAGAGCTGGAAAAATCCACATCATTTGTTAACCGAAGTCAGAAGAAGCCTTTCATATTAATGAAAGATAAATCACCCTCTAAACTTTTCCAATTTATTTCAAATATGCCTTGGTCAGTTCAAATATGTAGAGAAGGATTCCACTGCATCTCTTTGAATGCTTTGTCCTTTGTAATGGCAGCTTCCCTTGCTTGCCCTGATGATCACATAACCAACCCTTAGTTCCATCATTTGAACTGAAGATACAAGGATGACCCTAATGTCTATATGCAAACAGGGGAAAAGAAACACTCTATTACACCCTGATCTATCCTATAGGCATTCAGATTCTAGCAGTCATTTTGCCTTTATCCATAATTTCCAAGGATGACTTTGTGACAGTTCCCTGCAGAGCCATTGTATTCCCAGAGGAGGCACTCATGCACTGCTGCTTATAGCTGCATGTACAGCTGTGGCAAAGGCTGAGGTAAGCATCATCTGTCTTTACTATGCTCCCTCTCCAAACAAGGTTTAGCTGATGCCTTACTCTCCTGAAAAAACAGGACAATGGAGCTGGCATGGAAATATATTCAGGAACAAATAGTGCCTAATCAACTAAAGTAAGTGAGGATGGTAGCTTCTCAAAGGTGCCCCTGAAATAGTTGGTGGTGAAATAGCCAATAAGATGCAAATTCAAGTCTCGGTTTGTTCCAGGCTCTGCTATATAAATAACTGTCTAGCTATCCAGATCCGATTTCAGTTCCCATACAAGTTGATAAGAAGCCATTTATGATTAGCCAACTGCATTTGGAGGGCTTTCAGAACTAAAACAATCACAATCTCCTCTCTTTGGGGAAAAAGACATTGATTTAGAATGAATCAAGTAGGTTTCCATATGAGTGGCAAACAAAAGGTTTGAGAAGATGATTTTTCTAAATATTAAGCATACAGCTAAACATCTAGGATGCTGTTCTGAGGCACAACACACAAAGGATAAAGGGTGTATCTTTCACAAAAACAATTGGCTGAACTACAATTCCACAAAAGTTCCACAACACACTTTTACATATTAGAGAAGCATCATAATCATAAACAAGTAGAAGGAAAGTTGTGAAAGTAATGTTAATACTATCCTTCTAACCTATAAAGATATTTATTAATTACATTATTCTACTTTGCACAGATAATCTTGTCTTTTGGTAAGACTTCAGCGACTTCACATGCACGCACATACACAACACTTATGAATGGGGGAAGTTTTCTCTTTCAGATTAATCAACTCAATCCTTCCAGATGTAGTTTTAAAAAAAGCTATAAACTTTTGACATTTACATCTGAAGAGCCTTATTGATTTGGGTAGTAGATTATATATTGCTATATTTTGCTTACCGGTCTAATATGCCAGCAGTGATGCTTTAGTAATAGGTCTAAATCAGCAAAACCTTTTTTTATTGATTCCCCCCCCCCATCAAACATTCTCAGTCTTATTTGTTGATTAACTAATTCTTTGCCATTATTTCTAAACAAAACAAGATAACCATTTACAGCTGAACCCAGTCTTTAGGATACCTTAGAAGCTATATTTTCCAGGACCATGAATCTATTTTTAACCACAGATTTCAGAGGTAAACATCATAGGAGTATGTACTTTATATGAGACCCAGTCCCAGTATGGCTAAACTCTATGACCTTGACGTTGCTTAACATACTGACAATGTAATGATGCTTCTTTCTTGCTAATTTTTCATTGGTTGTGTTTATCATGTGTTGAATATAATATCACACTCAGCATTCCAGCTTTTCAAAACCAATCAAGCTTACTCCATAAATTACAAATATATATTCACCTTTTTGCTAAAAAGCATTTGAGGAAAAACATCTTTAGGGTTAACTTCAAAACAACTTTCACCAAAATTGGACACCAAGGAAAAAAAATTTCACAATCTGTCCCCCCCTTTCCTCCCCCCCCCCCCAAATCATTGCCTGATACAGGAGATTCCAGTGATTGACAATATTGGGTTCCTAGCAAGGTACTCCTGGATTTTGTCTAACAAAGGGTTAAAATTATCCCCTTTACTTTGTAGGGGAGAGGACAAAAGAGATACACCAATAAGACTTTTGAGAAGAAATCATAATGACAAACAAGCCACTTCAAGTCTGTTCTGACTCTAGATGTTACCAAACAAGGTTTCTCCATAATGACAAAAAAAAAGAAAGAAAGAAATATCAACGATCCCATTCGCACAATCAAAAAAGCTCCCCTAGCCGCAACCTTCCCCCCCCCCCATAATTGTATCGTTTTGTTTCTTAAAGTAATTTAAGGTAATTATAATCCAAATGAATCACAAAAGCAAGGCGTGAATAATAAGTCTTTTTTTTTTTTTTACTTTATTGATCTAACTTGACATCTGAGCATTAAGTCCAACAAGGCAAAAAGCCAGCTCATTCTATCTAGGGCAATCTACACACATATGCACATGAAGCAGGTCAGCAGGAAACCTTCAACCCCGCAAAGACAACCTTACAAAGTGAATGCTAATTTTAAAACATGCCCGCGTCTCGCTTGCAAAAACGGGAAGCATCGTCACCAACAGAGAAGAAGAGTCAGCGGCGGCGAATTTTTCCCGCATCACTAGCTTGTTCAGCCGTGGGCATCAGCGCCAAATAATCAGGACGAGCCTTAAAAATTGGCGGCACCTGAGTTTGGCCTCAAAAAAACAGAGAGAGGACGAAAGGGGGTTGTTATTCGCTCCTTTCGTGCCTTTTTTTTTTTTTTTTTTTTTTTTTTTTTGCTACCGGATTGGCGGGTCGCTTCCTTTTTCACAAGGGCTGCTGACTTGGTCCCAGCTTGCCTACGTGATTTATCGCGCCCGCCGGAGAAATTTTCCGGCGGCTTTCTATTTCTTCTTCTTTTTTTTTTAATTTAATTTTATTATTATTATTTAGGGATCGTTTAAAAGCAGGACTTTCAAGGTTGAATCAGCCTTTCGTCCTTCCGAGGTGGTTATAAAATGAGGACCCAAATGGGTTGGGGCCAATATGTGACTCTTTAAACCGCTTAGAGAGGGCTGTAAAGCACTGTAAAGCGGTATATAAGTCTACATGCTTATTGCTTTTGCTGCTATTGCGCCCAGCTATCTCTTTGCTGCATGACAGATCCGGGCGGATGGGGGGTGGGGGTGGGGGTGGAAAGAAGGGAAGAGGACCGATCTGCTCCCCACGAAGGCTTTCCTCGGGACGCTAGATCACACTTTCTCTCCGGAAAAAGCTATTGGCATCGTCGGGATCTTGGCTACTGGAAGAACCGCGCGATGGAAAGGAAACTTCGGAATGCGGGACCGCCGGCTCGGGAGTCTCCCTGCAGCCTGGCACCTGCCTTTGCCCTGAGACTAAGGAAGCGAGGTTGCGAAGTGGGCTGTGAACAAACCCAGTTGTTCAAGGAGGCAGCCTTACCGGGTCGTTTTCTTTGGGGCTTCCCTTTCGCCGCTCAGGCGCCGCCGCCGCCGGGAAGGAACCGTTAATCCAAATGGAAGGGATGCAGCGACGGGAAGTCCTTTGCTGCCGGTTCTCGACCATGTGCCCCCCGGCTCCGCTATCGAACTTGCAGGCTTAGGCAAACCCCTTTGCTTGAGCAAGACTCCCCGACACAGGGGGGTTCCTTTCCGTCCAATCAGAGCACGCCCGAGAGGCCGCGAGAGCCAGTCAGCGGCGAGGGGGCGCTGCTCCTGCCGTGCGATCCCCACCCCTCCTCGCCCAATGGGCTGTTCCCGGTCGAGCGCGGCGGCGGCGGCGGCGGCGGCGGCCGTTCAGCCCGCGCGCGTCTTTTGCCTCCTCGCTGAAGAGAAGAAGCGAGCCGACTGCCGCTTCTCTGGGCGAAGCGGCTCCGCGGTCAACAGGGAAGGGTTGGGGGGGAAATAAAATAAAATAAAATAAAAACGAGCACGGAGAGAAAGATGCTTAGTCCTGCCCTGCCGTGGAAGGGGTAGAGAAAAGCGGATTTAAATGGAGAAAAGCCTTACCCTTAGGAAGAGAGAGCCCGTCCGGAGTTTCGGAAAACCCACAGCACAGTGTAGCAGCCTCCTCCGCGCTGCCGCCCCCCATCCACGCTTCCCCCTCCCTCCTCCCCCGGGCTTTGCAATCACAGCACAATCTCCACACACACACACACACACACGCTCGCGAGTGGAAATCGTCCTGCGTCAGCAATTTAGGATACCTGCTTTTAACAACCTGCCTTTTCTCGAGGCTGAGCCTTCCGGCTCCAGGTGGTCGAGAACATTCGCCATGTGACAGGCGGGAGTTCTCTAGGTCAGTCAGGCGGGAGTTCCTTTTTAGCCGCAGCTCAGGACACCGGCGGGAACTGCATGTGGATCATCCCTCAAGAGAAACCCCCCCCCCCAAAAAAAAGTTGAATCTTTTAGGTGGAAGGAGGCTGGGTGTCTCTTCTTCTCTTTCCCCCTCTCCACGCGTTATTTTTTAATTTCTTTTCTTTTTTAGGCGTATAAAAAATCGCTGGTGCAGGGTCCTCTTTGCAACCGGGGACTATTTTTTATTCTCTCCTCTATTCTCCATCCCGCCTCCCGTCCAATTCTAGCCCCTTACCATAACCGCCCATTACCTTTGAGAAGGACGAATTTAGATGGGCATCAAAGGGGAAAGGTAGGCAAGACTTTTCCCCTTGACCTAGGGGCAGGTAATTGACAGCTAACCTAGCTCCTGGAGAGGGATTTGAGTTTAAAATTGAATGAAAACTGAAGCTGGGGTGGGACGAGTGTGAGAGAAGTGTATATTTACACATAGCTTGTCATAGAAAGCAATGATCGATTGGGCTCCCTGGACAGGAAGAGAAATCATGCCCTAATCAGAAGTTATTTTCTTTATAGGTTTGCTCTTTCCGCTTCCCCAGCCTGCCCTAGTTCTACTTTCAAAGCGAACTGTAAGTGAACCTTCCCGCCCACCTTTCAATCATTCCAATGCTTATCCTCCCAGTTGCAAACATGGAAGAAGGGTTAGGAGACAATCCAAACTTGAGGCAGTGACCCCAGACCTGCTGCTCTGGTTATGGATCTGAGGTTTAAAAGCACAATAAGACAATAAGATAAAAGAAAGTTGCACTATTTTTCAAAGAAAATCCCCGACAACCTAGATTCAAAGTCCAGGAAGGTAAAAGGATTGCTATAGTAGAGGGATGCTTTCCTGAGAGTACAGTTCATGAACAAAACCCAGTCCTTTGTTTCCACAGGAACCATCTGCCTCTTCACTGAAAGCAGTAAGGCCCCTTGAAAACGATCAAAATACAACCAGCTGACCTTAGACTACTGCAAAGCTAACACTTAAGCCATAATCATTAGTTACTCAGAGGTAAATGCCATCTTCTGAGGAAGGAAAAAATCAATTAACGACACAGGTCTATCCACACTTACTAGGAACAGAGCTTAATTGGCCATAGGAGGACATATTCTTTCAGCAGCATTCCTATGACTGAATATTCTTTTGGTAATATTTTTATGAATCAATATAAATGTAATAAAAGTATTTAAATATATTCAAGTGCAGCTCTCCATTCTGTGTGCTGCAATATGACCATCTCACTAGATTTACGAGAATAACGCATGCAGCCTTATTCCCTAAAATCTTGAATCCCCAGTAGGTTTTCTTATAGAGAGTAAATATTACTTGCACTGCCCTAACAAACATAAGACGATAGTTACATTTTCAAAATCAGGAGAAGAAAAGAATTGATTAACCTGAGATTTTTCTCTCTCCCTTCAGTTAGCAGCTCCCTTTGCAACCCAGGATTTTTACTGGTTCTATCTGTTGCTTACCTTATTAAGCATTTCTTATTTCTAGAATGGAAAGGAGAGTATGAGAAAAGCAGGTTGCAAGTGGGATTAAGGGAGGGAGACTTCAGAAATAAAGAGAAAAAGAAGCACAGTCTTCAACTTAATAAGAAAAACTTCCTGTTCTAAAAAAAACCTAGAATGAAGTGGAAGGGTCAATGTTGGCAGGATGCATTTGGAATATCATGTGTGGGAAGGCTGAGTTACAAGAAGAGAGCAGCGGAGAACTTTGCAAAAAGACTGTGATAGGAAGGAATTTTGCACATGCAGATGGACAGAATCTAAAATGACGGAATAGACATTGCAGCCAGTGCTACTTCATTCCGTCAATCAGATCTTCAATGTTCCCAGAAAGGAAAGCTAAGAAACTCTTGATGGTGTCATTCAGAACTGGAAAATAATTTTCATTCCTAATTCTGACAGCCTGATTTAATTGTTGCAATGCTGTATCCTTCCCTGAACATTTCAGTTTGCCAAGGTTTTCCCCAACTTGGATTGACTGCAAGTGGATATATGCAAGGTTTGCTCTAGGTCACAGGTGTCAAATTTGCTGTGTCACATTGCTGTCATGTGACGTTTTGTGACATTATTTCCATTCATGGAACTGGGGTGGGCATGGCCTGCGCATGATGCATCCAGCCCGCGGGCCACCAATTTGACACCCCTGCTCTAGGCCTTCTTCATCTAGCAGAGAGGGGCCTACTGCTATGTCCGTATGACTTCAATCAGTGTATGATGCTTTCAGTTATGAGTCAGAGTGCATATTAAAATAACTTGGAAACAATACAAATGAAATCTAATAAGGCTAGCCTATTCTCTCACAGCTTCTCACTCAATCATAATTTCTGTCATATTTATTATACTAATAGTAATATGATGCAAAGAGACTCCATTGGATCCATGGAGGTCTTCAGGTCTCAGAGATATAGACTGGTAATGCAAGATGGAACACTTGGTGAAGCTATGAGGCAGCAAAGGTTGAATCAGAATCACCTAGGTCTCTGTCCACATCATTTCTGTTTGTGAGAGAAGAAAAGGGACCATAAATCACAGGTATAAAAGATTAACTTATATACTAGAAAGATGCAAGGTACCTTTGAAAGTTATTGGGAACTCTGCAACCCAACAAGACTTCAGAGGATCATTAGAACTGCAGAAAAAACAATTGCTACCAACCTGCCTTCCATTGAGGACCTGTATACTGCACGAGTCAAAAAGAGGGCAGTGAAAATATTTATGTCACATCCTGGACATAAACTGTTTCAGCTCCTACCCTCAAAATGATGCTATAGAGCACTGTACACCAGTACTAGACATGAACCATTTTTTCCCGAATGCCATCACTCTGCTAAACAAATAATTCACTCAACACTGTCAAACTAGTTATTAAGTCTGCATTACTATTAATCGTCTTATCATTCCTATCACCCATCTCCTCCCACTTATGACTGTAACCTTGCTGCTAATATCCTTCAGATTTATATTGACTGTTTCCCTATGGCTATCATTAAGTGTTGTACCTTATGATTCTTGACAAATGTATCTTTTCTTTCATGTACTCCGAGAGCTTATGCACCAAGACAAATTCCTTGTGTGTCCAATCACACTTGGCCAATAAAGAATTCTATTCTATTCTTTAAAAAAACAAAACCTCCTATACTAAAGCACTTTGATATCTACTGTATGCAACCATACTTGGAATACATTTGTGATATTGCAATTCACTCAATGTCTTTTAACATGTCTTATTTTATGTTAACCATTTAATGACACCAGTTATCCTGCTACTTTGTGAGCAGAGTGAGCAGTGTGCAGGATGAACAAAGAAATACAAAGAATAGCAGTTTCAAATATTATCCCAAAGATGTTTTTTTTTCCTTCTTTTTCTTTTTCAAGAGGCAACTGGTCTCACTGTTTTTTCTTTGAAGACATTTTGCTTCTTATCCAAGAAGCTTCTTCAGTTCTGACTGGATGATGGAAGCTTCTTGGATGAGAAACGAAACTTCTTCAAAGAAAAAACAGTAAGTCCAGTTGCCTCTTGAAAAAAAAAGCACCTTTGTGACAACCATGACCTGGATGACTGAGAATTTCCATAGACATTTCAAGTATTACGCTTTTGTGTCTGGAAAATGCGGTATTTTACAGCATCTGTAAAATGCATCGATTACTTTTGACATTAATTGAAAATCATTTTCTCATTCTGATTTTTTTTTACAGGTTTTTCTTTTGCTCTTGTAAAGGTGGTGGGAACAACAACATAAGCTAGATAGTTAACATCAACATAGTCATTTTAATATTTTGCATTTTTATTGGTATGTATTTAGTGCATTACAAGAGCTATTTTTCCTACAATATAAATGCCAGACAATAGCACTAGCATAGTTGGTATAGCAATCACATTTTAAAGATATTTTTTAACTTGTGCTGCTCCTACAACCATGGATCACAACCATGGAAATCTAATTGAAATAAACTTTGTCTTTTGATTTGTCTTTTAGACAAACTAGCTTTTTCTTCAAAGCTCTTGTACATTTTCAAAGAAAAAAGCTGTTATGTGGATTTCTAATTAAATGTAGTTCTTTAATTCAAAGCACATTTTGAACTCTGGCAACACTGATAAGAGAATATCTCAAGAATAAAGCAGTTTTCCTTATTTAAAAATGAAAATGGTGATGGTGTATATGTTTTGTTAATCATTGAAAAAAATCAAATATGTCAGTTTCAAATTGTGCAGCTTTTGAAATGCAGCCACAAAAAGAGATACTTCTCTAAGCATAAAATCAAAGAGCAATGTGATCCATATCAAGTCCTCTTAACCTGATTTTTAGGTCTGTATTTTTGTTGCCATGCTTTTACTCAGAGTCCAAAAACAACAGATTATTCTTACACTATGCGTTCAGGGAAAAATGTTTGAAGCCACAAGAAATCTATCTCAAACCTATGCACCCAAAGCTATTGATGCATTATAATAGGATCCATTCAATCACAAAACATCTGCAGTATCCTTCTGTGTAGCTCCATACAGACTTGGTACAGTTAACCATGGAAACTGTTCTTCAGATATATTTCTTTTTATCTGAAAGCAAAGATAAGAGCAGTCAGAGACAAAATATATTTAGAACAAATGCCTCAATTATTCGTTGGGATGAGATCAAACATTTTAGATGTATTTATTTATATGCCTCTTTTCATTTCAAAGCAGTTTCCAAATACAATTTGAAATAAACTAATACTTAAATTGTCCCAGAAGTGCTTTTCGAAAAGCAACTGGATTTTCTTAATGTTTGCCTTGAAAATCTTTCACTTCTCATCCAAGAAGCTTCTTTGGTTCTTGAGTTCCATCTTCTTGGATGAGAAGTGAAACATTTTCAAGAAAAATGCCAAGAAAGTCCAGTTGCCTTTTCAAAAGCACTTTTGGAATAAACATGACCTGGATTATTGAGAAACTCCATAGATATTATATTTTAAAGAATAACATTACAAAGCTTTTTTTAAAAAAAAGCTACAGCATAAACAACCAGCAAATTGTTTTCAGACCAACAGTTTTAGGGCCACACATACTGCTTGTAGAAGAAAGAAGGGCCTATCAGTTGGCTGGACCTTGTTAAAGAGACTGGAGCAGAAATTCTGAGATGATTTATAAGGATCATTGGTTTCATTCAGTCCTTCAGACAACCTCATCTTGTGTCCCCAGAGAAATGATTATCAGTGGCTGCTTGCTAGTGATGTGCAGTAGGTGTAGAGTTGAGTGAGTGAAAACAAAACCTTTTTTTCCCTCCCACCATGATCATTTTTGCTTCTTACTCCTGAACGTTGAGTTGTATTTTCAATGCATAGACCATGTTCTGTCACCTTCTCTGTATCTCCAGTTTGAAAATTAAGCATATTTTACTGATGATATTGTATTAATACTACAATGCCTCCTTTATAATAACAGTGCTGATAAATGTCATCTATTTTTAATAACTCCTGTTTCCCTGATTTGACAGCCAGGCAAGGAAGGAATAATCAATTTTTGCCAGAGAGTTGCAGTAAAATTAGTGCAGGCCAGGAAAGATTAAATTTGTGGGATACAGGAAATCAGCTAGATTGTGGGATGGAGAAAGTAAGAACTAAGAGCTGAATTGCCCTTTCTGTGAGACTCTCTAGCTTTAGGTTATACTTTGTTCAATCCCTAAAGGTCATGTCATGAGAGGGGGATAGAATGACAGGGGGCAATAGAGGCCCCATTTTGGGTTCAGAAAATGAGAAGAAGAAGGAGGGAGAAAAAAAGAAAGGAAGTGTTTGGAACTAGCAGGGTAGAGGAGTTCTCCCTAACTTTCTGGAAAATTACTTAAAAGAAGAGACAAAGAAGAGAAGGCATAAAGTTTTGCACAAACAGTTATAGAGTAAGAGTTGGCAGCTTGGTCAATATAGCATGCTAGGAATTGGAAGTTTGACCTGTGAGGTAATCACTCAATAGATTTGGCTGGAGGAGGCTCATAATTTGGAGGAATATCAACAGAAATGGAGAGAAGCAGATTGGAGTCCAAAAGGAAGGCTCCCAAAAGAGAGGGAGAGCAAGGAGAACAGCTACATGAGGCTCTGTGCCAAAACCATTACAGGAGTTATACAGTATACGCCAAGGGACAAGGGAAAAGTTGGATTGTTTCAGTGTGTACTGTGCTTTTAGACTATTGTATGCCATTAAAGAGGTCATTCACGTTCAATGTGAGGACAAAATTCTGATTTTGGAGCAAAGCTTATATATAGGGTACTAGAGAATTCATCCCCATTGAGATCACTAATTTAGGATTGTTTAGTATTACCACTGCATCAATGTTACACTGTTCAGATGTTTGTACACTGTTTCCTAATAATATAAAAGTGATGAGACATCCTCAGATATAGGTTGATTCTTTTTCTTTATTGAATGTCCCAGAAAAGAGGGAATTCATCCCATAGAACTGTATGTGTGTTGTTGTTTTTAAGCTGCAGGAGAGCTTTTGGAAATAGGCCCATGGTCACATATAGTCCTAGTGTCTCACGCTGTCCTTCCCCTAGTTCAAAATTAGCACTTTAAAAGCGAGCCAAAAAAATGAGTAAGCAACAATTATGCCTAGCACAGTCTTGGTGCAACATGTTCTGGATTCTTGGCCCTCACTAACACTTTGACAATTTCTCCTGTCTATCATTAGAGATTTCTGAGTTGTCTCTAAAAGTGTCTTTATATACAGCATTGCAGCAGTTCTGTTATTATTATTATTATTATTAATATATATATATATATATATATATATATATATATATATATATATATATATATATATATATATAATTTTGTTTTCTGAAATCAATCATTGCCCCTGAAATAAATTTCTTTGCCAAGTTTAGTTGTTTTCCCAGTACCTGTATTTAGAATGTCCTCACTTTGCTTTGGAAAATTATCAACAGCCACAACGGACAAAAACGAAGAAATATATAAAACATTTTCTGTTATCATGTCATCTGCCTAACATTCTCCTATTTAATCAGTTCATGATACATTTATTTTCTTTGTTCCAAAGTTACACATACACATACAGAGAGAGAGAGAGAGAGAGAGTGAGAGTGAGAGTGAGAGAGAGAGAGAGTATATACACATATACAGTACATAGATATACTTCTGAAACATATACAAATACAATAAAAAGATTCAAAGCAAATACAAATATTAATTTTTTAAACATTACAAGAACAGTACATACCATTTCTACTCAATATACCATGCTAAATGATTATAGAGGTTAAAGGTAAACATGCAACAACAATATTAACTATATTTCTTAGTAAAGCAAATGGAAAAATAAATTATGAAGTCCAAGTTAAATCATAGAAACATCATTAAAGCAATCAACAAGTGGGCAGTCTCTGTTATACAATGTACAGCAGAAAGAGTTGAAACCAGATAGAACTTGATAACTTGGATCTGAACAAAAACAACTAATGACCATATACCATGATGTACACCCAAAAGGCAATATTGATTGGCTATATTTGTCAAGAGCTGAAAATCCCTCTACCCAGGACTCCTACAGGTGAAACAAGCTATAAAGGAATAAAAACATGGTTTGAATAACTATATTAAGAAAAGTGAAGAACCCTTGTCAAAGGAAGTCCATCAAAAAAACTTGAAAACAACATAGGTGAAAACTGAGCATAGAAAAGAAACACTGAAAATTGATTTGCTAATTGGAAGAACAAGCTAATGCACCATCAATATTTGAAAAATATAGAAGGAAAACCCAATAAAAAATGGAGCTAGTTAAAATCAAGAGCGTTAAAGAAAGAAACTGAAAACTTCATTGTACTTTAGTGGCTCAAGAATGCTTGCAGACTAACTGCATAAAAACAAAATTAAAAAAAATCATGTAAGTAAAAGTTGCCTTAGTAGAAAAAAAAAGATGAAACAATCATTTGATCAGGCATTGCAGCAAAATTTCACAAACTAACTAAAAACAACGTCATGACTTGAGTTGACAGAATTGTTCATTGGAAACTGCCAGAGGTTTGGATTTGAAAATAATTAAAAATTAGTGGGATTATCAAGTTGGAAAAGGAATGGGTTAAAATAATATGTAACTTTAAGATCCAAACAGATAAGCATCTTGTTCATAACATATATAAACACTCACTCACTCACACACACACACACGCGCGCGTGTGTGTGTGTGTGTGTGTGTGTCTTTGGTTATTTGGGTTTTCTCCCGTGTAAAATTGGAAGTGTCTTGGCGACATTTCGACAAAGACTCATTCTTGAAACAGCTGCGATCACACATTGCTCCTAGAAGTACGAAGCCGAAAACACCAGCCTGAAGATGACAAATGAGACTTCGTCGAAACATCGCCAAGACACTTCCAATTTTATGCGGGAGAAAACCCAAATAACGAAAGACCTACATACAAACACCCATGAAAACCTCAGCAAATATATATACATACATACATACATACATACATACATACATACATACATACATACTGGTTACCAAGTGATGCTAGGATTAAGAAAAAGTCATTGGAAAAAAATATGAAATACTGGAACATGTAAATCACAGTTGAACACTTATTGAAAAAAAAATCTGTTTTTACACCATTTGTGGTTGGAGAGCTTGGAGCAATATCTAAAGGACTTCCTTGATATCTGGAAATATTAAATTTATCAACCCTGAACACAATAGTTCCACAAAAAGACACCATGCTTGGAATTGCATATATACAGAACTTAGATGGCCTGAGTACACCTCATGTACATCAAGTGGAAGGCTAGCTCCATGGTTAACTTTATTGCTAGCCTTGAGCCTTCTCCAAAACAGTCATCGAATTGTACAAGCTGGAAACTTCTGGATTGGAATACTCCTAAAATTTCTACTAATTTTTAAGGCAACAGATGAGGAAGATGATTAGAAACAGATATATAAATACATACAGTAAATGAAAAATAATTTTTCCTGTCCCAAACATTTTCTGCTCCCTTACTTACAATCTAGAATACATCCCATACTTTAACATTCAAATTTTTCAAGTTTACAAAAACAGTTAAGTGCAATGATTATACGTAATTGAAATGTATATGATGCATTAAAATATTGCATAAGGAGATAAACGTCTCACCATAGAAAATGAATCAAATGATTCCAGTTTATCATTTGAAATTATCATATGCTCTTGTGAAGGCAACTTTCTAATTGTTGCCTTGAGTAAAGGATCTTTAGGAGTTGCTTTTGATTCATTGTCTAACAAATCATAAAGAACATTTCTTGTACTTTGTGGAAGACATTATCTTTGTGGTAGATGATATCTAACACTTATGGAAGAAGATATGCTAAGTAAGAAAATATTTGTTAATGGGTCTGGCAAAACTTAAGTCTGTTTCATTTTCTTGAAATTTTTACAATCAAGAAAAACTTGTACATATTGTATTTTATATCATAATATTTATATTCAGGCACATACCCCTCCTTATTTTTTCATGTTAAATATCCTGGCTGCATATTTAGTTTAATTTATTCTGAAACTGAAAAAGTACAGATGGATTGTTATGAAGTGATAGTCTTACCATGAGCTAGTTTCAGTTTATTTTTGAAACAATAATTAAAATTTCTTAGCTACATATTACTGTGGAGAACTATGGAGATGACATTGAAGACAATATGAGGCAGCCATTACCAAAACATCAGCTAAGCCCAGAAAGACTGGAAGGGTCAAGGAAGAAGCTCAAGACTTGACTTTCTAGAGTGTAAGGGGAAAGCAAAGACATACCATCAAGTTTTCAAAATGATGTTATTAGAGCTTATGCCCATGAAATAGGCTTCTAATATTTCTTGTGGTGTTTGTGTTATTGACAATAAGTCATCATCACAAGGAAAATGACTTTGACCTCTAGGATCTATTTTAAACAAAACTAATTTATGTCTCTCAAAGTTTTTCCTGAAAAAAGTCCCATCACTACAGTTTTACCATGTATGAGATAGCACAGTATACTTTGTTTCTTCAAAAGGTTTTATTGCATTAAAAAAAAACTCTACACATATAAAAAGATTGACTCTTTTTTTAAAAGTGAATAAGACATTGTGTATTGCTCCTATTATCAAAGCATTCAAAAATACATGCTATATATTGGTCTTTCATAAAGTATTAAATCACCTGGATCTTTATCCAAGTGTCTTCGTCAATTGAAAATGAAACAATTTCAGGCCCCAGGTATATGTTACTACTAGTTTTCCTTATTATTCTGAATGTTATTTTGAAAATAATGCTGTTGTTCTTTTGGTTTAATCCTCCAGCACTGTTTAGAATCTTGACTTGTTCTTGTAGTCTTCTAATCTACATATATGTGAAAAAATAAAATAATTATTCATCTTTTTCAGAATTGTAAATATGAAACACCATTCTAAGTTGTAAAAAGCATATTGCACATTGAGAAAAATCATACTAACTTTGTTTCTATTTTGTTGATAACTTTTAAAATATATTGTTCCTAAATGTATCTCTTCAGAAAAATCCAGGCTAGTCAGAATTCAATTAAAATATATGCTCTTTGCAAGTATTAAACACATTTCTAGTAGTAAAAGTATAATTTATCATTATTAACCATTTCCTTTTATGATTCATACTGTTCTGTCCACTGCCTCAGATAGCTGCAATCTGATTGCAGTTTAATACTTATTTTCAGGTATATATAACAATATACTCAGTTATCTCTAACCATTTAATGAAATATTCAAAAAATACATTTTTTATGTTTTAAATCTCCTGCTTGTTTACCTGGTCTATTTTTAGTCATTTTTGTTCTTTGTTTCACATTTATCTTGCTTTCATCTTGATTTCTAGTGCTAGCAATTATTCTTGTCAAATTTATTTATTTCATTTTCTTTCCACCTAAAATATGACACTGTAGTACTGAAATGTTTTTTTTAAAAAAAATTCAAAACACTGATGCCAGAAGATGATGAACCTGCAAATTTGTTTTCTTTAGTTTCTCAGTTTTTTGAATTTCAAAAAATCCCCCTAAAGCATATGAAAATAAAATTTAAAAATCTGCATGCATCAAGATGCATATTGTATTTCCTGTTAGAAGCATCTTTCAGTTCAAAGAAAGCTGAAAGTTTCAAGAAAGTTTGGTGATATGCAGGAATTGTCAGGATTGTATCTTGAGATAATACTAGACAAAAATAAGATGTTTTATGTAATGCTGTTTCTTTAAAACATTTAAAAGGATTAAAATGTACTAAAACTTCAGTCAATTCTTGCATAGGGTAATGACACCTTTCTGTTTATTTAAAGCAATGCTCATATTTGTTGTCTATTTATATAAGCATAGTGTCCCAATACTGGCTCTCATTTGAGTAGATTTCATTAATTTATTTCTACAATGGTGGAATGGATGCAAAAATAGCTGATTATAATATAGAATTTGCGCTTGGGGCCCGGGGCCAATAACTGAATAGGTGAGAAGAAGGATAATATACTGCTAGTCACACAGCTGCTTCATCTATCTTTTTTTATGAAGACATGTCAAGTGTGGCCTGAGTCAATATGATGATGAAAAACAATGTGTGTTTGGCAGGGTAGGAGGTAGAAACATAAAATCATTTATCTCTTAAGAATCAGGTAAAATTAACACTTCTTTAATTTTATTTTTTGTAAAGGGTGCAATGGAAAGGATTTAGGCAGGTCACAGAGGAATTGGTGAGAAACTTGTCTAAACAATTATCTAAAGGGGAAAAAAGCCAATAACGTAAAACTCTCAATACAAGTGTTAAAATACTACCGTTGCCACTGTGCTATGATTAGCCAACTTAAATTAATGAGAAAATTAAAAAGTAACAGTTGTGAACCAATGTTAAGCATAAATTTCTTCACACGTCTTATTAAGTGTGTTTAAGATTAGGGCTGTCAAGCATTTTATTTATTTATTTGAAAGATGAAAAGCAAGGAAAAAGAAATTTAACCATTCTACACTCCTATAGAGCCATGGATTTTGTACGTGGAGGAAGAGTAGCTTTTGAGAGAATTTTACCCAAAAGAGAGGAAGAGAAGTGGGGGGCAGGGAATAACTTGTTTTTCTTCTCTCAAAAGAATCGCCACAGACAGTCCTTGTAAAGGCCCAACTGCGTCTGTTGGGAAACACGTCTCGACCTTCCTCTCTTGAAGCCTTCCCCCCACCCTTTTCTCATGCATGTCAGTGCTTTTTGAAAAGATATTGTCCTCAGCCAAAGCTCAAGTGAAAGGCAACAGATGTTGTTAAGATTGTCCCCAGCCTGTCTTCTGTCCTGTTTTCACCTCTAAAAGGGGAGGGGGAAAAAGAAGACTGAGGAAAAAGAGAGAGTCCAAAACTTGCTTTAAATCACTGGAGCATTTTGTCTTTCAGCAAAACCTGTTTGCACATGCTCCAGTGGCCCAGCAGAAAAGGCTGGGTCTCTTGTGTTTAGCCGGAGGTCAGTTTTAATGCTCTGTGTAGTGGTCCATGCTCTTTTCACACAGAGCAGCTGCCTCTGGATAGCTAGAACAAATTGAGGTGATTCAGGCCACCAGCAGCAAGGCTGGGTTGCGTCTATGCCTCCGAAAAGGAAGGAAAGCCTTAGAACAGGACCCACTGGGGCTGACCACAATAAACCGTAGGATTAGATTGGATACACTCAAAATTAAGACATTCTCCTTCTTGAGAAGTAGGCCATAATGGCATAAACTACAAGACAGCTACATGGGAGAGAATGGTGCTTAAACATTTATTAAGTTACACCAAATTATTTCATGTGTGAATATGTTTAATTAAAAGGAAGGGAGAGGAAGGGAAAAAGTAGACAGAAGCATAATGAATGGCTGAGTCTCCTTCCCACAGAAACAAAGCCTGTGTCTTTAAGAGAAGTGGTCTTACTGCTTCCTTCCCTTTTATATCATTGATATAATCAATGCTTGTAGTTTTCTAAAGGAGTTGCATATATATATATATATATATGAAGATAAAAGTGACAAACTACCATTCACACTGTTTTATCAGCTTGCTGAGTGTTTGGAAGCAACACTCTAACTGATGATTAAATAAAGGAAGCCTCGCAGGAGTCAAACAAGCAGACTTTGGTAAGTATATTGTTACTTCTTTTCAAATGTGTTTCAGTTTATCACTTAAGAAATAGAGTTGCACTCTACGCTTTGGTAGCCTTCCTGCCCATCACTTCAAAAATCTATGCCTCAGCAATTGGACTGGTATGCAACCAAAGTTCTTGCAGTTGATGGTAAGCAGATCAAATTTCTCAAACCCTTACCATTCCTTCCAGTGCTAAGAATCATTCTAGCAAATCTGTGAAATGAGACCAGGCATAACAGATGAATTAACACAACAATAGCTCACTGCTCTTCTGCAATGGCAGTAGGGCATAGCATTTAGCAACAATGCAGATCAAGTAGTGGCACTAAATTCTACTTGCATCTCCCCCTACCCCCTTGACAATATGGCAAGCAACAAGGCCTCCAATTACACAAATAGAAGCTGACCTGTCAGGCAGATGATTTGAGATGCTCCATGTTATAGCATATTTATTAATTGATGATTATTTCATTTTTCCTGACAGGGAGGGTGAAAGATGCTTATAGGATTTTATTTTATTTATTTATTTTTTTGGCACAACTGCCAAAGTGATTTGAAAGAGCATGGCAATTAGGTACTTTGGCTTTGATGAGAAAGAGGTATTACTATTTTGGCAAGCTTACTAAGGTATCAGGAGGTAAGGAGTAGAGTAGCATTATTAATATACATGTTTTTGTTTTGGACTTTGAACAGCATGATGATTTTATGATTCTCAGCATTTGCCAAATAAAGTTCTCTTGGATGGCTCAGAAGACCTAAGATTTTTAAATTTGATTAATGTAAGACAATATTCTAAAAGTGTAGGTAATATTGGGTGATGACTAAAGAATTAGAAGTTATATTCACAGGATAAGTGAATATTACTTTCTTGTTTCATTAACTCTTTCTCGCTGAATTGATACTGTACTGATAATATAACCCAGGCTCCACACGGTTCTACTAAACTCACTTTTTTGCTATAAAATTCTCTAAAAAAATGGGTTCCAAACCAGGCTCTGAGAGGCAGGTGCTATTTTAGTTGCTTTTTAAAGTGCGCATATGAAAAATAAATTACACAAAATGCCACTAAACAGGCTTATTCGTGGTTTTGTTTGTTTGTTTTTTATTAAAAAAACTCCTTTTATTGTTTCTGATGTTATGATTGAATGTGAATTTTACAGGTCAAAAATTATTTCAGGCAAATGATTATACCTTGATAGAACATTTACTAAAGATAGGAAATGGATGGGTTTATTTAAAACTTGAAAATGCTGGCAGAAAGGTAGTATGTGGCCTGCTGTGATTTTTTTTCAAAATAAGAAAAATGGTTATGCATACAAACTTATTTTGTCTATCTTGTTATATGGAAGTGATAGCTGGGTAAAAAATATAAAAATAAGTTGAATGTAATTCCATAGATGTACATAAGAATATGTGGCAAAATAAGAGATGAAAGATTTTTAAAAATGGATGCTACATGAATGTAATGGAAAGAAAAGTGAATGAGGATTATGGAAGTTATACATTTTTGGTCATCAAGAATGAATTACAAAATAAATATATAAACAGTGAGTGAAATGGAATGGAAAGAAGACAGCAGGTATGGGAAAAATAAAGTTGGATGGAGTTGAGATTCTGGAAAAGAGAAGCTAGGGCATTAAAGAACAAAGGGAAATATATAAATTAGTACATTGGGTGAAATGAATGCTAGAAAATGGGAAAGTATACTAGATATATTTGTATAAATTAAATTAGGGGTATTTTCTTTTTGCTTACTTTATGTCTTTAATTTCTTTTGCATATGTTTTTTTCACTTGTACATATTTTGTATAATTTGTTATACCATGAAGGGTATGTGATTAGCATTTCATCCAACATATTTTCAATATTTCAGGTAGAAAAAAAAATCAAGTAGTCAATTGTTTACTACTCTTCTGAAACTGAATCACGGTCTTGTAAAGCAATGCAATTAGATTTTTCAAATTGGCACAACACAGATAGAAAAATACACTTTAGTTAGATGGTGTAGATCCATCAAAAGATTATAAGATGAGAGGCTCTGTGGAATATAGTAGAAATTAGTCTATTGTTTTTGTTTGTTTTATTTTCTAAGGTTCTTTGACTCTAACTCTCAATGCTGTTATCTCTTTGCAGCACAGAAAGTTGATATTTTCATTGTGGCTTCAATGTTTGACAATCATTTTTATGTGGGTAACAGCTGTGCTCAATGCAGGGAGATAAATACCTTTACATTTTCCCAAACCAAAGTTTCAGATGATAGAAAGAGCTGGTGTCCACATTCTTCATCCAAGAATATATTTTTCATCTGGGTTGTCAGCCTTTATATTGTATATATCACATTCTTCAAAAGTCACAGCAAATCCAAATATTGTACACATTTGATTTCATGTAAAGTGTCACTGCGTTTTTATATTTACCAGCAGAGCTATTATTTCTGAACTATCAGACTTACTGTAGTTTGCCAAATTTCTTATCAGCATCTATTGCACATGTCTTGCATTCTTTCCTTTTCTAAAAACTTCCCTTTGTTCTCCAGCCAGGGAAGTTCATGGCTGGGAAAGCTTCCAACATGTGATCTAATTTAGATAGTGAGATGTCTTTATTTTCTTACAATAAATATGAGTTTAATTAGAAAATGTATTCTGGTTTTATTGATCAAAGTATACACAAGGAGAACTTCACGTTCCAACTCAAAATGAGGGCAATTACCCACGCAAGGTAATGGGGCTGATTGCTGCTCTGACAACTCCCAGTTACTTGTGTAACTCCCAGTATTTTCCATAGAAGCTAAAATAGTGTGTAGGAGTTGTTTGCTTGTTTCTTTGTTCATTTATTTGCTATATGAAAATAAACTTTTTAGGCTACCATTTGTCCTAAAATATGCATCTATTTTAAATGTGCATCAAGGAATATTCAGTATTATCTATATCTTAAAGAATGTGTGTGTGTGTGTGTGTGTGTGTGTGTGTGTGTGTGTGAGAGAGAGAGAGAGAGAGAGAGAGAGAGAGAGAGAGAGAGAGAGAAAGATTAGATGATAGACTAGACTAGACTAGACTAGACTAGACTAGACTAGACTAGACTAGACTAGACTAGACTAGACTAGAATAGAATAGAATAGAATAGAATAACAGAGTTGGAAGGGACTTTGGAGGTTTTCTAGTTGAATCTCCTGCTTAGGCAGGAAACCCTACACCATTTAGACAAAGGGTTATCCAACATCTTCTTAAAAACTTCCAGTGTTGGAGCATTCACAACTTCTGGAGGCCAGATGTTCCACTGATTAATTGTTCTAACTGTCAAGAAATTTCTCCTTTGTTCTAAGTTGCTTCTCTCCTTGATTAGTTTCTATCCATTCTTGTTTTGCCTTCAGATGCTTTGGAGAATAGCTTGACTCCCTCTTCTTTGTGGCAGCCCCTGGAACACTGGATACTGGAACACTGCTATCATGTCTCCCCTAGTCCTTCTTTTCATTAAACTAGACATACCCAGTTCCGGCAACCGTTCCTCATATGTTTTAGCCTCCAGTCCCCTAATCATCTTTGTTGCTCTTCTCTGCACCCTTTCTAGAGTCTCAACATCTTTTTTACATTGTGGCAACCAAAACTGGATGCAATATTCCAAGTGTGGCCTTACCAAGGCATTATAAAGTAGTATTAACATTTCACATGATCTTGATTCTATGCCTCTGTTTATGCAGGATAGATAGATAGATAGATAGATAGATAGATAGATAGATAGATAGATAGATAGATAGATAGATAGATGGATGGATGAAGTAGATGTGGTAGATGGATGATGGATGAGAAGGAGATGGATGAGAGAGATAGATGATAGATGAGATAGATGATAGATAGATTGATAGACATATCAGCCAGTGCCTGATCTCATTATTTGTTTATTCGTTAAACCCACCTTTCCTCCAAGTTATTCAAGGCATTCCACAGTGGTAATCTTTTATGTTATCATACACACACATACATATCAAAGTTTGCAATGTGAAATAGATGTCATTGAAAAAAAAATGTTTGACTTAAGTTACCCTCTGAGGTCCTTGGTTAAGTAGGCTTTTGAAGCTTGGTTTCCCTGATGCAGTGCAATCACTCTTGTTCTCTTATGATTTTAATTATGATTTTATCACTATACTAATACAATTTAAAATGTACACATGCATAAAGGTTTCCATTAAAATGAGACTTTAAGTAAAAAAAAAAAGTGACAGCCACAAATTTGATACTTTTAATAGCCAGTATGCCAGGTTACTTATTTTTATTTTATTATTTTATTTTATTATTTCCTGTTTTTAACTGAGCTGTCATTGATATGATCTGACATTTCTTTCATGCCTTATATGTTGCTGCCCATTAAAATATGGGCCCAGGATACAAAAACTGTACAGCACTGTGATACTTTGACAGCTGTCATGAGGGAATAAAATGTGCAGTGCAATGCAGTGCATGAAGGAATAAAATGTGCAACAGACTTTAGAAAATTATTGACATATAAGGAAGACACAGAATTCTCAGGAGTAAGAGGCAGACAACCTTGTAATTCCTGCCAGAAGGACTATAATGAGAGAATAACACCTTATATGAATGGTGTAAAAATGTTAAACTAGTGTAATAACTGACAAAGATTCCAGATCAATCTTTTTGTAGTTCTTATCTAGACTTCCATATATGGTTGAGAAACCAAACAGAACATTGTATTGCTAATTTCTGACTGGCTGAGTGCTAATGACAAAGCAAATAAGTCAATAGTGGGTTCCAATTATCTTTGCTATTGCTTTGGAACTGTGAATATGCATATATGCAGCACTTCTGCGCATACACAGAACTTTCTGTGCATGCACAGAGCATCCGTGATGATGTCCGGGCAGGTGGGTGGAGCCTTCACCACTGTCACTACTGATTCGCCCGAACTAGGACTAATCAATAGAAACCCACCACTGAAATAAGTATATTCTAAATGCAGAAATGTTGAGCGATTTCATACTTTCACAAGACTATCCCTTCTGTTAGGCAGGGTGAAGTAGTTTCTTCAAACAGTATATGAAATGGACAATCTGTCATGACTGCTCTCTTCAGTTTCTCATACTCAACCCTCACTTGGCACCCCACCATGATTGATTTGATTATTTGACTAGAGAATGCTTAATCTTATTTTCCCAACTGACTCACCCTGAAAGGAATTTAGTAGAAATTTACACTAGGAAAAAAAAAAAGAATAGGAGGTTAATTAATGTCACTGTACCAAGTGACCCATCAACAGAAGCAAAACAAATGCAGGCAGCTTGGACTGGGCATCATGACAGGACAACTATGGAGATTAGAGAAGCTAGATACGTCTGTCTCAGGTTTCAAGTGTCCCTTGCCACCTTCAACTTTTGTGTCAAATGAAATTCTGAAAATGTGGGGCAAGCCAATCCATCTAAGAGAAAGAACTGCAAAATCAGATCTACAAGTCAGTATACAGTTACTGAGAAACCTGTGTGAACATATTTAGACAATTTAAGTGATTAGTATCTCAGGATGTATTTTTCTAGCTACAAGCTCTAGAAAACTGCTTCCATAGTTATTATGTAGAGGGTAAGGAAGATGATCTTGAGAGAGATAGGCCAGATCAATTATCAAAATGACCAGACGAAAAATAGCTTAAATCCACAATAAGTGGAAAGTATGCATACATGAATCAAAAAGATACCTTCCTAAATCATTTAAGTATAAGAAAGGGAGGAAGTACAATTATACTTGTAAGATTCCATTATTATAACCACTTAAAAATAAAACCACTCTCAATAAAACTAAAATAGCCTTTCTGCAGAGTTGATTTTGGTCTGGTATAGCTAGCAGAGCTGACATTGTATGAAGCTGTGGCTGGAGAAATGCAGGAAGAAAATTTTATCAGTGATGGTGCCATTAGGGAATAATAGTTCCTTGTTTTATAAAGACAAATACAATTGGAACATGACATGACATACATACATACATACATACATACATACATATATATATACATACACACATACATACATACATACATACATACAATATGAACTGGGGACAGTGTGAAATTTTCAAAGTGGAAATGTAGCAAACCAGATTAGATATTTTGGGAATAAGTGAACTTCCTCAAATAGGCCACTAAATCATACAATTATATGATACAATATTTAGAGTATACGACCATAGGACAAAGTAGAATGTTAATGAGATTCAGCAACGATATATTGAGGATGTGCTCATCTATATCTCAATAAGCTATACAACTGCATCTATTATAATTAGTGGATGTCTGGTAAGGATCAATATTATATAAGCATATGCCCCTAGCACAGATATAGCACTGAAAGATATTGATTAAATGATATGACAAACTGTAAGAGGGAATGACTGCAACATTTAGAAAAGGCATTGTGCCAGAATTCCAAAGGCAGAGGAGGAGGACAGAAGAGTGGATAAAAATAACGGAGGAATTAAATTAATAGAGTTTTGCAAATACAGTTTTGTTCATGATTCAAACATATGTTCCAAGCAATATAAATGAAGATTCTACAGCTGTATTTCACAGCCAGAATCCATTTGACTATAAAATAGGACATAGAATATGTAGAAGACCTTTGGTGGTGCAGATTGTGGATTCGACCAGGGGTCCCTAACCTATATAAGACAGGGTCTTATTTTCAGGGGAACACAGTAGGGAAAAGAGATCGGTGAGAACCTCAAGACAGATAAGTGATGACTAAATGCAGCCTTTCAACATCAAGTAAAAAACAAAGAAATATATAAAAGTCAATGTCATCAAATAGAGAGGAATAATACAGAATGTCAACAAATGGAGTAAAACAACACAAAAATGATATTTTAAAGAAAAATAAAGAAGTCACTGAAAAATTTTATTTTATTTATTTATTATTAAATTGATGTGCCCACCATCTCATGCAGATAAGATAGGATGGATTGATTGATAGTCAAGCTAAAGGAAAGCTAAACAGAAGGAAGCTAAAGGAAGATATAAGCACAGCATTGAAATATTTTAAAAGTGGAATATAAAATAACAAACAGTTGAAGAGAAAACATATATTCAAGAACTGATTTCACTTAGGGTGCAAACAGTAATAAACTATCTGACAAGTAAAAAGCACCAGGTGTTTTCACTGAAATTCTTACTGAACTATTTAAAGGAACTAGAAGAACAGGCAATTAAAATTGCCTAACCATTTAATAAACATAGATTAGAGAATAAACATTATAAATACCTAAAGAGGCAACACAAGAGAATGTGAAGTGTCAGAGCTGAAGAATCTGAACTGTGGTGCTAATTTGTCACCCAAGCAAAATGTTGCTTCTGAACTTACAAAGAAGGATAGAGCCATACATGGAAACAGAAATGCCAATGAATAAGCATGTTTCATAAAAGACAAAAGACCAAAAATGGAGAAAGCAAGAAAATTTAAGAAACAAATTTATTGTTCCCTTATTGACCATGGCCATAGCAACACTTTTATCTGCAGGTTTATTCTTGTTTAGTGATTACAGTTAGGACCAATAACTTGATTGTTAAGTGAAGCAAGTTCAATATAGATAAAGTCCTTGGGAGACGGAGGCAGGAAAGAGATGCTGACCAGGGAATGATCAGACAAGAGAGCCCACAGCTGCATAATGAACAGAGAATGAGGCACAGAAGAGACCCACTACCCCAATCTCCAGGTGGTAAAGGAGATTTGGACTTTTATACTTAAAAAAATGATGTTAGCTTTTGCAAAGTAGACTTCACAAGGAACACAACCAGATGAGCTAATTCTACTTTATCATAAGGATTAGTGGAATCTTGCAAGTAGAGAGCATGTTTAGCTTCTATAAACCTTAACTTCTATCCTCAAGGCCCAGCACTATTAATTCTTCAAGACAGTTTTCAACTCACATAGATCAAGGCTGTTGAATCTAATCTTTTAAATCTAGACTACTCTTTCTGCTCAGTTCATAAGATGGAATATGATCAGGCAAAAGGAACCCTGGAGCAAATGATAAGGAATATGGAGTGACAAATAGATCTAGGGAAGCCTTCCTGTTACCAGTACACAGCAGATATATTGTCATTGCTGCCAGCTATCTTGCACAGCTAGAAACATACAAACATTGGAACACTTTCTCTTTTGCCCAATGCCGTGTTCTTCCCTCTCCAGTATTGGATGGTAAATATAAAAAAAGTACCTTTTCCCCATTTTATGGAGATAGCCAAACCAGATTTGTCCTACATAGATATCTTGGTTGCCCAGATTCAGCCTAAACTTAAATACTGTTTATAGGTAAACTATCTTTTATTATAGTATATGCAGGTAAGTTTTGTGTGGCAGCAAAGGAAAATCCATCAGATCATGATGGGCCAATTTTCCATAATGCATTCCATTTAAATGTAGTTCATTTAAATTTTAGATACTATCACTGTGTTGTGATTTTACATGTTATCATATTTAATACAATTATAGAGTTTATATTATCATTTCAGATGAGCGACGCGATGATGGCCTAGAGATGAAGGTGCTCACCTCACATTCAGGATGGTAAGAGTTCAATTCTAGGCAGCAACAGATGTTTCGCTATTAGGGCGCAAAGAGAAAATATCTGCTGTGAACTCTGTGTAGCGTCAGGAAAGACATCCAGCCAGTAAATGCTCAGCTCCATTCAGTCACCCTGACTCCACCCCCATAAAAGGGATTACAGAATTGTATGTGTGTACACACACACACACACACACAAAATTCTCTAATCCCTTTTATGGAGGTGGAGTCAGGGTGATTCCACCCCCATATATATTTCATATATGCAGCACATTGTGGACCTCACCTGTTAGTTTTTAGTTAGGTTGTTTTATAAATGCATTTAACTTTGTCTTGAATTTTACTTCACTTATAATTTAATAAAATAGATTACACACACATAATAATGTTTTAGTACAACTGTAATAAACTTAAACTACCAGAGTGTGGAATGTATTAAATATAATGGATGTGTCAGAACAAATGCTTTCTCCTCTGAGAAATTTTTACAGTGAACAAGAAGATACCATACGAAGTGAATTTGGTTCCGGATAGGAAAGGGAATAGGACAGAGATAGATATTATTCCCAGAGCTGTTTAAGTTGTAGAGTGAATATATAATAAGAATGGCAAGATTGGAAAATATGACAGCTGCAATCAAAATTGGAAATTGAAATACAAATAATTTGAGATATGCAGCGACACCATTGTGTTAGCTGAAGGTGAAGAAGCCATAGAAGAACTTATTATGAAAGTAAAAATGGAAAGTGAATATGTTCTACATTAAAGGCAATGATAATGCGAAGCACCATGTTTCGTGAACTCACAGCTGATAGCAGAAAAATGAAGATGAAGGACAGTTTTGTTTTGTTTGGCTTGAGAACAGATAAATGTGGATAATATATTGGACAACTAAGGAATATATAAAGAAAAAAATGAATGATGAAGATATTTCAATGATAATAAAGATTAAAATAGTAACAGTGATGCTGTTTCCAATTCATGTGAAAACAACACTGAGGAAACTGACAAAAAAGATAAGACACCTTTAAATTATAAACATGGAGAGGGTTAGTAAGAATATCATGTGGTATCAAAAGAACCAATTATTCAGTTCTGGATAAAATCAAAACTGGATGCTCCCTTCATGTGACGATTACAGAGACAAAAAGCTCACATATTTTGTCTCTGTGACTGAAGCAAATGCTAAACTGGGAACAATGGTTATGGTTTGATTTATTTAATATTGTTGGTTGACGTAGTAAAATACAAAATAAAAACATGTGCAATAACAATTATACAGTGAAGAGAAAAATAGAGTGATTACATAAATTAACATAACAATAACAACAAAAGCTTAATTAATATCAAAATATCTATTTAATAAATATAATTATATGAAATCAATTCATCTCATATAATTAAAGATAGACTATGTAACATATCTTCTCATTTTAGGAACACTTCCCCCCCAAAAAAATCGGTTACAAGCTCATACTTTGGATAAATCCCTTAAAATCAGGAGAGTGATTTTCACACCAGTTATAAAATGAACCTCTTTGCTATATCCCAGGCAAAAACTTTCTAAGTATTTGAACAATCATGTTAAATAGAGCTATTCAGATTGGCAACTCCCTACATTTCTTCTTGTGTTCTGATTTATTTTATCTTTTCCCTTCCTTCCTCTCCTGCTTCTCTTCCATGTGTCAAAATAATCACAGTGCTTTCTTCATTCCATTTTCCTTCACTTAGGTCATTTCTCTTCCTTGGAAATGTTCTAAGACAGGATCATTGCCAATATAGCAAAGTGAATTTTTTAAATATATTTTTATAACAAAAGATTTTGGAAGGAAACAAAATGTTAAAATGTGTTTGCCTGCACATTAAACTGATGCTTTAAACAACATTGTATATTAAGAGTATTTTTTTAAAATTTCCATTACATAATTTACTAGCCCCTATTAACTTTCTCCTCAATTTGTTGGTAGTATCCAATAGTCCACAGTTTTCTATTCAGCCATGCACTTTAGCTCCCCCCAGTGGCCATCTTGTAAATTATCAACTTTCCAATCTTTCAAGTTGTCCTGCCTAACCTGATCTACCAGCAACATATTTTACTTTAATTTAAAGAAAGGGAAGAACAGGCATTGCTTGCTAAAATTAGTGAATTCAGTCACACACACAAAGTAGCTTTGAACTTATCTGGCATTATCTTCAATAAAAGCTAGGGTTGAATATTCCTATTCTATCCTATTACAGAAAACTAAATCGTTGAATATTCCACTAAGCGTTAAGAACAATTGTAGGCTGGAAACAATACATTTCAGACAATTTTCCAGAAAAATATTCAATTTAATTTTGAATACAACTATGTAGACAGTTGCATACTTAAGTAGAAAGAAAAAAAAAACATGAGCAAAATGAAATAGAATAGCCCCTTAATGACCCAATTTACATAAAATCATTTCAAATATATATTTTATTAATATATCTTTTTCAAGGAAACAATTGATAGAACAAGTGACAATTGGAATTGTTAGCTCCTTTTTTTTTGTGATCTACATTTTGGGATGAATAAGAAGTTGTCAAGTCAGTGGGGAATTGTGGGGAAAATAATAAAAAGGGATTGAAAATAATTTCAAAACAATATTTCAAATTGGTGCTAACAGATAATCAAGGGACAAATGTCACTTACCAAAAATATAAAATAAAGTATATTGTGATTGATTCCTAGCAGCTGTTGAAATCTTCTCGGTGTGCTACTGAATTAGTTATTGCAAAGTGTGGCAGTTATAGAAAAGAATTTCATGCAAGAAAACATGAAGAAAGGATTTTTAAAAATGAAGCTGTAATATCATAATACTGCTATATAAATCTATTCTGCAACCATTTTTTGGAATAATGAGTCTAAAAAAAAAGAGATATAGAAAAGGGAGGAATAGTCCCATAGCTTTGAGAAAAAAGATTACAATATTTGGAACTTTTGGATGAAAATATATTACCGTAGTAAATGGTTAAAACAGGGTGTTCATCCCCCATTGTTCATCGGGGAAGAAGGTAGATTGAAAGAAATTTTATCTCTTGTGATCAAACTGGAACCCCAAAAAAGCTGAATACTGAGATATTCATCATGGGAAAAAGAATGTATTTTTTATTAACTTCACATGAATTAGTTACGATTAATGCAGAATTGGGATTCTACATCTACAAACTTTTAAGCCTGCATGTGAAAATCCATGATATGCATGTGGATTATACTGTGTCTGTGATGCATGTGGATTATACTGTGTCTGTGATATGCATGTGGATTATACTGTGTCTGTGATGTATCTCTGAATAATATGACTGTGTTGCAAAAGAATGGTCCTGCATTTTTATTTTATCAATTCTTATACAACTGAATCAATTTGCTTTTGAAATTTTGAAGATATTTTTGGTGCTGGTATATAGTATAATATTCCCTCTCTCATTTAACTGCAAAGTAGCTGATGAATGTGAGATGATGTTCTTTCATTGGGTGGGTGTCGATGTACGGTCATTTTTCCAACAGTCCACTGTTTCCTTGATTTCATCATCTTTTAATGACCCCATAATCCCTTGTGGAGTGGAGTCTGAGACACTGAATGGAGCTAAGTGTTTACTGGCCGGATGCCCTTCCTCTAGCCAATGTGGAGTTATATTCAGCAGATATATTCTCATTGTGCCCAGAATGAGAAATATCTGCCTCTACCTAGGATTGAACTCACAGCCTCTTGGTTGTGAGGCAAGAGCTCCACTTCTAGGCCACTGCACCACTCCCACTGTTTCCTTGATTTTCCACACTGTATTTAGTCCTAGACTAGTGAGGAAACTCTTCCCATTGGCTGGTGTTTTTTTTTTTTAAAAAAAGGGAAATGTTGGCAAGTTGAAAAGCTTCCAAAAAATAGAAAGAAGATACCAACCTAAGCAGAATGACCATTCACCACTTCTTTGTGGCATCCTTGTAAAATTCCAGCTCACCACCATATGAAATTTTAAAGGATGGTGGGAAGATACTAAATGTTGTTTGAAAATTCCAAGACAAATTTCAACAGAGCATTAAACTGTATATGCAATATTCTAAGTATATTATTGCATATTGGATATGCAATATTCTAAGTAGGATAAAAAAAAGATTCAAACTGAAGTCCACTTCAGATGTCTTGTTTTAGTGAGTGATGGTCAGGTATTTTATTGACAGAAATAGAATACCAAAGGCAAAACACTGACATATTGGATCCTAGATCTTGGGTGCCCTCTTTCATGCATCCATCAAAGCTAGGTAGAGTTAAAAATGTATTTTTAGTGGTGTTATATTATGATGTAGCAACATTACAGAGAATTGAGTAGGTGCGAAAATGTAACCCCCTTACTATAAATAGTCTTTTTTCTGTACAGGATTGCACACAGTCTTTGAAATAATATGTCACGGATTATATTCTGGCAGTGGATGTCTCTGAAACAAGTATTAGACTACCAATTAACTTTCTGCACAATTTTATTTTATTTCTAAATGCTTGCACTCTCTCTCTCTTTCTCGCTCTCTGCCTTCCCCCACCCTCTTTTTAAACATGCCATCCTCACTCTCCTTTCTAATGTCAGTAGAAGACAGCTTGTTCTTACCAAAAATTTGAATTTATCACTTACAGAGTTTTTTAAAATTAGGTCAAGGGTTGCATGCAACCTTAGGTATAAAAATAAAAATGTTTAATTGTACAACTTTGCAGTCCAAGAAAGCTATATGGAACTAGTGCTATTGTGCATGTTAATAAATTACAAATGTAGCATGTAAGCATTCATTTTTCAAATTATGATAACCAAATACTAATCTGTCAACTCTTACTTCTCCTTTAAAACCCTGCATTTGTTGGGTATCAGATATAGCAGAAAGAATGAAGAGAAACAAATGTTGACATTTGAAATACAACTTTTGTAAGAATTCTTGAGGTTGCTACTCCTGTGAAAGGAAATAAAGATCTATTTTATTTATGATACAGGAGGGTGATAGGAAAACTTAAGTTACTGAAGTCTATCTACAAAAAAAGACCCTGTAGCATGTCGTCCTCCATTAGAGATGAAGAACAAATCAGCTGACAACCTGAACTAAGGGAGGAAAGAAGTGATGAAAATTCTGAGACTATCTAAAAATATAACTAGGCAGCATATTGTATAAATAAATGAAAAAAAATATGGTTTTAGACAAGGAGAGGAGATAAATGTGCAGAGTTCCTTGCTTGCTCTACCAAACAAAACAGTCATTCCATCAGCAATGATCTACATTGATAAAGTTTAATAGAGCATACAGTATGTTCCTGCTCATTAGCATGAAAGTAGATTGTGCATAGTATGGTGGTTCAGTAGTTAAGACACTGAGCTTGTCAATCAAAAAGTCAGCAGTTCAGCAGTTTGAATCCCTAGTGCCGCGTAACAGGGTGAGCTCCCGTTACTTGTCACAGCTTCTGCCAACCTAGCAGTTTGAAAGCATGTAAAAAATGCAAGTAGAAAAATAGGGACCACTTTTGGTGGGAAGGTAACAGCGTTCCATGCATCTTTGGTGTTTAGTCATGCTGGCCACATGACTATAGAGACAGCACTGGCTCTTCGGCTTTGAAATGGAGATGAGCACCGCCCCCTAGAGTCAGGAATGACTAGCACATATATCTGAGGGGAACCTTTACCTTTACCTTTAGATTGCGCATAGACTGTCGTACCATATTAAAGATAATGCATTATCTACTGGTTCAATAAATGGGATGATAGTCTACGTTACAAAAAGAGTTTATTTGGTGTAGTGGTTAAAGCAGCCCTACTTAGGAGACTGTGAACTCTAGCCCAGCCTTAGTCACAAAGTCAGCTGAGTGACCATTGGGCCTGTCACTCCCTCCGACTTAGGACCAAGCAATGGCAAACCACTTTTGAAAACATTGTCAAGAAAACTACAGGGACTAGCCTAGGCAGTTGTTAAGAGTCAACACTGATTTAAAGCCACAAATAATAATAATAATAATAATAATAATAATAATAATAATAATAATAATAATAATAATAAAAACCAGCATATATTACAATGCAGGATATTTGTATATTCATGTCTATAGAAATGAATATCTATATTTAAATACCTAGGATTTCATATCCATAAAATCATCATCATGATCAACAGCATCTTGAATATAGTAAACAACCAAGTAATTTTAATGCTATTATTTGCATTTTGATGGACCATCCTTTTTCCTTTTAATCGTTTAACTCTTATCTGGATTTTTAAAGAATTTCATACCTACAGTAACTTTGGATATTCCCATCTGCTGTTAAAACATGTATAAATTCTAACAATGTGTTACCACAGAATTAAATTGATTTGAGTTGCTTAAAGCTGACACACATTTGTCTAAGGCAAGTTTCAAGGGTTTGTCAATTTTAATTAGAAATGGCACAATAGCTGCGCACAACGTAGCAGATTATCAGAGCGACTTTTTAAATTATTAAAGATTGAATGAACTTTGGACTGGAGTGTCCAAATTAGTATATTTGATAGTGCATTCTATTAAAAATAATGGCTTTTTCTTCTTCTTTCACATTTTTTGGCAAATTGTGCTTTTTTAGCCACCAAAATGGACCTTTTCTAAAAATTTCTGATTGTGGAGAATTAAATCCATTTAACATTACAAGGGGGTGAAGTGTCATGTCCTTTAATCTCTCTTTTCCCTTACTTTTGAGATGCTGTCCTTCTTGTATTAGAATATTAAAATTTCCTTTGTTACCACATTTTCAGATTATTTTTTACAAAAATTCTATAGAAAGGATGCTAAATTTAATAGATTAAAAGCATGGAACACTGAAGAAATAGCATAAATTCTAGTCATTTCTAAGATTTAATTAGGTATTATAAAACTATATCAATGAAGAGAAGATAGGGATGTTTGCTCTGATCTTCCTTATGGCCCACCAATAGTTTTATATTGTGAATGCAACAGATGTAAATATATTGTACCTTTCTATATATAAAGTTTACTTATACAAGCGACACAAAAATATGTGGGATGCTTTAACTAGTAATTATTGACAGAGAAGGAACAACAAAACAGACCAATAACTCTGTTGGATGTCTATTGGATTGTAATCGCTGCCCAGGGTCACTTTCTGTGAGAAGGGCAGGCATAGAAATTTGATAAAATTAATAATACTAAAAAATCCCTGCCTGCACAGAACTGCAATTATGAGGAGTTGTGGATGGTTGGCATTCTGCACAAGCTAGTGACTCCACCATTAGCTCATATACGTTATATATTTACAATACTTCCCCTCCATCCTTATTTCCCTGTTTTGATGGGGAAATAATTGTTCCTTTCTCATTACAATTGGCTGAAAATAATTATAGCATGCAGCATCATCTGAAATGTGTGCAGTTAGGTTCAGATTTCCTGACTTCTTCTTGTTCTTGTTGTTGTTATTATTATTTCTATGCCGCTCACTCTCCGAGGATTCTGGGTGGCTTACAACAATTGACAGTATAGTAAGTAGCATATTGCCCCCAACAATCTGGGTCCTCATTTTACCCATCTCAGAAGGATGGAAGGCTGAGTCAACCTTGAGCCGGTGAGATTTGATCTGCTGATCTGCTGAACTAGCAGTCAGCTGAAGTAGCTGCAATACAGCACTCTAACTACTGCGCTACCTCGGCTCTACATTTAGCTAAATATAGCTACAGTTTGGGTAGTAGTACCTTCAAGATCATGAGAAATATTGAAAACATTCCCATACCTCCTTAATTCTCAGAATATTTGAACCAAGGATAGAAAGAATATAAAACTAACATGCAATTGGGAATGTAATCTTTCTTGAGGAAAAAAAAATCTTGTATTATTCTCATTCTTACCATGTTCTGTTGAGTTCTGAAATAGAATATTAATAAAAGATGAGGGATCACACTATCCAGCAACCAGTGAATTTCTAGTTCCCAAACCAGCAAGCAAACTGATCCACCAACAAATATAAAACTCAGTGAGTTCACTGTCAACTCATGAAACAGATATAGCTAAACTTTTATTGTTTGGTTGATTTGGAAGGTGACTGACTAATTCGCCTGGTGGAGTTCTTTCTTTGCTGTCCATCAAGACTCTGCAAAAACTTGAAATCTGTTAAAAGGAATATAGTTTATATCTTTTGAAAACATATATTAAAAGGGCAATTTGTTCTTATAATTTTTTATAATTGCTCTTTTTTTAAAATTATTATTCAAACTGCTCTTGGCCTTGAAGTGATCATACCATACCTCCAATATTCCAATATTCTATCCAAATCTTTTAAAATTTATTCATTTTTCAAATGCCTTCACATATATTTCTCCTTTATGCTTTCCAGAAGCACATCATTAATTAAATTTTAAATTTTAAAAACACATGCCGTATGACATATGCAAATAATATACCGTGTTTCCCTGAAAATCGGACATGTCCCAAAAATAAGACCAAGCCTGATTTTTGAGGTGGGCCTAAATATACGCCCTCCCTCCCTCTCTCACACACACACACACATGCACAAAGGTCCCTCACCCCTCCTCCAACCCTCCCAAGGTAGCCACATCCCTGAAAACTTCTGTGCCCCCTGCCCTTTTCGCCGCCCATGGCACTGACCGTAGATCTCGAGCACCTGTTCCTGCGCCATGGTGGCAACCCATCTGCTCTCCCCTCTGTGTCCAGGTGCCGCATCCGCATAGCTTGTACTACCGAGCACCCACCACAGCAATCACAGTGCAAGCATTCAGGGCCCCGGAGCTTCCTTTGCAGGGCAGCCACTGGCGGCCAAGCTCAGCTGCAGGCGAGGACTGGGCAAGCCAGGCACCTGGAAAAAGTAAACTGGACTTGTGGGCTTGCCAGCGGATGCTCCGGTCAGTCAGTGCTCAGGCAATCAGAACAGAGAGGAGGGGGAGAAAGGGAGCCTCAGGCCACCATCACCATAGAGTGGAAAGCACACTCCCAAAGTGGCTGCTGCCCTGGCTGGGGTTTGGAAGCCACAGAGGCAGAGTTTGGGGGAGAGAAAGAAAGACTTCCTGCTTCTGCTTTTGGCTGCATGCAAGGAAAGCAGCAGAAGCAGAAAGTCTTTCTTTCTCTCCCCCAAACTCTGCCTCTGTGGCTTCCAAACCTCAGCCAGGGCAGCGGCCACTCTGAGAGTGTGCTTCCTACTCTAGATGATGGCTGGAGCTGGAGCCTGCAGGGAGAGCTGTCCCAGGCCGTGGTTTCCACATGCGTGCTGGTGGTGGGTGCCAGTGGCATTGACTATGAGCGCAAGGATCTGGTGCTCACTGGCTTCGTCCACATCGACATGGTGAGGCCTGGGAGGTGTGTGAGTAGGGGGTGGGGACAGGCACTTGCATGACTTGGCACCTTCAGGCCGCTCACGTTCTACACACACACCCCGCAGGAAGGGAGGGGTTCGATGGTGACATGCAAAGGGAGCCTCTCTCTGCCGGACTCCCGGCTGTGAGTGCACAGGCCGCCTAGGCCTCCTGCACTCTGAAATAATAAGACCCCCCCCCCCCGATAATAAGGCTAAGCCCTTATTTTGGGGTTCAAAAGAAAATAAGACCCTGTCTTATTTTCGGGAAAACACGTTAAATGTGTTTAAACATGGTTGATGTGTTTAAATGCCTTTTCCTCTGCATCCCATTTTAGTCCTACTGATAAGTATGCATGTGGAAATACATTAGGAAGTTATCAAAGAGTTTTAGGAGATGGAGAGTTGAGGTGACAGTCATCCTGTAATGGCAAATCATTACTGGGAGATTTGGGAACACAATGAAATGGTCTTCTTAAGCACTTGCCAGATTGAAAAATCAGGTAATGCAGAAAGCCCAGCACTGATTTTTAATAAAATGCAAAGAAAGCTAATGTAGCAAAACACCAGTTTCAAACATAAATTATATTTCGAACAATGCTTTTGTGTCTCTATGATAGAGGGCCCTATATGAAGAAATAATTTAGCTAATATTAGACACATCTGGTCTGGAACAAATTCAATAAAGTTAAACTAAAAAAATTGTATAGTTCAGTCATTATACAAATTATCAGGAAAGATTCATAGCTGATTCTAAGACAACAATATCACAAGCTGATTTCACTAGAGTGTATGTGTGAATATGTATCAAACTTTATTGCAATAAGATAGCCTTTACTTAAATTTGTATTTTAAATTTCACCGTGTTTGCAATTAACACGGTATAAACCCATGCACCTTATAAAAAGTTGAGTAAAATAATAATTTTCATAGACATAATGTAAAAAAATGTACAATCACACTCTCATAAACATACATTTAACAACAATAAGAATAAAAATGCATAATAATGAAAAGGGAAACAATTTTATTTAGTAAGGCAAAATTGCTTAGGATGAATATACCTAATAATGTCTGTCTTCCAGAATTATAAAATTGCAGTTCTATTGTTCTTAAACCATTGCCATGTTCCTGGGCTTTTCTCTTCATTGTCACATTTGGGTATTATAGAGTTTGGGACATCTGAGCAGATGTATTTCTATCTGTCTTTCCTCTGGAAGAATAAAATACAAAGCTTATAAATTAGCAGCTGTGAATGGCCCATAAAACAGGATGAAGCTGCAGTTATTATACAAAGATTTTATTTTCCCATTTCTCTAAGTAGGATGATATCTCTTTTTGCCTCAGAGGCAAAACTAAAATGCTTTCTTCTCTTGATAGGTCCAGGAAAAGGCAAAAGGAGAAAATTATTTTCATATGTTGAAATTAGATATAGCTGGCTTTATGTGAAAACTAAGGGAAAGACTTTGAATGAACAGATGCATCCCCTAACAACTTTTTTTGCCTTATGTGAACAAGGAGGGAAGGGAAAGGAAGGAAAGAGAAGGGGATAAGAGACTGTAACCTAAAATATAAACACATGGCTTGTAATAATATATTTGCAATTGATTTATATTAATTGATACATTATTGGAGGAAAATTTAAAAATTAAATGAAGGTTGACTGGTCTCTACAAAAATTGTCTCAGACAATTACTGCTCTGGGTTTTTTCATCGCCCTGGAATGTCGAGCAGAGGTGCTCTCGACAAATTGCTTATTTGTCCACAGGCAAATTGTGGGATCTAAGATATGATGTCAAACTAAATCATTGAAGGAGATCAACATAAATTGCATTGCCAAATATTTAATCAAAGGTTGAGGTTTCCACTTCATTTATAATGCCAGAGATAATCCTTTGAACTCATATACAGTACATGGCTTACAGGGGTGGGTTCTACTTACCTTTTCTGCCAGTTTGTAATGGGGCCGCGTGCATGAACTCTTCTACGCATGCGCAGAAGTGTTTCGATGATGTCAGGGTCAGTGGGCAGAGCCTCCCACTGGTTTTACTACCGGTTCTATAGAACTGGTGCAAACCGGGTCAACCCACCACTGATTCAGAATGCTCTCATGACATTGCAATGTTGGGAAAGACCAGATATCAAATATGATATATGTGTGTATGTAGTGTGCATAAGTGTGTGTGTGTGCATGCAGGAGCATGGGTGTTGTCTAAAGATCATTCTGGAAATCTGAAAATGCTTCCAAATAGGCCTGTGTCTCATTTAGCACATCTGATCACAGCTGGACAAAATCAGCAGTGGCATCAAATGATCTCAAAATCTTTCTTGCATTCTTCAGGTCTCTGGCACAGATGGAAAGATCAAAATGCCCTGTGATACTAGGTTCTGCTAGTAGCAGTATAATAGAATGAACATTATAGGCATTTTGTGTGACTTACAAGTATTTATTTTGTGCATAGGCTGAAATCTAACAGAGACAGAGTATACTAGTTCTTCTTTTTTTTCTTTTTTTTTCTTTACTTTTGGAAGATTTTTTTTTTCATCCCGTAAAAATAAAAGTAAGGGAATTTATAGTGCAATTGTGATTAAAAAAAAACCAGTCTTTTGCCAGCCCTTTTCTAAGATTTATTATTTTAGAATTTCACTAATAGGCCTTTACAGGTGCCAATAATAATTTGGCAGCCTTTCAAGTTTTGCTAATGTATGAGTTGATTGTTCCAAAATAGATTAAGTGAAGCAACCAACGTTTGTCTTGAGACTTAACTGATTCATTGAATTGTTCAGCATACAAATTCATGAAGTTCTAACCAAAAAATAACTACAAATATTGCACTGATTCAATCAAATTTTAGGATCCAATGAGTAAAACTATACAATATCAGTAATAATGTCTACATTTGAAACAATATTATTCATGCATTAGACCCACATATTAATTCATTGCTACTTTGACTTTTTTTAAAGGCAATTTTTAACGTTTTTTCTTAGTGAATTATATCCATCACATTTTCTCCTTAATTACTGAGTCTAACTTAAATAGGAAAAAAACAAAACAAAGGAAAGCAGTATCTTGTTGAATATAGAGTGTAAAAATGAAGAAATTATTGGCAATCCTTCATTTTCTGCCACAATTAATGTGGATACTTTTGTAGCAGCTCTAATCACCATGAAGTAAAAAAGAAAAAAGAATAAAGTGATCCAAATGGGGGGGACAAATAAGCATCCCTTCATCAATCAGTGTCAGACCTCAAGCGATTATTTCACCAAGTCTTTCCTGACCCGCAGTGAAACTTCTTTATTATTTGCTGCAGAAGATTTTGGGGCATAGGAATAAAGAAGGTTGATGGCAACATAGCTTTAGCTGATCCTGGCATTAAATCACAACATGATGTCCTTGCACAGATTTTGAAAGGATAAATTCTGCTCATTTATCAATAGCAGCCCACTCTGTGAATCCCAGTTTGATACAATTGTGGAAATCAAGGTGTTTCCCCCAATTTCCCCAATTTCCCCCATTTAAAATGATTTATTTTATATATGTTCTCACAGCAAAATACTATTCACTTGTCAGATGTTCCCCCTCTCCTCTGTCCTCCTCCATGAAACTCCTACAAGCCTGTGTCCCACCCCCCCCACCCCACACACTTTCAGAGCAGAAAGTGTGGGTCCTACAATAGGGAAGAAGATAAATTATTTCACTACTGACCTGCTTGATAGAAGCAATCCTAACAACATGAGAAATAAGTTCAGGCATCTTGTGTTCTTCAGAAGTTATTTAATATAGTTCTAGATCACACCCATCCTCAATATTTTTAGGCCGGTGAGCAAATTTGGAATCTGGAAAGCATGTCTTTGACAAACTAGTATGTTGTATGTTATGTATAGCAAGTAACAGAATAACAGAATTGGAAGGGACCTTGGAGGCAGGGTTCTAGTCCAATCCCTTGCTCAGGCAGGAAACCCTATACCATTCCAGACAAGAAGCTATTCAATCTCCACTCAAAAGCCTCCAGTGCTTGAGCATCCACAAGTTCTGAAGGCAAGCTGTTCCATTGGCTAATTGGTCTCACGGTTAGGAAGTTTCTCCTTAGTTCTAGGATACGTCTCTCCTTGATTAGTTTCCATGTATTCTTTCTTGTCTTGCCTTCTGGGGCTTTAGAAAATAGGTTGACCTCTTCTTCTTTGTGGCAGCCCCTGGTTTTGTGGAAGTTCCTGGTTTATTTGCATTATCATAGTTATTTTATATATTTGATGTATTTTATCTTGGGTAGGGAGTTTCCTTCCATTTCTACAGTAATACATCTGACTTGCTTAACTTTGTTTATTCTTTGTTCCATTTTAGAATTTATCCTAAATTTTAAATATTTCCTTCAAGAGCCACATTTTCAAAGTCTTCAGGAATTCGCCCAAATGTCAGATTTTACTATGTTTGTTAAATTTATGGAGTATGTATGGTTTCTTACTTTTCCTGACTTTCCAAACCTTCTTTCAAACATTGTTTGTTTTTTAAAGCTTTTGTGTGTGTTGTGTATTTATTTGAGCAATCTTTAAAATCATTAGATTTCAATGTTTACATCCACTTTTATTTCCTTCATTTTGTTTAATATTATCTCTTGTGACTGTTGGAAATTTTCATTTAATGCTTTTATTTCCAATGTTAATTTCTTGAATAGATGGCTAAGCATCTCTGAGTCAAATTCTTTTTACTCCTTCCCTCCTCTTCACATTTATCTCGTTATTTCTTTATAAGTCATAAAAAAATCGTTTCCATGCACAGTTTTTTTTTGTTGTTACATTGTTGTAATCAAACCATTAGGTTTCATTCCATTTGTTCTATTTTATGATAAATAATGGCTCAGTCAATAGGGTGGCCAATTTTTTTCCTGATACAACCACTTTCTCTCCACTTTCCTAATCCCCTTAGGCTCTCTTTCCTTTAGCCTCTTAAAAAATTTTTTTAACCCATAACAAATGAACCATTTGAAAAGCCGCCTATTTCCTTTCCTTTCATACATCTCCACCACCCACCCCATTCTGAGTCTACAAAAAATAATAATCATAAATTGAATTTACTGTTATACCATTCAGTACTATCTAGTGGGTTGTATCATTTTCTGGCTTTATTATTTATTAAAGAAGACTTCTTGCTTTGATGAATCCATGGTGAAAGAAAGGAAGATTGTAAACAAACAAAACACAAAATATTAAGTCTTGTTTTGTAAATCCCAACTTTACAAGGTCAACAGGATCATTTCTACTCAATCACTTGCCATACTGTTGTAGTTTCACTCATTCACAAAAGTGGTTAGCAATGTAATTCAAGTCCACAGCTCACTCCATTAACCAAATCATGTATTTGTTCAAAGCCTAAGTCTGAGTCCATATTGAATTTAGGATCAGCTCAGTGGAATCTGTTTTCCAATTCTCCACTTAAGTTTCAGCTTTAGAGCTCATTTCAACAACATTTTTATCTTTAAAAACTAATGACAATGTTCAGCTCTAATAAAAATACAGTGCAAGACAAAGATATTGGTAGCTGTAGCTAAATTTGTTCTTCCCATGTGGCATCAAAAGAATTAGAAAATTATTTAGTTATGAAATCCAATATGGGAAAGTGATAATCCAGTGGTTAGAAGCTCCTTCAAAGCTTTCTGCTAGAATGGTGTGTTTGTGTAATGAAGAAATGAAATCAGCTTCCAACAGACATCTTTTGTGTGGGTATTGGGTGTTTCAAATCGAGGTCTGAAGCCCCATTGCCATACTTTCTTACTTTATCTCCTAATTAAAATTACTAGGAGTTAAATATGAAATACCCTGGATTACAAAGCAAGATGAAAAAAGTTTTCATAGCTCTATGTCACTTCCTATGAATCCTAACTATGCTTTATGGAAGCAGGTCTGGGGATTTCTAAATGTCATTTGGGCTGACAACTGAATTAATTATTGGAAATACATATACAAGAATTTGTTGTTGCTGGATTAAGAGCAGAGACATCAAGGTTCTAGTGTTCCCCTAGGCATGGAAGATGGCTAGATAATTTTCAGTAGGTCAGCCTCTCTCAGAGCTAGACTGGGAAGTTAAAACACAACTACGTCCCAATCAGAATTTAATCCATGTGCTACATTACAATCCATAATCTTCAATGAAGAGGCCTTCCTTGAAATGGATCAATTCAGACTGAATATATTATATATTTATTATGCATAATGTGTACACACACATACAGAGAGAGAGAGAGAGAGAGAGAGAGAGAGAGAGAGAGAGAGAGAGAGAGAGAGAGAGAGAGAGAGTGTTTATCAGTGGTGGGATTCAGCCGGTTCACACCAGTTCAGGCAAAACGTTTGTTAAATTATCCACCCCTGCTATCAAAGTGGATTCTGGACACTGTGCTGCAATAGAAAGACAGACAACAGAGCAGCCGGCATGAAGGAAGGACAAGATCGCGTTCCCTCCTCCTTCCCCTCGTGCCAGCTGCTCCATTGCCCATTTCTACATTGCAACACAGTGCCCAGGATCCACTTTGAAGAGAGGGGGTAATTTAACAACCGGTTTGCCCAGGGTCAGGTTGGCCGTCATGGGAGGCTCATCCCATATATGCGGCAGAACTGGAGGACAGGGATGGACCATGCATCTGACAGTCAACCTGACCCCGGGTGAACCAGTTGTTAAATTATTTGAATCCCACCACTGATATATACACATACATATACATATATGCATACAGACAGACAGACAGACAGAAAGACAGACACACACACACACACAGTATATGTCAAATGTATATATGCATTTTTTGCATGTATGAGCTACTTTTTCTGAAAGTAATATGGCAATGACTCTGGAATATAATTCATCATGGAATCAGAATGTACTTATATGTATATCTCATATATTAAATTTGTACAATAACTATGTCTATCTAATATAAAACCAGCATTAATATTAAGTCACTTGGTCATTAAGTGTCCTAGAACTATTTATTGTTAATTATATTTTAACCTACTGACCTAACAATTTTCCCCAACAGACAGACTGCCGTCATCCTGCCAATAACCCACTTATCAAGGTTCCTTATTACTTTGTCTAGAAACATAATAATTGCTAGTTACTTTCTCTGGTCCATTACCATCTCCTTAAAATGTTTAAATATCTTTCAGGTTCTGACAGACTTAGAGTGCATATCAGTGTGAAAGAAATTCTGTTAGATAATTCCTTATCATTTATAACATCGAAGCACTAGTCCTTTTAAAAAAAATACAGGCATATTTTTCTTATTAAGATATTTTTTAATAAACAAATTATAATATTTTCAGATGTTACCAAAGTTTCATTATATCAGTTATTAAAATCTTTAGCAATATACAGTATAAACCCTGATTGAATGGAGCCCTTAACTAGTAGTACGGAGTTGGTAAACTTGTACAAACTCCTAAAATGTATTAATTGACTATGTTAATTAATTCAAAAGGAGTTAGGTTTAACCTCAGTCTCCCATCATGCAAAATACTCACCTACAAATTGTTTATTGCAAGACCTGGTGATTGGAATAAAATCCTATAAATACTTTCATGAAAATTGGCCGTTTCTAGACATTGTCTCTGAGGCCATATGAAAAAAAAAAGTATTGAAAAGGAAACAAGGTCTGTGTCTGTGTGAATTCCAGATTCTGTGGCAATGTCAATATCAATATTATTATATTGTAGTGTTTATAACTAGTGTTTTGTTTCTCTGTCTCAGGGTGGAAAATATCAGGCAATGAAGGAGAAGTTAACAGCCTCCCAGTCAGTATCCTTTGCAGCATTGGGCCATGGCTAAGACATGGCCATTCAATGTATGTTTATGTCATTCCAAATCATGTGACACTGGCATATAAAGATGAATTCATTGTTTCAATATTGGGCTTTACTGATTTGCTATAGTAAAAGCAATAGAAGGCAAGCAAGTGATTTCCCCATGAAAATGAAGCTTGTTAGCTGATGCAATGTTGTATTTTAAAGTGGGCTGAGGGATTCATAGTAACTTTTTCTGATAGTTTACTCACATGGTGTTATTAGGAGTAAATCCCTTTTTTCAAATGCTTTCCTTCTGAGAAGGAAGATCTCAATTCCATCTATGGTTCATAATAGGACCAAAATGAGTTACAGTACTTGCAATGTAATTATTTATGATTGCTTAATGGTTGTGAAAATTGGGCCTTAAAAAAGAAAGACAGGAAACAAATAGATTTGTGTGAGCTGTGGTGCTGGAGAAGGCTCCTGCATATTCCTTGGACACAGGGGTGTCTTCTACTTACCTTTATTACAGGTTCACAATGGGGCCGCGCACATGCGCAGAAGCATTTTTGTGACGTCAGGGTCAGTGGGCGGAGGCTCCCACTGGTTTTACTACCAGTTCTATAGAACCGGTGTGAACTGGGGGCAACTCCACCATTGCTTGGACAGCAAAGGTGACTAACAAGCAAGTACTGGAAGGCCTAACACCGGACGTGTCACTGGAAGGACAAACAATCACAAAATTGTGTCTCCCTTATTTTGGTCATGTAATGTGGGGGAATTCACTGGAGAAAACAATTATGTTTGGAGGAGTTGATGGCAAAAGGAAACAAGGCCAAAAAGAACATAGTTTGACACTATCAAAGCTGATACCAGACAGAGCATGAACAACTCAAAGAAGTATTGCAAGATTGGAAGTTGTGAAGAGACCTGGCCCATAGAACCACCAAGAGCTGGACATAACTGAATGGACAGCATCATCATTATTATTAAAGTTATAATTAAAACTATTATAACTATTGTGTGGTAGCATTTAAATGTTATCTTGCGCTTAGAAAGAACCAGATTCATGCTACTATTTAAATCAGTGTTTCTCAACCTTGGTAGCTTGAAGATGGGTGGACTTCAACAACCCAGTGCTGGCTGGGGGATTCTGGAAGTTGAAGTCCACCCATCTTCAAGCTTCCAAGGTTGAGAAACACTGATTTAAACACAGAGATCTCTAGGCTGTACCGAGTTCTGGAAGTTCAAATTATCCACCTATGTTTTATGCTATGAATTACATAGCATAGCTCTCCTTTTCATTGAGTTTCATATAGAACAAAATAATGGAGGCAAATCAGAATTCTTGGTTGTTGCCCTTTTTAGGTAACATAATTGATAACTAAAAATAGCATATAACTGAAAGATAGTGAGATGATTTTACCAGAGAAAAGGTGGTCTTGTATTCATTATGAGCCGCGGTGGCGCAGTAGTTAGAGTGCAGTATTACAGGCTACTTCTGCTGACTGCCTGCTGCCTGCAATTTGGCAGTTCAAATCTCAACTCAACTCAATTCAGACTCAAGGTTGACTCACTCTTCCATCCTTCTTAGGTTGGTAAAATGAGAGGATCCAAATTGTTGGGGGCAATATGCTGACTCTGTAAACTATTCAGAGAGGGCTGTAAAGCACTGTAAAGTGATATATAAGTCTAAGTGCTATTGCTATTATATGTGCTGGCAAAGGACCTTTATTTTACAGATTGGTAGCATTCCACAAATATACAAATATATCTTTTTTCTATAGTCTTAATTATTGAAATGCAGTTTCTGTATGTCTCGTGTAATTCAAGCTTTCTCTTCCTATTGGGGGAAAAACATAATGATAAAGTCAACATCAGTTTTGAGAAGTTTTGCTTGTTTCTTGACTCTTATTAGGTTGGCTTCCTTCAAATAGCCACTCAGAATGTGCTTATGTAGGATGATGTGCTTTAGAAGGATTGGTAGCCTTTCAAGTTAAACTGAAGGCAACACCAGAAATTAGCACTCGTTCTCCTATGACGTTCAGAAAGGGATAGAACTAAAATTGAAAATTGCAACATTTGCTGACATGAACTGAATATTTTATAGAAAAGTTAGGAGGTCCGTTACCATTTATGCTAAGTGCAATGAACAATAGATTTTTCTATTTTTTTTTAAAATAACTGAGTTTATAGCAAAAGCATTTAAGCTCTGGGTTTACCGGCTTGTTTAAATCAAAGTTAAGTTTATCTTTTATATTCCAATAAAAAGGTTGTGCACCTCAAATGAATTAAGAAGGAACATTACATCCTTGTGAATCTTGACCTAAGAAATTAAATTGCTTGTAAATACTAATTCATAGCTGATCATTATACAGAGATGGTTTGCCCTGTGCAATATTGCACTGCCCCTTGTTGCCAAGATCTGCATACTTATTATACCAAGGAGCTGTAATTCAAATATAATGATCCAATTGAAGCTGTGATGCCATCTGAATTTCAAAATTGTTTTGCCATTCTTCCATCTTTGGAGGAAGAGGGTATACAGAAACACCCTCTTCCCTTATTTTAGAACAAGAGCCACTTCTTGTCTCTAAATGGGGAATGCCAAATGCATGACAACTGGACTGTCGATAAATTTGTTTGGTCAAAAGACAAGACTGTCAAATCTGTCTGCTTTCATCCACTTGCAAAGCACAGCATGGGGCTATGATTTCTTTGTCTCTCTTTCCCAGCTTAAAGCTAGAGGATTTGGAAAGCAGATTTATATTGCTGAGCTTCAGGCTGCATTCAAGTACCAAACACCATCAGAAATGTAGTGATTTCTCTTGCAATAAAAGCCCCATTCATGACTCTCAATGATGTTATTGGAATGCTGAGTTAAATAGTTACAGTACTCAATCAAACCTATCTATGTCCTTAAGCTTTATCTAGTCACAGGAACATTTTTATAAGTGAGGATAGAAATCATTTGGTAAATATTGGGCTTAAACAAGCTACAAATTTACTAAATGAATAGTTAAAAGCAATGTTCAAGGTTCAGAAGAATCCTATCAAGTACAATGAAAAAGCAACTATGCATTTATACTTTATATGTTTAGACAACTTATATGACTGCCTATCTCACACAGAGATACTAGGCAGCTCACAACAACTAGAAAAACAACAATATAAAACACATAAGAGACAGAATCACCCATAGCATTGATTCCTGACTTATCCCATCCTAGCCAAGGGTTGAAAAAAGAGCCAAGTCTGCATGGCCTTCCAGTAGGCTAAAGGAGATGCCTCTAAAATCACAGGTAGAAGGTTGTTCCAAAGGGTTGGGGCAGCTATAGAAAGGACATGCTTCCAAGGTCCCACGAGGTGACAACATTTGAGTAGAGCATCTACTCTATCAAAGTCAATGGGGCAGATAATTCAATCTCAGGGAGAGATACTTCTGAAATAAATTGGCCCTGTAGTGCAACATAGAAATTTAATGCTGATAACAATAAATTGTATTGCACCAGAAAGCAATGGGAAGCCAAAGCAGTTTGCACAATAGGACTGTAACACAGGGAAGCTCCCAGAAATGTCCTTTTGGATGGTCTTCAAGGGCAGCCTCATATAGAGCACATTGCAGTAATCCAACCCAACCCAATCCAATAATGTTTGATCGACTACAAGCAAGGTCTTCCAATCCAGTAATAGGCACACTTGGTGCACAAGATGAATTTTCATAAAGACCCACTTGCCCTTGGCTGCTTCCAGCAACAGGTACAAGTCCAGGAAGTCTAGCCTGAATCCTGAAAATGTTCAAAATAATCTTTTTCATGCTTCATGAAGATGAAGCTCACTGGTGCCTCCTTTACCAGAATGGCCTTAGTTACCTGCAGTAGGCTACTAGTGTCAGTGTTCCAATACTGACATAGAAGCAATGAGGAAAAAAGTTTGACATTTCACCTAGAAAAGCTTTCGGTGAATTCAGTCTCCTGGGAGATGTATGGGAGGGGTGACATTCCTGTGTGCTGAAGAGACAGATAAGAGAGAGTGATCTGGAAGACAGCCAATGGAGAGCAGTGGATGGGGAAGGAATAGGAGGGATTTTGGATGGAAGGGGCCAGTACTGTCTGCATGGTTGTCGGGCACGGATGCATCGCTCAATAAAGAGTTTTGCTCTTGGAAATTAACTTATTTCGAGGATGAAACCGAAACTTTGACAACTAGTTTTCCAACAGTGTGAAAATGTCTGTATCAGTGGTGGGATTCCATTTTTTTTACTACCGGTTCTGTGGGCATGGCATTGCATAGTGGCCATGGCTTGGTAGGTGTGGCAGGGGAAGGATAATGTAAAATATCCATTCCCACCCCACTCCAGGGGAAGGATACTGTAAAATCTCCATTCCCTCCCCACTCCAGGGGAAGGTTACTACAAAATCCTCATTTCCTCCAGATCAGCTGGGACTCAGGAGGCAGAGAATAGATGGGGGTGGGGCAGTCAGAGGTGGCATTTACTGGTTCTCCAAACTACTTAAAATTTCCGCTACTGGTTCTCCAGAACTGGTCAAAACCTGCTAAAACTCACCTCTGGTCTGCATATATACAATGTTACTCCAAATGTACAGATATGGTTTAACTTGCATAGTTCAATTATGTCAGTTACATATTTTTTGTACATTTCTCTCATACATTCTTTTAGTGACACAATAATTATTGAGAAATATGCATTTAATTGATCAACATTCCATATTTACAATGGAAGCAGTGTAGAGCTGCTTTGATCTTACAGTATTTGCAAAAGTCAATGATGAAACTTAATGCAGCTAGCCATTATTTTCATCACTTACATTTTTATCTGGCATATTATCTATTCCCTAGCACCATGAACAGAAATTAATAAAATTGGTACCATCAAAGCTGTATCTTCATGCAAATCCACTTTATATGTTTAATATACAATACAGCAACCATAAAACACTGAACATTTAACAGTAATTAAATTATTTGGCATTTTTGATATTATCATTGTTTCTTTTCTTCTTTGAAACTAATGGAATAATAATTGCTGAGGGAGGGGGAATCTACTATCTTGTATTTTATGCTTGTATTCTGAGACTCTCTGTGAACACTTGTATCTTCTGTTCTGAGTAAATTTGCCTACCATTACCATTAATATACTATAATGGTATATTGAATAATTGAATTCAACTGAACTGAAGCAAAATTATCTGGGAATACGGTCTTGACATCTAATCCATTTAAAAGTCCATCCATGCCTTTCATTGCATTGTGTCATATTTTGTGCACAGCCCCCCAAGAATCTTTTAAAAATAAATTTTGTCTCAGGGCCTGTGTTCCCCATTCATTTTAAAATACCTCACATTACCATGTCTCTCAATAGTTAACACCAACCAGTTTTGAGATGATTGCTGAGACCATTTTCTGGGAAATTGTGTTGACATCTTCCTTCACAATATTCAAGGTAACCTGACTTATATTAGCATACTTGAAATCACTGGCATTCATTATAAACATGCCCTGACCTCCATTTTGACAGATAGCTAGCTGCACAGTCTAAAGATCACGTGAATTTCATTGCCTGTCACCCAGGCAACAAATGATAACTCTCCTTCATCTTTAGCCCGACTTTTTCCTGATCAGCTTTTAAAGAAATTCTACCTTCTTAATTTAATTGATGGCTTTAACACATTGAGAGTTTGGTTTTAATTAACCTTCATTAGCCAGCGAAGGGGAATTTCATATGCCTGAAAAGGTCCTGTTTGGAGCACAGGATTCAGGACTGCTTCTCTCCTTGGTAGAATAATTAAGAAACTAGCCCCAGCTGTTCTTTCTAGCTTTAGCTTGCTGAGTGGGGAGAAGATGAGAAGTAATTGGTTATTTCTGCAAATTCTACTAGGCTTTTTAAGGCAATTAAAAACACAAGTAAGGAAGAAGCTAGGAAACTATGCCAAGTAATGTCTCTAAACATCACTTACACTGAGCAAAGATAGGCAATCTAATGACTTAGATATTTTGCACTACTACATCCCCACAATTTGTTGCTTCCAGAACACCTGGACCAGGTTGATTATCTCTGCCTTTAATCCTGGACATCAGTTTTCACAGGTTCTTGCTTTCACATGCTGCCTTTTGGGGACATTATCCAATATCTCAGGGGCAAAGAAGAGGGAGTCAAGCGCCTGAGGGAAGGACAAGAAGCAATGGGTGGAAACTAATCAAGGAGAGAAGCAACTTAGAACTAAGGAGACACTTCCTAACAGAACAATTAATCAGTAGAACAACTTGCCTCCAGAAGTTGTGAATGCTGCAACACTGGAAGTTTTTAAGAAGATATTGGATAACCATTTGTCTGAAGTGGTGTAGGGTCTCCTCCCTAAGCAGGGGGTTGGACTAGAAGACCTCCAAGGTACCTTCCAACTCTGTTATTTTATGTAATAGGACATGCATGCAGCATTTCAACAAATGTAGAAAAGAGATGAAGGTATCGCAAGGCTGCAACACTGATACTGCAAGGCTACAACATCGTTTGCATCAATGTGACTCCTTTTGCTCCCCCTCCCTCTCATCTCAAAAAAGGCTTAGAATTGTTTGTTAGCACTTCGGGTATTTAAAAAATGGTGTGATCATGTGATCAAGCCTTATCATAGCATTTTGCTTTGGGCAGTAAATATAAATTACAACAGGATAATCCAGTTAGTCCAAAACACTATGGCTGTACGGATTGATATGTTTGGTTAAAGCCTGACAAAACAGTATGTAGTTTAAATCAAATCTGTAAGTTCTTAACTGAAGCTGAATAGTAACTGAAAATTCCTACATTACCTCACCCTGTAACCTCCTTTACAGTGTGCTTCAAAATAGTCGTAAGGTTGTTGCAAGCCAGTTAGCAAGTAATAACATTTAACCTAAGCAACAATATTTCACTGTGTGTGGGTTATGTGCATCTGTTAAAATTGGCATCTTTATTTTTCTCATTGTTTATCCCATCATGTTTCACAAAATAAACCTTTATCTAAACACTTCTGAACAAATTGTCACATAGAGAATAGAGTTTAACAAAACCGTTTTGCTACAAGGAAATTGGCCAAAGATAATTGACATGATCGTAATATGTCTTATAATAGGTTTCCTAACAAAACTTCCTGAACATAAAATAAATTTTTAAAACTATTATAAAACATTAGGAATGCCTTAGAAGATGATTGAAGATGCTAAGACTACCATTAAGGGAAAGGAAAGCTGAAAAGCTGATTAACGTCAAATTGGTAAAGGATAAATATTAGCTGTTAATTCACCTGTACAGTACTTTACATCTCAAGAGCACCTTTATTGATTTCAAGAGGAACAGTACAGTGAAATGAGTTCATCCAATAAAAATGAAGCTATCTTAAAAGTAGCTATATCAAAAAAAAAAAAATCAGGAATTCCTACTAATTAAGAAATGGATGGCATTTATAATAGGTCAAAGATATTTTCTTTTATACCTGTGAAAAATCAAAATTATCAAACCTTATCTTAAATGTATTACTCTTTGTTAAATTTTTGATAAAATTCATTATCCACTTTTTGTTATGATTACAATAAAGTCCATTATTCCCATACAAAATTCTTATTAAAGTGTAAAATTTTGGGTATTAATCTACAAGACTCTATGAGATATCTAAGTCCAGAGTCAGGAACTTTCAACCAATTTGATCAATAGTTCCCAAAAGAAATTTATTTCACTATCCCATGAAAGAGATGGATAGAACATTTGTTGGCTCCTCAGACAGTCATTTCACCAGCTGCCTCAGCATGGGAGAACAATGAATAGACATGATAGCAGTGACATGACCTCTGGCCCCTATGCAGAAGGTTACTGACCCCTGACCTAATGAAATACTTTCTCCTATGTGTATATGACTAATCCTAGCAACCATCAGCAAAAGTCTTCTTGACTGCGTCATCATGTGGATGTTCACTTGGCATTACTTTGAAGGAGGGCCCTGAACATCAACCCCCTAGACATAAAACATTTTTGTGCTTTTATTTATTGATAAACTTTATTGGAGTTTATTACTCACAGATGAAGACATCTTTATTCACCCAGCTTGTGACATCTCAAGATGTTACAGTTCTGCAGCTCATTGCCACTGGCTTGTATGTTAAAAATATTACAGAATGTGTTAAGCTGTTGATGGCTATGCTTAATGTCTTTATAGTGCATGAATGTATTTTAATGCTGTGTATTGCCTGGAGATGCATACTGTGACAGGTGATGTACAAATATTTTAAATAAAGTATGTTAAAAACCATAATGCTATAAATATACAGCATCTTAAAAATCAGAGATAAGAGAGACAGCAGCATAGATTCAGTTAAAAGCCTCAGTGAATAAATATATCTCAGCCATCCTTGAAAGTGTAGAAATCTGGTACCAACTATAAGTGAAAAGAATTAATTGTAGATTAAGAGAATATTCTCAGAATTTTGTATAACAAAGTTCAGGTAAAATGGTACCATCAAGACCCAGGCCTACCTGTATATAGGTATGTGTATGTACATCCAGTGTATATTGGCAACCAGGCTAGTACTTAATTACCTTTTCAAAAGAAAAGCAAAATAGATTGCAATCTGTTCTATGGCTCAACCACATTTGAACGTTTCCAATAACTGGGTACAGTTTATAACCTACATTACTGAGTTGTGATGGACTTGCACTGATAAGCCCCATGGACATGTTTTATCCCTATGTTTGTAACAGTAAGTGATGTTCCAGCCAGTTAACCGAGAATACTGAATGAAGGAAATGCCAGTGATTATTGCAATACATGACAAGCCCTTTCTAAAGAAAAGAGAAGCTGACCTTCAGGTGTTTACAGCTGATGGTTATACTTCTACCGTAATTCTAGAGCTGCGGTTTTACCCTTGGTTGGTAAAAAGAAGAGAGATAATTTTTTTAATATCAACTCCTCCTTCCTTTAGGAAGCTGAATTAGCTTGTGCTGTAATGTAACATACCTTGTCTCATAGGAGATCTCAAACTAAGCCTAACCTAATACATCTCAAAAATTTCAAAACTACGGAACTTGTCAGGAAGCAGATGGTGCTTCTGATCTCCTGGGCAGGGCAAAGAAAGCCTTGTGGACTGCTCTGTACCACCTTCTAGCTGTTGGTCTCTGAACAAGTGAGATGCAAGTTCTTGGAGATTAAATAGGCTATATATTTGGTAACTAGCAGCTGGGGCTAAGGAAAGAAAAGGAAAAAACAAGTGTTTCTGATTTTGCTCAGTGAAAAACAGGATGATGGCACATACTAGCCAGGACAGATGAGTCTGCCATTTTCATTTCTGCTTGAATCTCATTTTATCAACTCTAAATTTGGTTCATTTCCCTTCTGAATTGCATTAAGTATTGTGTTATATTTCTTTTGGAGGAGAGACAGAATATAGATATAACTATTAAGGAAACGGACTGCTTTCTTCTGCAAATCTGCCCCAGAAAAATGAAGAATCACCTCCAGAATAGCATGGAATATAATAGAATTCACTTCCCCCATACCAGAGGTGGATTTCAGCCAGTTCTGACCAGTTTTTGCAAACCAGTAGTGGAAATTTTGAGTAGTTTGGAGAATTGGTAAATATCACCTCTGCCTGGGCCCACCCCCAATCTATTCACTGCCTCCCAGTCTCCCAGCTGATCGGCTAGAAGGAAAAAAATCAGGATTTGCTTTTCAGCTGGGAGATCGTTTGGCAAAGAAGAAGGGGGGAAAAATCAAGACGGTGTTGCTTTAAATTGACAAGGCAAGAAATAGCTGCAGGAAGGAGGTTTTTACTTGCAGAAGCGAAGTGACGTTCAGCAGTTCATTTCTGGGACAGCTGAACAACAAACTGGATAAGAAGAGGGATTCTGATATGGTTCTATGTTTTTGAACTTTTTGGGTTTGTGCAACATGGGCTTTGTGTTTCTAAAAGGGTTTGGGCAATTTCCATTGTGAAATATCTTGTCTTGAATGAGTTTTCTGCCTGCTTGTAAATGGAGTCGAACTTCCGGCTTCCAGTTTCTATTATCTCTAAGCATCGGTAGCTATTTTCTTCTTACAAAGTTTTCTTTATGCAGCTGGCAGGAATGTGGAATCAGCTTCAGGCAGGTTCCTTTGTTAGCAGCTTGATTTTTCCTTGCTTTTCTTATGAGTAATATTTTATTTGGGAAAATGAAGAAGGGGGAGTTTGATTCGTTCCCAGAGCAGGTTAGTGGGATGAGGAGGGAATGGGGATTTTGAAGTAACCTTTCCCAGGAGTGGGGAGGGAATGGGGATTTTGAAGTATCCTTCCCCTGTCATGCCCACCAAGCCATGCCCACCAAGCCATGCCATGCGCACCAAGCCACACCTACAGAACTGGTAGTAAAAAACCACTGCCCCATACCCAACAAAAGAACAGGAGGATGACCTTTCTGATCCTTGACTCTTTACCTCTCATCTCCCCATGTTGATAGGGAAAAATTCAAAACAAAACTGGCTTTGTTTTATAGGATTAATAAGTGATTGCAGAAGGCTCACAAATATGTAACAAATTAACATTACCAAGAGCCTAAATGTCCAAACTAACTTCTTAAATTGTACTCATATTTCTAGTTATACCCAATTTAAGAGATTGGTTGTCCCATTTGTACCAATTGACATTTTCAGACATTCCTAAAGAGTAATTCTCCTAAGTACTGTTGTGGAGGTTAATAAAATCAATGAACCATGAACCTTTGTCTCTATGAATTTCTACTTTAACAAATAAGCCTTTAAATCATTTAACAGTAAATGTTTTTATTTACATAATAAAAACATATATATATATGTGTGTGTGTGTGTGTATGTATATGTATATGTATACATATATATATATACAATTAATAAACAGCACTTAGTTACTATGATTAATTATCCTGTCAGCTACACATCTATATCTATATCTATTCTCACTAAGCTATGTTATCTATGACTATTCTTCATCAGAAGAAATATTATTATAAACCACCAGAACTGCTCTTCTAACAGACTTCCAAACTGCTCACAGTTTTTTAATGGAAGATCCTATAAGACCTAAGACCAAATAGCTAAGATGAGTGAAGATTGAAGAGCAAAGAGTTTCTGAGAAGAATCTCCTTTTATACTGCTAACTATGACAGTTAGGGTAGAACCCTGGAGATTCAAACATATTAGCTGCCCGCTGATTGGCTTATGTATCTGTCCATTCCAAAAGCTATTAATAGGCACAGCTATAAAGAAATAAATTTTCTATAACGAGTACTTATGTAACCCTTCAGAGATGAGACTCTACCAGGCCTGGCCAAGTCAAGAATTAAATTTGTTGACGATTAGATACAGATTTTGTGATTGCTGCCATCTTGATAGTCAGATTGTGAATATGTTTTTTTTCAGAAGGAGTACAAACCTAGTATAAACTCAGAACAGATTGCAGCCAATCTCAGATACCATTTTCCTGCTGACTAGCAACACCTTCATTTTATCTCTGTTTAATTTCATCTTGTTCACCTGCATTCAGCTCATTACCAAACTTCATATTGTTTACAGGAATTAATTGCATCCTCAAAGATGTCAAGGGGCAGTAGAGCTGACTATAATCAACTTAATAATGGTACCTAATTCCAAAGCTCTGGATGATTTCTTCCAATGCTTTAATTAAATATCATATAGCAGACAATATGATGCCTTGTGTCAGCCTTTCAAGTAGGCCAGGTCAGGAAACATTACAGAAATGCTGTTTTATTTTCTTGAAGTCAGATGTAATAAAAGGGTCTTGAAAGCATTTTATTCTTTTATACCAAACAGAATCCTAAGAAAGTTATTTTGAGTTTCTTCTCAGGCCTTCCCATTTTTCCAAGACTGGATTGTATTTTATTTTTCTATTACTCAATAATATTTACTTTCATCAGGATACCTTTTGCATTCCTCTATATCTTGCCACAGATCTGTGATCTAAGCTTCATGTAGTGTTCTGACCTAGGCTTCCTGAGTCAGTAAAACACACGAGTAGTCCCAAAAACCTGTTTTATTTTAACAGCTGTGAATTCTGTTCATTCACAGATGAGACCCAAATAGTTGTAAAGAGTCCTTTGGGATAAGGCTGATAATCACCCACCTTTATCTCCCTTGACACGCTGCCAAAGACAAATTGGCAAAGCCACATGGAGTCCAGAATCAAACAGAGCTTCAGACTTTAAACTACACAGAATTAACAATGTTGCTTCCTGCAAAGGCCCACATGTCTTTGCTCCTCTTTTAAATCTTATGGGAGGGGCCAATCATCTCCAAGCCCTACTCCTGAGTCATCCCTTTTGTTTTAACTGTTCTTGCCTTCTGGCAGCTCTGCACATGCGCGCACTGGGAACAGGCTCCCCCTATTCCTCTGCCTTGCTGAGGTCTGACTCTGGAGTCTCCAGAGGCAGCACATACCTCCCAGATGGTAGGGAGGCCTTTCCCTGCCTCTGATGAAAAGCCCTCATCTGAGCCTTCCCCAGACTCCAGGACTGGCCCATGTTCTTCCTCACTTTCCAACTCTGCTGCCAGCTCTGAAGGCTGCTGACGGAGCACAACATTTAGTTGCTGATGGTTGCTGAAAGATCCTTGGGCACAATTAGGACTACCTTCATCTCATGTTTCTCAGTTTCTGGCATAGACCATATACCAAGAGAAACAAAGCAGTCTCTGTCCCATATTCTTGCTGAAAATTCTTCTGAAATGTATCTGGATAATGTCTGTAACATTGTCAGACTATCTGTTTATGGAGATTCTCAGTCATCCAGGTCATGGTTGTCCCCAAAGTGCTTTTTCAAAAGGCAACAGCCTTTGGGATAGGAAAGGAAAAACAAAATCCAGTTGTCTTTTGAAAAAGCACTTTGAGGATTATCAGACAATCATTTTCCAAACTGTATTAGCCAGAAATAATATATTAGAGGTAGTCCAGTGTTTTCTAGTTCCTTCAGGTTAAGAAATTTCATCTTGATTAATGGTCCTAATCACTGACACATTTTTCCTGTAAAGAATCATGAATTATCTTCCTTAGGCATTAGAGAACACCTCCCTTGATCTTTTAAATCAATTTGCAAGGGAAAGGATCAAGGAAGCAGATTGCACCCATCACTTTCCTACATACATTGTCAACATCCTCAAGAATTACAAGCTGAAAGAATACAGAATAAGAGTTTGTCGTGAGTAGAGCATCATACTTTGCCCCACTATTAGAATACGTATCAATGAGTTTCTTTGTTTATATCTATGTGTATTTGTGTGTGTGTGGAGTGGGGGGGGGGAAGGGGGAGGGAGAGACCAACTATCCAGATGATGCCACAGGTTACAATCCTTATAAACAAGATACAAAAAATAAATCCATATATAATGAATAACAGATTCATTAAAATCTCACAAATTAAAACAATATAAGAACAAGCTAATTCTTTTTTACAAATAGTGTTGAGAGCTGCCCTTGTTCTCCCTAGCCAGATTTTTCTAATGTTTTTAGCAGGTAGAAAGAATTCTATGTAAACTTTATAGTCCTGGTCTGTTGGGGATAATGGGGAACGTTATAAAATCCAAATTCTGACCAGTTACCTATAAGAGGTAGTTACTGCTAATGATGGATTTTTTTAAAAAACTTGAAAAGTCATGCTTTAAATCTAAAATTATTATGGAGTCCTCTTGAAATATATTTTTGAAAGTTAAACTTAAGAAAACCCCTTTCTGGGTTAATAATATTGCTGTAGTAGGATTGTTGATGTCCTTCAGAGACCCTTAGATTCATTTCCCTGGCTGATTTTGTTAAAAGCTATTTGAAGGGTAAGAAAAATAGCAGGATGTTATGAATGTCAGTGTGATTATGATGGAAAGGTTTTATCAGAGGAGAAGGTCTTGAAGTATGACCTGAAAGTTGGCCAGACTCTGAATTATTCTAATCTATTCTCTAATCTGTTCTTAAAGTTCATTCCACAAGCATAGCCCATGACCAAAATCATCTTATCTCTAGCTTTCAAATTCTTCATTCTGAGCTATATCCTTGAAAAGCAGTGAAAATAAGTTAACAATTCACCACAGGAATCATCATTGTTGGTTCCCCCAAACTCTTTGAAAATTAGAATAGTGTTCTTGATCAAAAGAAGAAATTAATTAAAATAAAGATTAATTTTAGCCAAGAGTTACTTGGAGTCTGCTCTGGAACGCCTTCCAAAGCAAATTGTTAAAAGGTTATATTGTCAACAAGGGATTGCTGTGTTTTTTTGCTTTGGCTCTAGAAATTTAATATTTTAAATTTAATACTTTAAGAAAAATACCTTTTCTACTGATGAAGCAAAAGACACTAGATCTATCATTATTTTTCAGCATTTCAACTGGTTTTAGTCACTAGTTGTCATGGTCATCAATTTCTGAAAAGTATGTACAAGATAAAAACAGAAGCACATGCTTAGCTGTACTTTCATTACGCTCTTTCTGTTTGTACAAACTGTCAGATATTTGCACAGGTTATCTTACAGACTGGTGGTTATGAAATAATTCAGATTATTGGAGTATTTACAATTATATTCAATTTTTATGTAACATGACTTGTTCAGTATTTGTACTGATTTGCTTCACCAAACAAAGATGAGAACATATAATATAAAAAGTACCGGTTATGAAAAACTTAATGAAGAAAGTTGCATTCAGTCTATCAGTATACACCGCAGATATAAGAAATCTCTGATTTGAGTAAGATGCTGATCCCTATCAATCCCTATCAGTGGTTTGGAATTATGAAAATTATCATTCAGAAATATCTGAAAAGCTATTGAGTATGTTTCTAGTATTTTTTTATTTTTATAAATAAATTTTATAAATTTATTTTTTTAAATGCTAAGGCGTTTAAACTTTATGAGAAAAAGCAGAAGCATAGAGTTTAGAGCACAATGAAATAGATTAAGAAAATCTAAATAGAAGTTTGGCCTAGAAAAATATTTAAGTAAAAAGCACACACACACACACACACACACACACACACTAAAAACAGGCTAAAAATTTTCACCCATTTTTGGAGAAAATGGGACGTGTGATGCACTGCAGAGTGCATCGCACATCCAGGGACCAGGGACAGCGAAAATGCAATGTGTGGAGGCTAAAAACTATTTTTTTCTTGTTTTCCTCCTGTAAATTTAGGTATGTCTTATAGTCTGAAAAATATGGTATATATGTATATACCGTATTTTTTGGAGTATAAGATACACCTTTTTCCAGGGGTGAAATCTAAAATTTGTTACTACTGGTTCTGTTGGCGTGGCTTGGTGGGTGGGGGGGTAATATGACTGGGTGGCTGTGGCTAATTTTTTTTTTACTTTTAAAACCATTTTTTATATGTAAAACCATGTAAAAAATGCTTACAAAAGGCTCTGACGATCCCAGCTGAGTTGCCTGATCGACAGGCAACTCAGCTGGGATCATCAGAGCTTGGCTCGGCAGAGCCATTTAAAACAAACAAACAAACAAACAAACAAGACTCTGATGATCGTGTGGCTCAGCTGGGCATGGGGGGCAGAGGCAGGGATTTTTGCTACTGGTTCTCCGAACTGCCCGCCACCATCGCTACCTACTCGCCCGAGCCGGTCCGAACTGGGAGCATTTCACCCCAGCCTTTTTCCCCCCAAAAAAGAGGGTAAAAATCTGGGTGTGTCTTATACACCTAATGTAGCCCAGCTGGCTCTCACTCTTCAGAGGTTGTTGGCACCAAGTCCCGACTTCTCCACTTCCTCAGGCCACTTCCGGAATTCTCCACTTCCCCAGGCCACTTCTGGAATCAGGCTCTGGCTGAGGCAGCAAAGGTGCTGGGGGTTACCGGAAAACCAGACACCGTGTTTACAAGATGGCAGCATCCAGGAGAATTGAAGTGCTGTGTCTCTTTCAGGCCTTGCTGCAAGAAAGCCAGGCTTTCAACGCCTATGGCTATAGGTAGGAAGATGGGGGCATCTCGAGAATGGAGCCTTTGGTGCCAAGTCCCTCTTCTACCCGCATGAAAATCATCCTCCACGCCACCCCACCCACTCCAGTTAAATGCACGTAGAATGATAGGGTTTGTTTTAAATTTTAAACAGATAAAATGATCTGTGCTACTTATTATCAAAATCTGAGTGGAAGTGAGGATCCTGATGCTTATCCTGATGCTGGTAGGCAGAGGCAGAATTCTTGGTTTCCTCCCCAAAAATTAAGGTGCATCTTAAAGTCCGAAAAATATAGTGTGTGTGTGTGTGTGTGTGTGTGTGTGTGTGTATTTTTCTGAGATTTTCGCAGGTGTTCATATGTAGGTCTTTGGTTATTTGGATCTTCTCCTGCATAAAGTTGGAAGTGTCTTGGCGACGTTTCAATGAAGTCTCATTCGTCATCTTCAGACTGATGTCTTCGGCTTCGTGCTTCCTCCTGGAAGAAGACCCGAATAACCAAAGACCTACATACATACATACATACATACATACATACATACATACACACATACACACACACACACACACACACACACACACACACACACACAGATATATATATTATATATATATATATATATATATATATATATATATATATATATATATATATATATATATATATATAATATGTAGGTCTTTGGTTATTTGGATCTTCTCCCGTGTAAAATTGGAAGTCTCTTGGCGACGTTTCGACAAAGTCTCATTCGTCATCTTCAGGCTGGTGTTCTCGGCTTCGTGCTTGAAGCACGAAGCCAAGAACACCAGCCTGAAGATGACGAATGAGACTTTGTCGAAACGTCGCCAAGAGACTTCCAATTTTACATGGGAGAAGACCTGAATAACCAAAGACCTACATACAAACACCCGCGAAAATCTCAGAAAACAGATATCTATCTATCTATCTATCTATCTATCTATCTATCTATGCAATAAAGCGAAAGCTGCAACAAAGGCTGCTTTGCTAAAAGAAACTTTCAGAAATTAATTATAGCTTTCTGACAACTAATATGTTCAGCTCAAATAGTTCTCATTGATTCTTAACTCAAAACAAGACTCTATTATCAACTTTCTAAAGTTTCCTTTAAAAGGATGTTATTATAGAGAGTTAGGATCACATGTTGAAAATCCAGAGAAGTGGTATTATGCCACAACATGTTGAGGCCTTTGCTTGTTGCCAGGTATTTACCAAAGGCAATGATTTCAGGAGAATTTGCAGCTTTACTGTTTCCAGAGAGTAGAAGACTGTTAACATGTATGTATGTATGTATGTATGTATGTATGTATGTATGTATGTATGAATGAATGAATGAATGAATGAGTAAATGAATGAATCTAGTGTTTTTTGACCTTGGGAACTTTAAGATGTATGTGCTTTAACTTATTTATGTATTTAGCATATGTCATCTAGAGAGATCAAATGCCGTATGCTCGATAAATAAATGCTGACCTCCTGGCTCTGGAATTCTGGGAGTTGAAACTAACACATCTTAAAGTTCTCAAGGTTGAAAAACACTGAACTCCTCTAGCTCATATAAGCTATTTTTAGCCATGAGTGTATTATATATAATCCGAAAGAGGTACCCTTTCTAATTTTTCAGAAAATTAAAAGCTGACAACATGCTCATGGCTGGAAGGCTTCTTATTTTTATGTTAGTTAAAGAATGATTGTAAGGTATCTTGTGTTTTTTTCATACAAAAGCCTCTTCTGGACTTGGAAACCTCTCACATGCAAAAGAATAAACTGCCTCATGATTATTTTTCACTTCAAGAAATATTAACAACAAAGGCCTTGAAAGTGATGGAGAAATGAGTAACAAACCCAACATCCTTGGCTAGTGTGCAACAGTTGATAAACTGTTGCCTATATATTGCCAATAAATTTTAAAATATTCCCATGATAGAATATGAAAACACATAATTTGGAGAAAGAAACAGAGGAAAAGAAAAACCTTGGGAAACTAAAGGACAGATTTCATCATAGATTTTTTCCCCATAAAAAATTCTCTTCAATTCTGTGAATTAAAACCCAGTGAGAAGAATTAGTTCAGTATTAATAGCCATGATAATTTTTTGTCCAAATAAAACTGTCCTTTGAGTAAATTTCAAATTGTGATCTAAGATTTCAAAGTGTGAGGTCCTTTTTACTTTGTTTCTAAAACATAATATAATATAATGCAAATTGTAAAGAATTACAGATGTATTTGTTATTTTCTTTTTCTTAAAAATAAGTGAATATTTGTTTGCAGATAGCGATAAGGAAGTGGGAACTTACTAGGCAACAGTGTTGCCTGAGCACCAAAATTACTGAATTAAGGTAATTTTTAAAAAATAAATAAGGAAAAATGATTTGCACATAATAAATGTCATCACATTCAAGGTAATTATTTAATTGAATTTCCTGGGTTATTTTCCAAGGTTGAAATCTGTAAAGAAAAAATGGTCAAAATTGCAAATGAGGTATATGAGCTAAAATAAAATGATGTATGTAGTACATCTGAAGGTTTGGCAAGAAATACTAATGAGTTTAAACCATATCAAGTTGGGGCACTTGGATTCTGCAAATTATTGAAGCAGAGCAGGCAAGTTTGCTTTGTTTTCTCCCCTATACTTCCCCTCTCCCCTTTTACAACTTGAATGGATTAATTACTGGTTCAGCACAAGGTTAATAATCACAATCAACTGTCAGATTCACTTAAGTGTTTACTGAAGCGATATTAACAATATACTGACATTGCAAAGCTTTAGACTTTGGGTAGCCAGCTCTGCTAGGGAAGAGAGAGAGATTTGGGAACAGTCCACAAAATGCATTAACTGTACAAACATTGATCCATCAACAGTAATTAAACTAATATAAATAATAATAGGATAGTGACATTATCTAAAGCATCTCTCTTTCTTAGCATTGCTAGTATTTTTTTTCAAGAGAAACATCATCCAGAGATCCAAACTCTATGTGATATATGAATTCTCCTTACATATGAGTCACCACGGAAATAATTAAGCTAACAGAAAGACTGATTGCACAAAGCATCTTAGATTAATTTAAAGCAAGGAAGAAAAGGCCAAAGGAAAGAAGTGTACCCTCTTCCCAGATTATAAATGCATCACCAATTCATCCTTTCTATAAACAACCATCTCCTGTAGGTGAATAGAGCTCTCTGAGCAATCTGTGACCTTAGAAGTTTGCAAGCAACCTTGGAAGATATCTAATCCAATCCCTGTATGATGCACAAATCCTCATATCATCCCAGAGAAATCACTGACCAATCTTTTCATGAAAAGCTTCAGTGATGGAAAAACCCATGACTTCAGGAGGCAGGCTATTCCACTTCTTAGTAATTCTCTGTCAGGAATTTCCTCCTTAATTCAAATTTGGATCTCTCTCTATAAAGCTTGTCTTTAGGTCTTATCTTTTCCTCAGGGGCTATGGAGAGAAAATCCACATCCTTTGTCCTCTGACATCTCACCATGTATTGGAAGACTACCATGGAAGAATACCCTTGTTTTCTGCAAGCTGAATATACCAAATTTCTTCAATAGCTCTTGGAGGATTTATCTTCCAAGCTTCTTACCATTTTTGTCATACTTCTCTGCATTCTTTCTAGTTCCTCAGTATCCTTTTGCTAGTGTGGCAATTAGAAGTGGTCACAGTATTACAAGTGTGGTCTGATAAGTACAGCATACAGGAGTACTATCATTTCAATTAATTGTGACACTATATCTATGTTGGTACATTCTAAAACTGGCTCTTTTGGCAGTTGTGTCACATTGCTGGCTCATGTTTAATTTATTGTTTACTAGGATACCCAGATCCTTCACACAAGTATGTCTCTTGTGTCAGGTACTGTAACCTGTTTCTATTTTTTTCCCATCTATTTTTTTTTTCCTGCCTAAGTGTTGAAAATTACATTCCTTATCATTGAGGAACATTTTATTGTCTAGGGTGGGATGTTCAATTGAGATCCTCTTGTCACTGTTTTGGGAATTGTAGCAAGGGAATTGTATCACCCACAAATTTTATAAGCATCCCTTCTATTCCTTCATTTAAGTCATTTGTGAAAATTTAAGAACTACTGTAGTGAACCCAGGAGAGAACCATACCTTCCTCCAGGGAGATATAGACCAGGGGTGAAATTCAGCCGGTTCTGACAGGTTCTGGAGAACTGGCAGCAGAAATTTTGAGTAGTTTGGAGAACCGACAAATATCACCTTTGGCTGGCCCCAGAATGGAGTGGGAATGGAGATTTTGCAATATTCTTCCCCCAGGAGTGGGGAGGGAATGGAGATTTTGCAGTATCCCCTGCCATGCCCACCAAGCCATGCCCACCAAGCCCACAGAACCGGTAGTAAAAAAAATTTAATTCCACCACTGACATAGACTCGTTATGGACCATGAGCTGGCTACAGTTGTTGAGCCAATTGCAAAACCATCTGGTAGCGGGACCATCATTGCACTTTTCCAGTTCATCAATAGGGAGGTTATGGCCTTGCTTTATCAGAAGCTCACATAATGCAGAAAGCTGAACTCATGTCCAGTTCAATAGAACTTTTTTTTGTCAGACTTTCACAAAATACATGGACATAGGAGCAATACATTCTATCAGTGTCCATATTCCTTTCTCCTCCCTTTTCATTACTGGAGAACAGACCTCTAGCCATGTCTTTCCTGATTGAATCTCAGTTTCCTAATATGATTGTTTAAACTCATTAGTATTCCCTGTCTAACCGAAGATTTATTATTACATCATCTTACCATAGTTCATATGAAAGTGCATCCTCCAATGCACTTTACCATCCCTTCCACCTGTCTACTTTCCATCTGTATATTTTCAGTGTGAGAGAAAACAGCTGCACTTTCCCCAAGAGCCATATAGGGTGTCTTTGTTCACCTTGGAAAAGGGAGATTGTTAATTGAATTCAACATTTTCTGAACTGCAGTTGCAACATTTCAACAACAACAAAAAGCACTGTGCTCAACTGGTGAGAATACTTGCTGATATCATATAAACATGAAGTTGGTGTAGCAGTACACTTCACTTTACAGTACTGAGCTTGAAAAATAAACATGGAACACTATTCTGTACAAGACTATTGACTGTTTCTGATGCGAAGCAGCTAGTAATGATTTTCCATAAAGCAAACAGGTATATTAAATATTAAATTAGTGTTGCCTGATCTGGACTAAATCCTGACAATTGCCTGTTGATAGTTAAGTGATTCAGAAATATATAACACTTAGGCCTATGCTGATTGTCTGGATTTTTGCAGCCCCAATTTTATAGTTCTAATTACATGCTTCCAGTTGAATTAAACAACCTAATATCGGATCATACTATTCAGCACACAGGACTGTGCAGAGAATTTTATTTTAAACACATACCTGATTTTAAACATTACCATGCATGTAACTTTATATTCTATTCACATCCCAATCTATTTATTCCTTTTTCTGATCTTGATTTGATTGTGTAAGGGCTTGAGATCAGATGGAAAACAAGACCATACTAGCACAACTATCCACGGGATACGGAAGTAAAGGATCATAATCCAGATCCGGATCCACCTTACATGCTTGCACGGAACATCATATAAAACAACATATATAAGGTGGTGATGTCATCTAGTTATTAAAAAGCACATTTTGTAATTGCCATGTTGCAATGGTTAGGAATGACCTATCCAATACCCACAGCTCCACCTGGATAATGTGTAGAGATTCTGACTTCCATGCATTAGCTGCAACATTTTAAGATGAATTTTAAAATGTGAATGTAGTTCTTTGTGTTATCTGAGATTCTAACAAAGCAAGGTTGTTCCAGACCACACTGAACTCTAAAGTCTAAAGTAGTATGTGTGTTATGTATGTAAGTTTTGGTGGCAGATTTGAAATACAATGGGTCATTCGTGATTGGTCAGTCCCCTGCAGCTCCCTTTATATACCAACAAGGTATATAAAGGGAGCTGCATTGCTGTAACCTTTGCTGAAGTTCACACTACATTAAAGAACTGTTGTCATGCACTACCTTGCTTCTGCCTCCTCAGTCGCCCAACTTAACATTGGTGACAAAGGTGGGATTAAGACAACGAGAAGCAAGCCGAAAAAGAGCTAACAATAGCGGATTCAGCCAGGCTGACTGACGAGCTCCGTACATAACAGGACTACCATGATGAGCTCCGTACATAACAGGACTGATGAGTTCCGTACATAACAGGACTACCACAATGTCTGCGTATGTACCGTCAAAGCCTTTCGACCCAGCAAGAGAGAAGTGGGGGTCATACATGATTCAGTACGAGTGCTCCTTGGAAGCCAGCAACCTGCAAAACCTTCCAGGCACCTGAAAAAGGGCCCTCTTCTTGAGCCACTGCAGGCCAGATGTATTTGACATGGCTGAGTCGCTTTCAGAACCGATGCCGGTCCAAACTTTATTGTGGGAAGCACTGCAAGCCATGCTTAAAGCACACTATGCGCTGGTACCCTTAAAGTTTGTCCACCGGTACGAGTTCTGGCAGCGAATGCAGAAAGGAGAGCTGATTAGCGCTTACACGGCTGTCTTGCATAAGGCTGCAATGCACTGTGAGTACCGGGACCTCGTTGATGTGCTCCTAGAGCAACTAATCTGTGGTGTTAGAGATATACACCTATACAGAGACAGTTGCTCGCAAGGCCTAACCTGACTCTACCCAGCACCCTTGATGAAGCAAGGGTACATGAGTTGTCCACCAAGGCTGCGGAGACCCTGCAACGTCCAGCCACCTCACAAGCCACCCCGAAGTTGACATCGGTACACCGTGAGGCAACCCAGACCAACAGTGAGGAAGAGTCAGATGAAGACATCTTCCAAACTGAAAGGCAGAAACGTGAGCAGAGAGAGTGACATAGAAGCTGCTCAAGCTGCGGAGGGTCACACCAGAGGCAGACCTGTAAGTTCAGGGATGCCATCTGCAGGCAATGTGAGAAGAAGGGGCATTTGGTGAGAGTCTGCTGGGCAAGTCTACCGAATAACCACAAGCCAAGAGACAGCTACAGCCAATCAGAGTCGGTGCGACACAAGTGGAACAGCAAAGATGGCGACACAAGGAAAAGGCGCGAGTTTCAAAACCACAAGAACTGCAGCACCAGGATTGGCCAGGCCAGCGCGACCATCAAGAAAAAGGTCCACACCACAGTCGAGATTGAGGACAGCCCATGTGAAATGGAGATTGATACCAGATCATCCCTATCAATCATGTCTTGGGCCACCCTGAAAACAATCCTTCTGGGCCTGAAAAGGAGTCAGCTACAGTCTCAGAGGATACGGCTTCGAGACTACCAGGGAAATCGCATCCCTGTGGACAGAGTGGGCATGTTCCAGGTCACAAATGGAGAGTACCGGAAGAACTATCCCTCACTGTGGTCGGTGCCTACCGAGCCTCCTGGGCCTGGATTGGTTCAAGGCCCTTGGAATGGAATTCACTGGAATCCACAGCATAAGTGGTGAGCCAGCCAGGAACGACAGTAGCCTGAGAGACGACCTGATGAAGGATGTATTTGATGACCAGCTGGGCAAGACCCCTATTTCCTTTAATCTAGTCCCTAACGTAGCTCCGATCAGGCTTAAGGCTAGACGAGTGCCCTTTGCCTCAAACCAAAGATTGACTCAGAATTGGACAAACTGATTAAACAGGGGGTGTTAGTTCCAGTAGACCACGCCAAGTGGAAAACAGATCTATGTGCATCTGCTCCAATTACAAATGCATGATAAATTAGTCTTTATAACAGAGCGTGTACCCCCATCCTAATCGTGCATCATTTGCTCCATTTGCTGGGCCCTGGCAACATATTTGCAAAACTCGATCTTGCGCAGGCATACCAGCAATACCAGTAGATGGCACTACCGTGGAGGCACAGACCATAGTAACTCACAGAGGTGCCTTCAAATGTACAAGATTACAGTTTGGAGTCAGCATAGGACTGCCAGGGTTGGTACCCTATTTTGATGATGTCCTCATAATCACAACAGATGAGAAACAACTAGGGGACTGACTCAGACCTGTATTGGAGAAATTCAGGAGTGCTGATCTCCACATAAAGAGGAACAAGTGCATGATTGCAGTGCCCTCTGTGGAGTTTTTGGGATACTGGATTGATGGGATGGGCATACACCCCACCGAAAGCAAGATAAGGGCTATCCAAAACGTGCCAACACCAAAAAACAAATCAGAGCTACAGGCTTTCTTGGGTCTCCTTAACTTTTATGCTATCTTCTTACGAGACAAGGCAACAGTCGCCAAACTCCTGCATTGGCTATTGACTAAGAATGCATCCTAGGTTTGGGGAAAGGTTGAATGTGCCGCCTTCACAGCCATAAAGAAACTTTTGTTCGCGGATAGCTTCATAATTCAATACAATGCAACAATGCCACTTGTCCTAGTCTGCAACGCAGCCCCATTCGGCATGGGAGCCGTGTTAAGCCATAGACTTCCAAATGGATGAGAGGCACCCATCACATACTACTCCCAAACCCTGTCCAGTGCAGAGCAGAACTACAGCCAGCTGTACAGAGAGGCACTAGCAGCCGTTTCGGGGGTCAAGAAATTCCACAAATATTTATTTGGGTGAAATTTTGAGCTTGTTACAGACCATCGACCAGTTCTGGGCCTCCTGGCTGGGGATTGGCCTACCCCCACTGTTTTGTCTCCACACATGACACGGTGGACAATTTTCCTTACTCCTACCAACTTGTCCACCAACCAGGACTTAGCTTGAGGCATGCCAACGCCCTCAGCCGCTGCCCATTGCCAGATATCCTAGAAGACCCAACACTGGAAGTACCCGTCCTCCTCATTGATGTTTTGGACTCGGGGCCTCTCACTTCAACAGAAGTAGCAAGAGCCTCAGCTAAGAACCATGTGCTGAGGGTGGTCATGAGTAGGGTCACAAGGGGTTGGCTGGCAAAGACCGAGGGCAGGGAATTCAAAGCATTTGCAAACAAACAAACAAACAAACAAACAAACAACGAACAGGCAATGCAAGGGGTTGTGGGGTGACCGTGTTATTGTACCCCTATGTTTAAGGAAAAAAGTCTTTAAAATGTTGCATGAAGGGCACCCAGGGATTCTAAGGCTGAAGGGACTGACCCGCAGCTATGTTTGGTGGCCCCAGATGGACAATAACATTACAGAGTGGGTGGGGAAGTATAACCCCAGCCAAGAATCCAGACCAGATCCCCCAACAGCACCCGTCAGGGAATGGGAAAAACCCCAAGGCCCCTGGTCTAGAATACACATAGACTTCGCAGGCCCCTTTCACAGCCAACCAGAACCTAGATAGCTCAACAGGCTAAAAGCAGACTAAAGCCTGTTATTAACATCTAGCTGTCTGCAATTACACCAGTTCGAATCTCACCAGGCTCAAGGTTGACTCAGTCTTCCATCCTTTCTAAGGTAGGTAAATTGAGGACCCAGTTTGTGAGGGCAATAAGCTGACTTTGTATAAAATATACAAAAGTATGAAGGCTATTGCTTAACGCATTGTAAGCCTCCCTGAGTCTTTGGAGAAGGGTGGCATATAAATCTAATTTAAAAAAAAATGTTCCTGGTAATCGTCAATGCCTATTCAAAATGGCTTGAGATCATCCTCATGCAATCCACAGCTGTAATCAAAGTGATTCGGAAACTCTTTGCCACCCACGGATTGCCCGATACACTCATATCAGGTAACGGGCCCCAGTTCACCGCCACACAGTTTGAGGGGTACCTAGCACAAATGAGCATCTGGCATGCCCTCTCTGCACCTTTTCATCCAGCCAGTAATGGACTGGTTGAAAGATTTGTGAGAATGACCAAGGAGGCACTCTCACAGTCGTGAGAGACGCCGGGGACTGGCAGGCCAGGGTAGATAAGTTCCTGGCTGCACAGCATGCCACCCCATGCACAGGGACAGGGCACAGTCTGGCCGAGCTCCTGATGGGCAGGAAACTGCGGTGCATTCTTGACCGATTACACCCTAATTATTCACTGGACAGGTTCAAGGGGGTGGACAAGAAGTTAAGGGAATTCCAAATAAGGACACCAGTGTTCACCAGAAAATATGCAAATGGTCCCCTATGGGTAGCCGGGATGATTTCAAACAACACAGGTCCCAAGTCATAAACCATAGACATGGGAGACAGGAGGATCTGGCGGATGCACATTGACCAACTCCGGAGAAGGGACACTGAACCAGAACCTCAACTCCAAAGTCCAAACCCTAACTACCAAACTATTCCCACAACAGCTAGCTCAAGCCCGATAAGATCTGGGGACTTATCTGAGAACTTTGGTGTCCAGTGCCACCCCAGTGAGATGCCGCTCCCAGCCGAGGAAAGCAACGCCTCCAAAGTAATCCAGGAGGTTCCATTGGCAGAGCTGGGAGAAACAAAAGGTCCCTCTGACCAGCTCGATGCCACGCCTCAAACTGAACTTCACAGGTCAACTAGGTGTAGGGAATGTCCTGGTCACCTGTGTGATTTTGTATGCAAATGTACAACCTAAGTGCCTTCTGGGAGGGGAGGGGTGTTATGTATGTAAGTTTTGGCGGGAGATTTGAAATACAATGGGTCATTCGTGATTGGTCAGTCCCCTGGCCAACAAGGTATATAAAGGGAGCTGCATTGCTGTAACCTTTGCTGAAATTCACACTACATTAAAGAACTGTTGTCACGCACTACCTTGCTTCTGCCTCCTCAATTGCCCAACTTAACAATGTGTACTGTATGTCTTTGCTTCTCAATTTCTATCTAATGGGCAAAAACTCTGAGGCTTGGACAGAACACACGTTTCTAATCTAATGAATTCAGGGAAATACTTGAAGAGATCATACCTCCCTTGCCTGCCACTTCTCTCTCTACACAGACATCAGGTATATGTTTAAAGTTACTATAATGCAATAGATAAGTTAGTATATGTACTTACAATAAATTTCTGATAATAGTGAATTTATTAACTGCGTCAAAGAATCCACTATTTCCATGTCTGCATTTTCAATTTTGCACAAGAGTCGGAAGGGAGCCATGGTAATAAAAGGCAACTTTTTATTATAATAAAATGCTATATAAATTAGTATGAATATAAATATTCAATGCATACAATGTTTATTGGTCTCTTGGCAACAATAAACTATTTGCATAAACATCAGATTCTGCATACTGGTACTTCCAGCTACATTTCTAATTATTGTTGTAAATACCTTTTTTAATTGTAATAGGTAGAAAACAGTAACTAAACTGATAAGGGATAGTTTATGGGGAGAACCTTGTTTTGTTTTTGTTTTTGGTGAGGCATAAAGGTAAATGTAAAGGTTCCCCTTGCACATAGTTGCTAGGTGACTCTAGGGGACAGTGCTCATCTCCGTTTCAAAGCCGAAGAGCCTGCGCTGTCTGAAGACATCTCCATGGTCATGTGGCTGGCATGACTAAATTCTGAAGACGCACGGAAAGCTATTATCTTTCCACCAAAGGTGGTCCCTATTTTTCTACTTGCATTTTTTATATGCTTTCAAACTGCTAGGCTGGCAGAAGCTGGGACAAGTAACGGGAGCTCACCCTGTTACGTGGCACTAGGGACTCAAACCACTGAACTTTTCGATTGACAAGCTCAGTGTCTTAGCCACAGAGCCTAACATAATTAATATTTCAAGAGGGTGGGGACGTTTAGAAAACCAGTTTGGTCAAACATTCCAGTTTTTTTAATAAAAATTGCATCATCCCCCAAATTTAACTCTGCTGAACTTTCATATAGCATCTGTCAATAACACCATCTTCTCCTGTCAGTATCTATTGTTTTATCAAATGACTGCTGATACTGGTCAGTTAAGATGTAAGACAAAACTGGACTTACCATTTAAGTTCCTTTGTTCCTTTGTTAATGTCAGCTTGACTCTAAACCAGGGATCTCTAAACCACTTTAGGAAATCCTGTCAGAATTAAGACAGTTTGGATAGGTATTCAGTCTGAACAGAAAGCAAACCTCTCTTCCATTGGATAATTCCCTACTCCTATGTTCTTCCACCTATCTCTTCCAGAAAAGCAATGGCCAATCATTTTCCTTCCTGAAAAAGGGGTTTCCTGAAATTATACCTTTATACACAAAAAATTAAAGCATCAAAATGCATAGAATATACTTGCAGGCACAACAAAAAGAGTTTTTGTTTTCCTTTTTAAACCTTACTTCTAGTATAATTGTTTCTAATGGCTTTTCGACCACGTTTCCTACATAGCCATCCAGGTGTTGCTGAGTGAAACCCTATCAAGATTTTTAAAAAATAGTTAGCTCCCACCCCCCCAAGCTTCTACCTTTGACTTTTGCTTTATGTTTTTTTAATTGGTGCAGTTCTATCTTTTCACATAAAGTAGGAATCTCCCCAGCCCATAGTTTGTTTGAACTATTTGAAAGCTGAACATCAAAGCCTTCAATCTCAGGTGACTAGAAAATCAGTGAAATGATGCAACTGCTCAAAAAGAAGACTAACTGTTTTTTTAAAAAACAAAACCCCATTCCATCTGGATTTTAAAACAGCAAAATCTGAATTACAAATTAAGAATTTCCAGGTATAAGCAACAACTAAATTGAAATTCAGTGAGACTCAGCCAGTTAGATCACTTGAGATAGTAACTCTCCTATCCCAGTGCAACTTTTCTCTAATACTCTAAGAAGTCTCTAATAAGTAATTTAGGTGTTTTCCAAGTTTTAGGGCAAGTAAAAAAGGTAAAGGTTCCCCTCATAGTATGTGCTAGTTGTTCCCGACTCTAGGGGGTGGTGAATATCTCCATTTCAAAGCCAAAGAGCCGGCTCTGTCCGAAGATGTCTCCATGGTCATGTGGCCAGCATGACTAAATGCCAAAGGCACCCGGAACGCTGTTACCTTCCCACAAAAGGTGGTCCCTATTTTTCTACTTGCATTTTTTACATGCTTTGGAAATGCTAGGTAGACAGAAGTTGGGACAAGTAATGGGAGCTCACCCCATTATGAGGCACTAGGGAATTGAATCACTGAACTGCCGACCTTTTGATCGACAAGCTCAGTCTGTTAGCCACTGAGCCACCATATATATTCAAGTTTTTTTGTTTTCTCACCCATGGTATTGCACAGGAATGGCATGAAAGGGGCAGGAAATCTGCCTTCTTCTAAAAAGCTTCAGGTTGCTTGCCAACTAGCAAATGTTGGTTTGTTTTCTAGTCTTCTTATTCCATAATGCCAGCTATCTTACAAGCAGCCTCAAAATTTAACAAAAGCAGAATCAATGGACAAAGAACCCCGCTATCATTTTATCAATCTAGAGCAAAAGGAAAATTTCCTACAGAATACAGCTCCATAAAGCCGGAAACCAGGGAGAGTCATATTTTAATCTGAGTGATAGTTGGGATGCTGAGGTAAAAGGCAAGGAACTTGCAAACAAGGTTATTGAGAAGGGGGGGGAAAGGTTCTATGTATATGACATCCTGAAGGTATAACAAATAAGATAAATTTTGGTGGACCAACAGGTTGAAATTAAAACATGCTTCTGCACTGTCTTACCATCATACATTTCATTGACTGTACTGAAAAAAAAAAATCAAAATGTCCACAAACACATTGCATAAATTATTTCCTGTACTTTAGCCTGAATGTGCATTAGGCTTGGCTGAAATCACATGCAATTAAGAAAATTACATAGTCTGAGATGGTGTATCCCATGAATTCACTTCTCTTCCTCTTCATGGTAGCAGAAAGTCATTTTCTTTGCAAGATAACCAAGGCCCAGAAAGAAGAGGTAGAGTAGAGAGAAAATGTGCATTCCCCCACCCCCCAAAAAATGGTCCTGGATTCTCTCCAAATTTTCATTCACTTCACGCTTCAGTGTTACTTGAGATTATCTTTATTTTCTGTCATGGTGGCTAAATAGACTTCTAAGTGGTTGGACAGAGATTTGTCAAGGAGAAAGGCCAAGCTGTTATCACTGAAGGTTTCTCTCTACCAAGCCAGTGGAGTTTGCCAGTACTTTGCCTCGACAAATCAAAGTTGAAAACTATAGGGGATCAGCAGGTTGTTATTCTACAAATATGGAGGGCAAGAACACTCTGCAGGAAGCTTTGATTGATTTCATTGCCGTTGGTAAACATGCTCTTTAGACAGCCTGCTCTAACAAATATGCTTGGGAAACAACACCCCTGCCAAGCAGCACATGGTTTCCTTAAATATAGAATAAATCAATGTTTCAAGGACTTCTTTGCCATAAATTGTACCTGTCCTTAACTGCTTCAACCTCAACGCATCAAAAAAATGGCAATAAGCAAAAGCATAGGAAAGCAATGCTGCTTTTTAAAAACTCACAGTCTCTTCAGGAATATAATCTCTAATGGGAGTTGTAGATCCTTCAAATCCATTTTATTTTTTACTGTCCGATGCAGAAGGGCAATTTTTAGCTCTTGCTCTTCTTTGTAAAGGTATTTTAAGAAAAATATACACACATAACATTAATTTTTTTTTTTTTTGCTATATCAGACATGAATAGAGATTGCATTTACTTTTTTAAAAATGTATGAGGTGGCTGAGAGATTTCTTCCTGCTTTTTTTAACCTTTTAAAAGCCTTTGCATTTACAGAAACACCAGGTTGTTTGCAAAGAGGTTTTTTTCATTCCCTAGTGCTTCTTGGCATTACCACATGACCTTACAATGTGCTTTTGTACAGGAAAGGCCCAAGAAGAGAAGAAGCACTTCTGTAAAGAGCTATGGGAAGTTTTCTGAACTTGATAAAGGCTACATAAAGCTAGAGAAAGGTTTTAAAAGGAGTGGGGAAAAAACCTGCTAACATATGGTTAAAATTGATGCTGCCATAGATTCAGTAATGGGCACACACACCATTCCAAAAAGGAACCCATAAAAGAATGTATGGTTTATACAACCCTATATTGGGTAATATGAAATAAAACTTTATGATAAAATATAAATTATATAATAATTATAAGTATATTATTACATTATAATATTAAAACATTGATATCTATTGCATCACATCTATTTTCCAACAAGGTTCCTTCCTTCCTTCCTTCCTTCCTTCCCCTTCCTTCCTTCCTTCCTTCCTTCCTTCCTTCCTTCCTTCCTTCCTTCCTTCCTCTCAAAACAATTAATATAAAATAAGAAATCTATATACTATTAAAACTCTTGCATCTGTATATCATACTTTGTGATTTTCAGTTGGGCAAAATGGTGCATCAGAGAGTGTCAATTTTTGTATCTCAAATGGGTTAACTTACAGTATGAGTTCAAACTCATGAATCATGATTAATATGGGATTGAAATTTGGCAAAAAGGAAAGAGAAAGTAGTGCAAGCCTATATTATTTGTGGAAAAAAAGAAAGACCTAATAGCCCACAGGGTATCTAGAAACCAATTAATAACTAGCAAAAACAGCTACACAAGAAATATAATGTCCGAGTTCGAGTTGTCTAAAGAAATAAAATGCCTCTCACATTTTGATAATAAAGAAAAAAAAACTTCTCTTTGTTAGAACAACGTCTTCACGGACTCATATGCAGTCAGGAAATGACCTCTGCTCCAAATTCCCTCCCTTTCCTGGCTTGCTTTCTTATCCTTATTGGTCATTATCTAAATCATTCTACGGCAGTCTCTCTTACTAATCCCACAGGAATTTAACCCCCCCCTTTACTATGTCAGCCCTGAATGAAATGCAACTTGAGAGGCTGACATATTATAGGGTTGCGCAAAGGTTCAGATTTCAAACATTAAAATGATGTTTTGAAGGATAGAAAGAAGCAAAGATGATACTTATTTGAAAGACTTTAATGTAGTTCTCTGAGCAGTTGTAGTAGTTTATGTTATCCATATCTCTTTACTGCTATCTAATGGATGTCCAGATGTTTGAAGGCCAGATCTGGCAGACAGTTTTAGTTCCAAACATCTGGAGACCACCAATTTAGGAAATTTGATGGAAATCAAGTATGCATATTCTTTATTCATAGGTAGCTTCTGGCAAATCCATTTCTACTCTACTTCACAAAGTTGCTTCTCTTTGAGAAAAAATTAAGTTGTCATCTTATTTGTTCTATATCACAGCCAGTTTAATTTAGTAACTAAAACACAAGCTAGAAACCAGGACACTGTGAGTTCTAGTCTCATATTCAGTGTGAAACCAGAGAGATAGCTAGACAGACAGACAGATTTTAATTATACTTTGTTTTCCTTGGCAAACATATGATCAGCTGTATTTGTGGGATATATCTGTGTCAAATCTGATAAGATGGAAGTTGAAGGATTATGATGTAATGAAACCCCTGCACTTTTTTACCTACACACACACACACACACACACACACACACACAAAAGGATAGGGGTTATGATGTTTCATCCACATCTTGCCAATTTTGACTCTTCTCCATACCAATACTTCTGCATATAATGTATCATATAAACATTTCTGAAGAAACATTTGCAGTCATCTCATTTACTTTAATGTCACTTATTTGCAATATATATAAATATTGTATGTGTGTGTGTATAATTATAATTTTATATATATATATATATATATATATATATATATATATATATATATATATATATATACACACATATACATATACATGTTTTCTGAGGTTTTCGCGGGTGTTTTATGTAGGTCTTTGGTTATTCGGGTCTTCTCCCGCGTAAAATTGGAAGTGTCTTGGCGACGTTTCGACGAAGTCTCATTCATCATCTTCAGGCTGGTGTTCTCGGCTTCGTGCTTCCAGGAGCAATGTGAGATCGCAGCTGTCTCTTCCTTTTAACTGCTAGTGGGGGTGTGAGCTGATTCGGTGGGAGCTTGGCTGTGTTCTGATTGGGTGGAGGTGTGTTCTGATTGGTTAGGGGCTTGTCTGTGCTCTGATTAGATTGGGGGATTGGTTGTGCTTTGATTGGATGGGGGTGTGTTCTGTTTGGGTGGGGGCTTGGTTGTGCTCGGCTTAGTCTGAGTTGCAGGGAGATTTCAGCTGGTGAGCTGCATTGCTGTTGTTTGGCTTCGTGTTTGTGGCCGTGAGAGATCTTCATGGTGGGTGTCAGTCTGCTTCATGGATGGATTGGAGGGGTTTAAAGTGGCTAATGATGCAGCTGCAGTCTGGCTTCTGGTCCTTGGTCGTGCCTTATTATCAGTGTGGGTTTTAGTCTGCTTTCTGCATGGATGTGTGGTGGTGACATCCTGTGTGGCTCTCGTGAGTGTGGGTCTGGTGTCATTCGTTGTGTTAGGGACTCGTTTGTCAATAAGGGCGGGTTTCCAAATGGCTGTGTCTCGCCCACACAGCATAAACAAACAAGACGATACCTCCCACCTACCAGCCATTTGGAAACCCGCCCTTATTGACAAACAAGCCCCTAACACGACAAATGACTAGTGAATTGTGATTTCACTGAACTAGGGCTGCATAAAAATCTTGGCAGGAAGAACCTGGCTAAAGATATATATATCACATTCAGTTTTAAATGAGGTACATTTTTCTGATTCAAATAACATACTCCAGCAATGTTTAAATAATAAACATTATTTAATAAAATGGAATAATATTCTACTTAGGTGGCCAATATTGATGTATACCCTAAGCAGTCAATTGTGGCTAGTGTTTATCAACACCCCCAGATTAAACTAAAACTGAATAAAACAGGCTGATACTACCTATGTTCATTGCATGCATATATTTAAACCATTAAAAGCTTCTATTTAAATAAACGCTGAGCTTTCTTTAACTGAAATTGTACAAGATCATTGATAAATAATTGAATGGACATAAAAACTGTTCCTTGCAGCAGCATGTTGTCTTTAAAATTGCAGTTATTATTTAAAATCTCTTCCATCTTTGGATTCACTCTTCTTAACATAAGCTCTTGGGAGGAAATACATTGTGTTGGGGCAAATGTCAGAAACACATAAGAGTATTAGAAAATTTCTTTGTTCAGTTGAGATCAAACAGAGTTCAATTTATTGCTATATTCTCTTTACGAATGATAACAAATAGTAAAAAGAAGAAGCACTGGAGCTGCTTTTTAAGAAACCAAGTTTTTACTTGGAATTAGTAGAATCAGAATGAAATCTTAAATACTGTAGAATAAATAAAACAGTACACCTTATGGGCAGTGGTGGGTTTCCACTGGTTTGCCCTGGTTTGAGGATATTGGCAGTGGCTGGAGGCTCCACCCACCCACCCGGATGTCATCATGGATGCTCTGCACATGCACAGAAGGTTCTGCGCATGCACAGAAGTGCCACATGTGAGCATGCTCACAGTTCTGAACCAGTAGTGAAGGTAAGTGAAAACCACTACTGCTTCTGGGATATAGGAATTAGTTCTATCACACAAATACAGTATATGTATATCTAGAAGCAGTTATTTGAAAATATTAGCAGGTTTTTGAATTAAACAAACCTACTCTTTGCTTTATATATTTCCTTATTTATTTCAGGAAATCCAGTGCATCAAATTCTAAGTCACTGAGCATCTGAAAGAATGTGAGTTCAAATACCCAATCATTCAGCCTTCTGTCTATTTGAGATATGCAGAAGTAGTTAGAGGGAGGTGGTTTTGGAAGTGTTCCTTCTTATTGGTGGAGTTTCCATTCCTAAGAAGCAATTCTATGCACATTATAGTTTTTTGGCTAGAATTGATCTTTATCTTTGTGTGTCTTGGGTGGGTTTGCATTTCCCCATTCATAACAGGGCAATTGGGGGTCTTCTTGGATTCAAACAGCAGATGGTGTCTGTGATCAGGAAGACTTTTACACAAATACATGTAATGCAACAGTTGCATCTATTCTTGAATTAAGAGGCATGTCCTCAGTCACACATACGATAGACAGCTTCAAAGTGCACTATATGATGCTGTTCTTGAAGATAGTACAGCTGATCCAAAATTCCAGAGTTCCAGAGATGTAGGCTGGGATGTTGGAAGAATCTCTGGGCAAAATATAGTAGCAAACCCACTTCAATTTCTGCCAATGAAATGGCCTCAATATCTCCATGAAATCATCAACAGCTGATCCATATTTTTGCCAAAAACAAAAGCAGTACAACTCCTAAGAATTTATTCAACCAGGGAAGTCCAATAAAATTTGCAGATTCTTTTTAGCATTCTAAAGCAAGGGTGTCAAACTTGATTTGATTGAGAGCTGCATCAGGGTTGTGTTTGACCTCCGGGGTGTGGGGTGGGAGGTGGGGGTGCATGGCCAGGTGGACATGGCCAGTTCAACATCACTTGTGTCGGGGGTGCCTTTTAGCATTAGCACTTTGACTTATATGTTGCTTCACAGTGCTTTACAGCCGTCTCTCAATGGTTTACTGAGTCAGCATATTGCCCCCAACAAGCTAGGTCCTCATTTTACTGACCTCAGAAGGATGGAAGGCTGAGTTACCCTTGAGCCTGGTGATCTGCCAAACTGCTGGCAGCCAGTGATCAGCAGAAGTAGCCTGCAGTACTGCACTCTAACCACTGAACCATCACAGCCTATGGAGGCCTGAATGCTGTGCCATTAAAAAAAAAAGGGGGGGGTAGCTCCAGAGCTCTGTTTTTGACTATGATGGCCTCCTGCAGCCCTCTGCCAGCAAAAATGAAAATGTGTGCAGCTTTCCCGAGCTCCATTTTCTCTGGCAGAGGCACCATAGGCAGGTCCTTTGCTGTTTCCAGGTCTGCTGCATGGGCCAGATCTAAGCACCCCATGGGCTGAATCAGGCCCATGGGCTTTGAGTTTGACCCCTCTGTTCTAAAGGATATGGTATATTAAATGAGAATTCGCTCATATTTTGTAATAGCTAATTTGAACACTACATCCTCTATTTAAGGCTATAATGGCATTAAATATATCTTTGCATCATGCATGTGTTTGTGTATGTTGTAATGTATTTATGGATATTATATCTGTCTATATTAATATTGTCAATTTTAATTATATCATGGCAGCAGATGTGGGAGCAGCTAATAATGAATAAGAGCTGATACGGAGACAAATTCTAACCCTAAGTAGAAGTTGGTTCATGTCGTATAAGTGTGGGTGGGCCTCAGCAGTGTTTGATGATAATAGATCTAACAATATTTAATGACTATAAAAGTTTTGTTTTCTCAGTATTTCTTTCTCAATTGCTGATATGAATACAATAAATAGACAGATGGAGGGACTAAATATGGATGAATTATTTTATTGACTTCTTTGATACCGATACATAGATAATTGGCACGAACCACAAGTTACAGTCCAAGTGCAACATTAATGAACAGGAGTTATAAATATTCTAGAAAACTGACAATCTTTGGGCCATTTTGATTTAAGTGTTATATTTTCCAGATAAAAACTATTACATTTATCAAAATTAAGGTGTGGTGGTGAAATGGCTAATGTAACCATAGCAATAGCACTTAGACCTATATACCGCTTCTTAGTGCTATATAGCACTCTAAGTGGTTTACAGAGTCAGCACATTGCCCTCAACAATCTGGGTCCTCATTTTACCGACCTCAGAAGGATGGAAGACTGAGTCAAACTTGAGCCTGGTGAGATTCGAACTGTCAAATTGCAGGCAGCCTGCAGGCAGCAGAAATAGCCTGCAGTACTGCATTCTAACCACTGCGCCACTGCAGCTCTTTAATATACTATAATAAATAATAAACTATAATAAATACAGTGATATGTACTGGGAATCATACAAGGGCCTGTCCCTTAGCATGTACATTAGTGGGTGAACCTTCAGTGGTGCTGCCAACTTCAGTTTTATTTGATACCCCCATCCCAAGTATGCCACTAAATAACTGCAGTAGCTTATATATGCTACAGAAAACAAAACCAAGTTCAGAGCACACCAAGGACTCCATAAATATGCCTTATAGGCTTTCTCATCTATCTTGGCGATTACCAGTTGCTTTCACTTTTTTTAAAAAAATAAAAAATATGAGAAATAAATTTGCTTTAACTTCTATATTGGCTTAATCTTTTCTTCCATCATGGAAGAAACCTTCTCTAAAATTCTGGTTGAGAATTCTGAGGCTTGCATCTACCTGGAGCATAACAGCTTGGGCAGCTGAGCCAAAAGCATGTCTTTTGGCTTTATTTCTGTGGTAGAAATAAAGAAAAGATTCCTAACCAACCATTTTAGTTGCTTCAGGCTAAATAGAAAATGGGAGTAGTTGGACTAATATTTCACTGTGGGGTCTTTGCTAGGGAAAGACTTGTGTCTGCCAAAGTCTTTTGTGAAACATGGGAGAAATGAAACTTTAAACACACACACACACAAACACACACACACACACACAAACACACATGAATCCACACTTCTATATGGTATAATATCAGCAACTAGATATGCTCAGCAATGACCATGTTCTTTATTAGAGACTTACTCTTAAGGATCTCATTTACAATTTACCATATTAAGCAATCTGTTACATTAATAAATTGTGCATGATTTTCCAGTTCTCATGGATTTTTCCATCTGGACTTTTGTTGTTTGACAGTATATTGGAGATTATTTTGGGATTTCTTGCTGTCCTTGCATGATATTTCACTTGAACTGAGGAAAAGATTTTTCATTCCAAAGAACCCTTGATTAATCGCTTTGCCCAAATCCTTCTGCTAGCTCTTAATTTTCAGTATTAACATTTTAAATGAATTTACTGCCAAAGTCTGCTAAACCATAAATACATAATTCCAGTGCAGAACACCTGAGGTAACTTTTCTCTAATCCTTTAAAATTGCTTAATTCCCAGGGCTCCTGTCAGGCAGCCAGATTTAGGCCTCAATCCTGAGGAGAAGCAACCATCTTCCCTAGTAAAAAAGAAAAATTAAAAGAGAATGAGGAAGTTCATGGAGGAAGAAGACAGGGGGAAGAATAATAGCTGGTCAAAAGACAATTGAACCACAATTTTATTAGACTTAATTCAGTTTTTCATTAACATTACTATAAAAAAGACAGAACATTAATAATATTACATTATTACAAAAATACAAAAAAGCATTATTACAAAAACAATTCACGGTCATTTCTTGAATTACAAAATGTTATAAAGCCAGATTCGCTTAACAACCATGTTACTAACTTGACATGTGCAGTGAGCCATTTAACAACTGTGGCAAGAAAGGCTATAAAATGCGGTAACAAATGTCTCACTTAGCAACATAAATTTTGGGCTCAATTGTGGTCCTAAGTTGAGGATTGTATATACATTCAATATATGCATACATATAATGTTATCAACAGTTTTAACAATGCCATTAGGCCTAACAAAGGACCCTAAAGCATTTATATAAAGAAAAGCCGAATGCTTTATTTGGATTTGTGTTAATATATTCCCTAACCCACCCAACTCCTCAAAAAAACCTTAATCCTGTGGACTTGAGGATCATAGCAGATGACATTTTAATGATGTTGCTTATAAAGTAAACAAATGTTTTATGACTACCATTGCACACATTTTATCAATGGGCATTTGACAATTTTCAAAATGACAGACATAGTTGCTTTTGCATGCAGTTTTCTTAGTTTTGTGATAGTGTGATGGAGTTCTTTGCTTTTTAAAAATGCATTATGCTTTGACTCCTTGTGACTTTGGAGAATTCTTCACCATCTTGTGCTCTCTGTTTAGCAACAGCTCATACTTTTTCACATAATTCCACTAATCTCTTTGATCCTGTCCCTCCACCTTAAGTACTGGTTTTTTCCCCTTTCTGTTCTCTCAACCTTGCCAGACATAATCTTCTGTTATTATCTAGCATCTACTCAATTCATATGTACAAAGAATATGAGTTTCAGCTTCCTATCCATTAACACTGAGAGGACAGTTAAATTTGATTGGCAAAAGACAGCTTTTTCTTCCAGTCCATAGTAGTCAATAAAAATTGCCAGCTCCCTTTTAGCATCTGTTTTTCTCAGTGTTCAGTTTTTACAGTTGTTCGTTGACACTGGAGAGACTATTTGCTTTAAATGCTGTATTCTGATTTTTGGATTTTAATATTCTTAATATTATTTAAGGTTGTCATAAACATCTACTCTAATTTATTTATTTATTTATTTATTTATTTATTTATTTATTTATTTATTTATTTTTCGAATTTGTATACCGCCCTACTCCCAGACGGGGCTCAGGGTGGTGAATATTAATTTTTAATTAATTAATTAAAGTAATTTAATGTAGCACATTCTCTCCCCCCCCCTCTCTCTCTCCCCGTGTGTGTGTCTCTCTTTCTCTGTGTCTCTCTCTCTCTGTGTCTCTATGTGTGTAAAAGTCCTTTCTCACCCTTATGGGTGGTCTGTGTCTCAATCTGGGAGTCTGCACAGAATTTTATCTTTCTCTAACACTGTACTCTTCTAGACTGAGAGCTCTGATGTTACTAGATTCGCTGGAACTATTTTACCAGCTTTGGAGTCATAGCCCTAAATGCTCCTGTCATCATTGAGACTACTTTGGCCTTTTAATTTACATATGCTCTTTAGTTTCTTCCTTCAGGCCATAAAACTTCTCCATCTTCTCATACTCTTTCTTCTAGATAGTGCTGTCACTTGGCACTGCTACTTTGATCATTGCTGCTGTCTTCTGGTATTATTTACTACTACAATGTGTGATTGATTGGCTATTTAATTTAATTAATTTAATTTAATTAATTCAATTTATATGCCGCCCCTCATCGAAGACTCAGGGCAGCTCACAATACATTTTAAAAAATCATTATAAAAAACATTTAAAAATTAAAACATTAAAAACATTAAAAACTCATTCACGCCATTCATGGTCAGATCTCACCAGATCACAAGAATGAGATCAATGGCCCCAGGCCTGCTGGAAAAGCCAAGTCTTCACTGCTTTTCAGAAGGCCAATAGGGTGGGGATGGTCCGGACCTCAGAGATAACTGGTTCCAGAGAGATGGGCCAGCCACAGAGAAGGCCCTCTCCTGCGGGCCTGCCAGCTGGCGTTGTTTAGCTGACAGGAACCAGAGGACCAACTTTGTGGGATCTTACCGGTTTCTGGGAGCTATGCGGCAGAAGGCGGTCTCAAAGATAACCTGGCCCTGAGCCATGTAGGGCTTTAAAGGTAATAACCAACACCTTGAATTGTGACTGGAGACCAATAGGAAGCAAGTGCAGCTCGCAGAGAATTGGTGTAATGTGGGTGTACCTAGGTGCACCCATGACAGCTCACGTGGCTGTGTTCTGGACTAACTGTAGTCTCTGAACACTTTTCAAGGGTAGCCCCATGTAGAGTGCAATAATCTAATTGTGAGGTGACAAGGGCATGAGTGACTGTGAGGAAAGCCTTCCAATCCAAGTAGGGTCGCAATTGGTGCACCAGGCGAACCTGTGCAAAGGTCCTCCTAGCCACAGCTGTCAGATGTTGTTCTAATTTTAGCTGTGAGTCTAGGAGGACACCCAAATTGTGAGCCCATTCTGAGGGGAACAATTTCTCCCCCCCCCCCCGAACCAAGGATGGACAATCAACGTAGTCTTTAGTAGGCAATACCCACAGCTACTTGGTCTTGTCTGGGTTAAGTCTGAGCCTGTTGACTCCCATCCAGACCCTCAGAGCCTCCAGTCACTGGCATATCACTTCCACTGCATCACTGAATTGACGTGGGGTAGAGATATACTGCTGGGTATCATCCGCATATTGCTGTTACCTCACCCTGTGTTGTTGGATGATCTCACCCAGCGGCTTCATGTAGATGTTAAATAGGAGGGGAGAGAGGACCGAGCCCTGAGGCACCCCACAAACAAGGGGCCTAGGGATTGACCTCTGTCCTCCTACCAACACTGACTGTGATCTACCAGAAAGATAGGAGGAGAACCACCGTAACACGGTGCCTCCCACTCCCAGCTCCCTTAGTCGTCCTAGAAGGATACCATGGTCAATGGTATCAAAAGCCGCTGAGAGGTCAAGTAGCACAAAGATGGAGGAATGACCCCCATCTTGGGCTTGCCAGAGATCATCCATCAGCGTGACCAAAGCAGTTTCCGTGCTGTAGCCAGGCCTGAAGCCAGACTGAAAAGGGTCTAGATAATCCATTTCCTTCAATGACCGCAGGAGCTGAAGTGCCACCACTTTCTCTACAACCTTTCCCACAAAGGGTAGGTTGGAGACTGGATGAAAGTTCTTTAATTCTGTTGGATTTAGGGAAGGCTTCTTGAGAAGGGCCTGTCTCTAGTTCATGCCTGTCTGTCTGAAGCTGGAAGTCATGCAGGATCTTAGCCCTGTTATTTTCCATGACTTTCTGTGGGATCCACACCTGGACTTGGCAGGGTCTAGCTCAGACACTGTGCACATGTTCTTATATACAATGCCAACTATGTGGTTTTATCATTCAGTGTTTGCTGCTCTTCTCTGCCTCTTATACCAGGAGTCTCCAACTCCTGGGCTGAGGACCAGTACCAGTCTGTGGCCTGTTAGGAACTGGACTGCACAAGTGATGGGCAAGTGAATGAAGTTTCATCTGCACATGAATGGGATCTTTTGTTGGTTTTTAGATATTACTGTCTTTTTTTCATCCACAGCATGATTCCCATATGGCTGTGAAACACCAGGCTACTTGTAGCTCATCTCTATGTCTATTACGTGGCATGCTGGTAATTTTACTATATTAATCTTAATTGATACTTAACTACTTTCCCATTTCTTGACTACCATTTGGCCACTTCATTCTATCCAAATAACATCACAATGTCCTCACTGTTGATCTGCATCAGGTGGACCAGAGTCGATGTCATTTTTAGTCTATAACTTTATGTCACCTGTGTAGAGGAGGTTGCTGATGATAGTTCCACTCTTGAATCTGTATCTGTATCCAGTCCTTGTGATTATTTGGCTGACAGGGTTCAAGCATATATAAAATAGCAAGGGGGTAATGCATCACACTTAATAGAACTGTTTTAAGTTAACTTTCAGTTCCAATTATTTATTGAATAAGGTCCTTAGTATACTGTTGACTTTGTAAAACTCCCGCATTCACAGATCCATGTGTCTAGCATTGAGTCATAGGCTTTCCGGTATTTAATCTGTGTTTGTGTGTGTATACATAGATTGGTCAGTCTAGACCTTGAGTCTTAGGTGAACTGCTCTGTTTATGAGCATCTGGTGGTTTGAACCTCTGGTGTTGTTTCTAATATGCTTTTGAGCTGTGCTGATGTACTGGCTGATATGGTCCTTTAGCTTGGTGGCCATGATGCCTGATAGGACTTTCCATGTTATTGGGAAGCAGGTTATTGGGTGGTAGTTGGGAGGTGCTGTTCCCTTTTGGAGGTCTTTCATGATCAGATTCCTTGTGTAAGCAGTCTGGGTGGGAACTTGATGCTAACAGCTTGTTCATTTGTGCTAATAGGCATTTATGCACTCCTCTTGGTTTTGTTTGCCAGTAGATATGGATCATCTTCCATGTGGGTGCTGCCCAGCTCTTCATATTCTTGACCTGCTATTGGATCTCTGCTACTCTTATTGGTGACTGGTTCTTTTTTTTTTGGAAGATTGCTATGATCTGCTCTCAGGTCGTGCAACCAATTTGCATTGGGGTTGTGTCTTTTCTTTCTTCCATAGGTTCTTCCTGTACTGTTCCATTTCTGCTGTTGGTGGCTCTGAGGTTACTATGTTTTTGTCCTGCATTTGGAAGCACATCTTGGATGGTTTTTGAACAGACCTCTTATATTCTTGTCCTCTGCTTCCCTCTCTCTCTCCCTCCCTCCCTCCCTCCCTCTCTCTCTCTCTCTCTCTCCCTCCCCCTTCAAATATTTTTTTTTTGATTCTTGGTGATTATGTGGACAAATCCCTGAAGTTTTCTTGAAAAGAAGATGATAGAGACAGAGACAGAAACAGAGATCCTTGAGACTAATAAATAAAATGATCCATTACATTTTATACTCAGCTAAGCATGCAGATTGATCTTAACTACTGTATATCTTCTTAATATTTAAGATCAGTCAAGATTCTTGACCTTCCATTTTTATTCTCATAATGAACATTTCTAAATCATCTTTACTTTCAGGTAACAGAGTAGTTAGTCTTGCAAATTTGATTTCATCTATCATAATTTCCTATCTTGCCATTCTTGTAATAATTCTTGCAATATATTTGCAATGTGAGTTAATGGAGAGAATATGGAACTTAGTTTCAGCACTTTATCTATTCTGAACCATCCTGTTTCTCCGAATACAGTTCTTATAATAGTTTCTTCTAATTATGAGAGTTTCTTAGAAAAATAATAAAATGTTCTGACACAACCATTAGTCTTAATATGTTTCCTATACTGGCAAGTCAAAGGACTTGCCAGTAATGAAGCAAATTTCAATGAAGCAAATTTCCTAATATTCCCTTGCTATCTCATTCAGATTATGTTAACTATCAGATCTTGTGCCCATCTGTCTTTTTTGAAATCTGCCCCTTCTCTGGTACCTCTCTCTCCATGAATGGCTCTATTCTTCTTTCTAAGATTTCAGACAAAACTTTTTCACAATTCTTGCATTTATAGTGTTATCTAGTAGAATAATGAAACAAATAAAAAATCAAACTCAGTGAGTTTCAGCAATGCAAATAACAACAACAACAACAACAACTTGTTTGATGAAGTGCTACAGTGGTTCAGTAATTTCCACATTTCTTGCATTTCCCTTTTTCTGTGTCTGGGATTAACAGTGTTGTTCCATATTTGTTGATAGAAAGCTGTTTACAGCTTTAACTGCTGCTGCTTTTATAGCTCTTATCAGTGGGTATTTCAGCTGCGTCTAGTGTTATTCTAGACAACACTGGTCAACTGCCTGTTTAACCTGCTTTCCCAGTGAGAACATATTCCAAAGATATTCTTTCTCTACAAGTCTACAAATGTTTAGCATACTAGATCTATTCTTTGTATTGATATTATTATTATTGATTTTATTTTATTAGCCACTTAGAATGGCATGGTGACCTAGTGGTGAAGACGCTTGCCTCCCACTCAGAAGGTTGAGAGAACAATCCTAAATAACAGTAGATGTTTCTCTTCTAGGATGTAAAGAAAAAAATATCTGTTGATTACTCTGCATAGGAAGAGCATCAGGAAGGGCACCCGGCCAGTAAATACTCAGCTTCATCCAGTCCTACACAACTCTACACTGAATAGGGACTGCATGGTTATAAAAAGAGAGGGTTTTTTTTTTAATTAGGCACCTAAATGAATTTATATTATGATTACATGTTCTTCTAGTCAAGTTTACCTGCCTTCATTCATTTTCATTTTCTAAGTTCACCCATGTATTTGACATCAATAATTCAAGGTTCTGTTTCACAGTCTGCACCTGAAATGACTTGGCTGACTATGTAAAGTTTAAGTTTAAGCTGCTTGAAGTAGTTGTTGCCAGTAAACAAGTTCTTTATACAAAACTCTATTAACCTGTCTTCTATGCTATTTCATTTACTCAGTCCAAATATTCCTGTGGTTCCAGGTACCTTCACATCTCCAAGTTTTATAGGTCAACCGCACTTTAGTAATAATAGTAGCAGCAGCAGCAATAGAAACATTAATATTTTTACTATATACTTCTCATCTAAGTGCAATACAAGACCTACAGTTTCTCACAACAACCTATGAGATAGATTGTGGTTAGATTTTGGGGAATGATTGGAAGTGAGTTTCCATGGCTGATGGTCTTGATATCCAGTTTAAGTCAAAATGTTAAACTGCATTTAACATTTCTTGGAATTTCCTATATATCTCCTTTCATTGGATCTGCAGTAGATGAATATACTTCTATGATATTGATAATTACTATATCTTCACTAATTCAGATCAATAGTTCCACTAATTCATTTGGTTATCCAGAACAGAAGCATTATTCAGCTTTATTTTTGGAGAGGGAGGGGAGGCAAGAGCATGCAGTCATGCCTTTTTACTATACAATAAGATAGCATAAGTTAAAGTGGCCAATTTTGATTCATCTAAATTCGCTTATTCCTTTTCATTTATTCACACCTTTTCTCTTCCCTACTGTGGTTTTACTTTTGTCTCTCCCACTCCCTTGATCTTACCGGTAACCAGAAAAATTACAAGTTAGAGGCAGGCATGTTATAAATTTCCCAGGAAACTGACTGACATTAATTGCGTCATTGGTTCATTTGGTTCAATATGTCCACTTTGTTTGACCTAACTAGAGATGGTGGAATTGTATCTGGGAGCTTTTGCATGAAAAAGATGTGTTTTACTATTAGATGCAATGCCTCTGCTGCTGTCTGTTAATGCCATTGCCTGAACTGGAAATCCCCTATTCTCCCCATTGACTCTGAAATAGGATTATCCAACCATATTATATTAGATTTTCTTCAATTTACAGTACATTCATAAAAGATAAATGGATTGATTTTACAAGATATTAAAATGTTTATTCTGAGTCACAAATAAATATTAAAGCATCATCTGCTCAGACCAGGAGCATATGATAATTCCATTTTCCAGTCATTAAGTATCCACATTTCGTCTTAATGCCAGAACCAATAATAAATTAAAGGAGGAAAGATATTACCAAGAAAAGCCATATAATGACAATTGTGTAGATTAATGAGAGTGAAAATATAGGATAAGAAACAAAGAAATATGGATCAAGTTATGGAATTTGATAACATCAGTTAATTTTCAGGAAAAGCCATTTGTTAGAATTAAATTTAGGAGAAAACGACTGTTAATTTTATCAAACACATTTTTTAAATCCAAAATCATTATTTTTGCCAGGGATATTCCAAATATTTAAAGTGCAAATACTATCCATGCCAGATTGCCTGAGAATGGGGTCTTTATCCAGTTTGAAAGTAATAAAGACGGTTGAAACAATTTGTCAGGATGAAGATATACCACTCATTCTATTCAGGTTTCAATTTCTCTTTAGAATGTCTACCTGCCACACAAGAGATTGCAAGGAGATAAAGACGAATCAAACTATCAAACCATCTGACATCGGTACTTGTCTTAACAAAACAGACTTGTGTAAGGAAATGTCAGAGCAATCTTCAGAAGTAAGCAGTACTTGAGTTCAAACAGATTATTTGCCAGATATGAAAACGCTAAATTGCATTATGAAGAAAATATAATTTAACATAACTTTGGAAAACTCATATTAATGTTATCCAAACAGTAATTTGATGCAACATTTAACAACAACAACAACAAAAACTTATTCAAACATCGTGAAATTAGGAAGTGAGCTTGAAACCTGACCTACACCTCGCCCCCCACACCCCTTTTCCATATGGATGCTTCCTCATTCCCTTTTCCTAGAGTTAGAGCTGAGCTTCAGCTGTCTCTCCATTTTTACAGGGACATGACCTCTTCCCTCTGCACACACATCCTTCCTATCTCCAAAAAGGAAAAATTTATCTCTATTTTATGATGGCAGACAGAATCTCTGGCAAAGTTTTTGTTTGTTTTTTTTGAAGTTTTTTTATTTTAAGCACATTAAAACAAACACAAAACAAGCAACAAATATATACATATCATTTTTCTGTTAACAGCTCGTTTAAGGTGATCCTTTCTTATTATTTACATATATTCTAATTTTATCTTAATTTACTTAGATAATCTAATTTCCTTTGTGTTGACTTCTCTTTACTTTGGTCTTCAGCACATTCAAGCCACAAAAATAAACAATAGAGTATTATTTCAGTTCCCCCTTTTTTCCCTTTATTCCTTTTTTTTCATTTTTCCTTTTCTCGCAACTATCATACCATCTAAACCATACCCTCTAGTAATCTGAGTCCTCTCTTTCCTTAAGTTCCTTTGTAAGCTTGTCCATCTCTCTGCATTTGAGGATTTTTTTTTAATTAAATCCTCTTCTGTTGGTGAACATTCCTTCTTCCAGTTTTGTGCGTATATTATGCGGGCTGCTGTTAATATATGTAATATTAAATATTGAATTTCTTTTGTATAGTTGTCTGTTGGAATCCCTAATAAGAATTGCTCTGGCTCTCCCTTTACTGGTTTCTGTATTATATCCTCTAATAGTTTTTTAACTTTAGTCCAAAATTGTTTTGCCACCAGACACGTCCACCAGAGGTGATAGTATGTTCCATAATTATTCTTGCATTTCCAACATTTTGGTGAATTACCAGGGAACATCTTTGCTATTCTAGCTGGCAGAAGATGCCATCTATGAAACATTTTCATCTGATTTTCCTTGTATGCCATTGATACTGTCAATTTCATATTTATTTTCCACATCCTTTCCCACTTCTCTAATTCTATCGTGTGATTAACATTTCTTGCCCATTTAATCATAGTGTCCTTCACAGTTTCCTCTCCCATTTTATACTGCAATAAAAATTTGTAAATTTTACTAATTTATTTTTGTTCTTTTCCCTATATAATTTTGTCTAGTTCGTTTTGTTCCAATTGTATCTGATTAGTCTTTCTCTCCTCTGTGTATTTTAATCTGATTTGCAAATACATCCACCATTGTACTTCCCTATTCAAATCATGCTCTAATTCTTGTTTCGTTTTTAGACTTCCCAATTCATTAAGTATATCCCTATACCTTATTATTTTAGTCCAATCTAATAAAATTGGGTAGGTTAATATTTCATTGGGCAAAATCCAATTTGGCATTCTTGTATAATGTTGTTTTTTAAATTTTGTTCCAAATTATTAATAGTGAATTCCTAATTATATGTCTTTTGAAATATCCATGTAATTTGTATTTTTCGCCCCATAAAAATGTATAATGGAATTATAAGTCTTTTTTGATTATGGGGGACTGGAACGGGGTGATTGATGCAACGCTTGATAAAAAGACACTTGCCAAAAAAGGAAATAAGCTACCACAGACTTTTTTTTCATTGAAAGAAGAATTAGAGTTGAAGGATGTTTGGAGAATTCATCATCCTAAAGAATTGGACTTTACTTTTTTTTCAGATAGACACAAATCCTTTTCGAGAATTGATTTCATGCTGGCTACTACGGACTTACTTACTATGGTGACCAAAACAAAAATATTACCTAGAACTTTAACAGATCATAGTCCAGTGTGGTTGGAGATTGATTTGGGCAAGAGAGAAAGGAGATCTTGGCGTATGAATGAAAATATATTTAGACACGAAAAGTATATTATGGACCTTAAGAAACATGCTAAAGAATTTTTCGACATCAATTTGAATAAAGGTACCCCCATTGAAATAGTATGGGATGCATCTAAGGCTTATATGAGGGGTGTATTGATACATATGAATTCTAGAAACAGATCAATACGTCAAAAGTCAAGAATAGATTTGGAGATAGAGATAAAGGAAAAAGAGCAATTGCTTATCAAGAACCCGACTGATGAAAAGGTACTATTAACGATAAAACTTTTGAAAGATCAATTTCAAATGTTGATGGCTGATCAAACAGCAACCAATCTGCAATTTGCTAAACATAATACCTTTTGCAATGCCAATAAACCTGGCAGATGGTTGGCTTATACTTTGAGGAAAAAACAAAATTCTCGTATGATAAATACTATTGAGTATAAAGGGAAACGAGTGCATCAGCAAAATTTAATACATCAAGCTTTCTTAACTTATTATTCCAAATTGTATCAAGCTGATAAAGTTAAAGTAGATCTTATTGATGAATATTTGCAGGCGAAGAGAGTTACAAAAATCTCTAGTACATAAAGTGATAGACTGGACCGACCTATAACATCGGAAGAGATTTTATATGCAATAAAACAACTGAAATTATCTAAAGCTCCTGGGACAGATGGTTTGACGGCAGTATACTACAAGACTTTGCAAGAGGAACTGGTTGAGCATCTTAAGGAATTGTTTTGTCATATTCAGCAGGGGGGTAAAATACCCCTCTCGTGGAAGACGGCTTTTATTTCACTGATACCTAAAGAAGAAGAATCTGTTAAACCTGAAAATTTTAGACCAATATCTCTCCTGAATACGGATTATAAAATTTATGCTAAAGTGTTAGCCAACAGATTGATGCCAGTTATTCAAGATGTGATTCATGAAGACCAAGCAGGTTTTATAGAAGGCAGATACATGAAGGACAATGTCAGGCAACTCATAGATTTGTTGGAATATCTTGAGGAAAAGAAACAGATCCCTGCGGTGCTGGTGTTTCTGGATGCGGAGAAAGCCTTCGATCGAGTCAACTGGGATTTTCTAAAAAAGATTTTGCATAAAATGGACTTTGGGGTAAAGTTTATACAAGCAATTTCTGCAATTTATCAAGATCAGACAGCACAGATTATTATTAATGGCAGTTTGACCACCAATTTTAATATACAGAAAGGGACAAGACAAGGCTGTTCATTATCTCCATTACTTTTTATTTTGACTTTGGAAGTGCTGTTGAATGCTCTACGGGACTCGGACAAATTGAAGGGAATAGTTGTAAGGCAAAGAGATTATAGAACGAAGGCATTCGCAGATGATCTGATTGTTACCCTTACACGACCTTTGGAATCAATCATACAGATGAAAAACATTATAGAGGAATACGGTCTGGTTTCAGGTTTTAGCCTGAACCAGAAAAAGACTAAGATGATAGTCAAAAATATGATGGAACCACAAAGGAAGGAGCTTGAAAGGGTGGCAGGCTTTGAAATAGCTACAAAGGTGAAATATCTAGGGGTCCAAGTTGCAGCATCTAATAGAAAACTCTTTCAAAATAATTATGAAGAACTTTGGCATAAGATTCAAAAGGATCTTGATATATGGAAGAAGCTGCAACTTTCTTTGCTTGGTAGAATAGCAGCTGTTAAGATGAATGTTCTACCTAGATTTTTGTTTTTGTTTCAAATGATTCCGGTGCTCAAAAATGATAAGTTTTTGATGGAATGGCAAGCAGGTTTAAATAAATTTATTTGGAATGGGAAAAAACCAAGAGTTAAACTTAAGATTATGCAAGATGCTCGTGAAAGGGGTGGCCTTAAAGTTCCAAATCTACGTTTATATTATGAAGCGGCAGTATTGATACAAGTTGGAGATTGGATTGGAACAACTAAAAGAGAAATTTTGAATATAGAAGGCCATGATCTGCAATTTGGATGGCACGCATATTTACTTTATGAAGATAAGAGAGACAGTGTATTTAATAGACATATCTTAAGACATGCTTTGCTGAGAGTCTGGAAGAAGCACCAGTACCAATTGGATTACAAAATACCTTTGTGGTTGGATTTTGGGCATATTATGCCAAAAATAAAGTCACTCGGGGGGTTGTTGTATAAAGAGATACTCTTTAATGATGGGGGTAGATGGTGTTTGAAGTCCTTAAATACTCTGTTGGAAGAGGGAGTGAACTTAACTTGGTTGCAGTATTTTCAACTTCAAGCAAGATGGAGAGAAGATCAGAAAATTGGATTAATGCTACACGAAGAAGATTTGGTGACTCAGATAAAACGTAAAGGGCCGATGCATATTAAACGAGTGTATAATTTGTTGTTAGAAAGAGATTCAGAGGGTGAATTAGTTAAGGACTGTATGATAAAATGGGCACAGAATTTTGCAGAACCAGTAATGTTGGAAACATGGGAAAGGATTTGGGTCCAGAATGTTAAATTTACACAAGCACAGAACTTGAGGGAAAATTTTTATAAGATGTTTTATAGATGGCATTTAGACCCAAAAAAATTATCATGTATGTATCCAAATGTTCAACCTAGATGTTGGAGGTGCGATTGTTTGGATGCAACATATTTTCATATTTGGTGGACATGTAGAAAGTTGAAATCATTTTGGATTAAACTTTGGTGGGTAATGCAGAATATTTTGAAGAAGAAGTTGGAGTTTTCCCCTCAGCTTTTTTTGTTGGGAATAGTTAAGGGCTGTTCAGTAACCGATACTAGATTAATATTGCATATGATTACGGCAGCCAGATTATTGATAGGTCAATATTGGAAGAAAGATAAGGTGCCTACTATAGAGGAATGGATATTGAAGATGTCTAATTTGGTAGAGATGGCAAAAATTTCTGCATACCTAAAGGACAGGACCCATGAAGCTTTTGTTAAGGAGTGGAGGAAATGGGTAGAGTATATGAAGAATAAATACCAAAGTAAGAAGTTTCAATTAGTGCTCAGTTGAATTAGAATTTTAGTTAAACTTAAATGTAAGGCATTGAATATGAAATATCTGGTTTATTATTATTAATAATAGTATTAAAAGTATTAAATAAAAGTATTAAACGATATGAATGAAGAATGGTATAAGTTAAATGAGTGGAATTATAGTAAAGGTTATATATTATTGATGATGATGTTTAAAATATTTTTCTAGATTTTTTAAATATGTTTAGAGAATTGAATATGAAATATCTGGTTTATTATTATTAATAATAGTATTAAAAGTATTAAATAAAAGTATTATTAACTGTTAAAGAGAAATGTATAAAATGATATGAATGAAGAATGGTATAAGTTAAATGTTTGGAATTATAGTAAAGGTTAAATATGTTTAGAGAATTGAATATGAAATATCTGGTTTAATTTATAAGTTGGATGTTTAGATTAAATGTTAAAGAGAAATGTATAAAATGATATAAATGATAAAGTAGGTTAATAGATTTTTTATGTTAAAAAATGTTAGTATGTGATGATGTTTAAATATTTTACTAGAGGGATCTCACCTTTAAAGATTGTTAAATATGTTAAGGTTGATGTTTGCTAAACAGCGGAAGTCAAGGGGGGGAGGGAGGGATAGGGGGGTTAGGGTGGGTTATGTGGGGGGTGGGGAGAGGGAGGGGGGGTTTTATAAATGTAATGTAAAACTTTTTCGATAAAAAAAAATGTATACCATCCAGCTTATAGGTCATGACCCTCGATTATTAAAGTTCTTTTATTTCCCAACTCAATCCATTCTTTTATCCAGGTCAGGCATGCTGCTTGATAATAAGTCTCCCAATCCGGTAGGGCTACTCCTCCTCTGTCCCTCATGTCTTGTAGAATTTTCAATCTAATTCTGGGTTTCCTCCCTTCTGGCAAAGTTTTTGGATGGGAAGTTGGCTTCCTTTACTTAAAGATGAGATTCATTCTGTCTCTCTTCTGCCTTTTGATTTAATTTGATTTACATCAGGGGGGTCAAATTCACAGCCCACGGGCTGGATGCATCACACAGTGGTCATGCCCACCCCTGGTTTAGTGAAGGGGAGAAAAGTCACGATACATCACATGTCAACAATGCAACACCATGAGTTTGACAACCCTGGTTTACACTGTTAGACAGGTCAGCATCCATGTTCATCACACCATGCAGCATTATCTGTGTACCAAAATTTAAATGTTGTTGATGACTTCATTAATTTTCAGTCATAAAACACAAAGTATTGAAGGTATGATCACAAAATTTCACCAAATTTAAAACTTATCTATCTATATTTATTATATCTACTGTATATATAACTTATTTCTATCTCTATCTTTATCTATCTATCTATCTATCTATCTATCTATCTATCTATCTTTCTATCATCTATCATTTCTCTATTTCTATAAAGAAACAGATCTTTCCAGAAACAATACCATGGGTAATTAGCATGGACATTCCAAACACAGCCACCTTAGTTATTTCAATCTTAACTTTTCATGTACATAATAGATGAAAATTATGAAATATATAAAAGGATGTGGGCTTAGTGGCTAAGACACTGACCAATGGAGTGAGTCCTGTTACTTGTCCCAGCTTCTGCCAACCTAGCAGTTCGAAAGAACATAAAAAATGCAAGTAGAAAAATAGGGACCACCTTTGGTGGGAAGGTAACAGCGTTCTGTGCACTTTTGGCATTTAGTCATGCCAGCCACATGACCATGGAGACATCTTTGGACAGCGCTGGCTCTTCAGCTTTGAAACAGAGATGAGAACCGCATCCTAGATTTGGGAACGACTAGCACATATGTGCGAAGGGAACCTTTACCTTTTCCTAGAGATGGAAAATAGGATAACAGGGTGAGCTCTCCTCTATTCTATACCATGAAAGTTACAATTTTGGCAAAGTGATGAATATATGCAACCAGTTGGTCACACTCAAAAATAACCTCATATGTGATAGATTAACATATACTCTTAATGATAGACAAGAATCAACTTTCAATCAAAGCTGGGATAAATGGTACAAATGGATAGAAGTAAAAATGCCATGAGGTAGATGTTAGGAAAGCATATAGCATAGATTTGTTGATACTAAGCTAAATATATATAAGGTAATATTAGATGTAAGAAGACTAACAGGTATAAGAAGCAATGTGGAAAATTTAATCAAAGATGTAGTATGATGGTATGTAACATTACTTAGGAACTGTATAAATATGGGGGCTGAATCAACCCCAGTTGTATGTATATGAATTTGTTTTGTTATCATTTTCTTTCTGTTTTTTTTTTTTTTTTTGTCTTCAGGTTATAATAAAAATGTAAAAAAAAAATAACCTCATATGATGTTCATCCTATCATGATTGATTTGAAGGAAGCTGGTTATTTTATCATTCAATCTGTCAATAACAATCGAGCTATTTAGTTACCATCATCATTTTTTTACTAAAAGAGGTAAGACAAATTAATTTTCTAAAATAGGTAAGGCAAATTATTCCTTATTTTTGTGTTCAAAATTCATTGAGAATACATATCCCCCTGGGAGCTCTATTCTATAAGGGTGATTTGTACACTGAAATCCAACCATGCATCTACTAATCAATGAAATCCTTTTATGAAAAGTTTTTTAAAAAATTTACAAAATAGCATTTGCCTTTTATTCCTCTTTAAAATGAAAAACTAGCACAGTAGCTTAGTTCCTACTTATTTAGGAATCTTATGTCATTGTGAAGAAGTGTTCAGATTGAAGAGATGGCTCCTAAATGTATCAGACCAGTTTGCAAGTGTGGCTATGAGACCAGGTTCTGCTCCTTGTAATTTCTCTAAGTAAATATCAAACAGCCTATATTAGGAGGGTTGTACATCCCAAATACTCTAGGGTTGGAACCCTTTCTCCAGTAAATTTAATTGAATCGTCTGCAGTATCATTTATTCTGACTAGAATCCTCCAACCAGTGTGATTATTCTGAGAAACATGCTTAAGGTCTCCATTTCATAAGACATGAAGAGGACAGTGACTGGATAGATATTCTTGGTGGTTACTCAATCAATGTGAAACAATTTACATTTCATTTGACCTTCACTCTGCTAACTTGCTAGTAATATCAATCCTATTTCAACAGGCATTCAAGTGTTAAGGATGACACTTTGGGCAAAGCAATTAATCAAGGATTCTTTGGAATGAAAAATCTCTTCTTCAGTTTCATTCCAATTACTATTTTGTTTATTATGTTATGGATTTTATTTGGGGATGGAGAGAAATTTTGTTTTGGCATTGTAAGATACTTATTTATTGCACTTAAAAAAACCCCAGCAAATCACTCCCCTCCCCCTTACCTCAAAAAGACTTAATAGACCACTTCTTTTAAAAGGGAGTGGGGAAATATTCTACACACAGTGGATCCCATTATAATTATAAGAATTGGATATTATCAGATGAATATTGATTTTTTTTCATTCCTAGTACTGACATATCAATTAAAATATAATTATTTTACATTATGATAATTTAGAATTATTTCAGTACTTTGAAATACATACTCAATATTGGAACTGGTTGCATGAAAACAAAGTAGGAATGATTGCAGCCTTCATACTGTATGTCCAAAATAAATAAATATGGCTATGCTTCATACTAGTGGAACCAAGAGATGTAGATGAAGTTTTTCATCTTTACATAGCTTGTCTTTAAAAAGAGCTGTTGGAGCTCTTGCTTGGAGGTCCTGCTTCATAATCTAACGTTAGGGGAAATACACAAATCAGAAAGCAGCACTTTCTATTTAATGAAAAGGAAGTGCTCTTTTAAGTACTATTAGTAATGTATGTCATACAGACTTCCAGTAAATCCTGGTTCATGGGTCAATTTTTTTCTCCCATTCCGTCTTTGTATGTCTTCTACATTTTCCTTCTCTTAAATTTCCCTTGATTACTATTCTTAAAGCACATATATAGTATTTTGTTGATATAAAGAAGAACACAAAAACTCAGTCAAAAAAGAGGAACCAACTTCTTCCCTAGTCCAACACTTTAAAGCCACAGGACATGAAATTGACTTTAAAAAGACCAGAACTATCGCCAAAACTGAACACTTTAATAACAGAATAATCAGAGAAGCCATCAAGATAGAAAAACGCCCACAGAGCATGAACAAATGAGACGATACCTCCCACCTACCAGCCATTTGGAAACCTGCCCTTATTGACAAACGAGTCCCTAACATGATGAATGACACCAGACCCAAACTCACAAGAGCCACCCAGGATGTCACCACCACATATCCACGCAGAAAGCAGACTCAAACCCACACTGATAATGAGGCACGACCAAGGACCAGAAGCTAGACCACAGCTGCATCATTAGCCACTTTAAACCCCTCCAATCCATACATGAAGCAGACTGACATCCAGCATGAAGAGCTCTCACGGCCACAAACATGAAGCCAAACAACAACAATGCAGCTCACCAGCTCAAATCCCCCTGCAACTCAAACTAAGCTGAGCACAACCAAGCCCCCACCCAAACAGAACACACCCCCAGCCAATCAGAGCACAACCAACCCCCCATCCAATCAGAGCACAGCCAAGCCCCTAACCAATCAGAACACACATCCACCCAATCAGAACACAGCCAAGCTCCCACCCAATCAGCTCACACCCCCACTAGCAGTTAAAAGGAAGAGACAGCTGCGATCTCACATTGCTCCTGGAAGCACGAAGCCGAGAACACCAGCCTGAAGATGACGAATGAGACTTCGTCGAAATGTCGCCAAGACACTTCCAATTTTACGCGGGAGAAGACCCGAATAACCAAAGACCTACATACAAACACCCGCGAAAACCTCAGAAAACACACACACACACACACACACACACACACACATTAACATATACAAATGTGAATGGCTTTCTTATCAATTTCTTTATTTAATAAAATGTTTGGATTATTACAGAAGTATAAGTGGACTGTTCATTCATTCTTCTGGTTTAAGGCAGAATATTATTCTTCAGTTGATGGAAAAATATCTTATATTGGCTTTACTAGACAATACCAGGGGTGGATTCTACTTACCTTTACTACAGGTTCGCAATGGGATTGCGCACGCACATGCCAAGCTTCTTCACATGTGCACATCATCTATGATGACATCTGGGTGGGTGGGCGGAGCTTCCCCCCAGTTTTACTACCGGTTTGCAAGAACCTGACCAAACCAGGGACAACCCACCACTGGACCATACCCAGGCTTTCACATCACTGAGCATGAACCACCCCTCTGGCTCACATAGGTAAAACTGAAATAGCTGTAAGTCCTGGAGATAGTATTTTGCACCAATTTCAATCCTATCTCAAAAGTAGGTCTTATTAGGTTGTGCCAGCAGTGTATACAGCTGGATTCTTTGGATTGATGGCAATTCTACAGATATATCATGCTCTCTGTATCACTAATAGACAGATATCATTTATGGGTCCTGTACATCTAATGCAGGGATGTCAAACTTATGTTGTCACTGCAGTGTCACGTGACGTATCGGGACTTTTTTCTCTTTCACTAAACAGGGTGTGGGCATGGAGAGTGTATAACACATCTGACCTACAGGCTAGAAGTTTGACAGCCCTGACCTAATGCATGGAAGACTGTGAAGGAATTTAGAGCATAGCCTAATGCTTGTACTCTAGAAAATCAGACTTACACCTTGAGAGTGTTTTTTAATAGAGTTTTGCTCAGGATGCCACTGAGGCCTGGAGTTCCTTAGTGCAATTTTGATTCACACAGTGCTTACAGTAGTTGCCTATTCCCACAGTAAAATTAGATCTATCTGTTATCACAAAACCTTGGCTATTTCCACACTGTATTACTGCAATGCAATTTATATGAAGCTGAGCTTGAAACGTATCTGGAAATTTCAACAAAACGCAAAATGCTTGCCTCAAGGCACCGGCCAGCATTCATTTCTTCCATTGTTATTTCAGTTGCAGTATATTTCCAGCCACAACTTAAGCTGCTGGTGATTTCTCGACAAAACAAATTCCTATTTAGTATAGATTCATATTAAGATAGTTATTTATTTCACTTAATAGAAATAACTTTAGAATCATATTAGGTGCCATCATAAAAAATACAAATTTAAAAGATACAATACAGATTTAACATAAACAATTTAAACAAACTGCAATAACTGTAGGAGTTCAATGGTGTCATTAAATTGGTGGTACCTGCTCTCAAAAAATCTTCTGTCTTGACAGCTTGCCAAAGGGCCCCCAGAATTGGTGCTAGTCTTGCCTCCAGAGGAAATCTATACCATAAAGACCAGCTTTTGCCACTTGAAATAGCTTGGGATTTATAATTGTTATTATACTAATCTTTGTCCCTTTGCTGTCTCATGAAATGTGGGTCAATAATGATGCCAAACCTCACTTTCTTAGAACAAGCCATCTCTCATTCTTCATGTTACGTGTCAATTATGCTCATTCCTAGACCAGGCGGCTCACAATCACTCATGTCTTGGTGACCTTGGATTCCTGCAACAAAGTTTACATAGAGCTTTCCTTGAAAAGTATTAGGAAGCTTCATCAGGTACAAAATACTGTGGTGTGGGCCGTTAGGGATGATTCTGGTTCAGGACATGTATCACTTCTGCTCTGTGAGCTGCATTAGTTGACAGTAAGCCCATCCACCCACCCACTCTGAATAATTCAAGGTGGCTGGTGGTAGTTATCTTTAAAGTCTTTTCTGGCTTGGGGCCAGGCTATTTGTGAGTTGGTCTTTTTCTAATGGTATATAGCCATATTATTAAATCCAGCATAGAGACATGCTCTGGGCCCACTCTGTTAGGGAGTGTCATCTAGCAAGACCCAGGAGAAAAACTTTCTATGTTGTTACAGCCACTCTTTGGAACAACAACATCAGACCTGACCTATCAGATCCAACGATTTTCAAGATCTTAGCTTTCTTTGTTCATTGAACATGGGATCCTGATGATGTGGGTGAAACTATTTTCTGATGGACTAACTCTAATAAAATATTACAGTTATTGTTGGGGGTTTTTCCAAAATGTTTTTATTCCATTTTTAATTATTGTTATTGCTCTGAGTCATGTGGTTGATACTGTTACTTGTATGTATGTAAAGTACATATATATGTATCTATTAATATTTTACATGTAGTCCATTTATTTTTAATGTGCTGTAAGCCATCCTGGCAGCTGGGATGTAGGTTTTCCAAAATAAATATATAATTGAATATAAATTACTAATAAATTGCAAACAAAACCAAACCTATTAATCTATTAGATTTGTGGTATTCCTGTAGATATTTCATTATGAGGCTAGACCACGCTATCAGTGATTGGGAGACCAGTGATTGTTGGCTGTTTATATGAGGTAACTTCTTCATCTAGCTTTGACTGGGGTATTGTTCCTTTTTTCATTGTTCTTGTTTAGTTGGTACTGATTTTATCTGAATATTGATTAATAGGTGTGTTATGAGGAAGGACATATTTAGATCTGCTTGACTTTTTTTCCTGACCTTAGCTGCTTTCTTTCTTGAATGGTTTCTAGATGGAACTTATCTCAATATCTCTATGAATGGCTGAGTCATCCGCTGCAAATATCATCCCACTAGGAATTCACTTACATTTTTGGCCTGTGTGCTGTTAATATATTGGAGTTTTGTGTTATTGCAATGAGTTTTGGTCATTCTTTGCCTTGTATGTGGTAGATGGCTCCTGGTTGTGTGGATTGTGTAATTGTTGGTTTCATGCATAGACATTTATTTGATGTATGTTATATAGATAAACTATTTCTATTCTGTCTGGAGTTTTAGGTAATTGCAGTTTTGGCCATCTTAAGAGTAAATTAATTAATTAATTTATTTATTAATTTATTTATTTATTTATTTATTTATTTATTTATTTATTTATTTATTTATTTATTTTTCATATTTCTAAGCTGTCCATTTCCCTCAGAGAGTTATTCTTATGTGCTACTGAGTTGTTGTGACTGCTGAGTTATTTGACTGATGTGGATAATTTCTTCACTAAATACTAATGTTTGGTGATCATTTAAAATACCTGAAAATTATCAGTAGCTTATTCCTTCTATGCAGGAATCTGCTTTATTCCAAATCAAAATCTATCCATATAGTTACATACTGCCTGCAATGGCTGAAAGTAGCTCACTGAGTAAGAAACTAAGGTAGAGAAAGAACTTAATTTTCAGCCAATAGCAAATCACTTTAATCAACACTGCCAGAGATTGAACTTGGATCTTTTACATGTTTCTTCCATTCCCCTTCTAAACATTGTCATATTCATCTAAAGAGTAATGTCCAAAGTGCCAATTGGAATTAACATTTCAGTTTGCTGCTTGTATTTGCCAAGTTACCCAACATCAGATTTTTTTTTTAAGATGCTACTTTGGCTACGAATGAAATGAAATACAGGAGTTGCAGCTCTGAAGCATCTCATGCTCAATACACAAGTAATATTTACCTTTGCAGTTCATTAAAATAATTAAACAGGTATAAAGTGAGCATGATTAGTTATTCATATCATTAAAAGCTCATTAAAATGCCAAAGAGACTGAAATTAATTATTATGATTTGTGAGGTCATTAGAAATGTGCCAAAGAAATACAAAAAAACCAGAGAAAATTAGCTAAAGTGTTAATTTGTCAATCCAGGTTTTAATTGGGCAAATACATCTCTGCAGCTCTATAAAAGTAAACTTCAGTGAATGCTGCCTAATATCACTCAGATAATGCAGGACTCTAAAGTCTTTTTTCATAATGTTTATTAAATGTTTTGAAAAGAACATTAAAAATAATGTAGAATAAAATGGCAAAGAAAGTGAGAGAGAGAAGAAAGAGAGATCAAAAGTGGAGAAAGAAAAAATAAAAAGAAATAGAAAGAAGCTTCTAATTTCATTTGCAGCAAATAGAAATATGATTGCAAATTTATCTCTTAATCTATGGTTACAAAAAAAGCTCATTTTTCCCTATTATCTACTTTTTCTAATTGTCACAATCATAAATCATAAGTATTTTTTTTTTCATGCAGAACATCTATGATGGGTTTTCAGTCAGCCATAAATGTATAGTTGATTTTGTCTTTTTTTTTTCTGATCAAAGAAGGTTGTTTATCCATCTCTGCAACTTCCATCATCTTCAGCAACCATCCCTCCCTTGTGGATAATGTCAAAACTTTCCATTTCTGAAGTTATAATGATCTTGCTGCAGTTGTCATACATAAAAACAAAGTTCCAAAGTGTTTTTCTGGTGGCTTGTTCAGTAGTCCCAAAAGAAAAGCTTCTGGTTTCAATTGTACTTTTGGTCTTTAAAATCTTTTGAATTTTATCCATACATTTATATCCATTTTTAAAGGTTTTTTACTTGTCCATCAAAGATGATGAAATGTCCCTTCATATTGTTCACATTCCCAGCAAAGAATTGTCTACATTCTAGAACCTTGATGGCATGCAGCACCCTCTCTGTGGGCACGCGTCCCAACTCAGCTCTGCTGCACAGACGTGCACACTTCCCAGCTGGTCTTCAGGTCTCTGCTGTGCATGACTGGGGTTTGGGACCCACAGTCATGGGTCATATGTGCATGTGCAGGCATACATGCAGAGGCACACATACATGTGTGGGGGGCTGTGTGAACATGAATGGGGCAGGCGGGCATGCATGGGGTCTATGCACACATTGGATTTTGGGGGTTTGGACACACAGACATTCACACTTGGTCCAGAAAAGGTTAGCCATCACTGTTCTAGACAATTTCTCTTTTGATACACACCAACAATATACTATTTTTGTAAAAAAATTCTTTAGAATATAACATACATTTCAATGCTTTCAACCACATATTTTTCCATTAGTCCATTTGTATATTGTCTACTGTACACTATACACTGTAAGCCAAACAGCCTATTTTATCATACCTTCTGCCTCATAGTTACACACTTTAACAATAACATGTTCATCATTGCCACATATTTTTGTCTCAAACTGTTTTACAGTTCAAAATGTAAGTATGTACAACACTATAAAATCCTTTATCCACTTTAAACCTTTGTGATAATTACATTAGTACATTGACAAGTATATCTTTCTGTTGTCAAATCTTCTTTTCATTTTATTTTACAATCTCCTTGAGAAAATTCTAGTATATTTATGTCTAGTATATGTATGTCAATAATTTATGTTTACTTATCATTTCACTTTTATAAAATTCCTCTTGCATTGAAAGCCACAAAGGAGTTTTCAAGCTCAACCCAAATTTATATTTATTCCATACTCTAAAGAAGGCTTGCTTAACATAATGATTTTTTAAACCTATATTAACTTTAACTTTGTCATATCATAAATACCATGCCACTCAAATCTCAAATCATGACCTTCTAACTCCAATAGCTTTCAATTGCTTAGCTGTACCCATTTTTCCATCCAAACTAGACAGCAGGCAGCAAAATGTAATTGTAAATTTGTAGACCCAACCTCCTCTTTCCTTTGCATCTTGTAGTACCTTATATTTAATTCATTTTACCTCCTGCCATTCAAATTTAGGTATATTTTTCTGCCATTGTTTAAATGGAGGATAAGTTGCTAAAACAGGTATTGTCTGAAATAAAAATGCCATTCTAAGTAAATTCTTCATGATGATTTATCACCAAGTTGGTATTTCAGTCCACATGGAACTGTTATGTGATATCAAATATGAACCAAGAAATTTCTAATTTAACAAAGAGAAGGAATGGGGTGACATGATAGCAGTCTTTCAATATTTAAGAGAATATCACAAAGGAGGGGGACATCGATCTATTCTACAGAGTATAAGAAAGTAGGACAAGAAATAACAGATGGCAACTTATCAAAGAGAGATTCACCCTAGAACTAATGAGAAATTTCCTGACAGAACAATTAATCAGTGGAAAGGTTTGCCTTCAGAAGTTGTGGGTGCTCTATCACTGGAGGTGTTTAAGAAGAGATTGGACAGCCATTTGTCTGGAATGGTATAGGCTGTCCCTCTTGAGCAGGCGATTCAACCGCCTGCTCAAGAGGGACAGCCTATACCATTCCAGACAAATGGCAATCCCTCTTGAGAAGGGACAACTCAGTTATTCTGTTAGAAATGCTCAGAAAGAGGACTTATTAATCTTCAAAGTATCGGACACTGCACACTAACATTTTTAGATTAAAACAAAGGAAAGAAAGTCACCACTCAACCATCTTGCAAAGCTTGTAATTATAAGACCTGATCTACTAAATTCCTGATCAGATTTTTTTAAGATTGTAAATTTTATATATCAACTAATAAACCCTGAAATTATAAATAAAAATGGACTGAGTTGGTCTGCTAATTCTTTTCATTCTTCCTTCTTTCCCAGATTCATAATAAAATAGCACTTTTCCTGAAATGCTGAACTATCAATGCCTTATTTTTTTAGAAGTCACCAAAGTAGGTTATAATTTTCCTAAAATGGAAGAGGGAATGGGCAGTTGGATTATATTAAGGCATCTAAACCTTCCTTAACATCATTATTTGAACACTATTCTTGATATTTTGGAATTTTGGGAAAAAATCCACGGTAAACTTGTAAGCACATTTTTTTTATATATTGCAGGTGTAGCAAAGCCACTAAATCAGAATTAGACAACTGATGTCACAAGATATTTTAGAAGCTTCCATAATCATGGATCATGCCCATATTGTCTTTGGTTTAGGGAAGCTGCAGTTCAAAGCCTATTGCAACAACCTGGTTGCTTTGCTCTGTCAATAGTTTCTGATTATGATGATTGTTGTAAATGAATTTCTTCATAGCTGAATACATGATAAATGAAGACCTTCATTATGAATCTGGCCACCAAGGAACTAAAGTGATAAACTTATTTTTTTTTTCACATTGCAGTGCAATATTTTTCATTTGAATCATATTGCATAAGCAGTTTATAATTTTTAAATCATCATATCTGTGCTCAAGAAAGGAAAGAAATATTATTATTTGAATGGTTTTAAATAAATGACTTATGTGCCCTCTCTTCATATTATTATCTGTGACTTTGTCTCTCTGCTAGGTATTTTTGTTACTTTTCTTTTAGATACTCGAAAGAAATTCAGGGATATAATATATACTAAGAAAATGACATACGCATACGTATGTGAACAAGTTCAACATTAGCAGCCAGACTACTGATTGGCCAATACTGGAAAAAAGACTCTGTGCCTACTATAGAAGAATGGACTTTGAAGGTGGCCAGTTTTGCAGAAATGGCGAAGATATCAGCATATTTGAGGGACCAGACCCAAGAAACTTATATGTTAGAATGGAAGAAATGGATAGACTATGTGCAGAACAAATATCAAACAAGGAAGTACCAGATAGCTTTTAGTTGAATGTTAAGATATAGAAATTTGTAGTTAGGGGTTAGGGTTGTAGGAGAGTAATGTACGTTATAATAAATGATGATATGATTTGGATTTCACCTGGGGAAGCCTGGGGGGAGGGGCTGGGGTAGGGGGGGTTAGGGGAGGGGGGTTAGGGGAGGGAGAGGTTAGAGGAGTGGGGAGAAAATGGGGGGAAAATTTGTATTTGTAAAACTTTTTTAATTAAAAAAAAACAAGTTCAACATTTATTTAATCATTAGCTTGTCCCTAGCTATTCCCTGATCATAAAGATGTTCTTCCTTATCCACTGACTTTGTTGCTCATCTGCTTCCATTCATGCCCTCTGTGTTTCAGTGCCATACATTTCAAATTAAGCCAAAGTTACTTCATATTTTAGTTTGAAAGCCATTGGCTATTTGGGATCATGTAAGAACTTTAAAAAAATAAGTTCATGGAACATTCTCTGAAGCAAACAAATGAGATCCAACCTGTTCATGCCAAGCTATGTTTCTATAATCTGTTTCCTTCTCAGATTTGTGGAAAACAAAACCTTCATTGCTGTAGCTTTTTCTTAGTTAATTATTTTGAGCCAAAATGAGAGAATATCATCGTCTCCCCATGACTGATCCTCTCTGTAATTTTCAGCATTTCTCTTCTTCGAAATAGCCCGATTTCCTCCTATCAGGAAGCTCTGCTATACACCATTACACAAGATTCCTTTTCCTGCTGACATGTTCTCATTCCCTTTTTTCCGGTAAGCCTTTTGCCTTCAATCTCCTGTAATACCTCCCATTGAACATATTTCATTATCTGCTTCTCCATATTTGCTGCTTTGCTGTCTGCATCATTAGCATGCCATGATAGAAACAGGATTGGGAGTAACTGTGGATTGCAATTTGAAATCTACAGCTGGTGCATTTTCTTTCAGGGACCTTACTTTTCACTTGTTGGGTCTGCAATTCATTCCCCTGGTGTTCTTGGCACAACATACGCACACATTTCCAAACACTTTACTGGGCCTGCTTGATATCTCAACAGTGGAAATGGAAGAACTCAGCAGGAGAGGAATGTCGGCATCTGATGTTGTTTTATTTTTCACCTTCCGTTTCCACCGTGAAAGATGCCCCCATGCTGTTAAACCCAGTTGACTTTCTGGAACACAAATATTTGTTCAGATCTGAGAGGCTCAGATCATATGAGCTTTGGATGCTCACAGCCTACGTTCCAGAAGGCATAGTGTCTAATGTGATTGTTTCTCTCTTATATTTGTCTTTTTGGTGATCAACTGTTGCTTCATTTCAGATTAGCTATATGATGTGAGGGTGAATGCATCAAATATTTCACATGGTGACAGATACAGCATATGTACGTTCTTGTTAAGATAGATATGCTCTTTTACATTCAGAATTGTGCTTCTATTTCAATAAGTAATATGGAATAACTCTGGCATTTTCTATCTGAAATGTCAAAAAGGGCCAGTGGAGATCATGATTTATAGGTGCATAACCTATGGCCCTCCAGATATTGCTGACCTCTAGTAAGCTCAACCAACATGACCAATAGTGAGGGATGCTGGGAATTTTAGTACAGCACCATCTGTTGGATCTTACTTCCATCTCAGTTTAAAATGACCAACAACATATTTGGCAACACATTCCAATCAAGTGTTCTCAAAATATGGTATAAGAGCTGAGTGTAAAGGAATGCCACCATCTCCATAACTTTAGATCAAATGGGAATATTTTAATAAATGTAACACTGATAAAATCCTTGAAATGAGCTCTTTGGTTACCTGCATCGACTTCTCTACATAATCACCATCATTCATTACCCAATTCTGCTAATGAAAGGATAGCATCCTGTTTCTTCCATCAGACCCTTACAGCTTTAGGGTTATCAGATATGTAAACAGGCAAAGAGCACAATAACTGTGTCACTTTATTCACATCTGCTACCAAAATTAAAATCAAAAGCTGCAAAAAAAAAAAAAAAACCCACCACATATACCTTCATATATAGAATTACTTTTTTCCAGCATTGGAAAGACTGGTTTTTCAGTCTCAGGAATATCTTAGATCTGGTTAGGAGTCAAAAGCCTTCAGTATGTAAAACTTGATTAAGGTCTTGTCAATTTCAGGTGGCAGCACAACGCAGCTGGAAGGTACTACAATAATGAAGTAATTAAAATCACACAGAGGAGCTTGTTAACTTGCAGTTAACACTTATTAGGAAAGCACTGTGCTGCAGAGAAAAATTGTTCAGGAGAGATATTTTGTGGGCTACAATACTCAAGATACTGGTCATACTGGATTATATTTAATGTTAAGGCTAGGCCTGCCGGTGCTTTGTCTGTGAAGGACATAATCTTCCTTTCACTGAACATTCCACAACCCCATTAACAGTCCATTTCTTCATTTGCATTAGATTCCTTCAATTTGGAAAAAGGTAAAAATGGACTGTATGCCCTGGTTTTCTTTTAGTGGTAAAAGAAAACCAGGGCCACAAAGTCCATGATGACTCTGGCTAGTATCAAAGCTGATACTAGCCAGAACATAGAAAAACTCAAAGAAGTAGTGCAAGATATGGAGCGACTTGGCCAATAGAATCGCCAAGAGTCAAAGATGGTTGAATGGATAACATCATCAACAACATCATCATGTCAACAGAGTAAGGAACTTTCTTGGCTGGCTTCAGAGGTCTGAGACCTAATGATGTCATGTTGCAGTAAGATTTCCTTCTTGGGTTTCTGAACATTGTTCAATCTGTAAAGCCTTTGATTCAGTGGTACATGACAAATTACTTCTAAAACTAAAATGTTATGGCATTTCTGGACCCCTGCATAATTGGATAGCTGCACTCCTGTCAAACAGGCAACATGTGGTCAAAATTACTGCAATTACTGTAAGTTAAAATCTCACCAGGCTCAAGGTTGACTCAGCCTTCCATCCTTTCTAAGGTATATAAAATGAGGACCCAGTTTGTGGGGGCAATAAGCTGACTTTGTATAAATATACAAAAGTATGAAGGCTATTGCTTAACGCATTATAAGCCGCCCTGACTCTCTGAAGAAGGACGGCATATAAATCAAATTTTTTTAAAAAATAGGGAGCACTCTATCAAATCTTGTACCTGTTAATAGTGGAGTCCCCCAAGGCAGCATTTTAGGACCAACACTCTTTATACTTTACATAAATAACCTTTGTGATCATATTAAAAGGAACTGTGTTCTCTTCGCTGGTGATGTAAAACTATTCAACACCAGCAACAAGACTGCTACCCTTCAAAAAGACCTTGACTATGTGTCTGAATGGTCAAACAAGTGGCAACTTCAAATCTCAACCAACAAATGCTCTGTCTTACACATTGGCAAAAAAAAAAACAACAGAACATAAAATACTGGATGGACACGACCTTGTAGATGACCCTCACTCTGTCAAGGACCTTGGAATACTCATCTCTAATAGATCATTAAGTACCAGAGCCCACTGTAAAAACATTGCCAAAAAGGCATTAAGAGTTGTTAACCTAATCTTGCATAGCTTCTTCTCTGGTAATATCACACTACTAACTAGAGCATACAAAACATTTGCTAGACCAGTTCTCAAATACAGCTCATCTGTCTGGAACCTGCACTGCATATCAGATAGTAATACAATTGAAAGAGTCCAGAGATATTTCATAAGAAGTGTACTCTACTCCTCTGCTCACAACAGAATACCTTATGCCACCAGACTTGAAATTTTGGGCTTAGACAATTTAGAACTACACTGCCTTCAGTCTGACCTAAGTATAGTACATAAAATTATCTGCTACAATGCCCTACCTGTCAATGACTACTTCAGTTTCAACCACAACAATACAGGAGCAGACAATAGATACAAACTTTGGGTAAACTGCTCCAAACTCGATTGTAGAAAATACAACTTAAGCAACAGAGTGGTCGATGCCTGAAATGTACTACCTGACTCTCTGATTTCAAACCCCCAAAACTTTAACCTTTGACTATCTACTGGTGACTTCACCCCATTCCTAAAGAGGTCTGTAAGGGGCATGCATAAGCGCACCAACGTGCTGACCGTCCCTGTCCTAATGTCCCTTTTTATTCATATCCATTTCATATATTCATAATCATGTTTATGCTTATATCTGTTATCTAATACATGCTTGACAAATAAAATAAATAAATAAATCATTACTTTTAAGTTTTGAGTATTGCATAGTAACACTCTGAGTTTATAGTAAGGCCAGATTCAAGGAAATACTTGTCCCTAGCACCATCTGCACCACCTCCACCCCAAAAAACCCTTAACCATGAGTTTTTCTATCATAGCCTGATAGAAGATAGATAAGCCTCCCTCTTATCTCTTGCCTCCATTCCACCTATGAAGCTTTGTAGACTGAGTCATAATGATCACTCCATGTTTTGCTGGATACTGCAATAACATGAAGTTCCTTGTCTTCATTTTTTTTAGCATGTTAACTGCTGGCAAAATTGAACTTTTCATCTCTTCCATCAACATGTACTGAACTGTTCTAAGTACTGAAGAAGATGAATGTGAAATAGCATTCTTGACTGCAATTTCTTTTTGAGTGATATCTGATCATACTTAATAAGTTCACCATCTTACTTATGTGAAACTCAGTTGCTGTTACAGGGTGTCCGCTTTATTCTTGATCACACAAATCAGCTATCCCCCTTCATTTTTAAATATTTTTGGCCCAGCAATGCACAATCCTTATATCTATGCAATCATCATTAACAAATTGTATTTGGCAGTTAATTTCAATTGAAGGGACTCCAGAAGTAAAAAAAAAAAATGCAATCAAAATGTATTGCTTAAAGCATACTTACAAGTACTCATTGCAGATGTCTATTTCATGAACAATAGCAACACAATCTTTTTCACAGCAGCTTCATATCAACTGAAAAGAAAGAACAGATGCTACAGAACATGTCAGAGCTTCTAGCACATCAGTACTGCCATCTGTTAACAATTTACAACATAAGAACATTATATTTCATTGAACCTTTGTAGGTTACAATTGTCATTTCCCACCAGCAAGATCATTGTGTGTGATAATGGTAGATGATGAGAGTTGGAGTCAAATGAATTTGTAGCACGCAAGCTTCAGAAAGTCAATGTTAGATGAAAGAATACCTGATCTATATAGAATAAATTAGAACAACCTGGCTTGTTAACTATTTATAAACCTGTGCTATCTCCAAGTAAGACTGTTGGAGGCTGATTCACTACAATCATACAGATAGCAATTGACTTATAACCACAGTTGCAAAAAGAAATTCCATTACTAAAAGCTGGTAGGTGACCACATTACTTAGTGATAGCAATCCTGACATCCCAGTTGCTATCAAAACTCCAGATTTCCAGGTCACCAAGTGGAAAGTGAAAGAAGTCCTGGGTAAGCAGCAATGGGAATGCTAGAGGGTGGATAAGGAGAGCCCAGGTGCAATCCAAATCCAAAATGGCAGAGTTCTGCATTGCTCAAGGGGGGCAAGGCAACAAGGTGAGGTATGTGTCTTTGTGCATGTGGCACAAACCTTGGGAAGTTCAAAAGGGCTTTTTGGCACACTGCAGCTCTGGGATTGCAAGAAGCCGCTGAGCTGAAGTGCAGCACAAAGCCAAGGGCCAGCCCAGTTCAACTCAGCCCAGCAGTGTAGCACAAAGAGGCACTTTGGTGTACTACATCTTGAGCTGTAGTAGGCCCCTAAACTGCAGTGTAGCATGAAGATGAACTCCAGCCCAGCCTAGCAGAGGACACAAAGGGGCTTCTTACTTTCCCAGGAAGGTAAAGCTTCCCCAGACCAATCATCACCACGTTCACCTATGTTGTACTCTGAGACCCCTGAATTCGCTGAGGCTAAATTGACTTCTTTTATCAGAGAAAATACAGTATGTTTTTTGTGGACTGGAAAACCGTTATGGACTTTTGCATAAAAAAGAAAAACATGAAGTTTGAGAGCTAGTACTTTGTATCTCTTTTCTTTCTTTCTCTCTTTTCTACATTTTATGTACTTTTTCTCCCTTTCTTCCACTGCTAGCTTTCTGTTTGTTTGTTTTTCTTTTTCTTTTGCTTACATTTTCTTTCTTTGTATTAGTTTTATCTTCCTTTTTTTTAAAAAAAAGTATTTATTAAAATTACATATAAAAATAGGCTTATTGCATCCGTAGTAGAATTAATATTCTGAAAAATGCAACTCTCATTATTAAATTTGCAAGAGTGAAATTTTGATTTGCTTCTTTGAAAAGCAGGAGAGGACTCTATTGTAAAATTTAGGAAGCATCATTATTAATTTTTTCATACATATCAACTTCTTTACTTTCTTTAAGAAAACAGTTTGCTCTACCACATATTTTGGCTAAACGGGAATTTTTCCTTGCATTTGTGTGTGTGTGTGTGTGTGTGTGTGTGTGTGTGTGTGGTTTTGGAATTTCTTGCTACAATAAATAAAGCACACTTTTTCATTTGGTGGCCTGATACTTTCTTCTCACATTTTTTTTCTCTTTAATATGCTTTATTTCACCTCTCACTGATCGATTTATTGATTTAATAAATTCATAGGGCTGCTTAGCTGATAGACATGACTCTAGGCAAGTAACAAAATGAAATGAAGAATAAAACACAAATAATAATTAAAACTTAAATAGCATAAAATATCATAAATAGCAGCCAAGAACAATTGCAACATCTCACAATTAATGCAACCAAGAAAATATCTTTAAAATTACTTTGTAATTATTTTATCTTGATAAGACGGAGTTCATCTAGAATTGTTCTTATTTTTATTGTTATTCTTTTCTTTGCTGCAAAAAATAATAATAATTACAGCAATTTTCTTTACAAACATTTCTGTTCCTGCGATGTTTGTGTCCTGCAAAACACATTGTCTTAGCTCCACTCCACAATTATTTAATAATTTTCTATCTGTTTACAAGCACAAAAGGGGAAGTCCAATGGGAAGAATGAAAAAATAATGAAGAATTCTAAAACCAAATGATTAATATACATTTCAGTAAAAAATAATTTGATTCTGGTCTATTTCTGATTCCTATTACTTTCTCCCAGCCTTACATGGTAGGGTTAATTTAAAATCAAATTGTTATTGATATCATTACATGAATTTCATGACTTGAATAAGTTAGTATCTATTCAGTAGGACACTGTTGCTAGACATGATTATATCTAAAAACAGTTTTTCAATCAGAATAGAGCTGGAAGGAACATTGGAGGTCTTTTACTGCAACATCCTACGCAACCAGGAGACCCTATACCATTCCAGACAAGTGGCTGTCGAGTCTTTTCTTAGAAACCTCTAGTGATGAAGCACCTACAACTTCTGAAGGTAAGCTGTTTCACTGGTTAATTGTTGTCACTCTTAGGAAGTTTCTCCTTAATTCCAGGTTGCTTCTCTCCTTGATTAGTTTCTATCCACTGTTTCTTGCCTTGCCTTCTGATACTTTGGAAAATAAGTTGACCTCCTCTTCTTTGTGGCAACCCATCAAATAATGGAATAATGCTATCATGTCACTCTTAGTCCTTCTTTTCTCTAGACTGGCCATTCCTAATTCCTGCAACTGTTCTTCATATGTTTTTCTCTCCAGGCCCTTAATCATCTTAGTTGCTCTTCTGTGCACTTTTTCCAAAGTCTCAACATCTTTTATGTACTGTGGTGATCAAAACTGGATGCAGTATTCCAGGTGTGATCTTATAAAGGCTTTATAAAGCAGTACTAATACTTCACATGATTTTGATTCCATGCCTTGTTTATACAACCAAGGATTGCATTAGCCTTTTTGACTGCTGCCATACACTGCTGGCTCATGTTTAAGTGATCGTCCACTAGGACTGCAAGGTCCCTCTCACAGTTACTGTTTTTGAGCTAGATTTTGCCTAATCTGAACTTGACCCTTTGGTTTTTACTGCCTAGTTTTTCTACCTTAGTTTTGTCCACATTAAATTTCATGTTGTTGGATAGGGCCCATAGTTCAAGACAGTTAAGATCTTTTTGGATCCTAGCCTGTGTTCTGGAGTATTGACTATTCCTACCAGCTTAGTGTCACCTGCAAATTTGTCAGTTCCTTCATCTAAGTCATTTATAAAGATATTGAAGAGAAGTGGGCCCAAGACAGAACCTTGCAATATCCCTCTGCTTCCTTTTTTCCATGTAGATTTACTACTATTAAGGACCACTTGTTGAGTACAGTTTGTGAGCCAGTTACAAATCCATCTGGTGGTGATGCTGTCTATCCCACAGTTTCCTAATTTACCAAGAAGTAGGTTGTCGTCTACTTTGCCTTCCTGATTTCTAAGTATACTACATTCACAGCATTTCACTGGTCTACTAATTTAGTCACTCTGTCAAAGAATGAAATAAGATTGTTTTGGCATGATCTGTTTTTAACAAATCTGTGCTGGCTTCTAATTAAAACTTTATTTGTTTCTAGATGTTTACAGATCTGTTTTTTTTTATTATTTTTTTTCCAAAATCTTCATTTTAAAAGTTATAAGGCAGATTATGAACCTCCAATGATTATCAAAGTCTGTCAAAATGACTGAATACTTTCACAACTTCAGAGGATGTTTTGTCTGCTCAGCTGCATCTTGCCAAATTTCATCCTTAGAAGAAGATCTTGCTAAACATTTCCTTGTTAAATCCAAAGGAAAGGAACTTGCAAACTGCACCTTCTGCAGGTCCAGGGACAAGTTTTGATGCATGCTTATTTACAATTTTTTTCACTATAATTTTTATGTAGCTGTGCCATATGTTATCTATGTTGCCTCTTTTTCATTGTTAGATGCAAGCACAGATAATAAAAAAAAAATTGAATTCCTGAAGTGGCATTTTAAAGTGTAGAAAACACTCATTCCTATAGATATAAGTAATCAAAAAGTCAAAGTGTTCATTGGTATTCGATCTGTACTTTGGGTTCAGAAAAAAATAGAGTATTTAGTATTCTTGAATCAGAAAAGAAGCATGGCCTATGTGTTTTTATTGGAGTTTAGTAATAATATCTGAACAACTCTGACCTTAGAAGATATGCCTAATTGACTTTAAGACCTGATATCAGTCTGAGATCAATGTTATGCTCATGAATTCATAGAGAATAGAATAGAATAGAATAGAATAGAATAGAATAGAATAGAATAGAATAGAATAGAATAGAATAGAATAGAATAGAATAGAATAGAATAGAACAGGTTTCTTCCTTTAATAATTGAGCCAAAGACTTATTTCCTCCATTAAGCTCAACGTAGTGGGAATTGTTTGCTTTTCTTTAAAGCAAAGAAGAAAAAAATACTGGGATGCAGTAAAGAAATGTTATCAGCGGGCATGGTACTTCACTGCCAACTGTTAGAAACAGTGGAGGTTTCCAAGTTTATTACCTATAATTCTTCAAATTACCACCTCCACTTGCTATAGTGATGCCTCAGCAGGGCATGCTTTGCATTTTCTGCTGCAGCAAAGCTGCCGCTAAAGGCACCATGTTGTGATGAAATAAAATTCTCACAACTTCTTGGAGTTTGAATAAACAGCCTTTCTCATCTACATGCAGTCTTCTTATTGCAATCACTACCAGAGTTTTCCTGAATATAACATTGGAAGTTGTTTGAGAAATTTTTCCAAGAATTATTAAATGACAATTTTCTTTAAATATACAGTTTTAGGACAAATATTTTATTCATCTATAAACACAAAACAAAATAATCTCCTTTTGTTTTGTTTTTTTTAAAGGACAGCTATACCTTAAAGAAGAATGACTAAACTTTCGATGAGATATTAAATTCAAAACTATTATAAATTCATCTGTCACAGTAACTGTTGCAGTTTTTTTAAAGTGTTCTATAACTTTTTCTAACTTTTTCTTTTGCTAACATTTTGCAAAAATTCTTGCTAATGAACACAGATAATGACACTGTCACCTGAATCTGTTTCTTCAATCTCCTCCTGTTAAATTCTAAAGACTTTGGAAAGAGCCTAAAACAGGATCAAACTAATTACACAGAGCCCTTCTTTATCAGGAAGTATTTATTAAATACTCACGGTAAGTGGTCCTTATAATTGACTCAAGTCTTTTTTTACATAAATATGTGTGTGGGGAGAATTTTTTTTTTATCACTTAAAGAAGAGGCATCAAATAAATTAGAATTTGGCATCATTTTAGTGTTTCTTGATATATTCTCCCTGGATGTAAAGTTTTTTTCCAAAATACAAAAGAATTTAGAAAGACAGCAACTAGAAAAATATGACATTAGAAAAAAGGATGAAAACCGAGTAAATCCTAGAACAGGATTGAGAACTGTAGCATTATCACCAAGTATTATCAACCCAACAGCATTCAAATAGCTCAATAGTGTTAACAGTATGCTTCTTTTTTAAAAGTGAAAGAAAAAGTTTCTGAAGGCTGCCAAAATCATTGGTATGATTGCCAAATGTCAAATTATTCCTGCAATTTTTCCATTGCCTTTGTGAGAAGAGAAAAAGAATGAAAGAATGAATAGTAAAGAAGGATAGGGCTATATAAAATTAATAAAGCAGAGGAACAGCTAAAGGACTATTTGCATCAGGTACAAAAGTCAGACTGACCTTTGTGCATGCCCAGAATCACAGCCTTGACATGTCTAGATAAGTCGATATTTTGGACTTTATTTTGTATCAAGTATACAACTTGATACATTATCTTGATAATTACAATATTCAATGACGAATACTTGTTCAGTATCATATTAAAGTCAGTTAATGTATGTGTTGTGGCTTGCCAGTGGAGCTGGCGGCAGACTTGGTGATGCAGAAGTTGGGGAAGAATTTGGACCAGTTCTGGAGCCTGGGGAAGGCTCTGATGGATGCTGAGCGTTGGATACAGAGATAGAGCCAGAGCTGTCCGGCATTTCCCAGCCACTGGAGAAGCAGCTGCCTTTGGAGTCAGAGATGAGTGAGGAGGAAGAACAGCTGAGGCCTGTTCCAGGTATGCATATGCACAGAGCAGATAGGAGAGGTGAACAAGGGAAGACAATGAGTTGGTTCAGGAAACAAAACAAATGTGGATGCTGAATGGCCCCTCTCTGACTGGGAAATAAATAGGAGGAAAAGGGTGTGGTGGTTGTAGCAGACTAGAGTTCGTATTTCTAGAAAGTTTGCTCTGTGTGTTTTGTGTAACTAAGACTGCCTTGCCAGAACTGAGGTTTCTCTATTTCTCTGACTTAATTTGCAGCCTTAGGGCTGGGAGCTCACGGCCTTGCATTTATCTTAATGAGATGATAAGGACAATTGCTTCAGTTAACTCTTTGTCAGACTCTTGCCTGGACTTTCTGTTGGTGAATGCAGTTAATTCCCAATGTGTAATTAAAGAGGATTTTTTTCTTTGCGGGGAGTCTGTTTCTTCCTTTTGCAAAGGCCGGGTCAGAATGCATCTTCCACTACCCTCAGTTCATTCCAAAGTATAGAACTTTATCTACTCTCTTCCATACTATCTGTCTGGACTATTTTTGGAATCCGCCCCTCTGTCTGTCTCTTATGTTTTCTTGTTTTGTTTTTCAAATCTTCATTAGGGTGAAAATTGTGTGTGGGTATCTGTGTCTGTTCAATATATCCTGCAGTTATATCAGGAAAATTGTTTCCCTATCAGGCTATGCTTTTGTTAAGATCTTTTCCCAATATCAATTTGTTACAGCAACCTATTTCCCTATAACTTAAGATTCCATGTACTCTGGGATAACACAGAAATGTGTTGGGTTTTTCTTGCACCATAAGTTTTTAGATATTAGAGGGGAGCTATTGTACCCCATTCACTACAGTCGCATCTTTAGAAGGCTAAATTATCAAGATAAGACTATTATTTCCCATGATTTGGTAATGATCCATTTTAACTTTTATTAATACAACTTAACATTACTTTTCTTTTTCTGCAACAAAGAGCTTCAGATAATAGGCTCTTATTCCATTTATAACTGCTAAAACTTCAAGATCCCTTTTGCACTAAGCAAGTAAGTGGCCCTTGGTTACCCAATATTTCATGTTTTTCTTTTGAATGGAGGTACTGTTTTAACTTTCATATTTTCTCTATACCATGGTTGCTATTGATATAGTTGCTTGGTAAAAAGGGGCTCCCATTTACAAAAGGAATGTTCATTCATCAACAAGTATAGCATTACCCTTTCAAGACCTATTTCAATAAGCAACTGAACAAAGCACAATACTGTAATTCTATTTAGAAGCATTTAACTGAGCTGTTCATGTCAGTGGATGTAAACATGTCTAACAGTACAAGTAGATATCTATATGTACATCTACTCTGAAAAAAAAAAGTCTCAGAGAACTCAGTCAGAAATTGATGTGTAAAAACAAAAGCTGGGTTTTGGGCCAGTAGAAATAAAATATAGACTTTGTAAAGGGACAAAGCATTTAGCATTTCCTTGAAGCTGTTAATTCATACTGCACTATCAGATGCAATCTTATCTTAAAAGCTACAACAAAATATTAGTTTACAATGAACCTGTTTCGTTTAGAATACTACACAATGTAAGTTGTACAAAGTTTGAAAATAACAAAATGCTTGGGACAGTAAGATAAACAAACATCTAACTGCATAGGTTTTTACTGTTATGTTTAACTTCTTTAAACATAATAATATAGTGTTGTGCCTCTCTGGGATTTATATATTGTATCCAACAGGATTTATCTGAAATCCAACTTGTATTACATAATCACAAATATTCACACTTCATATTTTGGTCAGTTTCTCAATGACATTCAAATAATACAGAATACAATAAAAAGAGTAGGCGAAAATCTCTCTATGCAGGTTGTTGAGCTACTATCTGTTATCCAAACAATTTAGATGTAGCCATTCAATTTGCTGATTCTGAATGCTATTGATATTCCTCAAATCCTGCTAGGGCTGGGCTAGAAAGTTGGCACATAACGCTCAATTGAGCCAACAGATAACTGAAGCATCTCATAGGCCTTCTTCCTCTTCTATACTGTTCACAATGTCCTCCTCGAGGGATTCTCTCCACCAATCCTCAGTATCTTCTCCCCTTATTCTGAACTTTTCTGGATTTCTTGGAACTTTACAAAATTGGGGAGACTTTTCAGAACTTCATGAACTTTGTATGCTACCAATCTGCTGTTCCACAAACCTTAGTTTATGTTTCCAAAGTTTAGCACCCGATTTCCTGCCAGGCTCCTTCAACAGTCTCCATCTACCTATCTCTTATTTCCAAACTGTCAACTATTTTTACCAGTTCAGAAAAAGATATCAAATTCTTCTGGAATTTGTCTTCTGTTGCCTCACCCCATGGATAAAATGAGGACCCAAATTGTTGGAGGAAATATGCTGACTATGTAAAACCACTTAGAGGGGGCTATAAAGCACTGTAAAGTGGTATATAAATCTAAGTGCTATTGCTATTATCATTATTGCTGTTGTTGCTATTATTATGGTTGGTTGCCCAGTCAGCCTGATGTTTAGACTGGATTTGCCATTTTCATCTACCTATTGAGTCCTTCCAAAGGACCTGGGGTCAGAAGATGTTGTTGTTTGATGGTGTTAAAGATATTGATGGTGTTAAAATTATCATCACAAGATGTTCCAAGGAAAGCTACTTTTTGTAGTTGACTGGTGGTGATTTTGTCAATGCTGATGGTGTTCAAGTTGTGCTCCAGATGTTTTGGGAATGCAAGGTATTATTATTGTTATTTATGTTGTGTATCCGGTCTGATCAACAAGCTTTTTAATATGGCTTTATCCTTGCCTAAAGGAATATGTGATTACAAGATATTCTACACCTTTCTGAGACAGTCTCCTGGTGAGTCATGAGAATGATCCTGAGAAAGAAGTATTGCCTATACAGGCAGCTGATGAAGTGCTCTCTGATCCATAAATTTTGTTAGTAGTTAAGATGCCAGAAGACTCCCTCGTGGTTTTGCTGTAAAAAATCTGTAAAGGTTATTCCTCTAGAAACAGGATTATAGAAATAAGTTATCTATGATGTTACAAGTATTATCATAAGTTATAACTTTAAATTATGACTTCATTTCTGTTTAAAATTTATTGCACATAGTTACATATACTTTAGCATAAAATAACAATGTTTTCTACCAAGTTGAAGAAGTTATTATAAGCAGAGGGTGGACCTGTAGATAGACATAGAGACTGTTAGCTTCCTCTCTTAAAAACCACTGAAACTTAAATGGGTGTCCAGTTTTGAGTAAATCATACACTTTCCTGATATTGAAAGAACTAAATAAAAGTATCGCCATGATTAATGGGAATGGTATAGGTTATAAAACTAGATTCTCAATTAAATTTAAGAGTTAAATCAATTAATACAAATTAATAGTGGAGTTGAAAGATAAATTAATAGTGGAGTTGAAAGATAAATCACCCCTTACTTAACACAGTCTAAAAACTAGATAATTGTGGATAAAATAGCTCCTATGGTTTTTTTAATAGGGAAGTGTAGAAACAAGCCGCTACTCTTCACACTTTTATGATTTTTGAATAAACTTTCTTTTTTCATGGTGCTCTCCTCAACAAAATGGTGCCCCTGTTAACACTTCTAGGAAAAAAATATACTTTCCAAACACTTTTATACTAATTCTGTTTTTTTTTTCATTTGACAAACAAAAATGTTTGAAAATTTCTTTCAGAAAAAAGAGTAAATTTCTCCTAGATGACACATCACGTTCTTAGACTTAGCTATGAAGTTACAACATCAAAATCTAGAGTGATCTGAAACTTCTTTTAACTTTCCACCCTTCAATCAACTCTAAAAGATGGAGAGAGAATCTACAAATTGGAATGGTAAATAATGTAAACTTCATTGATATTCACCTTTCATCTAAACAGTCCGTAATAAAAGAAAGTTAAGATAAGTAGCCATTAATCATGCTGAGCCCTCTGCAATACTATAATCTATGCAACTGGAGAATCTTTAGTTAACTCACCAAGGACTTTTCCTTTAATAACAACTCTAGGAAAAATAGAATTGAAAGTTCTTTGAATAATCTTGCCAAAGCCCAATAATGTAAAACATCATAAAATCATTCTGAAAACACCATGTCATTAGTTTTGCTTACACGGGGAAGGTTTTAATATGCAATTCCATTTATAAACTCATGTAGGATTCCTAGATACAAAAAGGAGGTTTTGGGGGAAAGAGGAATGCAGGAGAAACAAAGGAAGGGAAAAATTACATACATTCTAAATAAAAAAGATCAGTTTAATTAAGATAGAATAAAAATATTCAATATCCATTGCACATGAGATGGTTGAAAAGAAGTCCAGTGGGCATCCATCTTGGTTTTGGAGAGAGAGAAGGATAAGAGAAAGTTACCTTTTTGAAAAAACGGATCGTCACTTTTCCCAGCCATGCAAAATTGTCTTGTGTCTGATGTTATGTAATTTAGCCAACAGATGGCTATACATGTCTTTAAAAAATTGACTTCTGGGCAGTGTACAAAAATCCAATGAATCAACAAATACATATTAAAAATCATAAAAATATGAAACAATAATTAACATTAAAATATACAAATGCACAGAGAGAATGTGAATATATCAACTGCGATTACTATTGTGTTTTACTTTAAAATAAAAGTGTTATTTACATTGTATTATTTATTATTTATTTATTTTTTAATTTATTTACTAAATTACTTAATAGCTGGACCTACCTACCAACCCAATAACCTTCTGACTAAATCAGAAACACCAATTTGGACTAATTATACGATTGTGTAAAAAAATATGATTAAATCAGACATCAGATATTGGGAGAAACAAAATTATTTCTATTTTCCTTCATCGTAGGGCTAATGTACCGCACCCTCTTACACCATCTCAAAATAAAAGATTTATTCACATGCCTATTGAGCTTTTTAAGTTTAGAAAATGTGAGAATCTAAGGAGACTTCAGAAGAACTGAAAGATATCAAATGGGAAACTTTCTTCTGGGTAGCATCCTTTGCTACTTTCAAGAAGAAGAAAATTCAAAAATGTCAATCAGAGAAATTTTAAAGAAATTCTCATTCACCTGAAAAATAAACTAGATGGAGAACCTTCTTTTTCAGAAAAAAAGAAAGGATGCTTCTAAAATTGCAGGACAGATGTTCAGTATTTCACAGCAGAATCATTCATCTGTCTGTTCAAAAAACAAATGAATTCATGATTGTTACTCTCATGTAAATGGTCACTGCAACCTTGGTTGGTCTGCACTGGGACATCAGCTGCTACTAGTAAATTGCCTTCTCTGCCTTTGATAGAGCCTCTGTTACTTAAGATCTTCTCTGGAGTATAGAACTTGATGATTCCAATTTAATTCTTATTTGGCTTGGATAGAAATGCTCTGCAAATGAAGAGATTCAACTCTGTCTTGACACACGTCAAGGAAGTAATACAGCTACATTTTAACCAAAGTTGCCTGGTCTTGAATTGGTATCCTTGAGTCTCTAGGGTGGCTGTTATCTTCTTAGTAAACAGAATGAAATGTTCACTACTGCCTTTGCAATTGAAACAGCTTTGGCAGATATATGTTTAGGGTCTCAGAGGACTTTTCTATTTTTATTATCTGCAAAAGCTACATTCAAAGAATGATTATTCCAATTTTTAGGGTGGTTTTTTTTTTCCTTTTCTATATCAGACAACTGTCTATTTCCTTTGTTTGTGTAAAGCTTTTGACATCATTCTACACAAGGGAAGAATGCAACGTAAGTCAAATAACAAGTTCCATAATTAGGTTTTTCAGAATTTATCTATCTATTATAAATATGCATCAATTGTCATTTTCTTTTCTAAAAATGGATGGACAGACAGACAGATAATTTTCAGGATGTAATTCAAATATATAAGACCATGATGGTGAGCCTATGTCATGGGTGCCACAGGTGGCACATGGAGCCATATCGGTGGGCACGCAAGCTGAGCTCCAGCACACATGCCTGTGTTGGCCAGCTGATTTGTGGGCCTTCTGGGCCCACCAGAAGTCAGGAAAGACACTGTTTCCAGTCTTTGGAGGGCCTCTGGGGAGTGGGAAAGGCCGTTTTCACCTTCCCCAGGCTCTTAGAAAGGTTCTGGAGCCTGGAGAGAACGAAAAATGGGCCTACCGTGCCATCACATGCCAAAAGTGGGGGGAGCATGGGGGGCAGGATGCATAGAACTATGGATGTGGGCACACGTGCATGTGACCCCACCATGCTCCCCCCACGTTTGGCACACGATGGCAAAAAGGTTAGCCATCACTAATATAAGGTATCAACCCTGAAGTTGGCTGAACTGTGGCCATTTTCTTTTTTGTAGTTTTCTCTAGGGAGGTTTCTGAGTGCTTCAGGGCTGACACAGCCTGGAGCGAAGGGGCCAGGGATGGGGGTGGTGTAGAGGTAGCTGGGGTATTGTAACCTAAATAAAATTATTTCCCCTGGGAATCAAGGATGTTGGTGCAGGTGTTTGATAGGTGGAGAGTTAGGTCACCTAGCAACTGGACTGTATGCTGATTGGACCATGTGACTGGAGAGTCTGGGGGAAGTGACAAAATATTACTTTTAATTGGGGGTAAAACCGGTGGGAATTTAGAGCCGGTTTTCCACCAGGAACATGCCAATTTAATATGTCCCAATAAAATGTTCTTTGAGGAAATTGCCTGCCTTGGAGTTCTTATTGAATGGGATATATTACTTGGAACCTTGACATAAGGTTGTATTTCAAATAAAAATATATACTACTTCTGCTGCAAAAATTACTTCCCAGTTGATTGCAGTGATTATGAATTCTATACATGATTGAATTATTTCAACTTCAATACAATATTTTAATTTGAATTAAAACTGGATTAAAATTTTGAAGGTTTGCTGCTTGCAAAATAGATCCTTGGGTGTCTTTTTCTTTTCTCCCATACCAAAAATTACAACTTTGATAAAACCTTTCTTGCCTAAGTCTGAAAATGTGCCTATTCTTATTTGTTCATTTCATTTCTTCTCATTGTATCTGTATTTTTAATTTGTATATATAATATTTATATTCTATCTTTCAATAAAACCTTCAAGAGAATTATATTTCACAAAGGCTGACATCAACAGGATCATATGACTTTGGATCAACTGTGGTATGAAAGATGCATATGTTGTGCTGGCTAACTTCCTGGTATTTGGAATTTATGAAGAGATCAAGAACTATGGATTTTCAAAGCATGAAGTTTCACTCAGAAAATTATTATCAAACATTAGAAAAAATTGATGTTGTAACTGATAGTTGATGTGCACTGTCTATCATCAAAGGAATGGTCCCCCCTACCCCCTACCCCCATAAAAGGACAAGAAATCTTTCAAGCAGTATGTTCATTGCTTTTGGAATTTTGATTAAGTTTTTACTACTTTTTATTATAATAATAATGTTTCTTTGACGTGGATTCACCGCCCTGTATTACAATCTCTGCACAAGAACTGGAGCTCATCCATGATTTTGTGTACCTTGGCTCAACTATTTCTGACACTCTCTCTTTAGATACTGAGCTGAATAAATGTATTGGTAAAGCGGCCACCACATTTTCCAGACTTACAAGGAGAGTATGGCTAAATAAGAAGCTTACGGAACATACAAAGATCCAGGTCTATAGAGCCTGCGTCCTGAGCACACTCTTGTACTGCAGTGAGTCTTGGACCCTCTACGCATGGCAGGAGAGAAAGTTGAACACCTTTCATATGCGTTGTCTCCGATGAATTCTTGGCATCACCTGGCAGGACAAAGTTCCAAATAGCGCAGTCTTGGAATGTGCTGGAATTTCATGTATACACTATTGAAACAGTGATGTCTATGCTGGCTGAGGCATGTCGTGAGAATGGCTGATGGTCGGATTCTGAAAGATCTCCTGTATGGAGAATTAGTGCAGGGAAAGTGCCTCAGAGTGAGAACACAGCTGCGATATAAGGATATCTGCAAGAGGGACCTAAATGTCCACTGGGAATGGACATTAACAACTGGGAAACCTTGACCTCTCATCGTTCAGCTTGGAAGCTAAAGACGCAGCATGGCCTTCTCCAATTCGAAGAGACATTTGTTTGGCAGGCTGAGGCAAAGAGGCAGTCCCGGAACCAGCAAAATCTGGGGGTTGGGCAGGGGACAGAATGTATCTGCCCTCAGTGTGGAAGGGTTTACCACTCTCGAATTGGCCTTTTTAGTCACACTAGATGCTGTTTTAGGACCTCTTTCCAGAGCATGATACCATAGTCTCTTGAGACTGAAGGATGCCAATGAAAAATGTTTCTTTGAAAATAATATATTCTATTAATACTATATTCTATTAATATATCTAGGAAATTTATATTTTCTTTGCTTTAATTGGTTTAGTCCATTAAAATGATTACAAATAACCATCATTTGAAATAGAAATGGCAAAAGCTTTGGGACCATCAGTATTCTTAGGGAATATTCTTCCTTTTGTGTCCACTAGGGCCCTTATCTTTTTAAATATTTTAATCAAAATAAAGTAAATGGAAAACAGCAAAATCTAATATGAAACATTGAATTTTTCATTTTCCATTTTTACTTGGCTCAAAAGGGTCTTTATTTTGGGCTAACAAAGTGGTAATATCTTCCAATCACAAACTTAATATTTTGACCTTCTATGATGATGTCACTGCTAACATTCCTGCTATTCCTGTAATATAATCACTGCACAAATTACATATATATGGGGACAATATACAGCCTTGTCTTCCTTCATTCCCTATTCTGAACCACTCTGTTTCTCCAAATTAAGTTCTTACAGTAGCTTCTTGTTCACTGTCAACATTCCTCAGAAGAAGAATCAGATATACCAGCCTTAGCTTTAAATATGTTCCTGTATTAAACTATTAGCTTTAATTTGTTCCAATTCTAGCATGAATGATACAGTCAAATGTCTTCCTGTAGTCAATGAAGCAGAGAGAAACTTCCTTCTGGCAATTTTGTTATCCATTGGATTCTACTGTCTGATTTTTGGAATTTGTCTATGTCTGGAATTTTCTCTCTCCATTTATTCCTATGTTCTTATTTGAAAGATTCTAATCAAGTCACACGAGGAATTCATGAAATAGTTTGATTTGATTTCCTTAATAGGCAAAGAGTTTTTTCCCCCTTCAATCTCAAGACAAAAGCAATTAATTTCTTGGGTTTTAACACAGAGCTCTTCCCATTTAATTGCTTCTTCTCCAGGTTTAGACAGTTCAGTTGAAATTTCACTTCTCCTTGGGTGTTTTTGGCTAATGCTTGCTCGAGTCAGTTCTTGAATATATTTCCCTCTTTCCATCATTCTTTAATCCCATTTTAACTGATTTTATCTTCCTTTAACTTCATTTGCCTCTAGCTGATCTTTTCAGTGATTACTCTTGAGTACTCTTATTTTAGCTCTAAATTTTCCTGCAAATTCTCTGATGTTCTTTTTAAAAAATCTCAACTTTTCTTGTCTACCTCATTACTTATTGATAGTCTTGATTTAAATACCTGTCATTGCTCTTTCTGCTTGTCAGAGTTTGGTATTCAGTTGTCATCTGTCCTTTTTGTTGCCCAAAGCTCCCTCTTTCCTAGGCCAGCAACATTAATTTTTGGTTTTTTTCTTCTCACAATAGTTTGTGTGTGCTTCTTACCTTTTCCTACAGCCATTCAGGTTCTCTTTTAAATAAATTGAACATTTATCTTCTTTTATTTTTTAAGTTTAGCCCATAAATTTGACTAATTTTTCATGGTATGTTATTTTCCACAAAATATACTACAAACATCTCAGTTGACTGGATTTTATTTGTCCATCTTTAGTTTCCAATTATGTAATATATTTATCTCTCTATATTCATGGGTATCCACAGGCTTTTGCAGTTTTTGCAAAATAACAAAAGTAATGTTGTGCAGAGGGATGTGGTGGCTCAGTGGCTAAGAGGCTGAGCTTGTCGAGGTTGGCAGTTCAGCAGTTCGAATCCCTAGTGCCGTGTAATGGAGTGAGTTCCCATTACTTATCCCAGCTTCTGCCAACCTAGCAGTTTGAAAGCACATAAAAAATGCAAGTAGAAAAATAGGGACCACCTTTGGTGGGAAGGTAACAGTGTCCCATGTGCTTTTGGCATTTAGTCATGCCAGCCACATGACCACCAACATGTCTCCGGAAACCACTGGCTCTTCAGCTTTGAAACGGAGATAAGCATTGCCCTCTAGAGTCGGAAATGACTAGCACATGTGCGAGGGGAACTTTTACTTTTTTAATGTTGTGCCATTACACTATAGATTCTGTCCTTTTTGAATGTTCATATTATATAATACATATGTACATGAAAAAGAAAATTAAAGGGGCAAAAAATAAAAAAGTAGAAAAATAAAATGGAAAGATGTGATTTCCAATTTTCTTTACAACGTTTATAAGTACAATTATATATTAACCCTCTATCGAAGAAAGTTTGTTGTGACTATCTTATTTCTATAATCTCTCTTATTTCTATAATCTACATTAACTAATCATTGAAATCATAAATCATAAGCTTGTTTTTTTTTCTTTTTTACGCAAAAAATCCATAAGGGGCTTCCAGTCACCAATAAACCTATTGTCTTTTCCTTTAAACCTTCTTATTGTTCATATTACTAACATAGTTTTGAAATACTATTATACATGTAATTTTTCTGTGCATCATTTTATAACAATTGATTGTTATAAACAATATAACATATTGTAAATGCCAGTCCTTTCATCCACATATCTTCCCATTCTTCCAGCTGCATATTATAATTAAAAAGTTAACCGATACATTCCTCAACTTGTTCTTCTTCTGTTTCAAATTTTAACAAATTCTAATAACAGTTTACACATTTCAGCAATTACATGTTAATTATTTGTACACAATTCTGTTTTAAAATCAGTCTTGCAGTGTTCAATAACCTAAATTGTTTTAAATCTACTTTAAATCCTTCTGGTAACTATTAAAAAGAAAACCGTGGGCAATTATGTCCCTCAGCCATTACCGGTAGCTGTTCTATGATTTTATTTTATTTCCCCTTGACATAATTCTAGTATTTCATGATATATTAACCATTTTTGTTTTGGCTGCATATCGCAACATAATCCAATTGCCTTTTGAAAAAAGAAAAAAAAAGCACCTTTGGGACAACTATGACCTGGATAATTGAAAATCTCTGAAGACATCATAATGGGTATACATGCATGCATGCATTGTGATGGGGTGAGGCTGCTTTCACACTATACTTCCTTATGTAGGTGTATATTTCACAATCCTCTTTTCAGCTTCCTGACATGATGAAGCTGTACTTTTGAGAGGTATTGTTCCATCTCAGTAACTAATTTAGGGTCTTCAGTAGAATGAGGTCAATTTGAAGATACAAGTGTAGAATCTGAAATAAAATTGCGAGTGCCTGTGCACCATTTTCATTTAGTACAGATTGCAACAGAAAAAAAAAATGACTGCTCAAGAGTTTTTATCTACATCTTTTGCAGAATCTTTCTATTAAGATAGCTCTGTTTCAGTGGAAGGTTTTTTTTTTTCTTGTGGTGCTTTCATCTAAAGTGACTGGCTAATATTAAGTTATAGCTAGATGTTATAAAAATAGAATGTATTATATCTTTTTAGTTATACTCAATGACTTGGATCAAATTTTTAGAGTACAAAGCTAGCTTTTTGGTTGACCTGTCTGCTGCCATAGTTTTTTTTCTATTTTCCATTTGATGTCTGCTTTATCTTCTGTACTTGTTTTTGTATTTCTTCTAAGTCTTAAGTAAGAAGGGATTGTTTTTACAGGTGAGGTCATCCACCTCAATACAATTTGTGTGTGAATGCATATACATTTAGCATTGTTAGTATTACTACCATGTTTTCCCCGAAAATAAGACCTTTTCTTATATTTATTTGAACCCTTAAATAAGCATTTGGCCTTATTGCCATGTGCTCAAAGATTGGGCTTATTATCAGGATATGCCTTATTTTGGGGAAAACAGGGTATAAGTTTAATTCCAAGGGAATTTTGTTTCATAAACCCAAGATAAGAACCTTGGTGGCACAGCAGACTAAAGTGCTGTTAATTAGCACTTAGCTGCCAGCTGCCTACAATTACTGCGAGTTCAAATCTCACAAGGCTCAAGGTTGACTCAGCCTTCCATCCTTCTGAGGTAGGTAAAATGAAGACCCAGATTGTGGGGGCAAATAGCTGACTTTGTATAAAAAAGAACACCGCTTACGGGGGCCAAAAGCCCTACTAAGCAGGTATATACAAAAGTATGAAGGTTATTGCTTAACGTATTGTACGCCACCCTGAGTCTCCAGAGAAGGGCACCATATAATTCGAACCAATAAATAAATCAGTAAATAAACCAGGAATCAATTTTAACTTTAATTAGAAACTAACTGAGGTTGTGGTAGAGGGAATATCACTTGATTGGCAGAGATGGATGCCTGTCACAAAAGTATTATGTCATCAAAAGTCTCTCAGCATCTGGCAGGAGGATCCACCAATCTGCTTGTACTCCACCAGTGGAATAGTGAACCAAGGAGTGGCAGGATGAACCATTAATAGGTAACAAGATCATGTCCGAATACCTTTCTTATCTCAGGTGCAGCCATAGAAGGAGTGAACTAATCCATTATCACAACCTGCCTTCCAATTTTCTCAAAAGTCTTTTTCTTCTATCAAAAAGATTTCTCTTTTTCTCTTTTATGTTTTCTTGAACTTCTTGGTTTGCGATTTTTTTTAAAAAAATCCTTGATCTACTCATGTAAGTTTCATCAAAATTTTCTTGTACTTTGATCTTTTTTTAACAAAAAACTTCTTGTTCATTAATCTAAGGGGAAATGGGTAGAAAAAATGTTTGCAAAAAAACCTTTCTGTATGCTAGCAGCTGAGAGCCTAGGTGAGAGTTTAGACCATTACAGTTAATTTCTACTTTTTGACAACAATGGCAAGAATGGGGAGGAAAAAAAACCACAATACTCCCTGCTTCCTCTCCTGTGAATAGATCTTCCTTTTCAATTATTTTCATTAGACACAAAACCTTTATTTTTGTGAGAACAGTTAAAGACTTTTCTTGCTGTTATTATTATTAGAATATATGAACCATCTGAACATTTCAGTGTGTTAGAAAAAGTTTGAACTCCATTCTTCATTCTCTCCATATTTTTTAAAATTAAATTATTCTAATTATTTGTTAAATTCATATCCCACCTGGACTTTTAATGACCCTGGGGAATCACAAATAAGGAAAATACAACAATAGACAAGAAGGGAGAATGAAGGTGGAAAGCGTGACCAAAAACTGATTGGGAGCAAAATAAATAAACCTGCATAGTTCAAAGAAGGACTTTATTTCTTCTCACCAAATAGCCAGGTCTTCAAGGCTCTTCAGAATTTCATCAGGATGGAAGCTACCTGTTTCTTTTAATAGGCACCAGGTTAGAAACCAGGAGATTATGAATTCTGATCCCACTTTAGGCATGAAAGCCGGCTGGGTGACTTTGAGACAGTCAGATTCAGCCTGACTCAACTTATAGGATTGATGTGGAGAAAATAGGAGGAAGGGCTATTGTGTATGTTCCCTGCTTTGAGTTGTTTTTAAAGATAAATAAAGATAGGAGGGAGGGAGGGAGGGAGGGAGGGAGGGAGGGAGGGAGATAGGTAGGTAGGTAGGTAGGTAGGTAGATAGATAGATAGATAGATAGATAGATAGATAGATAGATAGATAGATAGATAGATAGATCCAATATATTGTAAATGCCACCCCTTTCTTCTCAACAAACATTGCTAAAGAGATACTAATGAACATGGTTAGAAAATGGGAGCACCTTACTTCCTTTCTTGCAATATTCTCAGTGCAAAACCTTGAGCAAAAACCAGGAGGCTTTATCTATGATCAGTGGACTAACTCTAATTCATTTCTATTGTTTCCTAGTTTAGAATAAATAACATTCTTTCCTCATTATTTTGAGTCAAGACACCAGTCTTGCAAAGCCATTGATATTAAATAGGAGGAAAAAAGAGTCTCCCAAGAGCCCAGCTAATTTAGAACAATCATATAACTGAATGTTAGCCTTTACCACATCCTTCTCTCCCCCCCCTTTTTTTCTCTTCCTAAGCATCAAAAATTATAATGACTGAAACACATTTGCAAACTCTATAATATTCTTTCCTCGGGAGTTATTTCTAACTAGCCTTCATTTGCAATTCTGCATTCCCATTGTGAGGTGGTTACAGAGGAATAGTGTTTTAACCAAACTTTTATTGCTTCAAAATGTAAAAAGGTCACTAAAATGTTTTACTCCTTAGTCAGTGCCTCAGGGGAAGGCCCAGCTCTTATCATTTGTCAGTAATGAATACTTTAAGATGCTCCATATTATGGTCAGACAAGAATGCCTTTTACCTGGTCTATAGGGAAATTCATATAGCTAGTGAATGAAGCAAGAGATGCTTGAAAACTCTCTCAGAAGCTTTATCACAATACATCACTGAGTACAAATTCCTTTACTCGTGACATAAAGATGCATATTGTAGACGTAAGCATGAAGCAAAATATATGTAATGGAAAGGAAATATGGCTTGATGGAAACCAAATTTTGGCACATTTAGCCAAATCAGAATTAATTTGGATTAATATCTTAAAAATACGCTACTTGGATGGTTGCACCACTGAGTATTGAAATGTATACACCTAGATATGATATAGTCTATAATTGAATCAAAATAAAATATGCACACATCAGAGAGATAGATACATACTTCTGAAATCCCAGCTATTCAGGACCAAAAATCATTTTCTTTCCCTTTCTTTCTACAAAGCAACTTCAACTGGAGAAAAAGAGAAAGGTCACAGCCTTGAGTAAACTTTCCCAGTCTTTCATCCAGTTTTATGACATTTTCATTACCTTTGTTCAGATAGCAAAGTTATTGAAATGTGTGTCACGCAGCTACAATGCAGTATACAGGGAGCTTGTATGTCAAGGGTTTGGTTAACATTATTACTTCCCAGGATATAATCACAAGCTTTAATACATATTTATTTTATCCCAAGACTAGGAAATAATATGATCTGAAAGCTGATCCACCAAGCTTGCACACTCTCGGGATGAAATCCTGGTGCATTTTCCTCTCTGCAGAATGCATTACCTCTTCTATGCAGTCCTTATGTCTGGTCCCAGAAGACCACCAATTCATGAATATTTAAAGACTGTCCTGCCTGTCCAGTGCTATATGAAGATATTATGAAGAAAGTGATGGTAGCATCTTTCTTTCTTTCTTTCTTTCTTTCTTTCTTTCTTTCTTTCTTTCTTTCTTTCTTTCTTTCTTTCTAAAAATTGACTTTTAATCATTTTTAAAAGTTAGTGCTTATATAATATTATGCAACAATTTCAGCATTGGTTATATTGAGTGTCTGCAGTTCCTTATGTTTGCAGAAACATATCCTGTTCTTCTCAAAGTCAGGTTGTTGTTGTTGTTATTTTTCATTGGAAGCTCTGAACTTCACTCGTGATTAACTTGATTACTTGACTCAATGGGATATCAGTCTAAATTAATTTCAGTTAAGGGGAAGAATAAGCCAAAAGGGTTAGATGAAGGTGTGATACTCCACTAATTGATCCACAGGTACCGTATTTTTTGGAGTATAAGACACACCGGAATATAAAATGCACCTTAGTTTGGGAGGAGGAAAATAAGAAAAAAGCTGATTGGTGGGTGGATCGGCCTCCCGGAATACCCCCAATCAGCTGTTCCCAGAGATGAATTTTAGCAACGGGTTCATTGGTTATGAGCTCTGTGCCTTGCTTTTTTTTGCCTTTTTTTCCTGAAACTTCTGAAACTCTATTTCAGAAAAAACTTTTTTTCTGCCTCTGAAAGCCTCTGAAACAGAGCCTCCGAAACAGAGCTCCAAAGGCTTTTTTTCTGAAGCTTCTTTCAGAGCTTTTATTCTGAAGGACTATCTGTACTCTGTTCAATCTCCTTTCTTTGGTATTGGTATGTAGATTAATCTCTTCTGACCTATTGGTTATTGTGTCATTCTCCAGATTTGTTAGCATAGTTTGGTTTACTGATTCTTCTTTTGTTGCTTGCCATATTATTTTAAATAAAAGTCTTTCAGGGGCTTTTTTTCTGAAGCTTCTTTCAGAGGCTTCTTTCAGATTCTGAAATCTCCATTTGTGAGGCTGGGCGGGGCTACATTTGGAGTATAAAATGCACCCAGATTTTCACCCTCTTTTTTGGGGGAAAAAGATGTGCCAAAAAATACGGTAGGTAGATTTTATTTTATTTTATTTCCTGTAGTGGAATAAACTGTTCTCCTTCTTCATAGAGTAGGTGTTTTGTGATATGGATTCCAATCTAGCATAAATAATTGATAAATAAGATAACTAACTAGTGGTGAAATCCTCCTTGAATTGCCACAAGTTCTCTGCCCGTGCATGCGCGGTGCACACCAAAAGCATGCTGTGCGTGTGCCTGCACAGCACATGCCAAAGCACACTGCACGCGAATGCACAGTATGCGCCAAACACACACTTCACACAGAAAAGGAAGACTTCACTAGGTAAGTAGAACAGCGAGGGGGTGGAACAGCTGTGCTGCGTGATTTAGCAGGATTTCCTGCTTTCTAGTGAAGCTAAACTGTACAGCACAGCTAATCATTGGAAATACCGGTTTGGATGAATTGGTAGCTATTTTTAACTACTGGTTCCGCCGAAACAGTAGCTTTTTAAACTACCAGTTCGCCCGAACCGGAGTGAACCTATAGCATTACACCCCTGTAACTAACCTTTATGCCTATAATGTTCTTTATAAAATCAAAAAGTGCTTCTTCACCTGTTCAGCCTAAACTTGATACTGATGATTAAATGAGGACTTTCCAAACTTCTTCAACATTTGGGTCTGTGGTAGGCATAGCACTCATACTGGATTGAGCCAATATTTCCGTAGTGTTAACTGTCTCTTCATAATTCCTCTCTGGACAAGGGGAAGAAATTGATATTGAAGTCAAATGCTCCATACAATTACTCCTTGCTCTCACAAGACAGCAATCTCCAATAGATTTACAGCTTTGGTAGATGACAGAATAGTCTTGCTCAACTCATAGTCAGTGTCCTTAAAGATGAAGAGTTCACATATTCTTTTTTTTCTAATCACTTTTAGAAACTGTTTTTTAAAATTTCTTTTTAAGCTCTAAGAACCTTTAGATCAAAAGCTTTTATAGCATTGAGTATGTTTCCTTCAATCCTAAATTTTAAATACAAGTTTAGGGGTTAACATTTTTAAAAAAACAACAAAAGCTTGATTAAAACTTTGATTTTAGAAATGGACGACAGGGCCAGATAAATTTGAAATAAGGTTCTGGAATTAATTATAAAGAATCCTTTCTATTGAAAAATGCTTTTCTTTTGAATTCTTTAAGAAAATAAGACTTTAAAAATTGGACATTAAAGATTAAAATTCAAGAAGAAAAACACTTTAAATTGATAAAAATAGAATGGAACAAAGTATTTGAAAATTGGACATATTGAAGATATTTTGGAATAGTGGATATAAAAATTATGATAGGGAACAGCACCAGCAGTGCCCAATTTCAAAGATCTAAATAATTAACCTCAGTCATTTAAACTAGATATTAAATAGCATTGTGGATAATGCAGAACCTTTTGGACGTGATAGGTCTTTGGCATAGATGTTAAACAATAGTCCTCTAAAAAACATCATTTATTTAGTATGTATGTATGTATGTATGTATGTATGTATGTATGTATGTATGAGCTGAGGTTGTGGAGTGGTTAGAGTGCTGTACTGCAGCTACTTCAGATGATTGCTAGTTCAGCAGATCAGCAGATCAAATCTCACTGGCTCAAGGTTGACTCAGCCTTCCATCCTTCCGAGGGGGGTAAAATGAGGACCTAGATTGTTGGGGGCAATATGCTATTTAGTATACTGTCTTTGGTGTAAACCGCCCAGAGTCCTGGTAGGGTGGGGGGCATAGAAATATGATTAATAAAAAAATAAAATAAAATAAAAAATTATTTATTTAAATTTATCAATATGTCCTGGGGGGGGGGGAGGATATTGTAAGGATCCCAAGATAAAGACTCATCAGAAGGTTAAGAAGGATACAATAATTAATAGTAGAAAAAGCTACTGAAAGGTCCAAAAGAACTAACAAAAATCATTCTCACAGCAACCTCTTTTCAGTGTAGATCATCTATTAAAGCCATCAAAGCAGTATCAGTAACTTATCCCGTATGAATGCTAATTGTAATGCATCCAGATAATTAGTTTTCTCCAAAAGAATTTGAAACTATGGAACCCTGTTTCTCAATCACCTTCTCCAAAAATGGAGTATTTAAGACTGACCTATGATTACTAAGGTTTTCTGGGTCAAGGGAGAATATTTCCCCCCCAAAAAAGTTCTTATAATTGCCTCTTTTAAGCATATGGTAACAATATATCCCACATTTCATGATGTACTGATTACTTCCCTTAACCATGAGATTAATCCCAAATTGGTTAATTTTAATAACAAGTCAAAGAGACATCTGCCCTTATATCACTGGATATCCTCAAAAACCACACGTTAAAAAGAGTTCCAAGAACAGGAGAAGCAGATGCCAGGGTTATTTCTTTATGACCTACCCAAATACTAAAATCCAATTTAAGGTCAATCCAATTTACTCAGTTGGCAAAAAATAATGAAAAATGCTGAGGGAGGCTTTGATTGTTCCAGTTTTACCTCTTCCAACAACTGGATAGAGGAAATATTTCATTGCTCTGAGCTCCGGAACAAGCTGATTTGATTCTATTAACGGAAAACAATTATTAAAGGAATATAGCTTAGGAGCAATAAAATATCCTGTTTTCTCACCTAAGTAGTTCCAGACAAGATTGAGACTGATGAGTATGGGAACAAAATGGAGGTAAGAGGGGATTGGGTGTGTGAGATGATGAGCATACTGAATTGCAAAACAAAACACAAATCAGTTTTAAAGGTAGTCACTAGCACTGTTCAAGCTAATATAAAATAAGATGCAAGTTTCTGGGATGCAGCAAGTTAGACTGGCTAGTGTCTTCTTGTATTTTTCTCCTTATCTTTACAGCCTTTCACACATCCCACACTATTTTAGTTACTATCAGTCCACTGTCATTGGTTATCCACTGTGGTTCATTAAAACTTTAACAATAGCAATAGCATTTAGACTTATATACCACTTCACAGTGCTTTTCAGCCCACTCTAAGTGATGTTTTTACATAGTCAACATATTGCCCTCAACAATCTGGATCTTCATTTGGAAGGATGGAAGGATGAGTCAACCTTGAGCTAATAAGGTTCGAACTGCTGGCAGCCGGCATAAGTAGCCTGCAGTACTGCATTCTAATCACTGAGCCACTATGGCTCCTTCAGTATATATGGTATATGGCATACCTAACTAAAATTGAGGCATCTAAACATTAGAGACCCTTTACCAGGGGTGGGTTCTAAATTTTTTACTACCACTTCTGTGGGTGTGGCTTATTTTGTGGGAGTGGCTTGGTGTGTGTGTGGGGTAATGTGACTGGGTGGGCATGGCCAAGTTTTTTTTTTTTTTTACTTTTAAAGGCATTTTTTCTACAACCTTAAGAGGTTGCAGAAAAAAATGCTTTTAGGAGCCTCTGATGATCAGGCAACTCAGTTGGGATCGCCAGAGGCTTTTAAAGGCATTTTTTTTTCTACAACCTCTTCGGCTGAAGAGGTTGCAGAAAAAAATGCTTTCAGAAGCCTCTGACAATCCCAACTGAGCTGCACGATCATCAGAGGCTTTTGTTTTTTACTTTTAAAAGCATTTTTTCGGCCGAAGAGATTGTAGAAAAAATGCTTTTAAAAGTTTTTTTTTTAAAAAAAGCATCTGATGAGGTGGATAAGGTAAGCAAGCGGCGACCGGGCTGGGGACCTGTTCGGGGGCATGGCCAGCCAATGTTATTACCGGTTCTCCAAACTACTACAAATTTTTATTACCGGTTCCTGCGAACCAGTGTGAACCGGGAGCAACTCACCACTGGCCTTTACAGTGACATAATGTCATGCCCCCACTTTAGCTGTCCTTGAAATTCCTTTTGCTGAGAGAAAGAAGTGTCTCTGTGACTTTGGAAACACAGAAACAATACAGTTTAGGGCATGACTGGTGGGTAATTCTTCAATTTGGATTCCAGGATGAAATTCAAACTGGGAAGATGTAAGTCAACTTGTATCTTACTATATTATTGCATGACCATAATAATAATTCTAACAATAACCTTACAAATAATGTATTGAATCTCATCTTCCTTAAATAATTAACACATGTGTATGTGTGTGGGGAGAGGGGGTAGATTTAACTTATTTCATCTCATCTTATTAATGTTTATGGACACAATTGTTTATTAGTCATCTTGTTTTTCTTATAAATTTGTAAATAACTCATTTCTCAAAGATATTGTGGTTCATTGGTTCTCATGTGTCATTGCTTAGTGTATAACTGTTAATGAAGATCTATCTATATTTTCACTGCAGCAATGAAAGTGCATAATAAGATATTTGGTTCAACGAAATAGCACCAGTCTCTAGGCACTGTGAAAGTATTATTGGTATGTATCAATACTATTAGAAAATAACCATTTTTAATGAATAACTTTGTTCAAATTCATCTCTGAAGAAGTTGTCTGCTTTTTTGTTATGAAGATTAGCAGATACTTTGTGAGTATCTCAAAAAATCTCACAAACCCATAGCATATAATAATTACTAAACTATCCTGTATACTTTTTAGACTTTTCCTAAATCCTCATTATCTGAAATATTTAAACAAATCCTATATATACAAAATTCACATATATAAGTTTTGCAGTAACTAAGCAGACCAGAAATATTGGGAAACCTTGAAACTCCCTTTTATACACCCTTGGGGGAGTGGGGGATGGATTGGGATACTATCCTGTGTTTTTTCAAAACACAATTACGGTTAGCTGGGAATACATTAAAGAACCTGGTGTATTAATCACCGTAAATAGCATTCTGATTGCAGGAGAGGTTGTCAGCTTTAGAAAGTCCATATGCGTTGTTACTATTTGGGCTTTAAACGTAATCAAGCTAGTCTCTTTTGGCACTGAAGCTGTGTGAAAAATAAATGATAAAATTGTTTCAATTTTTTAAAAAAGGAATTAAAAGGCTGGTAATATGCAGACCTTTATAAGAGACAGTTCCATATCCCAGCAGAGTCAGTGAATTATTTGTCTAATACCATAAGCTCATGCTGCAATGAATTTTACATATATACACATAGGCCCAGGTTTAAAAACAAAGACTGTGTAATTACTCACAGCTGTATAGTTTGTAGTTGCACTATGAAAAAAATAAATCTCTGAAAAAGCTACTGTTAATGAGAATGGACTGCATAAGTGAACCAAGTATACAAAAAAAAAATGGGATAAAATATTAGTGTAGATTTGTGGCAGGTATCATTGATGTATTTCTCCAACCTTTAACTTTCTGAACTTAGGAGAACTTTTTTTGTGCAGCAAGCCTTCTCTAATTAAAGAATGTAACCCCTATGACAACTGACTATTGACATCTTTTTGTGAAAAGTTACCTGAAGTTCAAATTTCACTCTCTGATAGAAGCAACTCTTTTTTTCCATGAATGGATTTTAGTTGAATGCTGAACATAAAGTTGAAAAAGTTTGTATTAGCTGAATGCCACGGGGACTTGAACTGCCTGTAGATCTTTAACAAGGTACCACTGTTCTGACTAAAATAGAAAGCTTTCCTCATCCATATAATGCCCTGAAAATGGTGTGATTGTGTGACAAGAAGTCAAACTGGAGTAGAAGATGTTTCTACCTTTACTGGCTCATATTAGGAACTCTTACAAAAATGACAGAAATTCGACTGAAATACTTTCCCTATTATTTTATTCTTACATTGGAGTAATACTGTACCAGCAGAAGGTCGGCAGTAACAGAAAGCAAGGGAGGCTAATTTCAAATGCGAAATATCTACATTTCAAATTCAGGAGAGGGTTTTTGGGGAGGTGGGGACATACAAGAAAGAACATGGAGACCCAGCATTTATTTTAATGGATTAGGAGTGGTGAATGAAGAGACTATGATGGTAGAGGACTCCAACATGTTCCAAGTCACCATTTTTTTTGAACCATACAGTACATCACAATATCATCATAAACTGTATCCTGACAGGAGAACCTTTATGCTGTATAAGTATGGAGGTTAGGATGACAAGCTGTTTCCTGTCCACTTCTCTGTTTCTTGCTTGTGGATATCAAGCCATGTTGTCATCCTGTTCTTCTCTGCTTCTCTCTGCCGAGGGAAGAAACAGGATAACATTCCCTCAAAATAAAGAGGGAATGTTTGCAGATTAAAAATATGATCATTGACAATATTTGTCTCATCATCTTCATCTACATACAGGTATATATGCATTTGTGAGAAAATAGGTCACTCTACTGAACCCACTGAATTACTAGATTAAACATCCTGTAACAAACTGTGTGGTAGAAATAGAAGAAGATGCTCTGAGCTACTTTGAAGATCTTTTTAAATTTTATTTATTTATTTTGCAGGTTTAGTAAGATTTTGAATATTTGGAACAACTAACCTAAACAATGTCAAGAACATCACGGTAGAAAACATAGTAATGTTTTGGGGTTTTTTTAATATGCAAAAGGGAAACTTTTTCTGACTAAAATGTGTTCTCTATCTTGCAATATTTTTTTAGAAGTTCCATCATGAACTTCTTCACCTTGCCTCCATGAACAAAAAGCAAATGTTCTTCTCTCAGTGTTACTACTAGGAATAGAACATCCTTCTCTAATCAGCCCTATGAGACTGTGTACCACAGGAACAATGTTGAACAAACAGGAAGCTGCTGCTTAGCTCACATTTCTCCCTCATCTCTTCAACGCACATATGTACTCACAGGGCATGGTCAATTTAAAGCTCATGCGTACAAGAGCAGGTAGGTTAGCAAGGAGAGGAATTTATTTGGAATAGCTGTAGAATTGGGCAGAATGCAGTCTCACAGGACCAATTTTCTTTTTCTTTGGATTGAACTGATTAAAGGACAGGCTTGATGTTGTCAGATACCTAGTAGAGTCAAGAAGGTCAAGGACAATAGTTGCTCCACCGTAGAAATATCTTTCTAGGCTTCAAAGACTTGACTTCCATTTCCCACACTATTAAGAGTCTGCATCTGCTGCAGACCTTACTTTCTGCTTGAGTCTGTGCTCTAATAATGAAGGACTTGAACATGACAAGCAGCAGGACATAAGCTGAATATGGTATTCTGTCTGGATCAACCTGGGGATCTGAAAACAAAGCAGTCTTGTGTGTTTCCTTTTGTCATAAACAATCAGTCCTTGGACAGATTTAAATTAAGAGCTGTACAAATCTCTGCAAGGCTGGAGAACAAGTTAAACTGATTTGACCTGGATGCTGGATGCTTTCCTGAATTAGTTTGGGAAATTCTTCACATTGTGTCTTAGCAAGGTCCTGCCTGATTTACAGAACGTAGAGACTTGATTCTAAGTACCCATTTCCTTCTTCTTAAAGACTCAGGCCTTTGGTTTAATGAGTATTAATGAGTTTAATGAGTATTTGTGAAAAGTTCCAAAAGGAACTTTTTGAAAAGAGAGAATGGTTAACCAAATGATAAATTAAGATTTAATTTAAATTTTGGAAAAACAATAGTTTGGGGGTGGAAAAATACTGGAGCAGGGAAAAGTAGATGACAGATGAAAGTGAGCTAAAAAAAATCCCCTGTAAGAACAATCTAGAATATTTGGATTTTTTTACCTTGAAAAAAGAGATGACCATTGATAGGACATATTTGAAGTATGTGTGTGTATGTATGTATGTATGTATGTATGTATGTATGTATGTATGTGTATATATATATATATATATATATATATATATATATATATATATATATATATATATATATATATATATATATACACACATACACACACACACACACACACACACACATAAGATTGCTCCTAGAAGCATGAAGCCAAAAACACCAGCCTGAAGATGACGAATGAGATTTCGTCGAAACGTCGCCAAGACACTTCCAATTTTACGCGGGAGAAGACCCGAATAACCAAAGACCTACATACAAACACCCGCGAAAACCTCAGAAAACAAAAATTGAATAACATATATATAAAGAAAAATTAAAGAAAAATTAAAGGTTGCTTCTCTTGTCAAAATTCAAAAAGCAAGGCTCATTCATCAAAGCTGAAAGTTAGGAAATGTGGAACAGGCAATAGTGCAATTGATAATGGGATTTATTACTAATTTGGAAAGCTTGAAAGAAAAACAGATAAGTTCATGAAAGTCTATTAAAGACATTAATTTTGAAGATTCAGTTCTACATCAGGGTCAGGGGATCCTCTAATATTAGTGGTAAAAGTGGCACTGAAAACTTTAGATCTCTACTTTTTACCTGCAAGCACCCAAAAATATTTGATTGGCTATTGTGTGAAGCAGGAGGAGGACCTACTGTAAGATGGTGTACAGCAGGTTTGATAGCCCTCCTTGTTCCTAAATTGTCACTATTGGTAGATTCATAGGGGATATTGTAGTTCTGAAAAAAAGATTCATTAGAAACTATTTGAGTTATTAAATTGGGTCAACATTTGGCAGTGACTATCCATGGCTTAGTTATATCCTTTGTTGAGTATCGGAACATTTTTCACATGGGCCTATGTTTGAAAACTGGAAATTCAAGTTGGTATAAAGTGCAATGTACCAAGTTCATATGATATCTCTTTATTTTTTAAAAAAAAAATCTGTTCTGGTGGCAAATTACTCCTGGACACAATATGAAACATTAATATTGACTTTCAAAACTTTGAATTATTAAGATTGAAGAGTGAGGAAAATTCTCAGGGATGACTCTCACCCTGGCCAGCACTTCTTTAGCCTCCTACCATCGGGGAGGAGATATAGAAGTATAGTCAGCTGCACAAACAGGCTGAAGAACAGTTTTTATCCTTGGGCTGTCAGACTCCTGAATGCAAAATAACATCATAACTACATAGTCCAATGGACTTGGAGGGTCAGTGCAACATGTAACATGTGCACACTGGTGCAATAGGACTGGGTGTTTTGTTAATATGATTTATTGGGTTAGGGATTTTCTGTCTTTACTATGAGTTGTATTGCGTTGGGGGGTGCATTAAGGGAGCTCAACCAATCTCATTGTACATATGTTGTGCACTGACAATAAAGATTTGAAATTGAATTTTTTTTTGAACTATCTATCAATTTATCTCACTTATCTGTCTTGATGTTAAGATGTGCAGGAGTGGTTGTCTTGAAGATGTCTTCCACTTATTAGATAACTGTCTTTTTTGGTATGTGAAAGGCTTGTGAAAGAGGCATACCTCTTTCACAAGCCTTTTAATTTATAAATTATTTTAGTACTAATTTTAATATTAAGTTTATGCTTTTAACTTGTATTATATGTTAGGTAGGTTATTAATCTAACAAAAATAATCTTTATTCAATTAATTTATTTTTATAATAAGCAACCTGTAAGTTATTTAAACATAGAAGAATTATACAGGCAGTTTTTCTTCTAAAAATACATTAATCTGTTCATAATTGGGCTAAAACCCAAACAGGCTTGGGTTGGATTGATTTGGTTCTTGACTCTGAATTTCTAAATCAAATGATCAACCATTGGAATCAATTCTTATCTGTCTTACAACTACCCACTGTTCCTGGCAACTTCATTTTCCATGCCTGAAAAGCCTTCTGCAAAGGAACACAGTTGAAAATTACAGTTGCAATTGCAATTGGGAGGAGAGAGAAAAAACCATAGAGGAAACTAACACAAAAGTGGAAAGAGCTATTGTTTTGTCCTTCCATTCATTCATACAATGTGATCTCCTTGAAAAGGAAGGAAAGAATTAACAGCTGGGAAAGAGACAGTAACATGACTAGCTCTGCATGTGGAACAGAGATGCACAACTTGAGGTCTCCAAATCCTCCAGTGTAATTTCCAAGTCTTCTTCAAAAAGTGCCATCCAACATATTAGAATGGAAGAATAATTAAATGGATGCGACTGATTGTGATAATGGTGATTAAACTGGTATAATTTAAAATACACCTAAATTAAACAACTGAATTTTGTTCTACTCAAACCACCTGTTCGTTCTTTTCCTATGAATTTTTTGGAATACAACTTCTTGTTTACTTATAAGAGCCAAGTATGCTGCTTGGTCTGAAGAAAAGTTATATCCTGTGATTGCAGGTAGAACGTTGAGACTCCAAGCTCAAGATGCAACCAATACAATATAGAAAGTTTGATGCTTGATCCCAAATTCAGTGTCATTAGGCTATGTAATTGACAAAGACAGATCTACTGAGCCTTTTCTATATTACATTTGCTTGTGCAATGAAGGGTGCTGCACTGCCAGCTGATGTGCTCAAATAGTTTGACTCCAGAGAAATCATGTAGAAGAGACGCTGCACAGGCAGGAGAGAAATAAAATGACACATGGGATTTCTTCATCCCTTACCGTTAATCATGAAAAAGTCTATATATTATCCCTGGTCATTTCTAAGATGTCAGCTTATTTGTGGAATATTTGACTTTCTCTTGGATTTGGGGTTTGAAAGCCACTGAGCCATTAGAAGCCCAAACAATTGCACTGAATAAGCTCACTATAAATCTCATTTTTGCACTAGATTAGGTAAGCCAAAAGTATTCCCATTGGCAATGAACTTGGTGTACTTTGGTTTACAAAATCACAAAGTCATTGGAGGAGGAAACCAAATGATAACAAATAGCAAATTGGCATTTATAAATAAAGCATTACGCAAATGAAGATTATATCTCTAGCCTTTTTAGTCGATTGAAAAATGTGTACATGTGTGTGTGTGGATTCTGAAACAAACTGACCCTGTGTTTCAGTTTCAAATCCTTAAATAAGTCTCTGAAATTATAACTTTCCCAAACAACAATGATCCATTCCTAGCAATAAAAAGATGCTATTCTACCATATGAGAAACCATATTATTTAGTTCTTTATAAACATTTCTTCTAATTCATTTTTAATTAGGCTAACCTATTTTTAATCTGTAAAATATTCTTCATCTCAATAAACTGGTGACAAGGGCAGAGCATTAGTTCAAGCCATGCATTTCTATAGCATTTTTCCTAACCTGATCTTGGGCTTGTCAGCGGGACACAGTTCTAGTGCTGAAAGAAAAGGCACATGAATTTCAATGAGAGCATTTAGTTTGACAGAAGAGTCAATTCATTATCAATCTTATATGATTCTCCCCAGGGGTGGTGTTCACTTACCTTCACTACCGGTTTGCAAATGTGAGTTCACGCACCACCTCCATGCATGCGCAGAATGTTCCGCGCATGCGCAGAACTTCAAATATGGAACATGATTACGTCTGGGTGGGTGGATGGAGCCTCCCGCCACCACTGCAACCAGTTTACCCAAACTGGATAAAACTGGCTGAATACCACCACTGATTCTCCCTCTTCTGTGTTGATTGAGAAAGTCTATACTATATTTGGCTGGACATGTTAAAATTCTTTACACAGTCAGAATCCCATAATTGTCAAAAAAGAATAATGCTCCATAAAGTAGAACGAGTTATTTGTTTGTGCCACCTGTCTTCCTCTTATTCTCTGTTCACTTCACCAATCTTCAGTTTTTCATCATCAAATGGACAAGTATGCTAATAACTTGATGATGTGGCATTGCTGGACTTCTACATATCACGATCATATACCGTGTTTCTCAGAAAATAAGACAGAGTCTCTTTTAGACTTGAACCACTTGGGCTTATTTTCAAATAAATAAACACTTGAGCTTATTTTCAAGATGGTCTTACTTTTTTTGAGGTGCAGCAGGCCAGACTCGGTGAGCTGGACATGCCGTGGATGCACCGTCACCTCCATTCCAAACCTTCAGCATTCAGAATGGAGGCTTTTTGGTGAACGGGAGGAAAATGGGGAGGGAATTTTCCTGCCTCTCATCCATTCCTCAAGCTCAGCTGAGGGAACGATGGCAGGCAGGAACATCTCCCTCTCCATTTTCTTCCCATTCGCCAAAAAGCCTCCCGCGAGCTTACCAAAGAGAAGAAAAAAGCAAAGCAGCTGGCTGTGGAGCTGCCGGCTTCAGGGAAGCAGCCCAACAAATACAAGTGTTGTGCCCAGAAAGAGAAGGGCAAAAGCAGTATTTGTGCTGCCCCAAGGGGCTAGTGGGCTGCAGCTGCAGCCAGACAGTTGCACCTCCCCCCATGCCTCCCCCCATGCTGCCACTCATGCTGGCCATGCCCATCCTCCTGTGGTTATTTTCAGGATAGGTGCAATATAAGGCCCATTCCCAAAAAATTAAGATTGGGTTTATTATTGATGTGGATAGTGTTTTTGGAGAAACACGGTGCGTAGGTATACACGATCCATACAGACTGACACTTATTCAGCCATTTTCTTTTGTTTTCTCTAGTAGTAGAGCAAATTCAATACAAAATTAAAACACTTGGGGATATTTCGCCCATAAGATTCTTATTTTAAGGCAAAATGTCCTGAGCTATTAAAACAATACATATTACTTTTAAGTGTGAGTTTGTGTGCATATTTGCATGTATAGTGAAACTGAGGCTGTTATTTTACTACTACTACTACTACTACTGTTACTGCTACTGCTACTTCTTCTTCTTCTTCTTCTTCTTCTTCTTCTTCTTCTTCTTCTTCTTCTTCTTCTTCTTCTTCTTCTTCTTCTTCTTCTCCTTCTCCTTCTCCTTCTCCTTCTCCTTCTCCTTCTCCTTCTTGGAATACAGTAAGCTCCACTGTACTGGGACTTGATTCTGAGTAAAGAGGAATAGGATTTCAGATACAAAATTCATCTGCCTATCTTTAGCAAAGCAAATTCTGAGTCTGAGTGTGATCTTGAATGTTATTTAAACTTCAATTTTCTTTCTGAGACAGCAGTTCAGCAAATATTGTTCTAAGACAATCAAGTGGCATAATACCTTTGAAAAAGACAAGAGGCCAATTGCTGACACTGAATGGAGAGAGAAATTAGTATTCAACATCAGAGTAAACAGTTATCCCACAGGAGCTTACAAAAGAGGCAATGAAGATCAAGATTAATCATGCAGGCAAAGAAATACCTGCCAATGAGTCTGCCTTTAATTATATGCAAACAGGTCATCCTTAAGTCATCATCACAGATTGCAGTCACTAACTTTTCCAATGATTTTAATCATTGTTTAAAAATAAATGGTGCATATATAGTCTATTCGCAACAAATAAGAGATTATTCAAATATGCTGGTGTAGGCCAGTATTCTAGCCAATATTTTATGTGCATCTTGGTAAAAAAAAAATCTTTAGTTTTAATGGTCATAAATCTTGGCCTTTGGAGCTAATATCACTCCCTTTCTGATTTAAGAAAAAAAATATAATATGTGGAAATCATGGTTCTTTCTCTTGATATATTCTTATAAACTCACCAGGTGTTGTCTGGTTTGTAGTAAAACTAAAACCCTTGCTCTAAATAGGATTCTATGAATTAACCTCTATAGTTTATTCACAGGCTGATTAATTAGATAATTAAAAACATCATTTGCATAGCAATAGCAAATTATTATAGTTTGGAAGCATTTATAAGAAGAAAATTATGAACGCTGAAGAGGCAGGGGAAGACTAGAACAAATCTCATGGAGAACTCCTACTACTCAATATTTTGCTAGTTTGGATACATTTCTTTTCAATTGTTTTCCTTTAATTAGGATATAAATGCCAGTAATTGGGAAACATTTGAAAAGACTGAAGCTATGGAATCCAGAGTTTCTGAATCATTTCTTTGCAACCTGCTTCAGCAACAGGGAAAGATCAAATATTTTCCAGTCAATCCTCCTTCCAGTTGATTTATTATATTTAACATTATAGGAAATTGATATCTTAAGAATTTCTTATTAATTACAGACATCTGTAAAGGAACAATAATTAAGCAAAATTTTATATGCTACTGTCACACTGAGAAAGTACAGGCAACTCCCATTATGTAATTCTTGTTTTCTAATTTTCAGGATGGGCATGTACATCTCTCTACATAACAAATACATATAACATCTGAAAGCATCATTCACCATTTGATTTGGGGTTTATTTTGACATTTTTTACAGCATATAATTAGAAAACAATGCTATAGTATTGGTAGCCCACAAAAATATTTTTTTTTCTTAGTTGCAAAGTCATTTCTGACCCATTGTGAACCCATGGACAACATTCCTTCAGGACTTCCTGTCCTCAACCATCCTCTGAAGTCCATTTAAGTTCACGTCTACTGCTTCAGTGACTCCAGCCAGCCACCTCATTCTCTGTCACCCCCTTCTTCTTTTGCCCTCAATCTTTAACAGCATTAGGCTCTTCTCCAGTGAGCCCTTCCTTCTCATTAGGTGGCTGAGTATTTGTGTTTCCTCTTCAGGATCTGGCTTTCTAAAGAGCAGTCAGGGTTGATCTTCTCTAGGACTGACCGGTTTGTTCCCCTTGCAATCCAAGGAACTTTCAGGAGTTTTCTCCAGCACCATAGTTGAAAGGTCTCAATTCTTTGGCACTCAGCCTTTCTTATGGTTCAGCTTTCACAGCCATACACTGCAACTGGGAAAACCATAGCCTTGACTATACATACTTTTGTTGGCAGGGTGATGTCTCTGCTTTTTAGTACACTGTCTAGATTTGCCATAGCTTTCCTCCCCAGGAGCAAGCATCTTTTAATTTCATGGCTGCAGTCCCCATTTTCGGTGAACTTGGAGCCCAGGAAAATAAAATCTGTTACTACCTCCATTTCCTTCCCATCTATTTGCCAGGAATTGAGAGGAACGGATGCCATGATCTTAGTTTTCTTAATGTTGTGTTTCAAGGCAATTTTTGCACTCTCCTTCCTCACCCGCATCAAGAGGCTCTTTAGTTCCTCTTTGTTTTCTGCCATTAAAGTGGTATCATCTGCATATCTGACGTTGTTGATATTTCTCCTGGCAATCTTAATTCCAATTTTTGATTCATTTAGCTCCACTTTTCTCATGATGTTCTCTGCATATAAGTTAAATAGGCAGGGCAACAGTATACAGCCTTGCCAGACTCCTTTCTCAATTTCAAACCAATCAGTGGTTCTGTGTCAAGTTCTCACTGTTGCTTCTTGATCTGCATATAGATTTCTCAAGAGAAAAATAAGATGGTCTGGTATTCCCATCTCTTTTTTTAAAAAAAGTTTTTTTTATTTTTTTTTAAAACAAAAACATAAAACACATCTTTTCCAAAATGAAGCATTGATCGGTCACAAATTAGTACAAATCACTAACAATTCTTAACTTCCAATTAACACAACTTAATATTTTACTCAGTTATTTCTCTAAATTCTATCAATTTAACTATGCCATTACCCCAAAACCCCATTACTTAAATCTTAGATCCTAACCAATCTCCCATCTATTTAAGAACTTGCCACAATTTGTTGAGATGCACACAATCAAAGGCTTTAGCATAGTCAATGAAGCAGAAGTAGATGTTTTTCTGGAACTCTCTAGCTTTCTCCATGATCCAGCGTATGTTGGCAATTTGATCTCTAGTTCCTCTGGCTCTTCAAAATCCTGCCTGTACTTCTGGTGGTTCTCGATCCACATACTGCTGGAGCCTAGCTTGTAGGATTTTAAGCTTAACCTTACTAGCATGTGAAATGAGTGCAATGGTGCGATAGTTTGAACATTCTTTGGCATTGCCTTTCTTTGGAATTGGAATGTAAACTGACCTTTTGCAATCCTGTGGCCACTGTTGAATTTTCCAAATTTGCTGGCAAATTGAGTGTAGCACTTTTACTGTATTGTCTTTTAAGATTTTGAATAGCTCAACTGGAATACTTTCTCCTCCACTAGCTTTGTTGTTGCTCGAATTTCCTAAGGCCGATTTGACTTCACATTCTAGGATGTCTGGCTCGAGCTCAGTGACCACCCCATCGTGGTTATCAGGAATATTAAGCACATTCTTGTATAGTTCTTCTGTGTAATTTTGCCACCTCTTCTTAATCTCTTCTGCCTCTGTTAGGCCCCTGCCATTTTGGTCCTTTATCATGACCATCTTCGCATGAAACATTCTCTTCATATCGCCTATTTTCTTGAAGAGATTTCTGGTCCTCCCTATTCTATTGTTTTCTTTTATTTCTTTGCACGGTAGAGTTAAGAATGGATTCTTATCTCTTCTAGCTATTCTCTGGAATTCTGCATTCAACTGGGTGTATCTTTCTCCCTTGCCTTTCACTTCCCTTCTTTCCTCAGCTTTTTGCAAAGCTTCCTCAGGCAACCATTTTGCTTTCTTGCATTTCTTTTTCTTTGGGATGGTTTTAGTTACTACCTCTTGTACAATGTTGCAAACGTCCGTCCATAGTTCTTCAGGCACTCTGTCTATCAGATCTAATTCCTTAAATCTATTTGTCACCTATACTGTATATTCATCAGAGACATGATTTAGTTCATACTTGAGTGGCCTAATGCATTTCCCTCCTTTCTTCAATTTAAGCCTAAATTTTGCAATGAGAAGCTCATGATCTGAGCCACAGTCAGCTCCTGGTCTTGTTTTTACTGACCATATAGAGCTTTTCTATCTTTGGCTGCAGAGCACATAGTCAATCTGATTTCTGTATTGACTATCTGGTGATGTCTATGTGTCAAGTCGTCTCTTGCGTTGTTGGAAAAGAGTGTTTGCTATGACCATCATATTATCTTGACAGAATTCCATCAGCCTGTGTCCTGCTTCATTTTGTACTCCAAGGCCAAACTTCTCTTTTATTCCAGTTATCTTTTGGCTTCCTACTTTAGCATTCCAATCCCCCATGATGATATAGACATCATTTTTTGGTGTTAATTCTATAAGGTGCTATATGGCTTCATAGAACCAGTCAATTTTATCCTCTTCAGCACCAGTGGTTGGGGCATAGACTTGGATTACTGTGATATTGAATGGTTTGTCTTGGATTTGAGCTGAGATCATTCTGTCATTTTGGGGATTGTATCCCTATTTTGCTTTTCCTATTCTTTTATTGATTATGAAGGCTACTCCATTTCTTTATCATCATGGGGGATTGCCTGCAGTAGTATACCTGATGGTCATCTGAATTAAATTCACCCATTCCTGTCCATTTTAGTTTGCTGATTCCTAAGATGTCAATGTTCAGTCTTTCATCTCTTGTTTGACCACATCCAGCTTGCCTTGATTCATGGATCTTACATTCCAGATTTCTATGGAGAAAAAATCTTTACAGCATTGGACTTTTCTTTCACAACCAGATGCATCCACAGCTGAGCATCCTTTTGACTTTGGCCCAGTCACTTCACTCTTTCTGGTGCTACTAGTACTAGCCCTCTGATCTTCCTCAGTAGCATATTGGACACCTTCCAACCTGAGGGGCTCATCTTCTGGTGTCATATATTTTTTTCCTTTTGGTACTGTCCATGGGGTTTTCATGGCAAAGATATTGGAGTGGGTTGCCATTTTCTTCTCCAGTGGATCATGTTTTGTCAGAGCTCTTTGCTATGACCTGTCCATCTTGGGTGGCCCTGCACAGAGTAGCTCATAGCTTCATTGAGGTACGCAAGCCCCTTCGCCAGGACAAGACAGTAATCCATGAAGGGGGCCCACAAAAATATCTGACCTAAATATAGTTTGTTCAAAGTTGCTGTTGTGTGCAAAATCCACCATATATGTGTAGAATGTGGAGACTTCATACTTACATTGCCTCAGAGTACTGGGAAAGAATTTAATTTAGTTTTTTAAGCAAATTTTATTAATTTATCTTTCTCTGAACCTTGATGTGAACTGAAGCACAATTATAGTTCTACATTTACACCTCTACATAATAAAATTGAATTGCCTTTGATACTGATTATTACGGAATGTGAAGAAAAAGTGGAGAAAATTATTGAAGAGGGGAAGGGGAGAGGAGGAAGGAGAGGGAGAGGAGGAAGAGGAGGAGGGAGGAGGAACAATAACAGCAACAACAACCAGATAACTCGCTGAAAACAATAATAATGTCACTAGATAGTTTGTATATATATGGCAAAGGCAAGAGTCTGGAAAAATCTAAAGGTTAGGGTTAGGGTAAATGAATCCAACAGAAGATAAACTGGCTTTTAATTTTCACTGATTATTCAAACAACAAATGATGACAATGAAAGTCGTCATGTCCAACATGACGACATTACTTGCTTCTTTATGAGATGTAGAGTGTAGTAATAATGCCCCATGTAAACTGAGCTGATTATTAGAATAAAAATTAAACTAGTCCTTTTCATGTATAAACAATGTTAAATTACCTTTACATAAGCAATAAGACACGGAGGAAGGGTGAAACAGCTCTCGTTCCATGGGCCATATATGTCCTAAGTTTAATTTTTCTGGCTTTCAGCATCATCTCACTACATATTGCTTACATTCTAAAATAGTACTTTAATTCTGAAGAATGTATTCCTTTTTTGTAACCTCTCTCAAAAAACTCTCCAAACTTTATCATTTAGTTGCTGTTATTCTCCCTTACTGATGCTTTTGACTTGAAAAGTGTGACCCCCTGCCAAATAAAATAGCCTCTTCATAAATCCAGAAGCTTCACATTTCTTGGGATGGTAAGGTTAAGCCATTTTTACTATGTATTATAAAACATTCAATGGCATTCTAGGCTTTCTTGTTCCGGATTTCTTATGGTTCTGCTTAATTTGCTTTTTCAGGAAAAATGAAGACAAAGTGGAGGCATAGCGCCAAGAAGAGAGTATAAAGAAGCAGCAAGAAGCAGAAGTATAGGGAAATCCTATGGATTTTCATTCACAAGACTACTACAAAATTCACACCATTTTCATAATAATAGTAGTAAGTGAGCTCCTACAGGATAAAACTTGGTTTTTGTCATCCTACCTTATGCCTTGTCCACAGGTGGCATCCTGATCATTGAAGTTGGGATGTCACCTCCCTATTTTTTCAGGAAAGCAAAATCATTACACCTCTTCTCCTGCTAAACATTGGGCAGGGCAATAATTTGCTTTTTCAGGAAAAATGAAGACAATGAAGACAAAATGAAGACAAAGTGGAGGCATAGCGCCAAGAAGAGAGTATAAAGAAGCAGCAAGAAGCAGAAGTATAGGGAAATCCTATGGATTTTCATTCACAAGACTACTACAAAATTCACACCATTTTCATAATAATAGTAGTAAGTGAGCTCCTACAGGATAAAACTTGGTTTTTGTCATCCTACCTTATGCCTTGTCCACAGGTGGCATCCTGATCATTGAAGTTGGGATGTCACCTCCCTATTTTTTCAGGAAAGCAAAATCATTACACCTCTTCTCCTGCTAAACATTGGGCAGGGCAAGTAATATAAGTTTCTTTTTTTCTCCTTTAAAGAGAGATAGGAAACTTTTGGGATGAAAATCTTTATGAGAGCACGCAGTTAGCATGCCCTTAAAATAGCTACTCATAAATGGACTTCACTGGTACTCAACAAATGGCCATGAAATTAAAAAAATACCCCCCCCCCCAACTCTAATGAACCAGTTTTTTAAAATCTTTGGACAATTTTGGTGGGGACTAAATGCACTTTTGCTCTTCCTTCCTTCTTTCCTTTTTAAAAAGTAATTTTGGAAAGTGAAATATGACAAGCAACCAAGTGCCAGGGATGGGAGGATAGAGTTTTATCAGCTTTTTATCAATTTATTTCTATTAATATTATCAGATGATGAAAAGGGTCTGTGTATGTATGTATGTATGTATGTATGTATATATATATATATATATATATATATATATATATATATATATATATATATATATATATATATATATATATATATATATATATATATATATATCTTCTTTTTCACCAAGGGAGAATACCTAAATAAACCATGTCACACATAAAATGGTATCACACTGGCAGAATAAATTCATCTTAAGAGGCATGCAATACTTTTGATTTGTTTGATGCTATTCTGGACTGGCCATTAATTGGCAAGCACTGCAATTACACAGACAGAGGCGCAACATCAAACATTAGCAAGAACTAAACAGGGTCTCCCTGCAGACAGCTTCTGCTGAATATCACCTGCTGTGAAGAAATATTGAAGAGTGCTGAAGTGTGCAACTATTTCAAAGTCAAGTTGCTCCACATTGCGAGGTCTAACCAGCTTCATATGCAACATTGTAACCATTAGCTGCGAACTGCATTATGTCAAAACAAGATGAAAGTTTTAAAAATGGTGGTGTATCTTCGTTCATAATCATATCATAAGTTTATTTGTAAAGCATATATAAGATAATAGGTAAAAGTATAAACATAATTTGAATACATGAAAAGAGTAAGTAAAAAGGAATATTAGGACAGGGACAGTAGGCACGCTGGTGCACTTATGCCTGCCCCTTACAGACCTCTTAGGAATGGGGTGAGGTCAACAGTAGACAGTTTAAGGTTAAAGTTTTGGGGGTTTGGGGAAGAAACTACAGAGTCAGGTAGTGCATTCCAGGCATTGACCACTCTGTTACTGAAGTCATATTTTCTGCAATCGAGTTTGTAACAGTTTACCTTGAGTTTGTATCTATTATTTGCTTGTGTATTGTTGCGGTTAAAGCTGAAGTAGTCATTGACAGGAAAGACATTGTTGCAGATAATTTTATGTACTATGATTAGGTCAGATTGAAGTCGGTATAGTTCTAAATTGTCTTAGAACTGCCCAAAATTTGGAGTCTGGTGGCATAAGGTATTTTATTGTAGTTAGAAGAATGGAGGACTCTTCTTGTAAAATATCTCTGGACTCTCTCAATTGTACTTATGTCTGATATGCAGTGCAGGTTCCAGACAGATGAGCTTTATTCAAGAATTGGTCTAGCAAATGTTTTCTATACTCTAGTTAGTAGTACAACATTACCAGAGAAGAAGCTACGCAAGATTAGGTTAACAATTCTTAGTGCCTTTTTGGCAGTGTTGTTAGCACTTAGCACTTAGATTTTTAGAAATGAGTACTCCAAGGTCCTTGACAGAGTGAGGATCATCTACCCTCACTCTTGTTGCTGGTTTGATTATTTGTTAAAAATCCTTGAGCAGCTCTTCTTTGTATTATCAATACTTTAAAGCATTATTTTAATTTTTGGTGACATTTGGAGTTCAAGCCAAATGAAGCCCAACCTATTCTGTAATACTGCATTATTACTTTTAGTTTGATTTTGCTTGCTGACCCATCTCAAGTAGAATGAAGCAGCCCATCTCTGGCATTTTAATTCATTCTCATGAAGAACACAACCTCACAAACAATGCCCTTTAAATTACATTTTACCTGCTGTGAAGACCAGGATATTTTCCCAATGAAATATGTTTTCATTTGGAAGTTGTCAGCTTCTCAAAAATGAAATTACTAAGCATTGTTCCCTAGGAAATCCATATGTAGTACTTCCCATCAGTAGGAGCAATGTTCTCTCTCTCTCTCTCTCTCTCTCTCTCTCTCTCTCTCTCTCTCTCTCTCTCTCTCTCTCTCTCTCTCTCTCTCTCTCTCTCTCTCTCTCTCTCTCGGTGTGGGTGTGGGTGTGGGTGTGGGTGTGATATGAGAGTAATGGAATAGCTTGGCCCAAATAAACCCAGACTTACTGATCAAAGACCTGAGAGTTGAATATACATGCTGAAAAAAGTTAGGCATTCTTAGTATTTATTTGGAGTTCTCCTCCAAAATCAGTTTTTATGATTGTTTATTAAAAAAAAAAGTTCACTAAACTTCAGCTTAATTCTTTATAATATCTTTTATTGGTATTCTGAAATTGTCATGATTGCCTCTGAAAGAGGAAAATGAATTCTCCACCTTGAGTTTGGTTAATTTAATTTAAGCTATGTTGCACCAGCAGGAAGGTTATTGAATATCTTAAGCAGGTAAACAGTGATTTTACTTGGGCTATAGTTTATTCTTTGACAAGTTGTGAAATATATCAAAACACAAATGATACTGAGTTATGAATCTCCAACATTGGCTGGACAAATGATGCTGCTGAAGTGCTTATTCTCTGCCTAAAAAGCTGGAAAGATCTGGATTTGGAAGACCAGGCTGTGACTCGACCCTGGAAAACCCACATGGCTTTGGCATTTTGGACCACGTGGATCTGGAGATTTCTCATCTTTTTCAGTCAGGTAGCACTCATCCCAGATAGATTTAGTGTGCAACTTGAGAGTCCTCCTGAACTCACATTTTTTGAAAGTGCAGATGGCAGCTGTGGTTACAGAGACTTTTGTACAAATCCATTTTAGACACCAATTGCACATTTTCCTGGGCTATGGGGCTCTACTCATGATCATTCTCAAATAGTCCTTTCTCAAAAGGATTACATAATATGGCAATACACTCCACGTGTGACTGCCCTTGAAAAATATTCAGAAATTTCAACTAGTCCAAAATGCAGCAGCATGCATGCTTCTGGCAAAACAAATTTGCCTGTGCTAAACTACTGTTGCCTGTGGTACATTGGACCACAGAAAGATTCTGGGTGCAGTTTAAAGTACTTATTATCACCTTTAAATCCATGCAAGGACAGGTTACTTGGCTGTCCCATCATTTTCAATAAGCGGGCACACTCACTATTAAATGTTATCCGGCAGGACCTAAGAGATTTGCTTTTCCACCCACTCACCAAAAGACAAATCTCCTCGATTTTCAGAAGGCTATGAACACTTGGCCTACAATATTACCTGAGCCCAATATAGTTGTGGCTTGTGTTGTTAGAATGGCATGGTCCCTTTAATTATTTTATTATGATTACTTTAACTCTTTATATTTTGTTGAGAGAGAGAGAGAGAGAGGGAGGAAGGGAGGGAGAGAAATGATAGTTCTTACCTACTCAGATTTATATTTGAAATTTGGACAACCACATAATTCTCAAATAAATCCTTTTTCACAATCCTAAAACCCCAGGTTTCTTCTCGTCGATAAGATTCTTATGTTTATATCCCTTGAACCAACCCTAAATTTAATTGCTATGATTAATGCACTGAAGAAAATATGAAATCAATTACTTACTAACATTGTAGTGTTGAACAAATAAAAGACATATAATCAATACTGGATGGAAACCAATGTTACTTATTTAGGTTGTTTGTTTGTCATTGCACAAAGTCAACTGGGGGCCTGGAATCTATTCTATTTGGGAACAAACGCTTAGCAGCCAGTATTTGTCTATAGCTGCCTGTTTGTACTGATTTGACTGACCAGCCAAATCCAACCAGCCATATTGGCACCATTCAAGTTGATTGACCATCCAAGCTCAATTGTCTTTAATAAGTCCTTGATGTTTGCTTATATACTTGCTGTTTTCTTATATATCTTTTGAAGATACAAATATCTCTTTTGGTACTTTAATCTGTCTTGATACCTTGTGATATATTTCTCTATAAGATATGTCACAGAGCATTTTTTTCATCTTTTCCCCCATCATGGGATATTGATTGAGGTATGTCATCATTAGACCAATGTTAACTTGCTGTCAGGGTTCCAAGTAATACCCCTAATGAAAGAAAACTCCAAGGCTTGAAGTTCCTCAAAGTTCCATTTTATTAGAGATGTCATATTGGTACATCTTTCAGCTTTCAGATTCGGAAAAACCCGAATCTGAAAGCTTCCAAGTCCCTGCCCAGCATCCACATGTCCATCACATGGCCCACCATCAAACCACCATCTGAACTGGAGATGCCTCCTAGTTCCAACCCTCCAGGTGCAGGGCAAGATGTCATTGACTACCTGAGAAAGGAATGTTATTTTGGAGATATATATATCACCCATGTCCCATACAATCCCCCCTCCCAATTTCCCAGAGTAGTAAATGTGGCAGGCCTAAAGGCCCAATACAAAAGATGACTTCTAGGCCCGACACTTGCATTCAGAACACAAATACAGCATTTCATTCATTCATCTTAAGGAAGATACAAAAAAAAAAAAATTGAGATGGAAAAAGAGGATGAGAATCTCACTTTTCCCTTCACTGCTCATTGGAGAGGACAATGACAGTTTTGTTAGAATACTTAATATATCCCAGAGAACATCTCAAAATTAAGGATGTCCAATTAAGGCTGGCTAGAATACAACTCAACAAAAATTTCCTACAGCAAGTTATGAGAAATTGTACAAATATTAGAGGAAGAAATAAGTGATTCTGGGATTAAATGCTTATCCTTTTCTTTTTTGTAAGAAATTTTAAAAAAATATGTTGTATATATGCTTGCTTGTTTTTAAAGGCACATTTCTTAAAGTTTTTTAAATATTTATTTATTTTTCTTGTTACAGTCATCTCTGTTATATTTTTGTCTATATCATAAGCTTTCTTTTCCATATTTTCAAAAAAAGCAAAATTAATGGAAGCCGAGTAGTGATTTAATATAAATCAAAGGCTGAATCACCTTCTTTATAAAATATATATTTTCATCAAACTATCAAATTATACTTACATGTTAACATATGACATTTTTAAAAAATTAAAAACACAAGTCTTTGATTTAGTTTGCTGGGCTCAGAACAAGTAACAATAAGCTATTTCATAGAATTTATATTACCTAATTAATTTATAAAACTAGTGATATCAAAATACTAAGTATAAACTGTTCAAAACAATGCCTGTAATTTCACAAGGTGAGATGAAAGACACCAGCATAGATAAATTCTCAAGGACACATATGGCCCATTTGATTCATTTTCTCTTCATGTATTTTCAAGATGAACTGTCGACAGAAATATTATCAGTGGAAAAATATGATTCAAAACTGACCTCTTGCATAAATGTTCTTTAAGGAGACAGGGAAAAAATGGAAGGAAGGTTGATATGTATCTATCATCTAGTCACTTGTGAAACTGCCACATGACAAGTAAAAGCTTCCACATCTCATTTGGGTTTTCAAGGACTTGCCAAATCGTAGGGCAAATGAAGTCGTGTCTGTCAATGAGCATATCTAAATAGACAAAAAGGGCACTCTTTCTTCCTTGTGTTAATAAATGTGTATGCGTGTCGCAGCCATAGTGCTCATAATTCCAGTTGTGTATTACAAATTCCAATTTTACAATAAATGTAGAAAGGGGGGTTTGACTGAAATGAAACAATTTCATTTGATTGGCACATCAATTGATAAAAATAAATATTGTTAGGATAGAACTACTTGCTAGATTCCATAATACTTATATCAACTTTTCATATCCTAATAACCTCCAGCAGTGATATCCATAATTCATAGGGATATTATGAAAGTTAATGTCTGATATACATGGAGAAAAGCAGATTGGAAAGACATTATTTAAGATAATTAATTTTTATGGAATTGAATAATCCAATAAGCAAAGCTCTTGGAATGTATGGAAAAGCAAAGCAAAATGTAGAATAGAAGGGATCTATACAACTGAAATCAGCTGGAGAAAAATTGTTTCAGTAAACAATACTAATAAATAGCGAACTGATTAGTTTCTGAAAAGTAAATATCTTATAGAAGAAAAGTTAGTGGTTGTGGTATTATACAGGTTTATTAATCTTTTAAGCATTGTATGTTATATCTATCTATCTATCTATCTATCTATCTATCTATCTATCTATCTTCTATCTATCTATCTATCTATCTATCTATCTATCTATCTATCTATCTATCATTACTTCATCTATCCATCCATCTATCCCCGTGGATAGTCATTCTACTTCTATTTTCAGGTTTTTATATTTTGTGATTTTCTCCAGCTCTTTCTCTTCGATTCTTGTCTCTGGGTACTGTAATGTCCACTATCAAGACTTTTTTTTTTCTTTCTTGTCAACGATTTTTTTAAAACAAGTTTTATTAATTTTTTCTTTTACATATATATTTTATGAACAGAGTATTGATCGGGTCACATCTTATACAACTTGTAACATAGTTATGTGTTAATTTTTATAATCTATTCCAATCTTCTTTTTTGTTTTTTCCAAATGCAATTTACATATTTCAATTTCTGCCATAATATTCTTTTTCCCTATTTTTTTATCTTCTCTTCTTAATACATGATATATAAATAATCTCACTATCCACCCTTCAAATCCTAATTTTTTAGTATTACTTCAATTCATTATCTTATTTCTCCATTTATAAAAATAAGTTTCTCAAAATCCCCATCACACTTTTTGGCTATAAAACAATGTACTTCATCTTATTCAGTTCTTTCATTGAAACCCTTTAACTTAATTGACCTTCCACATCTTATCTTAATCTCTACTTAGTACATAATAAACAATATCACTATCCACCTTTAATTCCTAATTTATTATAGCATCAATTAATTATTTTATTTCATCATATTTCATCAAACATATTTTTTTCAAAATCCCCATTACACTTTTTAACATTTCAATTTTGTCTCTTGATTTCAGTTATTTTCATAATTGAACCAAATTACCACTTCATATTTCATCTGCTGTTCCATTTTACAATAAACAATATACATCATCTTATTTGCTCTTACATTCACAATTACTAATGTTAATACAGTTCCCTTAGATCAGGGGTGAAATGCTCTCAGTTCGGACTGGACTGCCTGACCCAGTAGCGATGGAGGCAGGTGGTTTGGAGAACTGGTAGCAAAAATCCCTGCCCCCCACCCCTCCATACCCAGCTGAGCCGCACAATCATCAGAGGCTTTTTTTTTACTTTTAAAAGCATTTTTTCTACAACCTCTTATAGAAAAAATGCAAAAAAATGCTTTTAAAAGTAAAAAAATAAAGCCTCTGATGATCATGCAACTCAGCTGGGATCCTCACATGCTTTTAACCTCTTAAGAGGTTGTAGAAAAAATGCTTTTAAAAGCCTGTGAAGATCCCAGCTGAGTTGCCTGATCGGCAGAGGCTTTTTTTCTTTTCTTTTTGGTTTTAAAAACAAAACTTTATTAAACATATAAAAGTAAAATACTATACTAGTAAAATACTATACTATGTATATAAAAGATACATATATATTAATACAAACAACATTACATAAAAATAAAAAGTGATTTTGGTCACACATCCATTATCTTATTAATGGTGCATATTTGTTAATTATTATCATACAAAATTTTTCATTTACTCTCATTTCTGCTAATTATCCAATCATATCACCTATTCCACACTATATAACATTTTGAGTCTACCTTATCCTTCATTTCAAATGTTTGTCCATTTCTGTGCAATTATAGATTTTTTGGATTATCAATTGATCTGTTGGCAGTTGTTCAGTTTTCCAATATTGGGCGAGCGCCAATCTGGCTGCAGTGACTATGTGTAATATTAAATACTTTAATCATCCCTAATAGGAAAATCTCTGGTTTAAGTTCTATTTTTTCCAATGTTATTTCTATTAGCCAAATTCTTACTTTTTCCCAATGCTTCCTAATTTTTGGGCAAAGCCACCAGACTTGGAAGAAAGTACCCTGTGCCTGTTTACACTTCCAACAGGTTGGACTTAAATTTGAATACATTTTTGCTAATCTCAAACAGGCCAGTTACCATCTATACCACATTTTGTATCGATTCTCTTTATAAACCACTGACTTTGTTATAATACAGTTATTTTCCCACACTTTTTCCCAGTCTTCCAATTCTAAATTATGCCCAATATTTCTTGCCCATGCTATCATTTGCCCCTTTACTAATTCCTTTGCTAGATCAAATTCCAATAGATATTTATAAATTTTTGAAATCAATTTTTCCTCTGTGGTTTCTAAAAGTTTATCCAACCAATTTGGTTTTAATTCAATTCCTCCTTCCTCTTGATCTTTTTTCTATCTTGTTTTTACCAATCTATCTGTATCCATTCCTCTCTGAGTTCGTCTCATGTTTTTAATGTTCCTTGAGAATCCAAAATTTCATAGTATCTTACCATTTTTCGAATTTCTAAGGTGTTGGGGTGTATCATTGCCTCCATTGTGGATAACAGTCCAGGAACTTTCATATAGTGTTTACTTTTAATTTCCTGCCATGTATAAATTAATTATTCTCTTAATATATGATTGCTAAAATACCTATGTGTTTTGCTCCTGGTGTTCCACAAGGAGTGCCACCCGATCAACAAATCATGTTCCTCCAAGGTTAACAATCTTTGATTTTTCAGATTCATCCATTCCCTGATCCATGTCAGACTTGTTGCTCTATAATATGTCTCCCATGCTGGAAGTCCAAATCCACCTCTGGCTATATCATCCTGCAAAGTGCTTAATTTAATTCTTGGCTTTTTTCCTTCCCACACAAATTTTGTAGTTATCTTGTTCAAATTTACAAAAAATAAAAATAAAAATAAATCCAATTTTACTGGAATCGTCTGAAATAAATAAAGCAGCCTCGGCAGAACGTTCATCTTTATAGCTGCTATCCTTCCTAATAATGATAATTTTAGTTTTCCCCATTTTTCTAAATTTTCTTTTATTTGTTGAACTAAAGTTACATAATTATTCTCCTTTATAGTTGAGCATTTAGCTGTCAAATATATGCCTGAACACTTAACCTTTTTTAATAGTTGTAATCCTAATTCTTTAATTAATTCCACTGTTTGTTTTCCTGTTACATTTTTTGTTAACATTTTAGTCTTATCTTTATTAATTTTTAAGCCAGCTACCTTTCCAAATTTCTCTCTCTCTCTTATCAATATTGGCCCTGTTTCTAATGGTTCTTCTATGAAGAATACAAGGTCATCCGCAAATGCTTGGGTCTTGTATTCCTCTCGTTTTACATTCAATCCTTTTATCTTTTTGTTTGATCTAATTCTTATCAATAGATTTTCCAATGTCAGGATGAAGAGTAAGGGTGAAAGCGGACATCCCTGCCATACTCCTTGTTTTATGTCAAAAAGTTTGTAAAATCTCCATTTACTATTATACTTGCTTTTTGTTTTGTGTATATGGAGCAATTATATTTTCAAATCTCTCCCCAAATTTCATGTTTTTTATTTGCTGAAGCATAAATTGCCAATTGATCTGATCAAAAGCCTTTTGGGCATCCAGGAAGACCAGGGCTACCTGCCTCTCTGGATGCACCTCATAATATTCTAATATGTTAATTACAGTTCTTATATTATTTTTTATTTGTCTTGTTGGTAAAAAACCATTTTTAAACCCATTTTAAAAAAGCCTCTGCCAATTAGGCAACTCAGCTTGGATCATCAGAGGCATTTAAAAGAAAAAAAGCCTTCATCCCATTCTCTTATCTTCTTGTTTTTCTTTTTCTTTTTATATTTATTCTATCATTTCTCCTGAATCCTTTCTCTAACTTTTGAGTCTATTACTCTCATAATTCTCCCCAAGCTTTTACCTATTTTTTTCTATTTCCTTCTCTTCCCTTTGATTGATTCTTTTTTGGGGAATATTCCCCCCATTCTTTTTTTTTTTTTTTTGTCACTGTAAATACCAGTGTAATCATTTTACTTTTTATCTTCAATTCCTTTTCCTTCAATATTATTTTGCTTCTCATTTATATTCTTTTTCTTATTTTGTGTGTTCTAACAAGGTTTCTGACTTTTTATTGCCCTTTAATGATTCACACATGTTTTTAAGCATCTCAATTAATTCTCACCATCCAGACTCCATATTGTCAATTTAAAAATTATTGATATTTTAACATATATTTAATTAAGATTTAAGTCCATATAGTCTCTTTTTTATTTCCAGATAATATCCAGTTCAAATGTTTGTCCAGTCCACTCCAATTTAAAGCTTTGTTGTTTTTCACCTCCTTTAAAAGTTCAAGACCAAGAAATAAAAAATGTGAATAATAAATGATGCATTAAAATAATATTGAAAATTGTATTTAGATTATAACTCAATTTAAAAATATAAACTATAAAACCTGAATTTTGGATGTGCCATAATTCCTTATATACAATTGTAGACTAAAATGGTTTCCAAGCATACTTGAATTTGGCATCAGAATTATTTTTTAAATTTATGTTATTCTAAATATTGAAACACACTTCCACAATTTAGTTAACTAATCTTCCAGGACAGAGGGAATCAAAGACACTTTTTATTGATCTGTACATTTTTAAAGCAATATCCCATTCTAATATTCTTCCATTTTTGTTAGTTCAGATTCCTGTTTATTATACAATTTCAAAGAGTAGTTAACAATTGCTATATATTTTTATTTATTATGATGTTAAATATCTGCAGTAGAAAGATAGTGATCTCATGATGTCACTGAAGCAGAAAGAGATGAAATTACTTTTCTTCTCTTTGTTGATAAGATTAATAAAATCCAACTGGCTCTGTAAAGTCAACACACAAGTCCAATAAGACCTGAAAATAATGCTTTTTTTGTCACTGATATGGAAGCAAGTTTTCCTTCATCCTCAGAAAAAGATAATTACATGTGCACTATATGTGGCATTCAATAGAATTAATATCTGGCCCACAGATAAGATGGAAGCCTCAATTTATGAGGTACGTCTACCACTCAAATCTTAATTGGGCATTACAAATAGCTCCAGCAAACCATCCCTGGGTAGACATTAACCACAGACTATATTTCCTTTTATAATTAACTGAGGACTTACTTATTTATTTACTTATTTACTGGTTGGCCCTTTCTGTCTTGGTAGAATTTATTTAATCTGGTTAAATGTTATTTTTCTTAGCTACAGTTGGTAGGCTGTGTCCAGGTAAATCCAGTAGTAAAAAGTACTTATCCTAACCTGTACAACAATAAACGAAATAAACACACAGTAGTACCTTGGTACTCATCATTAATTCATTCTGGAAGGAGCAACAAGTACTAAAAATGATGAGTACTGAGAAAACCATGTGACTTACTATGTGATCCTTTATTTCAGCCAGAAGGTGGTAGTGAGTCATGAGGCAGCTGATGCCAGCAAGTTCTATCTTGCATGTCAAGTACCGGAAGGAAGATGAGTACTGGGACAAGATTTTTACTTCAAAACACATTGAGTACTAAATTCAGTTTTTCAAGAAGTCTAGTACTGAGGTATGGCTGTACTATTCTTGGACCTTGGGAAATTTAGCCACTGGGTCAGGGTGGAGAACAGAACAGTCAAAAGATTCTTGTTTATAGTCATGCAGGTCAGATTAGACAATTTTCTAGTTTATCATCTAGAGTATAATTTTGGATAAAGGAAGTAATACATTGGGTGTATTAATCATTAATAGTAGTAATGTACATTGTATGATATGAATGAAAGCCAGTGTAGGGCTCTAGAGCAGTTATGGCAATCCAAAATGCTTTATTAATTGGTTACTGAAAAACAAAAGACAATCAAAATGCTGTTAAACTTTAAATTCTTCATGCAAGTTTCCAGAATATGTCATCAGCGATAGAAAAAGTTGCTGTAGAATCACATGTGTTTCTTCTTACTTTAGAATATCTTACTCTTTGAAGCTTTAGATTTACTAGATAGTGATGCTTTTCCAAGTTCAAATCAAGGTGTTGGTTATCATTATTACAGAGAGGCAGAGGACAAGATGGCATTCTCTCCATCTTACTTATGATAGAATAGCATATTCCTTGGCACATCAAGTCAGTGGATTAATGGCATAGTACAAACAAATTTGTCCTCAAAACCTTGCTGCTATCTATGTCAACATCTGTTGCATTAGGTAGTTGCCTTATTCTGCCTGATGATTAGATTGGCTATATCATTCAGTTTGTAGCTGCCAGAAGCCCTAAAACAAAGTTGTTCCTCCTTGATCCTGTGGCTCATCTTTGAGATCAGCTGGAAAGTTCTTCATGGCTCTCACTTTTATCTAGGAAATGTTTCAGAGCAGCACGGAAGAAAATTTCTAAAGCTGAGTTCACATTCTGGTGTTATCTGCCCCAAGAGATATTTCTGGTTCCTTCTGTGATGTCTGTTCTTCATCTCTTTGAGATGTCTTCATTTTGACAGGAGATTAATTTTGACTGCTTAACTCTTGCTTTACCTTTTTTTCCTCAGTGCTCAGTAATATTTTTAGTTGTGTTTTATTATGTTAGCTGGCTTAGACATTATTCTAAAACAGAAAATAGAAAAGATAAGAGCTACCTCAAATCAAACTTGACTTTTGCTGTTTTCATTGATACATTTGTCTAGTTTTTCTGGCAATAATATAAAAATAGTTCGTCTATTGGCCTATTGCCAAAATGTTCTTTAATTTCTCAATGTAGCCCATAGCAATGGTTTTTTCTCATGGTCTCCTATTTAAATACCAACCAATCCAGTATTGCTAAGATTTTTATGCTCAGTCAAGGCTATTTAAGCAGAGTCCCCTATTTGAATTGACAGAAAGAATTGCAAAAAATAAATAAATAAAAAACAGTTAAACTATCTAAAGGCTTGAAAGATTGGAATACTTTAATATTAGAGAAACTGAGAGAAAGCGATCTGAATTTACAGCAAAAATCTACTCTTTGGTAATGAAGTTTCCTCATTTAGGGAAAAAATTACAAGACATGGATTTCTACAGAAAAACTGTAGAAATACCACATAATACATTTTATCAAAAATGTAAAATTTCTTTTGATACAGGTTTATGTTTATGTTTTATGTTTTATTTGATTTATATACCGCCCTACTCCCGAAGGACTCAGGGCGGTGAACAGCCAAGAAGTAAAACGTGAAAATACAAAATTTAAAAAACAATTTAAAACTACATTAAACATTTTGGCTGAAAACAAATTTAAAACACCCCAATAATTAAGAACAAATTTAAAATTTTCATTTTAAAAAGGAAAAGATCCAGCCTGATGGAATAAAAAAGTCTTGAGAGCACGGTGGAAGGTGCGCAGATCCAGGATCCTCTGTATCTCTGGGGGGAGCTCATTCCAGATAGTAGGTACCCCCACAGAGAAGGCTCTCCCCCCAGGGACTGCCAGTTGACATTATTTGGCCAACAGCACCCGAAGGAGTCCCTCTGTATGGGAGTGTACTGGCCAGTGGGATGCTACTGGAGGCAGTAGGCGGTCCCATAAATAACCAAGTCCTAAGCCATAGAGCGATCTAAAGATGGTAACCAAAACCTTGAAGTGCACCCAGAAGACCACCAGGAGCCAGTGTAGCTCGCGCAGGAGAGGTGTTACATGGGAACTCCATGATGCTCATAACCACCTGCATGGCCGCACTCTGCACCACTTGGAGCCTCTGGGTGCTCCTCAAGGAGAGCCCCATGTACAAAGCGTTGCAGTAGTCCAGATGGGAAGTGACGAGGGCATGAGCAACCATGTGTAAGGAGTCCTGATCTAGAAAGGGATACAACTGGCAGATCGGGTGAACTTGATAAAAGATCTTCCCAGTCACTGCCATCAAATGCTCTTCTAAAGACAGGTGTGAATCCGGGATGATGCCTAGGTTGCGAGCCCTCTCCGTGGGGGCCAGCGCCTCACCCCCAATAGTCAGTTGTGGCACCAACTGACTATATCAGGACGTTGGAAACCACAGCAACTCAGTCTTGGATGGGTTGAGCCTGAGCCTGTTCCTCCCCATCCAGATCCACATGGCTTCCAGGCACCAGGACATCACTTCAAGGGCATCGTTGGGGTGGAGATGTACAGCTGAGTGTCGTCAGGGTACGGGTGGTACTTTACCCCAAAACCACTGATGATCTCGCCCAGCGGCTTTACATAAATGTTGAACAGAAGGGGCGAGAGGACTGATCCCTGTGGCACCCCACATATGAGGCATCTCGGGGTCGATCTCTGCCCTCCTGTCAACACAGACTGCGACCTGTCGGAGAAAAAAGAGGAGAACCACCATAACACTCTGCCCCCCACCTCTAACTCTTCCAACTGGTGCAGCATGATACCATGGTCAATGGTATCAAAAGCTGCTGAGAGATCTAATAGGACCAGGACAGAGGAGCAACCCCTGTCCTGAGCCCTCCAGAGATCATCAACCAACACAACCAATGCCGTTTCTGTTCTGTACCCAGGCCTGAAACCTGACTGGAATGGATCCAGGTAAGTCGTTTCATCCTGGTGCTGGGGAAGCTGTTGTGCAACTGCACTCTCAACAACCTTTGCACAAAGCGAAGGTTGGAGACCGGACGATAATTAGATAACATTGCCGGGTCCAGGGAAGGCTTCTTGAGGAGAGGCCTCACCACTGCCTTTTTCAAGGCGGTGGGGAAGTCACCCTCACCCAATGAAGCATTAATAATCCCCTGGAGCCAGCCTTGTGTCACCTCCTGAGAAGCCAGCACTAGCCAGGAGGGACATGGGTACAACAAACATGTGGTCACATTCAGTCTACCCAGAATCCTGTCCATGTCATCCAGAGTCACAGGATCAAACTCATCCCAGATAACATTCTCAAGATCTTCCTCAGTCCTCCCCCCTGAAACTACCCAGTCAGAGTCCAGATCTTCCCGAATGTGAGTGATTTTGTCATGCAGATATTAGACAAAGTCCTCGGCTCTACCCTCCAAGGGGTCCTCCCATGCTCCCTGGTGGAGCAAGGAGCAGGTCACCCTAAACAGGGCGGCTGGGTGGTTCTCTGATACACAATAAGAGCAGCAAGATAATTACACTTTGCTGCTTTTATCGCCACTAGGTAAGTCTTAATATGAGATCTTACCAGTGTTCGGTCAGATTCAGAAAGGCTGGCCCTCCAACTGCTCTCTAGGCATCTTTTCTGGTGCTTCATCTCCCTCAGCTCCTCAGTGAACCAAGGAGCCAGATGAGATTGGCGCTGGGTCAGAGGCTGCAAAGGCATGACCCAATCCAAAGCTCCAGCGGCCACCCTATCCCAGGCAGCCACTAGGTCTCTGGTTGAGGCATAAGCCAAAGCCTCAGGGAATGGCCCAAGCTCCATCTGGAACCTATCAGGCTCCATCAGGTGTGTTAAGGATATTGTTGTTGTGTAACAACTAGCAGAGTGAAGTGCACAGAGAAACGTTGCTGAGAGCAATGAGATAGAGATACATACAAACTGGTGTTATCAAAAGTTTTCTTTATAATGGGAAATAAACAATCTCGTAGTCGTCTAAACAGTCCAAGTCTTTACCGGTTAACTCCAAAAAGCTTCTTACCAAACAGTAGTTGGTTCACTCTGGTTCACAAACCCCGGATGGTAGCAGATCCACCCACACATGCACGTGATGATAGCAGCTTATCATCCACTGAATACCTTACAGTACCTTTCTTAAATACATTGTTAAATTACAATTAATTATAGCATGACTCGGCATTACAGCATGATGCAGCATTAAAACTTAAAGTCACAGAACACATATATTGCCTGGACAACTGTTAGGCCCAAATCATATCCTAACATGCTCCCCTTTGGACAGGCCAATATATACAGTTTAAATACAATATATACAGTTTAGATCCTTAATCCATAGCTTTCACAACATGCTTTATGTTTGACAGTACCTTGGCAAACTACAGTTGCCTTATATCGATCCGGTGGATGCCTTTCCCTAGTAGATCTTCTAGGCAATACAGGACTCATTTCAGATGTTTCAGTTTCATCCTCCCCTAAACCTACTTCCTGTTCCTCAACCTTAATAGAGGATTCTACAGTATCTATATCCTCAGGACTCTCATCAGGGATATGATGCTCTATCCTAACAGTATTATCATGTCTGAAATCTGCACGCTCTAGTTTATCCCATCCTTCGTGCTCTAGAAATTTAGCACTTGCACTACAGTAAACACTAGTAGCACCCTGTGCCCAAAATCTAAAAGATCTATGATTTGATTCATTGCCAACGAAAAACATTTTTCTGGCTCTTTGTTGATCTTTTCTCCTAACACTAGATGGAATATGTACCCAAGCTGGGGCTCCAAATGTGTGTAAATAACTAAGATTTGGTTTCCTCCCATGCCATAAGGTGAATGGTATTTCACCTGTAGAGGAATGAACCACGTTGTTTAGCACATGGTTAGCACACATAACAGCCTCACCCCATAAATTTTCAGGCAAACCAGAATCTGCTAACATAGTTCTAATCATGGCTTGTAATGTTTGTCCTCGCCTCTCAATATAGGAATTATGCTGTGGTCTGTACGGAGCAGATCGTTTATGCTGGATCCCTGCATCCTGCAAAAACTTTTCTAACCTTTGGTTAGTAAATTCTGTACCATTATCAGTCACTAAGCATTTAACTTTAAACTTCTGTTTCCTTTCCACAAAATGCAGCCAGTTGTTTATATGCTGGAATGTTTCAGATTTTGTTTTCATAAGATAACAGAATCCATATCTTGAATAATGGTCTACTATGCTTAGAATATAGCACGCACCTCCTATACTGGGTTTCTTGGGTCCAATTAGGTCTATAAACACTACCTCTAATGGCTTTGTAGTTTTAAAACTATTAACTCGGTTTGCTGGTGTAACCCTACTTTTTTGCTGACTACAGGCATTACAGTTCAGATATTTACTACATGCTTGTAGTTTTATCCCTTCCAATAATTGCACAGTCTTCTTTAACGTCCTGAAATTTAAGTGCCCAAGTCTCCGATGTAACAGATGAATACATTCATCATGTGGTTTAACATTCTCATAAACAGACTTAGACTTAGCCACCAATACTGGGTTCTCCCTTAAAATGAATAAATCCTTTTCTAAACTTGCAGTAACAACCTTGTCATCTTTCTCTATAAGACACTTATCATTTTTAAATGTTACTGTAAACCCAAATTGTACCAAAGATCTAACAGATAACAAATTGAATTTTAAACCAGGAATATATAACATAGGCAATGGTTCATTACTAAATAACCAACGAGCAACACCCTTTCCAGCTACCTTAATCTTCCAGCCATTTGCTAGTTTAACATGTTGGTTACTCTTCTCCATTTTAACAGAACATTTTCTATTTCTAGTAATAGATTGAGAAGCACCACTATCAACAACCCAACAATCCTGGTTAACATCAGTAGTTGAACTAGATATAGCTAAATTACAACCCTTCTTGGGTCTATTATTGTCCCTAACAGGCATTTTCTAATTTTACAATATTTAGCTATATGCCCTTTAGCCCCACAAGCATAACAACATTTTACAAAATAAGCAGTTGAGTACATTTTTTCTTCTTTTGGTTGTTGCACTCTCAACTGATCCCTTTCTTGTCTTCTTTTAGATTCTTCCAACAACCTACTGGTTATGCCAGCCAATGTCAGTTCATCTCTGGACAAAACCTCTAACGAAGAAACAAAGTTGTCATAACTATCGTCCAAAGAAGAAAGAATTATGTACACTTGTTGTAGTTCAGAGAAAACAAGTTCCTTTTCATGCAGCTCCTGGAAAATTCTGGTCATGGATTCCAAATCAGCCATCATATCTCCCCCTTTAAGAAGATGTTGTCTAAATAATTTTCGTGTGAGATATATATGAGCACCCACAGAGTCACGAACATATAGTCTCTTCAACTTGGTCCAACACCTAGCAGCAGACTCTTCACCACGGATATGGACAAGCTGCTGGTCACCCAGTGTCAATCCAATAATACATAGAGCTCGTTCATTGTCTCTGTTAAACTTGGCTAATTTCTTGGCATCTTCCTCATCAGCAGGATCTCATGCTGTTACATCCGGTGGATTAGTAACTATGTCCCACAGTCCTTCTCTACGCAAAAGTAGACCACATTTTGTAGACCAGGATACATAGTTCGTTCCGTCCAGCCGGGTTATCATGGAAAAATTTGCTGCTTGTTCTAGTGCCATCTTCACGTAGATTGTTTATAACAAACACAGTTTGTATTACTCACAAACTCAAACTAGCTCTCAGTTTAACTCTGAAAAAATCCTAGGTAGTTCTGGTTGGTTGGCTCTGGGCCCATAACCAATGTTAAGGATATTGTTGTTGTGTAACAACTAGCAGAGTGAAGTGCACAGAGAAACGTTGCTGAGAGCAATGAGATAGAGATACATACAAACTGGTGTTATCAAAAGTTTTCTTTATAATGGGAAATAAACAATCTCGTAGTCTTCTAAACAGTCCAAGTCTTTACCGGTTAACTCCAAAAAGCTTCTTACCAAACAAACAGTAGTTGGTTCACTCTGGTTCACAAACCCCAGATGGTAGCAGATCCACCCACACATGCACGTGATGATAGCAGCTTATCATCCACTGAATACCTTACAGTACCTTTCTTAAATACATTGTTAAATTACAATTAATTATAGCATGACTCGGCATTACAGCATGATGCAGCATTAAAACTTAAAGTCACAGAACACATATATTGCCTGGACAACTGTTAGGCCCAAATCATATCCTAACAAGGTGCCTGGGGTGGAACTATCTTACCAGTTCCGCCTCCCTGCAGCAGGGTGTAGTGGTTTGAAGGTCAAGACGAAGGAAGGAGTGATCGGACCATGACAAGGGCTCGGTGACTATATCCCCTATCTCAAGATCACTCAACCACTGTCCAGAGACAAAAACCAAGTCCAGTGTGTTTCGCCCCACGTGGGTAGGGCCATGAATTAGTTGGGTCAGGTCCATAGCTGTCAAGGAAGCCATGAACTCCTGAGCCACCTCAGACATCTCACCCATGGACGGCAGGTTAAAATCCCCCATGACCATAAGTCTGGGGTTATCAACCGCCACCACGGCGATAACATGGTGACCTTTGACCACTTTATCTATTTAACAATCTAGGGATTATATTATTGTTAAGCTGTAGCATTTTTGTGACTCTAATTGTTATTATGACTAAAAAAATAAAATTGAAAATTCAAGGTCCAATTGTAAAATCATCTTAAAAGAAGGCAGGCTAGACAGGAATGGGGAGGGCCTATCAGCTAAAACTATTAATGAAACATACCAAAAGTCTTTTCTCTTCAACAAATTATTGTTTTGACAGCTCTCAAATTAGAGGATTCATTTCTACATTTTCTGGAGCAGACAGTTAATGCAAATATGGTCCCTGTAACTGTGTGAGGAAAATGAAGGAATACATTACAACTCATCACATTCATTTCCTTCATCAATCATTATTTTTAAAGGAGAAGTTGAAAATTGTCAAAGTTGTCACAAGCAAGTGTTCTGCTGTAGTTTGTGGAAAAATAATAAAATTCATGGAATCTGTAAATACAAAATTGTGATACCACCTGGTTAACTGATTTCTTCTGGCACAGAAGCAGCAGTGTCCAGTCTACAGTGTCTGGAAATTAAATTTCTAGTCCAGGTTTCACTTAATAAACATAATTGATGGTAAGTGTCCTTGGTGCTCTATGAGCTTGGTTATTTCCTTGCAGATGTTTCATTACCCAAACTAGGTAACATCATTAGGGCCAGTAAGAAGTGGGGTTTTTTTTTCTCAGTTTATATTCTAGTGATTTGTCCTGTCAGTGTTGCTAGGGGTAATCTTAGATGTTCTTTAGTTGGGCTGTTTATTGTTGACTTGTTTGGCAGTTTATTGGAGTTAATCTATGTTCATCTGGGTACTGATTGCTGATAGGAAGGTGTTTTGGTCCTTTTGTTTCCTTTTTGGCTTGTTGATTGTCTCTTTTGCATATTGTTTATGTGTATGTGTCTGTTGATGGTTAATTTGTCACAGCATGTGGACAAACTTAATCATAGATTTAACCGGGAAACTGTGACTATCGTAGACCAAGTCAAGTCCAAAAATTCTAGGGAATTTCTAGAAGCCTGGCACTCTGACAAATTAGATACATGATGCATAAAGAAAAGGTATGGAGAAAGGGAAAGAAAGAGCAATAACATTTGGAGGCCATCTCATAATTTATCATCTTTCCATCTGCCATTTGAGGTAGAATGGGCTGCTGGCAACATGGGCCACAAGCCCAGGGTTGATATCATCAGCACATGCTCTAGCTTTGTACTTATGCAGTTGTCAGAGCAGGAGAGGAGTTATATAATCCTAGACTATTTAAAGACTTCTGTAAGATGTCAAAAAGAACAATAGAAGGAAGAATGAATGAGCAAGAAGGAGAAACAGTTATAGTGAGAAAAATGTTGGACAGCACTAGGAAAGAGAGTAAAGAACTATAAAAACAAGAAAAGGCCTAAAGGATGAAGGAACGTGAAGACATAATCAGTAGCGAAAGAAAAGCAATTACCTTAATAAAAGAACTGGAGAAGAAAAGGCAGGAAAACAAGATTGTCATAGCTCCAGGCCTAGATATGTGCTAAACCATCCCAGAGACTGTATAAGTCCAGATATCTGCCAGGAACATAAGTTACAAAGAATGCTTACTTCTCAATCTATGCCTTAAACATAAGGTCTATCAGAATCCAGTTACAATTGGATATCAGATGTCTGAGAAATACAAGCTGAAACTCAATTAGAAGATAACCCTCCAGGGCAGTCTATTAAATTATTGTCTATTGCCTGTTGCCTCATGATTGTCTTCTTCTCAAGATAAACAATTTGTAGTATGTTGTAGCTTATAATAAACTTGGAATATACTTAACTAAGAGGAGATATATACTTTATTTTTATGATCTGTGGATGAGTGGCATTTAGAGATAATGAAACAATCATTCTTAAGGTCATAGTTTTTCTAATGACCCATTGCCAGAAACAGGTGTTGGATGAGGGATCCAAAAGGCTGCTTGTCTCTCTAGAGCTGCTTTCCTTTTTCCCCTCTTTGCTCTACTTTCTGTTGGCATGGTCACCTCTGGTTCACATGACAGGCATGAATGCTGAACATTAATCAAGTATATTGATTGAATGCTCTTATATCATAACAACTGGTGCTTGTCATGCCATTGGGAATAACTGACTATCTCATCACATGAGGATGCATTCAAAGGACATTAGTATTTGTAGCAAAAGTCCCTCAGAGATGTTACTATGTCAGAATAACTTGCAAATCCAATATCACTTAATTCCTTCCCCTTTTCCCTACAGTATTATACTCCTTAGTTCACCTGTCCCTCAATGAAGGTGAATTAAACATGTTAGAGCTATATCCTTTAGTTTATACTGTACATTATTTTGTTATTTTCCAATGCTGTGTGTTTTTGTAAGATCTTTAAGGGTTTGCCAAACCCATTAATTCTATTATTATTTAATGGGTTCACATCAAGTCAATATGATTTTAATGTTGCCAGAATAATAAGTAAAGGACTTGGATGTTGATGGAGATTTCACCCAATTTTATAAAGTTGATCTATTTAATACAGAAGATTATACCAAACATCTGTTTCTAATTCTATTGGTGGCACTTTTCCTTCTGTCAATCCTGATCAAATCCCACAGAGTAAAAGTTAAGAGTCTGCTAAAGCTGTCACAGTTTTTCTTCCCCAGACACCTTTGTGGCCATTAAAGACTCCATAATTGTGATGAACAGAATATGCCTGATTCTTTCCTCCCAATGTAATAGCTACTGTCTATGTGTTCTCATCAACTTTTTATATTAAACAAGTAGCAATATTGTTGAATACAACTTCAGGGCTGTAGCATTTTATATTTGAGAGAAATTATTCTTATGTATAGCTGGATGCTGCAAAAATGAACATCAGCTATTGAAAAGAACCCCAAAGAAGACAAGATGGTCCTATTTTGTAATATTCCACATATAAAATTGTCATATGACACACTATTTCCAATAGCAACAAAGTTTCCCACTCTGATTGAAATAGCTTTCAGTTTTTATATCTGTGGACATACTTTCATTCCTTTCTTCTTTGGATATGCGTGTCATCTCATTTATTTCAAATCAGTTGGTAGAAACAGGGAAATAAATACTTAAAATTACTTTAAGTATTAACAAAAATTAACAAAAGTATTAGATATTAACAAAAATTAATTTCTTGGAATTTTTTTTAAAGCATTGAAACAGCAGTGATGAAAGTTTATGGAGCAATTGGTTTGAGGGTCCAAATAAATACTCCCTCGATTATATATATATATAAATCTACCACTACCTATTTCAATAAATATTTTATCAAAAGAGACTGCAGATTAATCTTATAAGGAAAAAATAATATTTTTTTTAAATAATTTTTTTTCTTTAAAAACAAGAACATTTTTCCCCCCATTTTACATTTCTGTATTGGTGTGTATCCACAATTCATATTTTCTGCCCCCCTGCATATTCACATATTTATATTTGTGGTTCCCTTATTTCTTATATATTTTATATACTATCCTTGCTTATTATACATACGATTATATTAATATATTACCTTTTTTTTTAAAATTAGATTTATATGCCGCCCTTCTCCGGAGACTCAGGGTGGCTTACAATGTGTTAAGCAATAGCCTTCATATTTTATAGCCTTTGTATTTTATACAAAGTCAGCTTATTGCCCCTACAAACTGGGTCCTCAATTTACCTACCTTAGAAAGGATGGAAGGCTGAGTCAACCTTGAGCCTGGGGAGATTCGAACTTGCAATAATTGCAGACAGCTGAATGTTAATAACAGGCTTTTAGTCTGTTGAGCTATCCAGGCTCCCTACCTTACATACATTGTATATTTAATACCATTTTACTAATACTTCCTAATTTCTAGATCATCTCTATTATATATTTTCTTATTTATTACTGTCCTCTAACCATTTGTACCATTTATTCCATATTAAGTAATATTCCGTTTCATCTTTTTCTTTTATTTCTTTCATCAATTTATCCATCTCCACTCCAAAATTTTCTTTTTTTAATTTTTTTAAAAATTGTATTTATTTAAATCAATACATCAAAAAAAAAAAAAGAATTAGTCAAAAAAATGATCGCGACAGGAACTTTACATGATATTTACACTTTCTACGGTATGTAAGCTTCAATCAGATTTAACATACATTAAACATAATCCTGGTTATACTTGACCTTTTGGGCGTTTGTTGTTCAACCAAACGTACCATTTGTCCCAACATTGGAAATATACGGAGTCCTTTTGATCTCTCAATGCTTTAGTCAATCTGTCGGCTTCCTCATAGTCCAAAATTTTCTCCAAAATCAAATCTTCAGCCGGCAAGTCTTTCCCCTTCCAATGTTGGGTGAAGCATATTCTTGCTGACGTGGTGATAAATACACACAAACACCATATATTTGTGCCTATGTTGTCTGGCCTAATGTTCAGTAGATAGTACTCTGGTTTCAGAATTAAATTATATCCTGTAATTTCCAAGATCCATGACTGTATGGTTTTCCAGAATTCAGTCATCCTGGAACAGGTCCACCACATATGGAAATAGGTGCCAATTTTCCACACACTTCCAGCAGTTTGGTGGGAGATTTGAGTACATTTTGGAAAGATGAGTACACAAAATTTTCCTTATAGTCTTTTGGTACGACATTATTTTTCCAATTTTGTGCATATGTTATCCTAGCTGCAGTTATAATAAATAGAATTAGATATTGTATTTCTTTATTATAATTTCTTGTGGATATGCCCAATAAAAATAATTCTGGTTTTCAGTCTATATTATGTTCAGTTATCTCTTCAAGCCATTTTTTAATTTTAGTCCAGTACTTTTTTGCTGTTGCACAATTCCACCATAGATGATAATATGTTCTGTATGATTTTTTACATTTCCAACAAATCAGTGATGTGTTTGGGAACATTTCAGCAAGTCTTGCTGGCAGAAGATGCCATCTATAAAACATTTGTACTGATTTTCCTTATATGCTGCTGATGTAGTCAATTTCAAATTTATTTCCCAAAGTTTTTCCCATTTTTCCAAATCTATGCTGTATCCAATTTTTTTTTTGCCCAGCTTATCATTGTTTCTTTAACTACTTCCTCTTCCATTTTATATCTCAGTGAACATTTATATATTTTCCTAATCAACTTTTCTTCCATACCTTGTAAAATCTAGTCTAATTCCTGCTGTTCTTTTTGGAATTCGTATAGTTTTATATCTTTTCTATACCTGGTCTGAATTTGCTGCCAATCTGTGTCTATACCCTGATCTTTTAATTCTTGTTTGGTTTGCCTTGTTCATTTATCAGATCCCACAGTTATTTCCAAAGACACTTAATCATGAATGCCTTACTATAGATCTGGCTAATAATAATAATAATAATAATAATAATAATAATAATAATAATAATAATAATAAAAATATGACACCAAAATACCAGTCTGGTTATCCACAATGGAAGCATTGAAATGCCTGAATTTAACAGACATTAATAAGGTATAAGGATCTGATAACTGATATGGAAAATTTGAAATGCAGGATTTTTTTAAAAAATCATGTTCTATGGTATTGTTGCTCTTACAATTGTTTTCAGTTGTTTCACTTTGTATGAGTGTTTTGGAGTTACTACATAGTATATAAATTCCTTTAAATTGCAATTTTAAATAGTAGTTTTACCAGAGTAAGACAATGCTTTTTCATGTACCTAAACCATCTTGGGTTGCTTTTCCCCTAAGAGGTGATACAACCGTATTTAAAATAAAATGAATATGCAAAAACATATGAAGTTTGTATTAACCGATATAAAATAACAAATGACTTTTAGATCCTATACATATGGGATAGATCTGAAAGTGGATAGTTTTCATAATTATCATATGCATTTAGGAAATAATCTACATTAATTTTGCTAACCTGCAGATAAGATAATGAAAAAGGTGACAACTGAAAAAAAAAGTTTTATTCCAGTGCTTTTTTTCTAACAAGGTTTGTAGGATTACCGACCATTTTTGTGGTGAGATAAAGAGCTTCAGAATAATACCTACAGGGTGAGCACACAGACCCTATGATCACCAATCATTCGTTATGTTCCTTCTTATTTCCTTCAATTTCCCCCATTTTCAAGCATTCTTAAAAGAGAGTGATGAAAGAGAAGACAGATATGTGACAGGGGTTGAATGGCTTATTTCTGAAATCCTCATTTTCAAAATTTACTCCTATTGGCTCTTATGCTGAGCTGAGAATCTAAAAGTAGTGGTAGCAGCTAATAGTGATTGATAAACCCATTAGAAGATAGGATCAAACTTTATAATTGCCACCATCATTCCAAGTATTTATGCTGTCTTTCAATAAACTGAAATTCAATATCTTACATAATCTGGGGTGCCTTGCTGCTAATTTCTGACTGTAGAGCATTTATAAATAAATGCATTAAAGCAGCATTAATTTCAGTCACTCCTTAGAATAGACACAAACAGACAGACAGACAAACAGATTCTACTTCATCCACTTTACATCAATGCTCCACCTATTGTGGTCCTTGGCTTTCCCCCAAAAATTGTTAATTGTAACCACTAGCTGCTTAAAGATTGTTCATCCCTATACTAATAAATGTGCATACCAACCCAAGTCCCAAAGGTGTTTTTTCAAGAGGCAACTGGACTTCCTGGTTTTTCTTTCAAGACGTTTTGCTTCTCCTCCAAGAAGCTTCTTCAGAGCTGAAGAAGCTCCCTGGATGAGAAGCAAAAGGTCTTCAAAGAAAACCAGAAAGTCCATTTGCCTCTTGAAAAAAGCACCTTTGGGACAATCATGACCTGGATGACTGAGAATCTCCATAGACATACCAATACAAGATTCTTAATTTTACTAAAGAGAGAAACTGATGTAAATTGCTTTCATTTTAACTACCGTGTTTTCCCCAAAATACGACCTACCCTGAAAATAAGTCCTAGCTTGATTTTTTTTACGTGTGCCCAATATAATCCCTACCCCCAAAATAAGCCCTAATTAAGACCCCACCCACTCTAGGATAAAAATTAAACTAGGTTGGGGGTGAGAGTGGACCTGCCCTACTATTTACATTCAGACAATTGCAGCCAGGCCTCACACACCCCCGATACCTGCCTTGCCAGCCCATTTCTTCTGCAGCCAATAGCAGAGCTCTGGATTGTTCTGGAGCTCTGTTATCAGCTGCAGCAGCCTTCAGGAAAGCCTTGCCGGCCTTGCGGGCCACAGAAGAAGTTTCTGAAGGCCTCTGACAGTGAAAAGGAAGATGGGGGTGACATGTGCAAATGAGGTGAGTCAGTGAATGACATCCCTTCCTGAAAATATTTATTTTTTGTGGCAAAAAAAATATATAAGGCAAGGTCTTATTTTCGGGAAAACATGATGTAAGTTGCTTTCATTTTAACTACGTAACTAAAAAAGGCATTATTGGTAAAATCACTTTAAATGCAGATTGCTGCCATCTCATCAATAAATAAAACATCTTAGCCCAAGAATGTCAGTAGGGAACCTCGGTAGCCTTTTAAGCAGCCTGCTACTGTATTTACATTTCCTAATGCTACTTGGTTTAAAACTTTTGTTCTCTTACTTGCGAAACACAATATGATTCATTTAAATTTCAGTGAACACTACCACTGTCTCAATAGTCTTCTTCTTCTCCTGCTCTTTCATTAAATTAGTACACTGCCCGATTTCAAACAATAAAACAATGTAACAGTGAAAACAAGGAAAAAAAGATGATAAAAACCGAGAAGTAAAAAGAAGCAAATAGGAAAGATTCCAGAAGAGGAATTCAATAACACTCATCAAAAGCCTTGGAGAAGAGTCAAGGTCTTCTGAGACACTTCTATATACTTTTATATATCGTAGTCAGACAAGGACAATTCATTGTTTGAACTAATTCTTGCCATTGAAAAGATGTGCATGTTCTTATGCATTTAATTTTAATTCAAGGTATACTTTATTTTGCAGAAATTATACAGAATGAAACAGTAATCCTCATACTGATGAAGAAATCTACACATAAGAATGCATACTTGAGAAGCTCATCCTGTGTTCTTTAGATGAAAAGATGACCCAATCTAAATAACCTGTTTTAGATATGAAAAATTATATTGTTATGAAATAAATATAAACAATATAAATCTATATTGTGTTACAGATGAAAAAAAATGACAATATTTTCATAAACTTTTTGTTTTACTAAATGAATAATCTTACTGGAAATCGTGAAAATGACAGTATCCTCTAACCTTTAGAAAGGATCCTGCCCATGTTGAGGGAAGAGAAAATATAGGAAGATCTGATCCCTGTGCAGACACATTCATTTAGATTCTTGATGATACACTTACATTCAGTTTACTTTCAGCTTTTGAGACAGTTTAGTCAATTCATCATGTACTGTGTTATTTGTTTTCTGCTTTTTAGATAGCTATGCCTAAAAAAAAAATCTGATTAAATAGTTGACAAGTGGTCTTATCTACAGGTCATAAGGCCTGGGAAAAAGCTACTCTGTGCTGCCTATCTTAAGAGTCATTTGTGCAGTTTACCTCTCTAGGAAAATGTAGGACTTTCTAGACCAGGGACGTCCAACCCATGGCCCATGTGTTGCATGTGATCTGGATAGCTGGTAATGCAGTACTACAAAGTTCATAAACTTTGAACATTATTGTGTGATTTTATATTATAAAATTATATTATTTATTTTATATGTGGCCCAAGGCAATTCTTCTTCACTCAGTCCAGCCCAGGCAAACCAGAAGATTGAACATCCATACTCTAGACAAATGTTTGAAAGTAGTTGTGAGATGAAATAGTAAATATACTTTTTGTTTCAGTTAATGAAAGGCCATAGTATTGTTGTTCATTGTGGCATGTGTTTTTAGTAGCCTGGCATGATTGCTGTTGGTTTCTGGTTGGGAAGGGGAAAGAAAGGTCTAGTGGTGGCTCCTTCTTGAAAAACACAAGTGAAGACCCAGAAGGATGAGGGCTCCTCTCCAGAAACAGGAACATGAGGGAGAGCTCTAACTGGTTGCAGATCAGAGGTTGGTTTAAGCAGGTTCTGACCAGTTCTGGAGAACCAGTAGCAGAAATTTTGAGTAGTTCGGAGAACCGGTAGAAATTATTCTGACTGGTTCCACCCCCATCTAGTTCTGTCTCCCAAGTCCGAGCTGATTGGAAGGAAAAGGGGATTTTGCAGTAATCTTCCCCTGAGTGGGGAGGGAATGGAGATTTTACAGTATTCTTCCCCTGCCATGCCCATCAAGCCACACCCACCAAGCCATGCCATACCAAGCCACACCCACAGAACCGGTAGTAAAAAAAAATTGAAACCCACCACTGCTGCAGATACAAAGAGTGGAAAAGTGGAGTGAGTTCCTGGTCTCTAGAGAAGGACATGGGCAGAAGACTTTAAGAGAGGTTCTTCCCCAACAGAGTAGCATGAGACTCTCTGGGTGAGCAATTTCAATAGGAGATCAAGCCACTTTGAGCACACTGCAGTAAATTACAGCCCACTCCTTTCTTTTTACTATCTGTCTTGTCAAGTCCAGAAACAGGGAGAAGGGATATGGATTGGAAAGATAGAAGGTGATAGTCTGTTGAATGGAGACTTAGGAAGAAATCTGACATTGGATGAACACCAGTATTGTGTTGTCCATACCTGTTGTAGATACCTGTTGTAAATAGCGTTACTTATACTGTATAATAAAAAAGTATAAAGGAATCTGCTGTCATGTTTTTCTGTATCAATTACCATCTTTGCAAAACAATATATCTTCTGTTCAAAAGAAAATCCCACTGTGATATAGAAATGGCAAAATCCCCCATAGTGGTGTCATTTCTTTCTACTTTGACCTGCACAGTTAATAGCTAGCCTGGATTGAGTTAATAAAACAAAACCATAGGAGATCCTAATTTTAAAAAATCATATATGTTGTCTAATTTGGGTATTATTGCAATCATAGTAACTAAAAAATATGTAGCATGCAAAGTTAAAGATAAAATCAATTGGGTATTATTTTTTTAATACAGGATAAACGTTTGAACCAAAAAGTCCTAAGGCAAGCTTTAAATAGAAGCAGTATACTGAGCAATAGTAAGACAATCAGTAAGAATTGTAGAACTTACCAAAGAGCCATTTTCCCAAGTGATTTCGACAATTTTATTCATGCAAATGACTCAGCGACGTCTCAGGAAATTAACTTGGAAAGGCTTTATTGAATAATCTGGAAAGCAGCAACTTCAAGTGATGCATCGGACACCATCTAACTCACATTATATGGTCATACTGAACAAATATTCTGTTCTAATACAATTAACACACTAATTAGAATGCAAACTAATTTTAAAAACAGATGGGAATAGAACTAAGTTGAAATCCTACATCAAAGATGAAACAAACTTATTGCCATGGTTTATGTAACCTTTCTTTTAATTGGGATTTATTTAAACACAATTTTTCTACAGGAAGAATAGTGTGTATTGATTCCCACAGCTGTGAAATGTGATGTGTTCTAATCAATCCTCTCTTCCTTCTTTCAATAATTTCCTGGTCAGAAAATGTTAACAGTGTTTTTGATACTTACCTTAGGGTGGTAGACTACAAGGTAATACGGATTATATGTTATATTCTTGTGGGCTGGCATGTAGCACACTTAACAGTATTTTGAAGTCCTTTGTTATTATGATTGCATTTTTTTTTTACAAAGACAGAGTGAAAAGTAAAATTTTCATTAGTTTAAATGGGCATATTTTAATAATTGAAACTAGAAAATATTCCTTGAAATGAGCTTTTTTTAAAAGTTACATATATTTACTTCTTGGTATAATCACTATCATGCATTGCATATTCTGCATTGATAAAATAATCTCACATTTTCCTCTTCAGCCAGCTATTAACAGTTCCACTTTTTTATTTGAATCAAAGACATGTCCACAAAAGTATTGCTTCAGTTTTGGGGAAAAAATTGAGTTCCGTGGTGTCAAATCTGGTCTCTATGGCATAAAGGGTAAGATGATAAAATCCAACTGACATGCCCCCTTGGGGGGCTCACGAGATGCAAGCGTTAGTATTGTTATATGCAGCAATTTCCTTCTGCTGCTTCTGAACTCTGCTTAATCAACATTACATTTGTTCCAACATGGTGTTCTGGATAGTTATGCTAGATTCAAGAAAATCCATGTGAATAAGGCCACCTGCACACACACAAAAGAAACCCCTCTCCTCTCATAATCATGACATTTTCATCTGAAACCTGGAGTTTTATTCCTGCCCATCCACCCAGTAAATGAATTTTGCTCTATGTTCCAATGATGATTCCACGTTTTCTTGACTGTTGTAATGCTATGGAGAAATTCCACAACATCCTTCTCATAGCATAACAACAGTTGCTAGCAAATTTCAACTTTTGAAGCTCGATGTAAGACAGTGATGGCAAATCTTTTCGGCACTGAGTGCCCAAAGCAGTGTGTGTGTGCTGGAGTGCCAAAAACCCGAAGACCAGCTGGCTGGTGCACATGCCTGTGCCGGCCAGCTAGTGTTCAGGTGTCTGCTGCACGCATGCATGCCAGTCATCTGGTCTTCGTGCATGCCGGAGTGCCAGAAACCCAAAGACCAGCTGGCCAGTGTGCGTGTCCACAGAGAGGGCTCTGCATGCCACCTCTGGCATGTGTGCCATAGATTCGCCATCATGGATGTAGGAGATGACCGGGCTGAGCCTGAGGGAGGAGTCAAGTACATCATCAGTTTGGAGTCCCTTCATTTCCACAAGAAATCTAAGTCCAGCCCACCTTGAATTCCATTTGAATCTAACACTTTCACCTCTGGTGTCAGAATATGGGCCACCCATTTTACACAAACTTTCCAATAATGAAGAACATCAATAATGTGACTCAGATATTCCTCTGAAATGCCAAACTTGATAGCAATTAAGTGATCCACCAATTATCCTTAATCAGTTCATCAACCTTCCTTATGTAAATCTTGACAGTTGCTATCATAAGACTTTTCCCTTCATTCTTGATCACATTAATCAGCTTTTCCCTGGGCTGCCTGCATGTTAGGCAGTTGCGTTAACCTCTGAGCCACAAGTTCTCCTCCCTTCATCAGCTTGAGCCAGGGGAGAGAATAAGTGAATGAGACTGCTTGAGGGCTCTTAGATTGGATCTGAAAGGCAAAAGGGATGCAGTGTGCTCCCTTCCACATGCTGGGATAGACCAGGTGTCTTGATAGAAGCACACACACACACACACACACACACACACACACACACACACACACACATGAGGAATTCAATCCTATTACATAAGCGCCAAAAAATTACCTAAGGGCAGATTACATTTTATAGAATGGTATTAGTAAATAAAATTACTGAAAATCTTTATTTCTTTTATCCATCAAAGATATGAGATTTTTATTTAGAGCCACCATAAATGAACAGTATTCCAAAAGTGGTAACATAGTAGATTCAAATGTAGAACCTGTAGAACCCTGTGTTCATGTTTTATATACTTTAAAATAGTTTCAGGTTAGTAGTCTATCATTGCTAATTGTGGAAAACTGAGTATTTCAGCAACTATCTGGGGGTTCAGGATTCTTTTTAATGGAAACCACAATTTTAATGAGTTTTTGACATCTAGTTCAAGTTTAAAACACATATGCAATTCAAATAGGCAGCAATTATAAAATAATTGAAGAAGAATAAAATAATTTGAATGCTTCCAGTTAGATAAAGTAGACTCTGTGTCTGTTACGTATGGAGTATATTTCAATTATTATTAATACAACTAGCTGTACCCGGCCACGTGTTGCTGTGGCCCAGTGTGGTGCTTCTGCTCGGCTAAAAGAGTGAGGCTGAAGTTCCAAACTCTCCACAGACATTTTGTGGGCATGGCCAACTCGATATCACTCACTTTCATCAGTCACATGACAGCCCCCGAGCCACGCCTACCCAGCTGGTGATTAGGGCAGAGAACCGGTTGCTAAAAAACAATGGGAACCATAAAATCCTCCCTCTCTGTCTCCCCCTCTCTCTTTGTATCTCTCTATGTCTCTCTCTCTACCCCATCTGTATCTCTCTATGTGTCTCTCTCCCCCTCTCTCTGTATCTCTATGTCTCTCTCTCTCTACCCCCTCTCTCTTTCTCGCTCTCTGTCTCTCTCTCCCCCCTGTATCTCTCTATGTCTCTCTCTCCCCCCTCTGTATCTCTTTATGTGTCTCTCCCACACTCTATCTCTGTATGTGTCTCTCTCTCACCCCATCTCTCTGTATTTCTTTATGTCTCTTTCTCCCTCTCTCTCTGTTTATCTCTGTCTCTGGCCCAGCCTCTTCTGCATCCCCTGCCATTGCCCTTACCTTTTCAGGCCAGGCCTTCGTAGCTCTCCACACCACAGCAGAAACTCAGGGGCCCACTCTGTACTCCCTACACAGATGTTCTGTGGGGGCTTGATGGGGAGATGCATAGCAGGAAAGGGAAGGAAAGGGAGGGAGGGAAAGGGTCCGGCAGGAGTTTGAGGGTGGTTTGGGGCTTCCCACCCGAAGGAAGAAAGCGGCAAAGCAAGGAGCCATGCACACCTCACTGGACCCCTGCTGCGCAGTTCTCCTCCCCTGCTTGCCAAGGGCAGGGGAATGATTAAATCCCCCGCTCTTCCAGCCATCCTCCCTCCTGCCCATTTCCATCCCCTGAAGCCTCCCCAGAGCCCCCCCCTTTTTAAAAAATTTGATTTATATGCCGCCCTTCTCCGAAGACTCAGGGTGGTTTACAATGCATTAAGCAATAGCCTTCATACTTTTGTATATATTTATACAAAGTCAGCTTATTGCCCCCACAAACTGGGTCCTCAATTTACCCACCTTAGAAAGGATGGAAGGCTGAGTCGACCTTGAGCCTGGCTAGGATTGAACTCATAGAATTACAGGCAGCTGGATGTTAATTGCTGCCTTTAGTAGGAGGCATTAGCCCCCTACGCTACTCAGGCTCCTTTTTCCTCTGGCAGAAAATTTTCTGCCAGAGGGCAAAATTTTCATGTAGGCTCTGTGAACCGTCAGAGCACCCATCTGGGAATCAAAGGCGGCGCTGGTCAAAGGTGACCTCGAGGCTCCAGTTGCCTCCATCTCCCGGTCACCGACCGGATTTGCATAGCGTTGGTTAGCGGTTGATCTTTCTGACCTCGGGGCCCGTGGTAGCTCTGGGCCAGGTGCAATTCAGGCCAGGCGAGGGATGGAAGGTTCCTGCACAGCGGACCCGCTCAGCAGATCCAGGCAAAGAACTGGGTTCCCTCCAAAGAACAGTCTTCCTCCTATTCTTTGGAGGGAGCCCTGAGAGCAGCTGGAAAGGGGGATGGGTAGCAGTGGCAGGTGAGGCTAATTTGCTGGGTGGCCGGGGGAGGGGGAAGTCAGAGCCAGGCTTTGGCAGGCCCCACCCAGCCCTAGAAGTGCCGGCTGCAAGGGCTTCCCGGTGGGGAGCAGGCTGCCTACCTGCCGAGCCTGGTGGCAGGATATGTCCCTTGGGCGTCTCTGCCTTCCAAATGTGCAGTTTCTTGGAAGCAATATGGAGAGTCTAAACATAAGGAGCAGAAATCTGTTGAGCGTAATCAGGGCGGGGAGGCTGCCATGTTGGTTTTATGTCCAGCAGATGGCGCTGTTTTTCAATGTTTGTCAATGTCTTTCAATGTTTTCCAATGTTTTTCATGATTTTACCTGTCACAGGTGTGACATGTATATAATATAGGTATATAAAAACACACCCGTAGTCAAATGTAACATTGTGTCAAAATTTGAAAGCAATCGGTGAAGAACTTTCAGAGATGTGCAGTTATGTACAAACGGACATTTACATTTTTATTTATATAGATTACTACTAAGGGATAACTAGAGACAGTTATGGAGATAGGGACAGAAATACTATCATTCCAGAGTCCCACCCCCAATATGAACGATTAATGATTAAGAAATATTGTGAATATTTCTAATACATCTATGCCAATATAGCAATAATTTTGGTAGTAAGTCTGAAAACCCTTGTACTAGGGAGTTTGCTATTATGCATTACAAGCACAAAACCTCCAACTGCTTACTCTTGTGCCTGTAACACAGTTTGGTAACAGCTCACATCCATCATGACAAGTTTTGCTCCTGGGTTAACTGAGGTGTCATTTCCATCCAAATTAAAGAATTAAAAGTTTACCTCCTATAGCTTTAGGGTAGCCTCCATGTGCTTAAATGTCCTTTCCTTCTAATTCTCCTATCAGTCTTTGTCACTATAGGGTACAAAACTACGGCAGAGAATAGTGTAGAGTTTGGCAGCACCTGGGAAAAGGGGGAAAAAAACATTTCCACATTGGGCATTACAATTTTTGCTCAATGATTCTTTTGTTCTTTTGTTTTTCATTCTTGTAATATGTAAGCTCATGTCTAAAATTAGACATGACTAAGGAGTGACTAAGATTTTAGCTACCTCACAGTTATAATATAATATATGCTACTACCAACCAAACTATTTGAGCAGGTCATGTAACTGGCAGATGGGTACCAGTATTTATGTAGATCAGCTGGATAACAGCACCAGCTTGATGACATCCAGGGTTATAAAAGCCTCATGGTATCAGTAACAGTCTATTAAATAACTAAATAATGGTTTCCTATACACCTATTTTAAAAATGTAGATGGAACAATGTTTATGGAAATAAAAAGTATTAACCATAATCAAACTATGATGGCCCACAGGGGTTTGAAAGTTGTACAATATTCCTCTGAAAATATTTTTATTTACTTAGATAAGTTAATTTTACAAGTGAATTTCTCACAACTAATGAATACGGGTAAAATTTGAGGACATTTAACAACCGTCATTTGCAAACCCAGGGAAGAATTTCAGTTGAAATAGATTTTCTAGATGGCTTTGAGTGAGCAGAGCCAAATTTCAATTGTACTATTATATTAAATATATAATTTTTCTTTCTTCTCTGTCAATGTCCATTTTGTAGAAATACTTTTTGGTTGCAGTTTATATTATCCTACATAAATGGTTGTCAGAGAATTTTTCTCTGCCCATATTTTTAACTGACCTAGTGCAATTCACACTTTCGACTACAGGGATTATCCTATGGGATATCTTACTTCTCTAAATTTTTAAAATAAAGTTGCTAGCTTAGAAAAAACACACAGAATTGCATATATAAAAGAAAATCCCATTAAAAATACATAATGTGAAAAACCAAATATACATTCTGTACACTTAAAAAGTCTGTTCAAATTGTGTAGTTTTTAAATATGTGTGTTTTAGGGGAAATTAATGTCATTTTTATTCTATTTGGTTTAAATTGTAGAATGATGCATAAATTGAGACAGAATTAGAATGATCTAATCACAGGCTGAAAAGTTGGATGGGCTAGATCAGATTAATTGATGCTTATTTCTGAGGTAATATAAAATTGCCTGTAAAGTAGCTAGCGTTTAATTCGGCCTGAAAGTTTTGATACTATTACATAGGTATGGATATGCCACATGGCATGAGTATAGAGAAAATTTTAGGCATCAAAAATCAATTTTAAAAAATATATATCTTGAAAGGTAGTGCCCAATGTTGCTCACTGAAATGTTGTGGCCCACGTAAGGAATGGCGGCTGGCTGTAGAGCAAAACTATGATTCTTTAGGCAAAGTAGAGGCAACAGAGAGTAGGAAAGAAGGCTGAAGGTAAAGCCTTGAGTAATTAATTAAGAGAAGAGTTCTATAGCTCCAAAGATATTGCTTAAATAAGGCTGGCAAGTATTACTGATCAGTGCTAAGACTGCATTTTCAGAGTGAGCATTTTAGCTTTCAGAGGAAGCATTCTGCCAGAAGGCTAAATGAACTAATTTGATATGGATGGTGTAAAGGTTCCTGCCACCTGCCTTCTTCACACTCATAACCTGAAACCTTATTTTGACATATTCCCAATATTCTGACCTGTCAGAATTCTCCTAATCTGATGTTATGACTTGCTTTACTTTTCCTGTCCTGCAAGCTGATGTTGTTCCAGTGTCCTTGGAATGCTGTAATTAGACAAGTCACAGACAATGTATCTGGAGAAGAAGCAGAGCAAAAGACACGTGCATAGTTGGTAGGAGAAAGGGATGGCCTAGAATTCAAGGGTGCTGGCAAGGTATATATTAGCAGTATGGGAGGAACCACTCAAGTGTCTATGTCTCTCCGCACAAGAGAGACACAAGAAAAAAAAAATCTGCTCCCAGCAATTTACCTCCTTGCAGCAAGCAGCAGAGGCCCAAGCAAAACAGCTAAGAGCAAAACTAAGCTAAGAGAGTCAGGAGGCTGATCCAATCAACTTGTGCTAATTAGGCTGTGCTGAAGTTAAAGGAGCTGTTTCTTCTTGCTGCTTGCTGCAAGGAGGTAAACTGCTGCGAGGCAGAGGCCAAAGGATTGGGGCCAATGGTGGGTGGGGCTACATTCAGTGTATAAGGTGCACCTAAATTTTCAATCCCTTTTAGGGCAGAAAAAGGTGTGTCTTATACTTCGAAAAATACGGTACGTGTTTATCATATTCCAATAATAATTGTCATACTTCACCCAATAGGCAATTCCAGGTAAGTTCACAAGAATAAGAATGTTTGATAAGTAATATCTGTTGAAGAAAGTTAGGAAGCTCTAATTTAAATGCTATTTTTCAAGAACCCAGTCTATTTATAGAAATAACATTCAAACCTTCTGGCAACTTTTCTTTCTTACTTTATGCAAAGCTTCATGATCTTTTATGCTAAAGGCTAGTTTCCACCTGTCCTTTCTTTTTTACAAGTCAAATTTATTTATTTATTTATTTTTAAAAAAGAAACAATCCTACCTGATTCAATGACAACTCTCACAGGACCAGATCTTTTAGACAAAGAAGCAAACCTGGTCATGCGGCATGATAAAGTCATCATTATTCATATCCAATGTGAGCAAACTGTGTATCAGTGGCATTGTAAGTGGGTAAGGAAATGATGTTTTGAGATGGTTAATATTGTCCCTGCTCTGATGAGAATTCATGCTTATCTTGCTTCCCAGTTCCTGAAATCGTATTGCAGCAGCATGCTGACATTTTTCAATAAATTTTATAGGAAGTGATTGGAAATTGGCTTTTTTTCAGTGAGACTGTGGGTTTTGCAAAGTGTCCAGTTTAGGAGTTTCCCATGATTTGATAAAGGATCCAAAATGAAGAATTGCTGACCCACATCAGCATGAAGGGTTTGGAAAGCAACAGCTATTCACAATCATGGCAAGCATAGGCCACAAGGAAATGCTAGCAATTTACTATTTTCTATTTTTTGTGAAGAAGGGGAAAAATGTGTGTTTAGGCTCCTATATAGGTGATAAGGTGAAGTAACTCAATTACTGGCCAGCAATCAAACACTGATTGATTGACAGAACTCTGTTCAACTCAACACCTGGCCACAAAAGACAAACACTGATAATCAATGATTCTCTGCTAGATGTACACTAGCAAATATATGCTGATGTCCATCTTGATGACTGACCAGACCTAAATAAAGTTTCTTGGGGAAAAAATTCCTCAGCTCAATCTAAAGTACATCTAAACTTAGATTCTGAAGGGCTGAAACAAGGAAGAACCCCAGCTATAACCATGAGCAAAGCATATATACATAAAATTGGATAAATCTTTGCCTAGCATTGGGTAACAACCATAATAATGTCTTGCTTAACTCAGAAAAATTGATTTGAAAACATTTTGTCTTGTATGGGTCTACATTTTGATAGTTTTCAAGTAGAGTGAACTTATTTTTCCCTCAATATATAACTGATCACATACATCGGACAAACCAACAGAAGAATAAGTGCACACATTGAAGAACACAAGAACTCAGTCAGAAAAGAGAAACCAACTTCCTCCCTGGTCCAACACTTTAAAGCCACAGGACATGAAATTGACTTTTAAAAGACCAGAACTATCGCCAAAACTGAACACTTTAACAACAGAATAATCAGAGAAGCCATTGAGATAGAAAAACGCCCACACAGCATAAATAAACGAGATGATACCTCCCGCCTACCAGCCATTTGGAAACCTGCCCCTATTGACAAATAAGTCCCTAACACGAGGAATGACACCAGACCCACACTCACGAGGGCCACACAGGATGTCAGCACCATACATCCACGCAGAAAGCAGACTCAAACCCACACCGATGATGCGCCACAACCACGGACCAGAAGCCAGATGGCAGCTGCATCATTAGCCACATTAAACCCCTCCAATCCATACATGAAGCAGACTGACACCCACCATGAAGATGTGGCACGACCACGAACACAAAGCCAAACAACAGTAACGCAGCTCACCAGGTCAAATCCCCGTGCAACTCAGACTAACCCGAGCACAACTAAGCCCCCACCCAAACAGAACACACCCCCATCCAATCAGAGCACAGCCAAACCCCCAACCAATCAGAACACACCTCCACCCAATCAGAACACAGCCAAGCTCCCACCCAATCAGTTCACACCTTCACTAGCAGTTAAAAGGAAGAAACAGCTGCGATCACACATTGTTCCTAGAAGCACAAAACTGAAAACACTTGCCTGAAGATGACGAATGAGACTTTGTCAAAACGTCACCAAGACACTTACAATTTTACATGGGAGAAAAACCAAATAACCAAAGACCTACACACAAACACCCGCAAAAACCTCAGAATATATATATATATATATATATATATATATATATATATATATTTGTACATTTTCATGGGTAGAGATATGCAAGTTTTGGTGTATTCAGGTCTTTTCCTGTGTAAGATTGAGAGTATTTTGGTGACATTTCAATGAGGTCCCACTCGTCATCTTCAGGCTGGTATCTTCGGCTTTGTGCTTGTGCGAGGAAAGCATGATCAGAGCTGCCGTCTCCCTATAAATACTGGTGGGGATGTGTGGGGTGCTGGTTTTGTTGCTGTGAGTGGGTTGGTTGCCTGTGTTGTTACATCTTGATTGGTTGATGGAGTTAATGTTTACAGATTAGTCAGTTGTTTCATAACTGATCTGTCCCCCCCCTTCAGAGACCCACAAAAACACAGCCAGCCGAGGGTTAAGACTCACTTGGCACACTCTGCAGTTCTTATCTCAACCTTGGCAGCGATATGCACACCGTCTGCCAAGGACTTTATTGGTTTACACAAACAAGAAAATCACCTACGTAGCTTTGCCGTTCATCCAGCTTCCAAGACTACGAGGTTGCTCCGTTTGTTTAGCTGTGCAGTTAGCTTTGTTCGTCACGAACTTCGTGACCCATTGTACTGTCTTAAATAGATATGCTTCTGGGTGTGGTCCAGTGAGTCATGGATCCTATGACTCCAATCCAATGACTCAGGATTTCCTCATACGCCGCAGCTGCAGTACCCTTTTCTCTCGCCTTCTTTGGCGTGCGTCCAGGAATGACGTCTCTCCCTCACTCTCATCTGAGACACCTGTTTCCCCACTACTTGGCTCTCTTTCAGCTGGCACCTGAGCCGGTGCCAGAGGGGGAGGGCTGGGAGATCTGGCTGGCTCCTCTTCCTCCTGCTCAGAGTTGCCTTCCTCCAAAGGGATAGGCTCAGAGGACGGGGCCACAACACTATCCCCCACCGCAGGGCCCTTCCCCCGGGTCTGACTGTCGGGATGGGGTCGGGACGGGAACTGTTCGTGGAAAGTCCGCACCAGGTCAGGGGCCTGAACGGCAGATGCGTCCACCCAGGTGAAATCCTCGGCCCCGTACCCTTTCCAAGCGATGAGGTATTGGAAGCGCCCCTTCAGCCAACGGGAGTCCCGAATACTGTCCACCTCATACGTCGAGGCGTCGTCCTCGTCGGCTGCGGCTGGGGGGGCAGGCGGCGGCGGGCGGCGGAGACGGCTAGTGGGAGTCTCAGGGACCAGGAGGGACCGATGAAAAACGGGGTGGAGCCGCATGGAGCGGGGTAGAGTCAACCAATAGGCCACCGGGTTGATGACCGCCTCGATGGGGAAGGGACCGATAAAGCGGTGGGCCAGTTTCCTCACCGGCTGGTCCGTGGGGAGGTGTTTCGTGGACAGCCACACCCGATCTCCAACTTCCAGCGGTGGCGTCGCCCGGCGGCCGCGATCGGCGAACCGTTTATAGTCCTCTTTCGCCCGGATCAGCTGCCGCCGCACCAGTTGCTGCACCGCCTGCAGCTCCGAGAGGAAGTCCCGGGTCTCAGGAACAGGGGAGTCCATGATGGTCAACGGAAAAAAACGTGGATGGTACCCGACGTTGGCATGGAACGGTGTCATCTGGGTGGAGGTATGTTGGGAGTTGTTAAAAGCGAACTCCGCCAGGGGAAGGTACTCGGCCCAGTTGTCCTGCTGCTGGTTGACAAAACAGCGGAGGTACTGCTCCAGTATGCCAATGACCTTCTCCGTGCCCCCGTCAGTCTCCGGGTGGTGTGATGACGACAGGCACACCTGCACCTCCAGCGCAGCCATCAGGCTTTTCCAGAAGCGGGCCGTGAACTGGGCCCCGCGATCCGAAACCACCCGGTCCGGCAGGCCGTGGAGGCGGAAGATGTGTTGCAGGAACAGGCGAGCCGTGGTACGAGCTGAGGGCAGGCCGCGGCACGGGATGAAATGTGCCATCTTCGTGAGCGCATCCACCACCACGAGGACGGTCGTGAACGTAGCGGACAGGGGCAGGTCAGTCAGGAAGTCCATGGAGATGGCTCCCCACGGTCTCTCCGGTGTCGGCAGCGGCTGGAGGAGTCCAGGAGGGGGGCCGGACGCGGCTTTGGCCTGTCGGCATGGCACACAGGACGTCACGTAGGCGTGCACGTCGTGCCGTACCCGAGGCCACCAAAAAGTCCGCGTCACTAGGTTCAAGGTCTTAAAGAAGCCGAAGTGCCCCGCCGCGGGGTTGTCATGGCACTGGTTCATGACGAGGGCTCGGAGCGGACTTGTGGGCACGTACAGCCGACCCCGGTGCCTGAGCAAGCCCTCCTCCACGGTCCATGGGGACGCGGGGCCGACGTCCGCTCTCCGCTGCTGCGACCAGTCGTCCCGTCGCTGCGCTTCCAGCACCTGAGTCCGCAGGTCCACCGGTTCCTGGACCGCGGCCAAGGAGTCCGCTGGCAGCACCGTCCGGGGGGAAAGGGAGTCCTTTGGGCAAAAGTATTCCGGCTTACGGGATAGCGCGTCCGCCCTCTGGTTGAGGTGGCTCGGAATGTATGTGACGTGGAAGTTGAACCGGGCGAAAAACAACGACCACCGGATCTGCCGCTGGTTCAAATTCCTGGCCGTGGTGAGGTGCTCCAGGTTCCGATGGTCCGTCCGCACCTCCACCTGGTGTCGGGCCCCCTCGAGGTGATGTCGCCAAGCCTCGAACGCGGCCTTGATAGCCAGCAACTCCTTTTCCCAGATGGTGTAGTTGCGCTCGGAAGGAGTGAGTTTCCGGGAGTAGTAAGCGCAGGGAAAAAGAGTGCCACCATCCACCGGAGCCTGTAGCAGCACCGCTCCAATCGCCACGTTGGACGCGTCTGTCTCAACCACGAACGGACGGTGTGGATCGGGGTGCCTCAGGACCGGCTCCGTGACAAAGGCCTGCTTGAGAACCTCGAAGGCCTGCTGCTGCGGGGGCCCCCACTGGAACGGAACCTTCTTCCGAAGGAGCTGGGTCAACGGCACGGTCAGGGTGGCAAAGCCCGGGATGAAGGTCCGGTAGTAGTTGGCGAATCCCAACAGACGCTGGACGTCCTTCACCCGACGCGGGGGTTCCCAACTGCGCAAGGCCGCCACCTTGTGTGGGTCCATCGCGATGCCCTCGGGGGTGATGATGTGCCCGAGGAACTCTATGGAAGTCTGGAAGAAGTAACATTTCTCCAACTTCGCATAGAGCTGGTGCTCCCGCAGGCGCTGCAGGACCTGGCAGACATGCTGGAGGTGACTCTCCGGGGTCCGGGAATAGATCAAAATATCATCCAGGTAGATCACCACGAACCGATCCAGCATGTCCCGGAACACGTCGTTCATCAAGTGCTGGAAGACCGCGGGGGCGTTGGTCAACCCGAACGGCATGACGGTATATTCAAAGTGTCCGTATCGGGTGCCAAATGCCGTCTTCCACTCGTCCCCCTCTCGCATCCGCACCAGGTTGTAGGCTCCCCGGAGGTCGAGCTTGGTGAAAATCGAGGCCTCCCGCAACCTCTCCATCAGCTCCGGGATCAGCGGCAGGGGATAGCGATTCCGTACCGTGATGGCATTCAAGCGCCGGTAGTCGCAACACAGGCGCAAGTCCCCCGTCTTCTTTTTCACGAAGAGGACTGGGGCCGAGAGCGGGGAGGTCGAAGGCCGGATGAACCCACGGGCCAGGTTCTTGTCCAGAAAGTCCCGTAAGGCGGCCAGCTCGGGCTCCGACATGGAGTACAGGCGTCCCGAGGGCAGGGGCGCGTTGGGCATCAAGTCCACCGCGCAGTCGTAGGGTCGGTGCGGGGGCAAGCGATCCGCCTCCTTCTCGCTGAACACGTCGGCGAAGGATGTCAGCTCCGGAGGCAAGGAGACGTTCGGGGCAGAGACGTCCTGGCCGGCACAGGTGTGGCGAAGGTGGTCGACACACTGCAGGCTGGGGAACGAGATGGCATTTCTCGACCACGCCACCTGAGGGTCGTGCGCCCGAAGCCAGGCCATCCCCAGGACCAAGGGGAAGTGCAGGTCCGCCGTCACATAAAACTGGATCGCCTCCTCATGGTTCCCAATGGCAAGGCGCAAGGGCTGAGTAGCGAAGTTGATGGGCCCCGCCACAAGTTCCCGCCCATCAATAGTTTCGACCCTCAACGGAGGGTCCACTGGAACCAAGGGAACCTTGTAATGGGCCACAAAGGCCTGGTCCATAAAGTTCGTGGTGGCCCCCGAGTCCACCAGCGCGTGCGCCTGGAGCCCCTCCGACCGGTTAGCCAACAACACCCGGGTGTTCAAAATCAGGTGCCGAGGGGGCTCACAGTCCACAGCCGCCGCCTCCGGCGGGGCATGGTCACCTGCCTGACCCAGAGTTTCCCCTAGGCCAGGCCTGACCCGTTTCCCGGCTGGTCACGCCGAGGCTCCGGAACAGGCTTGAGCGATCCACTCCGCTTCCGGGGACACGAGGCGGCGAAATGTCCAGCCTCGCCGCAATAGAGGCACAACCCCCCTTGGCGTCTCCGCATCCGCTCCTGGGCCGTCAGTTGAGGTCTGGCTGCTCCGAGCTCCATGGGCTCCTCAGCCGTCGCCACCAAACGCGGTACGGTCCGGGGCGCTGTTGGTACGAAACGCGGGGGTGCCGGCACTGTCGGTGGTTCCGGAAGAGCCCTACGGGGCCGTCGCCGTTGTAGGCGGGCATCGATGCGCAGGCATTGGGTCACCAGCGTGTCCAGGGTCTGTGGCGCCTCCACCCGAACCAGCTCGTCCTGCATCTCATCGCAGAGGCCGTCCTGGAAGGCATCCATCAGCGCCGCCTCATTCCAGGCCGAATCCTGGCCTAGCAATCGGAACTCCGCAATATAGTCCTGCAGGGGGCGCTTGCCTTGGCGGAGGTCTTTGATGCGCCTCGCTGCCGTCTGCACCCGGAGGGGGTCCTCAAACATGGTGCGCAGGTGTTGCAAAAAGCCCTGATAGTCCAGAAGCAAGGGGCTGTCTTGCAGCAACAGGGGCGTGGCCCATCGGGCGGCAGTGCCAGAGAGGGAGCTGATAATAAAAGCCACCCGAACCCGGTCATCCGGAAAATCCTCCGGCCGCATTGCCATGTACAGCTGGCACTGTCCCAAGAAGGCCGGGAACATTTCCTGCTGTCCAGAAAACTTATCTGGCATGTTCACTGGGCATCTTGGACGGGGAAGGGGAGCAGGTGGAGCTGCTACAGGAGCATTTCCCAAAGCAAGTTGTGCAGTTAGCTGTGCTACTTGCTGTTGCAGAAGTTGATTGGCCTCCAGCATCTGCTGTACCTGCTGCTGCAGCTGTTGGTCCATCGTGGGTTAACGATGGAGTTTTGGGTGACGAACAAGATGATCTGTCCCCCCCCTTCAGAGACCCACAAAAACACAGCCAGCCGAGGGTTAAGACTCACTTGGCACACTCTGCAGTTCTTATCTCAACCTTGGCAGCGATATGCACACCGTCTGCCAAGGACTTTATTGGTTTACACAAACAAGAAAATCACCTACGTAGCTTTGCCGTTCATCCAGCTTCCAAGACTACGAGGTTGCTCCGTTTGTTTAGCTGTGCAGTTAGCTTTGTTCGTCACGAACTTCGTGACCCATTGTACTGTCTTAAATAGATATGCTTCTGGGTGTGGTCCAGTGAGTCATGGATCCTATGACTCCAATCCAATGACTCAGGATTTCCTCATACGCCGCAGCTGCAGTACCCTTTTCTCTCGCCTTCTTTGGCGTGCGTCCAGGAATGACGTCTCTCCCTCACTCTCATCTGAGACACCTGTTTCCCCACTACTTGGCTCTCTTTCAGCTGGCACCTGAGCCGGTGCCAGAGGGGGAGGGCTGGGAGATCTGGCTGGCTCCTCTTCCTCCTGCTCAGAGTTGCCTTCCTCCAAAGGGATAGGCTCAGAGGACGGGGCCACAACAATAACATCCTGTGTGGGTGTGGTCCTTGATGTGTGCTTATTAGTTTTTGTGTTTTAACAACCTGGGTAATGGGCTGTGTGTTAACATCCTGAGTTCTAGTGTTGCGATATCCTGAGTTTTTTGATGTAATGTCCTGAGCAGATGGCTATGATGCCACATCCCGGGCTTTGGTTTGGCTCCAAGTTTGAGGTCTTGCCATGTGTTCATGGCATGTGTCAGTTTGCTTTTTATGGGGAACGGAGGGGGTGTAGCAGCTGGTGATGCTGCTGTGGTCTGGCTTCTGGATTGTGGTTGTATTTCGTCTATGGGATGGGTTTGGATTTGAAACTGGTGAGGATGATTGGTGGTGGTGTCATGTGTTATCTTGTGTCTGGTGTTAATCTTTGTGGCTGGGACTCTTCTGTTGATTAGGGCTAGTTTCCACATGTCCGGTAGGCAGGAGGTATCATTGCATTTATTCATGTTATGGGGGTGTTTCAAGAGAATAATCATGGAAGCCATCGAAATAGAGAAACACCTCCATAACATGAATAAACGCAATGATACCTCCCGCCTACCGGACATCTTGAAACTAGCCCTAATCAACAAAAGAATCCCAGTCATGAAGATTAACACCAGACACAAGATAACCACCACCAATCATCCTCAATTTTTTCCCCCATTGTCTTTTGTGTGCTGAAATGGCTCTGTAAATGGGAGCATATGATGAAAAAACCCAAATACTGATAGCAACTTTGGGAATTATATTTTAAGTGATCATTTTCCTACCTTAAATGAAAGACATTGATCCAAAGGGCAATTCCTTCAACAAAAGCCCAGAACATGCTTACAAAAAAATCAACAACACTTTTTACTTGTAGTAAACCTGTAAAAACTTGCAGTGCAAACAACTGGCCTTAATGTGAATAAGTCAATGCATGTTTTCCCATTGAAACTTATCATTTGGAGTTCTGTCAATAAAGCTAGCCTTGCAATGACTTTTGGCATATTGCCAGACTGGATATTTGACCCTTCAGATTTTTATGAAGTTGTCTTCTATCAATATTCAAGAACCAGATATTGTTAACAATAGCTGAAATCACTTCCCAGGATCACAGGAAGCTAATAGCAGCACCCAGTCCTCTGTATAATACAATCTCATAGTTCCCTGCAGATTTATACCAACCCAAGCATTAAATCTGGCATTTGGGAGCTTATCCTAAGGATATTTATAAGAGGCAGAAGTTTGAGGAAGATGTCAATTTAGCAAACCCTATCTAACCTGCAACATCTTATTGCAAATTATTTTTGTCTGGTTATACTATTGCCCTGAAGCGGAATTTCTACGTTTCCAAAATGCAGCAAAGAAATATATCCAAGCAATCCTTCAGTCTATTTTATAGGAGAAAATAAGAGGAGCTGCAAGTTAAAATCAACTCAGTGGGATTTCATAATTTGCAAACAACTGCTTGATTTAATAATTATGATCCTTTGAAGAATATTCCATCTTATGCAAGTCACAAAGGAGGTTTTAAAAAAATCTTAGATTCTGCCTATTTTAGTATTTCAATTTGATCATTAGTAAAGCTACATTTGGGTATTCATTTCAATGTATTTGCAGTCAGGAAGTGACCATCTGTTCTGTTATATGTGCATATACTATATAACTATATACTTTATACTGTGTACTATATATAGTGCCTACTGCTACTACCTATTTTTCTTGTTATCTGTCCAAAGTAGTGTTTTTGAACATATGCTGTCTAACATGTGATGTGATTCATTTCTGCATTTTATTTCATTGTACATAGACCATCCATTTCAATTGGCTACTGAGCACTATTACAAAAAAACTTCCTCTTTCTTTCACTCACTCGTTAGCATCTGTCTATGGCCATTTTATCCTGAGCTACTAGACTGATGAACTTTTGTATCAGAAGAAAGAAAAAGGGAGAAAAAGGGGAGGAGGAGGAGGAATTTATCTAATTCTAAGGATGAATTTAATTCTTAGATTCTTGAACTTTCTTGAGGTAACCTGCAAGAAAAAGTCAATTTTCTGGAGCAAGCCTTATCTTTTTATAATGTAAATACTAAAATAGTAGAGAAAAAGACATATTCTCACACATTCATGAATATTTGAACCACAATAAAACCCATGCCTTATTTTTAATCCTTTTTTAGCAAGGATACTACTTGCTAAGAAGTGTTTTCCCGAAAGAGGTAAAGTATTTTTCAGCCTCCACATCAGTGGTGGGATTCTGCCGGTTCTTTCTGGCTGAGGTGAATCAGTAGTGGTGACTGCAGGAGGCTCCGCCCACCCAGATGTAATGCGTGGTACTGCTCATGCACAGAAGGCTGTGCACATGCGCAGATGAGGTGCGTGCAAGTGAAACAAGCGTATATGTCACATTTGCGAAGAGGTAGGGAAGGTAAGTGAATCCCACCGCTGCTCCACATGATTATGGAATGGTTTCTGAGTGTCATGGTTGGAAATCTAATGAAATATTGAAGATTCTTCATGTGACCATCTTTATTACCCCACTAACATGTGCCTGCTGAGTTTCTATTCCATGCCATATATGTTCCACTTACAGAAAAAGTGATGGTGTTTAAATGTTTCTTCACCTAACATCCGAATCTCTAGAAATAATAAAAATGCCCCCTCATTCTGAGTAGTGAATCTTTCCACAAAATCTCATAGGAAATTATTGATGGTGATCAGCTGTATGAAAAGGACAAAGCTGAAACACCATGAGTTCTCATAATCTTTGGGCAGAACCAGCACTTTTTTCATTAGGTCTTCCAAAACAGCAGCAGCTGGTCTTTCTCAGACATACTAATCACAGATAAATTGGCTTGGCTGGAGTGAAAAAAAATCAGGAATGTTATTTTACTTTGATTTACAAAAGTCTGTTAAGAATTTCCAATTATAGATATGTGAACTGACTTCCCAAAAATTTTTAAGAGTTTCTTTTCTTACATACTTTCTTAAGAAGAAAAACATCCCATGTTACTATTGTCTTAGTAAGTGAAGATTGTGGTAGAAATTTCTTGGGTGCCTTCCAGATAAATCACAAACCCTCCTTGATAATCCGTACACAAATGAACCTTCAATTTCTGCTTCTAATAGTACCAATTAAGGTAGCAGCTACAATTATCAAGATGAAAGTATTATAAGGGGTACTGGAGCATGCTAATATTCATTCGATTACAGTCATCTTGGCTAGAATCTGTGTATTACAAGGAAGTATAATGCATATCTACAAAAAGCATTTTATGCCACCTATTAATAGGATCAATATTAATACTATCAATATTATTGATTTGAATGGACTGAATTTCAGACTCCTTTTGTTATTTAGAAAACATATTTTATTGCTAAACTGATGTCAACAAAACAAAGTACCGGTAAATACGGCTTGTGTGATTTAAAAATATTTAGTATCTATTTACAATCTAACCTGCACATAGCCCTGACTTCAGTATTAGTTCTTCCATAAACTTCTCCCAGCAGAGTATTAAATACTTTTTAATGCCTATTTTTATAAGAAAAACACATGAAGAACAGTGGTGGGATTCAAATTTTTTTACTACCGGTTCTGTGGGTGTGGCTTGGTAGGTGTGGCTTGGTGGGTGTGGCAGGGGAAGGCTACTGTAAAATCTCCATTCCCACCCCACTCCAGGGGAAGGTTACTGCAAAATCCCCATTTCCTCCCAATCAGCTGGGACTCGGGAGGCAGAAAATAGATAGGAGTAGAGGTGGTATTTACCAGTTCTCCAAACTACTCAAAATTTCCACTACCAGTTCTCTAGAACTGGTCAGAATCTGCTGAATACCACTTCTGGTGAAGAACAATAATCATTAAATACTGAAAATCTGTTTCTAATATTGCATATACTGTACATATGCTGGGGAGTTCTCTTGGAAAGACAATTTCCTGTGCACCGGATTACAAGACATAGGATGTACTGAATCTTCATAAGGCAGCGGGAAGTTGATTATAAACGGTCTTTGAGTCTAAACGTCGACTTTGCATACTTCAAAAACTGATTCAGAAGAAGTATGGATCTTACCCAAGTTTCACATCATCTCAAGCAGCCTGACTTCTTTAAAGCTATCATGGAAGCCTGGAAAGAAGGTGACACTACTTTAAGGAATAAATGTCTCATAAAAGTAGTAGCATCAGGCTCGCAAAAAAGCATGAAACCAGTTGGACTGTTGTAATGAATAGCGCAGAAGTTCTGTACTTGTAGACAGGTGTAAATAATGTCTTCCAAATCATCTTTAAAGTAAGCTCAGCTCTAGTACAGTTATCACTACTTTCATTAGGAGAAAGCAATATCTCGATGGTTTTGTGTGAGTGTGTTTCCTCACTCTTTTGGTGTATGCTGTTTATGCTAAAACTAGGGGAGTATAGAGAGAAGAAGGAAGATATCTCCCCTCTAAAAATTGCAATAATGTCTACCGTTTTACATTTTGTAGTGCCCTAAGGCTCTATCTTCAAGTAAGTAATTTATGCAACTGCAGATTGAAAATACTTGGTTCCTTTGACGGCTGAATGACAAGCTGTAGACTTTTTTTCCGTGCATAAATGTGTTGTGTAAGGAGAGGATTCTAGACAGGATGAATTAAGTTAAATTAAACTGACAGAAGGGCACCTCTCTACATACTTCAAAAATAATGTTTATGACAAATCTTACATCTCACCTGTAGCATATCTTGAATCAGTAGGCTAAACGGTGTGGAGAAAATAGTCACACATTGCTAAAAGCTACATTAAAATTAATCACAATCTTTATTCCTTTAGTTTAGATTAATCTAACCAATTATTCTATAATCATACTGTTGAGTAGTACTTCCCAACTTTGTACCTAATTCTGGAATATCTCATTATGTGCCACCAGTAGATCAGATTCCTTTTTCTTAGATTGCCCTTTATCACTGATGCAGAAATGGATACATCAAACATAAAATGGGAAACATGTGAAACTGAAATGAGTCAAAATTGGAAAAAAATGCAAACATGTGCAGTACATAATGAACTGTATTCTTAATACCTTTTGCTTGATATACAAGAATTCCAATACATTTCCAATACATTTCCAAGAAGACAATTGTGGATAAAACCTCAGGTGTGAATCTGTATTATGCCACCATATATTTTCTTCTTTCTTCACAGCAACATTTATTTGTTAAAATAATTCAAGACTTTTCTTTCAAAATCTTGAGAACTGGTTGTCTATTGTCCAGCAGGCCACACGTTAAATGGAATAGCTGATGCACTTGAAGGAAACCGCATGTTATCTTTCCCTGTCCAATATCCCCATTGGTCATGTAGTTGTAATCATGTTGGCTTGTATATAAGTACAACTATCTGTACTAAATACTACAATGGTTAAGGCATCAAGCTAGAACCAAGAAACTATGAGTTCTAGCCCCGCCTTAGGCATGAAAACTGGCTGGGTGATTTTGGGCCAGTCACTCTCTCTTAGCACAACCCACTGCACAGAAATGTTGTGTGGAGAAAATTGGAGGAGGAAGTAATATTAAGAATCTTCATCTCCTTGGATTATTTATAAGAAAAAGAGTAAAACTGAATGAATGAATGAATGAATGAATGAATGAATGAATGAATGAATGAATGAATGAATGAGATAGTTGCAAACAAATGCAAGTATGTCCCAAGGGTGCTTTTTAAGAGGCAACTGGATTTTCTGGTTTTTCTTTGAAGATATTTCACTTCTAATCCAAGAAGCTTCTTCAGCTCTGACTGGATGGTTGTGAATGGAAGGATTTATACTCCTTGCAGACAGCTGGTCATTTGCATTTTTTTAAGAGTTGTTAAGGTCACCTGGAGGTTTATCTGTGTCAACAGGATCACCTGAGTGGTGTAAATGGGAGCCTTCTTGGAATCATTGAAAGGACTGTGTTGTAGATTGTAGACTGTGTTGTAAACTGTGTTTTAGACTGTGTATTAGACTGTGTTGTCCTTTCAACAGTTCCAAGAAGGCTCCACACCCATTTGCACCACTCAGATGATCCTGATAATACAGATAAATTTCAGGTTTTCACATACAACTATTTTTATAGAATTTCTCTTCTACAGATAAGTTTCTTATTCAAAAAAGCTAAATATTCCCTTTATGAAATATCAAAGAACAACATGTTCTATGACTTAAGAAAGAATTCAGCAGTTATCTTTACATTGTGACTGACAACATTTGAAAGAAGAAATTTATCCTGTTAAAACTTTTCTTATTCTAGTCAGCAACAAGCCACTATGTAAGAATGAAAAGCCAGGAGAATTGGTCTCATTATCGGCCTAAATGCAAAGGCATATACATGTGTACTACAAACTGGAACTGAAGAAACAGGGAGCACAATCAAAATAAATTTAACAAAAATGTCACTGCATTTTCCTAACTGAAAAACATGAATATACAGTATCCCTGTGATGTTTAAAATTAGCTTCTGAAATTTCATTGCAGCAATAAAAACATCTTTTTAAAAAAGTGATACTAAGATAGTTTAATCAATATATTATATTATAGTTTATACTGTGCATAAGAACAAATGGTATACCAGGAATAAGGTAAAGTACACGGATTGTTAATGATTATATTTCTGCATTTTGTTTTTATTTCCATAGAGTCTGTTACAGAATCTGTGCTCTGTTACAAAATTTACCTCCCCAAAAGAGTGGAGCACTGAAGTCCCCTTCCTGGGAAAGTCTATATCACTGTCAATGTCAGTATTTCCTTACCCAATTGTTAAAAAGTATTGAAAACTAGGCCTGTTGACCTGTAAGACTTGTTAACCAGACAAAGAGCTAAAACAGTCTGGAGAAAAGAGATCAATTTGGAAGTGGCTCAGATAGATGCCATCTTGATTCACTGGAATAAAAGAATGAGGAAAGGGTATGGCACAAGGAGACTTGTAAGATTTTGTTACTATAGCCAATCGCAATAAAATCAGTTTTAGCCTTCCTATGAAGTTGATATCCTGGTCTGGTCTACTTAGTGAGGCTGAAACTTCCCTTTTCTGATAGGTTTTTTTTTCTTCATTTACTAGGCTAATCTAGAGATATAGGTTTTCCTTATGGCCTTCTATCCAAGTATTGATCAAATCCAACTTGCCATATTCTCTGATTTGCAACCAATGTTGGATTGATGCTGCTACTAGTACAAATAAATCAACCTGCACCCAAAAAATATGGTAAAAGTAGAAACATTTCTATAATTATCTATAATTATAGTTCCCTATTTCTCCTGAAGATCTTTTTCCAAACAAATATGGAACGCATACATACACACACACACACAAGTATTACCATATTTAGCAGATGTTTGTTAAAGAATCTATAACATAGAAAATAAAATAAATGTTAATTTAGTACTAAGTTAATAAACAAAAAATATTCCCCCTTTCCCCAACCTTATAATTTAATTTAATTTAATTAGAACAGCATTAATTGCATAATTCAATGCAAATTATTATACTAATTATAAAGTATGGAAATTAATTTTTCATCAAGCTGTTTCACATCATAAACACACGCTGTAATATATAGATATAGATAGATAGGGATTTTTGATCAGGCTCTCCACCCTGTTGAGGGAACTGTTCACAGATATCTGGTTTGTGGAATTTGTTCAGAAGGCAATTGAAATCCTGTTTCTCACTTATCCAGACCCATTCTCATCACAAGGATTGTAAACTTTCAAGGTTGCTGAGGTGACCCAGTGGAACCATGTTTTGTCGGGCCGAATGAAGCATAAATTGACTTTTTCAAAGAGAATTGGAAGGAAGAAGATGACATGGCAAGTAATCGCACAAAGAAAACAAGAAGAAAGGCTAAACATTCTCTTGGTCATTTATGTTCAGCAAGGGAAAACAAGAAGAGAAAACAGTGAAAAGCATTCCACAAGGGCTAATTATTCTGGCATTTTCTCACTGCAACCCACAGAAAAGGACACCACTAAGACTTTGCTGGGATGAGATACGAATTAAATCTTCAGAAGATGTCAGAAAATATTTGTAATATTTATAAATGCTTGGGTGTATTTGCATTGCAGTATGTAAAGAAAGAATGATTGAGTAAGAATGAGTCAGGAATATTTTCATTTTACTTATTTTTTTTAAAGATATCCCTGTTATTTTTTTAAAAAATAACAAATCATGTTTCAAGGACATTCCAACTTAAATCCTAGCATTAAAGCACTTAGTCCTGAGGCCAATGGGACAGTAGTAAAGACATTTGCTGGGAGATTAGTGGGTTTCCTTGTGGAGGTGATTGGCAACAAACCTGCTGGACTAGATAGGGCAGGAATCCAATCCAGCAGGATACTGCTTATGTTCTAAGACCAGATAAATCATTTCATCTGCTGATGCTTGGATTTAAGTTATGATATCTTAAACCTGCAATCAGAATGTTTGAGACATGTGCAAATAATGGCCCCTTTTATTTTATTATGCTCTAAAAATATGCTGAGTGCCAGTATTATTATATGACACGAGAAAAGTTGTTCATCTCACTGAACTTCCTTTGGCCTCCTACAGATATCCCAATCTATTTATCTGGAACTATAAGATGAAATTAATTACAATACTGTTCTATGTCTTGCCCACAAATGAAGCATATGTTTTTGATGCTCTTGATGAACTAATTAAGACTCCATATTATCTCACAAAGAAAATGAATGTGCTGGAGGGATGGAAGACAGGTTTTAATAGAATTGGCTTTGGGAAACATAACTCATACAATGTTATGTGCCTCCCTGAATTCTCATCACATTCATATAATAATATGATAATTAATATTAGTCTACATTAATTAAAACAGCATGCCAGAACTGCCTCTCCAAGCTTAATGCCTACTTCCACGGGCAGAGCATTTAAGATATATTTGGTTAAGGTACCATACCTAGACTGTACAAATCTAAGTCACAACTGTATGGTGGCATAAAGTTTGAGAGTTTTTTTTTTTTTTAATCTTGTGTCATCATCTGGTGATGGTTGGGATTTTTCAGTAACCAAAACCTTAAAACTCGGGGAAATCTATGGAGAAAAAGTAAACACACACACACACACACACACACACACACACACATACACAATCTTAGTAGATAATAAAATAAAATTTGAGACAAAGTTAAAATATACTTATAAAGCAACCTATCTAATATCTATAAGCAAGGTCCAGGAAGCAGCCTACAGTACATTGAATTACAATGTCAACAATAAAATTATATTAAATATAATAACATCTAAATTTACAACCAAGTGATATTATCTAAAAATTCAATGAATTAAGTTACATAGAACAAGTTCTGAAAAATTGGTTCAGAAGGCTCCGAGATCTGTGCTGTTGCACAAAACCTAGTTATGTGTGCTGTAACACAAGATTGTTTATGAGCAACATCTGGGCATAGCCCGAATCTGGTGACCCACGATTCAGAGATAGGCAGAAGCATCTGTTTAATAATCATGTGGTTGCATGATTATTCTATTCTCACTGACAGATAAGATTAGTAATAGGAACATGTTTTTATGAAATCATGTAGAATGATAAACTGGCATAAAAATAATTCAGGGAAGGGTCACTTTTTTTGATAAATGTCAAAATCAAATCCTAATTAAAGTTGCACAAGCGTTTCCTGCAGTTTGATAACGGGGCTACGCAAACAATGGTTCTAGGTCCACCTTGACCCTTCAGATGCTTTTCCTAAGGGCTTCAGGCTACAAGCAACCCATTCTACAAACAACCCATTCACAAAAGTTCTCTTTACATGGAAGAAGAAGAGGAGGAGGAGGGGGGGGGGAGGAAGGGGAGGAGGAGATGAGTGCACTGAGTGAATTTCAGAAAAAGAGACAAAAAAGGGGGGGGACAGATGTGACCTTGCTCCCTTTGAATTCTGTCATATCCAGCCTTGGTTAACCCTGCCACCACTGTCTTGTAACCCAAACATTTGTTTGTTTTTTTTAATCAAGTTTTTTATTTTATATTACATAAACATATCAATGCATGAACAGTGTGACATCTGGGTGCCATACATTTCAGTACAAATAAAATAATATTATTAACCATAGTTATCACGTTCATCCATCTTATATATTTCTAATAGTAATACACATTTATATCTAATTATAATCTTTCATTATTTCATATTGTCTAAACATACATCCTACTACTGCTGTTCAATTTCTAAACCTCTCTCCTATCATTACACTTATTTTATAAAAATGCTAATATTCCCCCTTTCTCTTATTTCTATCTTTATTCTAACTTATATTCATGTGACCAATATATTAAAATATGTTCCCTTTGTATTAAAATACTATCCTTCATTATTTCATTATTCAATATTTAAATATGTATTTCTAATACCAATCACAATATTATTTAAACATACAAATTAATTCTATTCATATTCTTCACATTCATCCAATCTATATGATTCTATTATTAATACACATGTTTATACCAGTATTAAAATATGTTTTATTATTTTACTAGTCATTATTTATCCTTCATTATTTAATTATTCAATATTCCAATATATTATTCTAATGCCAATCAACAATATTATTTAAACATATAAAATAACTCTATTCATATTCTTGCTTTCATTCAATCTTTGATTCTAGTATTAATACACATGTTTATATTAAAATGTTCTTTTAATTATTTAATTGCTCAGCATTTAGTAATTATAATATTGTTCAAGCTTGCCTATTCTAATTTTTCCTTATAACACCATTATAAAAAAAGGAAAGAAAAAAAAGAGGATTTTTTTCTTTCTATTTTCCTTCTTCTTTTTCCTATGTCTTCTATCCATCATCACTTGTCCACATCAATATTTTAATTCTTATTCTTTTTTTTAACTTGCCTCCCATATTCTTCTCTTAAATCTTTATCTCTGTCTGTATCTGTATCTACATACAGATACAGATATCTGTATGTTGGTTGGTGGCATAGTAGATTAAAGTGGTGTTAAATGACACCAGCTGCCTGCAATTACTGCAAGTTCGAATCTCACCAGGCTCAAGGTTGACTCAGCCTTCCATCATTTCGAGGTAGGTAAAATGAGGACCTGGATTGTGGGGGCAATAAACTGACTTTGTATAAAAAAGAACACAGCTTTGGGGGGGGGGCAAAAGCCCTACTAAGCAGGTATATACAAAAGTATGAAGCCTATTGCTTAACGCATTGTAAGCCACCCTGAGTCTCCGGAGAAGGGCAGCATATAAATTGAACCAATAAATAAATAAATAAACAATAAATACATCCTGCCTAGCAGTGGTGAAATCCAAATTTTTTTACTATCAGTTCTGTGGGCTTGGCTTGGTGGGCATGGTGTCGCTTGGTGGGTGTAGCTTGGTGGGCATGGCAGGGGAAGGATACTGCAAAATCTCCATTCCCATCCCATTCCAGGGAAAGGATACTGCGACATCTCCATTCCCACCCCATTCCAGGGAAAGGATACTGCGACATCTCCATTCCTCACCACTCCTGGGGGAAGGATATTGCAAAATCTCCATTCCCAGCCCATTCTGGTGCCAGCCAGAGGTGGAATTTGCTGGTTGTCTGAACTACTCAAAATTTCTGCTACCATTTCTCCAGAACCTGTCATAAGATGCTGGATTTCACCCCTGCTGCCTAGTCAATCTAAGTTCCATTCCTACCCTTTCCCACTGTCTAGCTTTAAAGTCAGCCCTAACCTTTGTCTCCCTTCCCAAAGTATCTTCCTGCTCCTCCCGTTCTCTTTTCAGATCTCTTAAATTATTTTCCCCTGGTTTGATTAATCAAACATTATTAATTTTATTAATGACTCCTCATTATCTTCTTTCTGTTGATTCCGCAATTCTGTTTTTCCCTCTATTCCTTCTGCTAGTTCCTTCCTTTCCTGGGCATCTTGTTCATTACTCATAGTCTCATTTGTATGATGTTTTCCAATTTTTGATCTATGCCATCCATTAATTCCATCATCACCTTATGCTCTTTCTGTATAATATTCTTTATGCTTTGAAACATCAAATCCATCTCGATCAAAGTTCCACTCATTTGCTCCTTCTGTTGCATCTTATCTTGTTTTAATAAATTCCACTTTTAGTCAATAGCCCAAGAACCATTTATTCCAACCTGAGATTACGCTTCAAAGTCTCTGCTGATCACAGTTCTTTATGTTCCATAAATAATCAGTCAGGTCCATTTATATACTCCAGGGAGTTATCCAAGCCTCTTTGAGTCACCTTTCTAGATTCAGATAGCTTAACATTCAGAGGTCACTTTAATTAAATATGTTCTCACATTTAAATCTCCAGTGGTCATAAGTAGTCCAGTAAGTATTTTTACAATCCTTTAAATGGGTATTTCCAGGCTTGTATATTTTCCTTTCACCAACAGGTGGCACTCTTAGTGCACTCTTAATTTTCACTATTACTAAGATTTTAATTATTTTAAATTGTAATTCAATTATAGAACCAGTGTTAATTTTTAAATTTTAAATTGCCTTCCCAATGTCACATCTTCCCAATTTGAAAGTCTAATTTCCTGCATTTTTAAGAAAAAAAAGTTTCCCCCTTCTCTTTAATCCTTTCCTTCCAGCCTGGTAATTTTCTCAAAGTGTCTGATCACCACGTTCAATAGTTCTGAGTAAATCCTATTTCTCTTTTGAGGTTAACTTAAAAAAAAAATCCTCTCACCCAGTTCCACACTGTTCACGAAAATCCACATCAGCTCAAACCTTAGGTGATCATCGGCTGTCCCAATTTCATGGCAGCCATCTTAGGCTGCCTCTTTTCCTCATCATGGCTGAGACGGAAAGTATGCCTGGGTCAAGCAGGAGAGCTGAAACTCTCTGAGACCTTGCAGAGTGGCCCTCTTGGCTTCACTGCCCCTCCAAGGTGGCTTTGGCTCTTTTTGGAACCTATCAATGGGGACAACTCAGCACAGGAGCGCAGAGAGCCGCTCTCCATATCCAATCTTACTGCGACATCAGCCGGAAGTCTTGTAACCCAAACTTTTGTTTGAGGGGAAAAAATATAACTAGTTTCTTCAAAGAAAATTCAATAACTGCCTCTCAAGCTCTTCATCAAACCATTATCTTTCTGATTTCGTGTCAATTTAAAGACTATTTAGAAAGGATTGTCTTTAACAGTATCCCCAAATGACACCTCTTCACTTTTAATGTTTCTTAAATAAAGTACAGGTATATTCAGAAGTAAATCCACTGACTGCAAATGTCAAAATATTGCAGAAATTGCCCCAGGCTTTTTGTTTGGAACAGCATCTACTTAAAGGAGTTGGGCAGATGATGCTTTCAATCATTATCAGTTAGTTTTGTAGCAACTTTAAAAATCTTCATAGTTACCAGGTGACATCAGATGTCTTGGCACTTGGTCATAGTCTTACTGTTATTCATTTGTAACCTCATTTCTATTATTTCAACCCATCCTAAGAGCTTCTTCAATAATCATGACTACAATGTAACTAAATGCAGAAATGATTTAGATGTGGGCACATTAATTTAGGCATGGGCACATTTTTAATTTTGGACCTGTTTCTGCTAATTGCTGAGGTATTTGGAAAATATGCAGAATTAATTGTCTTAATTTGGAAAGTTATCTAATGACATTTGAATTAGCAGATGGAGTCACTTTGAGATAATGCTTCCCTAATGAGAAGAAATTTTGCTTTTGCTACGACATAAAAGGTAGAGGTTGAATATAATTGATTGGCTGCTTCTCATTTGATAAGCAGTCACATACATCAGGAAAAATAATTAAATATACCAATCTCAGCATGAATCTCTTATTGTTGATAACTTTGTCTTTTGCTATTAGTTACATCATTACGGTGAGGTTTGAAATAATAGGTGTTTATGGTCTTCTTGAAGAATGAATCTTCTTCTTTACTTCCTCCTTTATTGCTTCAGGTGTTGAAGGAGATACAAAATTTCTGTTCTTACTCTACCATTGTTATTTGATGCTGATGCTGTCTCCATCTTCTTCTCGGTTTGTCTCATGTTCTTTGATCTTCTCCTCTTTTTATATATTTTATATATGTCTTGTACAGTATGGAATTGAATGACATCTTCAAATGAGCAAACCACTTTATTTGCTGTTTTTGTATGTAGTTTAAGAATGATTCTATGCAAATGCTTTCTCTTTATTTCATTTCTGATTTCATATCTTCTGGTCACTCCAGCAGCTTTCCACAAATATCTCATTTCTACTAACTTTCATTTATGTTCTCTTGTAAGTGACCAGGTTTGCCACTGGTAACATAGGGAAGGGATGACCATACTTTGCATGAGATGCTTCTTGGTGCTGATATTTACTATCTTATATTGTAGGAATGGAGCCAATACTTGATTTTCCTTATAACATCATTTGGTACCAAGAATGAGTATCAAAGGAAAATAAATCTTGTGTGAATTGCTTTTATGGTTAATAAGAATGCATGAGAATTGTCTGTTTCATTTTACCTGCAAAATAGAACATAGATATGAAGATTTGCCCATGTTTTTATAAATGGTTCTGCACAATGCCCATGCATGTTACAGCTTAACCTTTTTTTTTAATTGTCTGCTTTCTAAGAATTTCTTAACAGTGAATCCCTCTTCCTGTCAACCAGAGGCTCAACATTGCTCACAAATGCTTCTAACAGAGGATCCCCAAGTAGAGACCATAAAACTGTGGCCTCCAGCTAGTGGCAGAATTCTGGGAGCCTGTCATTTTGCCAAAGCCACAGTTTTGTGTTTCCAAATGTGCACCCACTTCCGCTCTTAATCACTTCTGGAAATGGCTTGTTAACTGCTTTTCTTTTTGGATATTAAGAAACTTCAGAAGGTCAAGTTTGATTACAATGGTGATTCTTCTTTCTCTACAATCATTAGAGAAAGAAGTTTCATGTAACTTTACAAACTTAAAGAAAATTAAGGCAATTCAAATAAACAGCCAAGGGAGAGCTAGGACGTTGAGTCTTGAAAGTTACAAATAGACTAAAGAACCAGAGTGAGCAGAAATAAGATCCTGAAACTAAGGAAAAGTCTCCTTCTTGTGATTTAATTTCTAAAATATATGGAGATTTTGAATCTCGATGTAGGAAATCATTCCTTGGAAAAATGTGGATTAGAGAAAAATACGATAAAAGGAGGCTTTGAAAGTTGGATAGTACCAGAAACAACTGAAGCTTACAACTAAAAAAGAGGTCCCATGATATGAAATGGAAAAAAGTACTTGAATACTGAAAGAATTCAAGGCTATTTGACAAAATTAATTAAGAACTTCCCATTATAAAAATGGTTTTAGGAGGACAGATAGAAGAGGATTCAATTAAAGAAACAACAGTCAGGCTGTTGTTTTGGATATAGATTTTACAATGACAGGCAATAAGAATAACATGAACAAAGATGTCACACAGGGCTTATAGATGAAACTAGCTGATTTTCTTAATAGCTAAAAAGGATTCACAAATAATAAATTTGAAGTGATTTGTATGTGTGAATTTCAACTCCGAAAAGTGAATTGGACAACTTTCTTCTGTAGGATTTACAGAAGAGATGTATTAGGAAGGAAGTCCTGAATAAAGATAAAGATAGACTTTTGCTGATTGAATAGGAAACTTTATTATTTGTTAAGAAATAAAAGATGAGACATGGGATGGGGAAATTTTGGTTGAACTGTTAGACAGAAATTTACTGAATTTACTGAATATTACTGAAATAGTTTATATTTATCTTGAAGGGGGAAGCCATTTCTTTATAAATCTTTCTTTTATATTTTCCTTTCTCCATTTTTTTCTCTATGCACATTTTATTTTTTAAATATTTGTACTAGTTTTTATCTTTGCATTTTTAATTTTTTAATAAAATTATTTCATGCTGCTGCAAAGAGAATCACAATGATAACAAACACTGGAACTTCTAGTGACATAAAAAGTTCTAATGCAATGTAATTTCTAATTATGCAAAGAACTTGGACATTTTGTTACTTTTTTAAGAATAGGAATTTAGACTTGAATATTTAACAGTAGTTCTACACTAGATTCACTTTTGAAAATTAGACCTTATAACTTTCAATATTTCTTTCTCTTGTTGAACATTAATATTTGATTTGCCAAAAAGGTCTTCCATGTGTGCTAGAGGCATCAGCAAGTGCTAACTAGAAAGCTACACTGTGTTTCATGACATATATATTTTAACAAGCATTGGCTGTAATAATTATTATTAATGAGTTTGCAGCTCTTACATTGAATTGGTATCTTTAAAACATTTTCTCCTTATTATGTGGTTATTTCTGCAAATATATAAGAAGGAAAATTGAGGACGAGCTAATAAACCAGGGGTTATAAGAAGGTTATTCCCAGGAAGGACAAGCTTACATATAAGCCTTGTCAACCTTTTTGTGTGTCCCCCTTCCCCCCCCCGCAAACAACCCGTGCTCAGATCCAGCAAAGTTATATCAGTTCACAAGGGCAACTGGTCATCTGGTCATGACAAGCCCAGAATCACAGAAATGCAAGTGTAAAAGTAAGAACTAGTTGTTTTAATAGATCAGAATTGTATATTTTTTCCATTGTTTCAGTGGAATTTCTATATACTATAGGCTTCTTATTGGACATTTAGAAGAATGCTATGCTATGCTATGCTATGCTATGCTATGCTATGCTATGCTATGCTATGCTATGCTATGCTATGCTATGCTATGCTATCCTTTCCTTTTCTTTCTCCTCTTAAAGAGATAGACCAGACATGTTTCAAATATCCCTTGGAATGACACCATTGAAGATATCCAGCTGATGTTTGATGTGGTTAATGTCTTCTAAACAATCTAACATCTTCTCTAGTTTCATCCTATCCAGCCCATAACAAAATTGCTGCTTGGAAATTTGATGATTTCTTCATTCTAGCATGTGATGAATTTTGAACAGGCTTGAATTGAATCAATTTGTCCATGAAAATCAAATCTCAATTTTGACTCAAATAACATCTTCTTTAACTTTTCAATCTCCTTTCTGAAACTGAAGACAATCCCCAAACAGTGGCAACTAACAAGACTATTGAGTAACTGAACTGAATCAGCACATTTTGAAGGACTACAGTTTAACAGTCACAAAAATTAGCATTTACTAAATTAGCATCTTTTTTTTCTCCAATGGATAATACTGCCATTGAAGTAGGACTGAAATACGTTCAGAACACATTGTAGTGTATTAAAATCCACTTTCCCTGTGTTAAAATTATGATATTCTGTTCTTATATTAATTATTTACAATGGAATTAGACAAATTGTGATGAATGTAAATTTTTGGGAAGATAATATGTATTTTTCTATGGATGCATTTCTATATCAGGGCTGTCAAACTCACAACATGTTGTCGTCACATGATGTATTGCAACTTTTCCCCATTTGTTAAACTTGGAATGGGCATGGCCAGTGTGTGACACATCCAACCCTGAGTTTGACATCCCTGTTCTATATAGATTATATGTAACATGTACGTGTTACTCTTCCCCCAAAATGGCGCTGCCAATGGTAGCCTTGGTCAAATGCTCTCTGATAGTTTTTCTTTTTTTAAAATCATTCTCTGTGATTCACTACAGGTTTCGTATTCAAGAGACCAACTACTAAACATCAAGCAATCTTTCCTTGATGTGACTTCACACACACACACACACACACACACACGTCTTTACAAATGCAGAAGAGTTTCTAACACAAGAAGAAGCAACTTCCTCTGGACAATTGATAAACAAAAACAAATGGAGGAGACAGAGGAGATGCCAGAGGCGAAGAAGAAGCGATAAGTAATACACTAAGGAAAAGTGGGATAAAAACTCCTCTCCCTTCACTATTTCTGACTAATTTACTTACACTCACTAACAAGATGGATAAAATACTTCTTTTAAATAGATGCAATTATGATGTTTACAACTCAGCAGCTCTCTGCCTCACTGAAACCTGATTAAATAACTCAATTGATTATAGCAGCCTGCATATCCCAGGGTTTCAGATACAAAGAGCAGACAGAATTGCAGAAACATCAGATAAAAAGAAGGGAGGGGGGCCTATCTTTATATATTAACAGCTGCTGGTCCCAGGATATAACTATACTAAAGAAATTCTGTGATGTGGACTTAGATACATTAATTATCAACCATTTATTGCAAACCATTTATTCTCCATGAGAGTTCTCCTCATTTCTCCTAATTGATGTGTATGTTTCTCCACAAGCTTGTGTAAACAATGCATTATGAACTCTATCTGACCAGATTATGTGGGCTGAAGTTAAATATCCAGATTCGCTTTCCATTATTTTAGGAGATTTTAACAAAGTCAACTTAAGGAAAGAGCTACTAAAATATTTTCAGCATGTCAATTGTCTCACAAGAAGCAAGAATACTATAGACCATTGCTACACAACATTAAAAGATGCTTATCAGTCTTTACCACACTCTGATCATTGTATGATTCACCTTGTACCTGCTTACAGACAAAATCTTAAAACCATAAAACCAACAATTAAATCAGTTAGGACTTGGACTGAGGAGGCAAAGCTAAAGCTACAGGCTTGCTTTGACTGTACTGATTGAAATGTCTTTGAAGATCCCTTTGGAGACTTGAATGAACTCAGCAACCTCCTTCCCATGCTGAAGGAAATCAACAACTGGCAGATGACCTGAATGTGTTTTACTGTAGGTTTGAGAGAAAACTACTGCCTTCCATCTCCACAATCCCCATATCAGACACACCTACAACAGCCAAGCCTCCACCAAACTAACCCCATCCCATCAGGCCCACCACCTCTGCTGACTACAGAAAATGAGGTGCAAGGTTTATTTCACAAACAAAAGCCAGGAAAAGCACCAGGCTTGCTTAAAAGCTTGTGCTGACCAACTGGCCCCCATTTTCACCTGCATCTTTAATTAATCACTAGAGATGTTCTATGTTACTTCTTACTTCAAACATTCTACAATCATTCCAAAGCTGAAGAAACCCTCCATTAAGGAACTGAATGACTTTAGACCAGTTGCTCTAACATCTGTAGTTATGAAAACCTTTGAAAGGCTAGTGCTGGCCGAACTGAACATCATCACAGATCCACTGTTAGACCCCTTGCAATTTGCCTACTGAGCAAATAGATCAACAGATGATGCTGTTAATATGTCCCTGCACTACATCCTACAACATCTTGAATCTCCAAAGAACTATGCAAGAATCCTCTTTGTAAACTTCAGCTCAGCATTCAATACCATCATTCAAGATATTCTTCTAACTAAATTAAATCAGCTAGCTGTACCTTACCACGCTTGTAAATGGATTATAAGCTTCTTAACAGACAGGAAGCAGCAGGTGAAGATAGGCAAAATCACGTCAAATACCTGTACAATTAGCAGAGGAGCCCCCAAGGGCTGTGATCTCTCTCCACGTTTTTTCTCTCTATACACCAATGACTGCATCTCAAAAGGTCCCTCTGTTAAAGTATTGAAGTTTGCAGATGATACAACAGAGATTGGTCTCATTTGAGATAATGATAAATCTTCATACAAGTTGAACAACTAGACTTGTGATGCAACCAGAACAATTTTGAGCTAAATACACTCAAAACCATAGAAATGGTGGTAGATTTTAAGAGAATCCTTCCTATGCTACCACCTCTTACAATACTAGACAACACAGTATCAACAGTAGGGACCTTCAAGTTTCTAGGTTCTATCATATCTCACGACTTAAAATGGATACCTAACTTCAAAAACATAGTAAAAAAAGCACAACAAAGAATGTTCTTTCTACGCCAACTCAGAAAGCTCAAACTACATAAAAAGCTGCTGATTCAGCTCTACCGAGGAATTATTGAATCTGTCATTTGCACTTCCATAACTATCTGGTTTGGCTCTGCAACCAAACAAGACAGACACAGACTTCAACGGATAATTAGAACTGCAGAAAAAATAATTACTTGTCTAGACTAGTAGAACCCTGCTTCCATTGATCTGATGCTTAATACCTATTCTTGTATTGCTATGATCAATGCTGTGCTCAGAAGCTAAGCATGTTTGGCCTTCCTTGGTGAGGAAGACTGAGAAGTCAAACTTCCTAGAAGAAGAAAGAGGTAACCTTTATTAATATTATTGCCATGGAAATTATGCAAACATTTTGAAATTTTTAATCCTTCGCCATCTTATATGTATATGAAGATAACTTGTTATTTATATGAATATATGAGTTAACGGGAGACCTCAACTTATAACAGTTTGTTCAGTGACCATTTGATGTTACAATGGTACTGAAAAAAGTGACTTATGACCATTTTTCAGTCTTATGACTTGCAACATCTCCATAGTCACATGATCAAAATTCAGACACTTGACAAATGATTCTTATTTATGACATCACCATGTCTGGGGTAAAGGTTTTTTTTTTTTTTAATTTGATTTATATGCCGCCTTTCTCCGGAGACTCAGGGCAGCTTGCAATGCATTAAGCAATACCCTTCACGCTTTTGTATATTTATACAAAGTCAGCTTATTGCCCCCACAAACTGGGTCCTCAATTTACCTACCTTAGAAAGGATGGAAGGCTGAGTCAACCTTGAGCCTGGTGAGATTCGAACTTACAGTAATTGCAGACAGTTGGTGTTTAATTACAATGTTTTAGTCTGCTGAGCTATCCAAGCTATCCAAGTGATCACCTTTTGTGACTTTCTGACAAGCAACTGCAGTGATTCACTTAATAATTGTGGCAAAAGTGGAGCAAAACTGACTTAACAAATGTCTCACTTAACAACAGAAATGTTGAGCTCCATTGTGGTCATAAGCCAAGGACTATCTGTATTTCCTATAAATCTTTGGTTTCATGTTTTAAAAATCCCTGCTTATAAACCAAAGTTCAGGCTGTGTAACTTGGCCATTACATAAAACTGGAAATATCCTTTTATTATAAAATAGATTTTTTTCCCTCCAAGGGTGGTAATAAACTATGTATATCTGTGGACATCTGTAGGTTGTCCAAAAATAAATCAGCTAATAAAATATTCATTTCCCCAAAGCTACCAGTTTTACCACCAGCTGTGAGTATTTGATGGAAGCATTTGAAAAAACTGAAAGAAAATATATTTGCTTTATTCTAGTAAATCCTTCACACTTAATTCAAGTATCAGTGTATGGCCTTTTGAAGTGATTTATAGAACATTGGAAATTGGCCTCTTTCCTAACAAGTGATTCAGCTTCTGCATTACTTACTCTGTTGCAATCTCATTGACTTTAATTTGATCACTTACACCTTTGGCATTAGTTTCAGATCACTCCCTAGTACAGCAATCTTCGAGTTGAAAGCTCAAAAGGGATTTTTCATGCTACATTGTCCTCCTCCTTAGTGTCCTTCAGCGTTGTTGTATATCTTCAGCCATTAGACTGGGTCGTTGGGGCATTTGTGCAGAATTAAGCTATTGAGGACAGAAAAGGTGAAATGTTATATCAGTCAGACCAGATCAGACCTAATAATCTATCAAGCACATCTGTTCCTTGCTTCACAGTAACTGGTTTCAGATGCTACAAGGAAAACGGGGGCCAGAGAAGTCGGCAGGCAGATTATCATCGGAGGTATTGCTTCTCCTTTCATTCACTTTATTGTGAAAAGGAATGAAAGATGTCCAACATTAAGGGCTTGCTGTATAAGAAAGGCCCAGGGAAAGGGAAAATGCAAATGTGTGAGTAGGCAGGGGGAAAAACAATAAAGGATGCTTTTAATAAAAACATAAGATGGCTAGATCAGCAATGATGATTTCACAAATTTTGTGTCTGTATACATGACATTAGAAAACAATTTAAAACATCTACAATAAATTTTAAAAAATAGACATAATGTCTAAATTAAAAATTCCCCCAAACCTGTAATTTTGGCATAATGTACCATAATGTGGCATAAAACAGAGACACATAAATATGGTGCAACCTTTTATTTCTCTTTTACATTACATTTGGGATGAATAATTTGCCTTTCATCATGTTCTCTCTCACATGTGGCACTGGACATAATTCAAATAAAATTGCATCCATCAGTCTGAAATTTTGAAAGACAAGAAGAGATTCTCAGCATGAATACACCATGAACTGCATTTGAAAATATTTTTAAATTTATATTGAAACCTTTTATTTTCTTATTATACTTTTTAGTTTATGCACTGGGAAATGTAGTTTCTCTCTTCTTTTTTTAAGCCTTTCAAATGGCTCAACTGAACAAAACTTATAACATTTTTCTTTAAATAAAAATCTGTAGAATATGTTTAGTGTACTTTAAAGAAATTACTTTTAAAAGTACCACCTCTTCTGCAGTTTTTCATCAAGTTTGCATTACCCAGTGTTTTAAGTACATCCCTTTTTCAGTACCTAGATTTAGATAATACAATAGAATTCTTTATTGGCCAAGTGTGATTGGACACACAATTTGTCTCGGTACATATGCTCTCAGTGTACATAAAAAGAAAAGATATATTCATCAAAAATCATTAGGTACAACACTTAATGATAGTCATGTGGAACAAATAAGCAATCAAATCATATTAAGAAACAGTCAATATAAATTGTAAGGATACAAGCAATAAGGTTACAGTCATACAGTCATAAGTAGGAGGAGATGGGTGATGGGAATGATGAGATTAATAGTAGTGCAGACTTAGTAAATAGTTTGACATTGTTGAGGGAATTATTTGTTTAGCAGAGTGATGACGTTTGGGAAAAAATGTTCTTGTGTCTAGTTGTTCTGGTGTGCAGTGCTCTATAGTGTCATTTTGAGGGTGGGAGTTGAAACAGTTTATGTCCAGGATGTGAGGGGTCTGTAAATATTTTCACAGCCCTCTTTTTGATTTGTGCAGTATAAAGATCCTCAATGGAAGGCAGGTTGGTAGTAATTGGTTTTTTTTCCCTGCCATTCTAATTATTCATTGAAGTATGTGTCTGTCTTGTTGGGTTGCAGAACCAAACCAGACAGTTATAGAGGTGCAGATGATAGAGTCAGTAATTCCTCTGTAGAACTATATCGGCAGTTCCTTGGGCAGTTTGAGCTTTCTGAGTTGGCACATTTTTTCCCTTGTTATAAACATATGTCCATACATGAAACACACATTGAGATCAACATCTTAATCAGGGGTGAAATCCAGCAGGTTCTGACAGATTCTGGAGAACCGGTATCAGAAATTTTGAGCAGTTTGGAGAACTGGTAGCAGAAATTTTCAGTAGTAGTAGAACAAGCAAATACCACCTCTGGCTAGCCCCAGAGTGAGATGGGAATGGAGATTTTGCAATATCCTTCCCCAGGAGTGGGGTGGGAATGGAGATTTTGCAGTATCCTTCCTCTGCCACGCTCACCAAGCCATGCCCACCAAGCCATGCCCACAGAACCAGTAGTTAAAAAATTTGTATTTCATCACTGATCTTAATGCTGTAACCTTAAAAAAGAAAAAAAAAGAACCATGTGTCACATATAGCTCCTGAAAGATACAATTAAGTAGCTTTGAAACCTAGGTTAATGATTTTATGACTTCCCCACTTTTTTTGGTGACCAAGTTTATTGTTTGGAAATTAATAAGTAGCGAGTATATGAAAACAGATATGCAGGAAAGCAGCATCAAAAAGTCTATAAGAGTCTATAAGCACTCCTATTGAAAAATCTTTGGAAATTTGAGAGTAGGATTATGTCAAGTATCTCCTGGGGTTATGCTACTGCCTACCAATCTGAGAATTGTCATTCAGTAGAAGAAAAATACATTGTTTTTGTCTCTCATCTTGTGCCTGTTCACAATGTGCTCCATTGAGTCAGTGTTGACTCCTGGTGACTGTCTGGATTAATGTTTACACTTTTCTTAGTAAGATTTTAGAAGTGGTTTGCCGTTGGTCCTTTCTTAGGGATCAGAGACTGGCTCAAGGGCACCTAGCTGACTTTGTGCCTGAAATGGGACTAAAACCCCTCTCCTCTCCCATTTCTAGCCCAGTACCTTAATATCTACACCAGACTGCTCCATAAAAGTAAGTATAAATAGGTGTCAATTTGATTTGTTTCTACTTGCATAGTAGAAAAGTACGTCTCTATATGTGTATGCAGAATGAATATCTTTATCTCTTCATTGTCATTACTACCAACTTAAATCAACCACTGCAAGATGAAGGCCACTTCATTAAAGGATATGGACTGTATTCTACCATTTGATCCAGAGAAGGTTGTATGGGAAGCCCCACTCCTAGAAGAATGAAATATTTTGAGAAATATTAAAAAGGCAGAATAGTATACTTCCTTAAATGAGAAATGGAGGAATACGTTTTTTTAGAGTCAGGAAGCAGCCCCCAAGTCTCCCTGCCCCCAAGTAGAAACTGAGCAGGCAGCTTTTAGAAATGCAAATTTGGTAATCCATTCAAAACAGGATATTTTGAAACTCCCTGCAGCAAAGTCTGAACAAAGGCAGAAGGGTAGGATTAGAAGCAGTCCCTCTCCCAAGATCTAAAACAGAATGGATGCTCATTAAGACACAATAGGAATTGCCCAAATCTATTTCAGAACACAAGGTCATTGCATGACCCCCCCCCCCAGACCAGTCCAAACTTCACCTGTGAGCTCAGATAAACAATAAACCAGATTAGCTCAGAAAAACACCTAGGATTAGCATTTCCTCTTTTGCCTATAGAGCCAGGTATGATCCCTACATGACCCCATAGGAATTTGACAACAGCCAATAGAATATTAGAGGTCATGTTGTTGCACAGGAACAGGAAGCTCAAACACAAAGCCCAAAGAAGGTATAAACCATCCCCCTCAACTCCATTTTGTCAGCCGCACCAGAACTACAAACCCTGGTGGTTCTGTTCATCATTAAACCATCTTTCCAATCCTCCATGTTTCCAGTGTCTTTATTCCAGCTTGGAACTGAACCAGATGGATATTTCTTTCAACAGTTGATAACTACAGTAGATGTTTTAACAATTTGCCAGTCTGGTTCTGAGACAGAGTAATTGGGCTAAAGCAGAGGTTGGGAACTATGGCCCCTTTATGACCTGTGGACTTCAGTTCCCAGGAGTCCCTGGCTCAGGAATTCTGGGAGTTGAAGTCTACAGATCATAAAGGGACCATTGTTGCCCACTCCTGGCCTAAAGTCACCCAACTGACTTCTATCCTTAATGAGGATTAACATTGAGATATTTGCCCCTAAGGCAGAATCTTAAACACTGAGCTACACAGGCTCTCATCTCTCTCTTAGATTTCTAAACTTAATTTATTTAACCATATACATTTTCATCTGCAAATTTCCACAATGTACATAGATCTTAATAGACAGCTCACATACAACTCCCTACAACCCATCCTGCCTTTTCTGATGCTTTCCAAAGAGAAATATAATTGTGGAAACAATGCATGGTATGTAAGTTAAGATAGCGCAGGGGAGGGCCAATTAGAGAAGTCTTAGAGGAAAAGTGAGAAGATGTAAATAGTGAATGAGTGAAGAAGGTGAAGGACTCAAGCGTGGGAGAAGGTAAGACTGAGGAGAAGGGAAATGAGCTGGAGAAGCAAAGGGAAATGTATCAAATATGCAGAGAGAATGAATGATCCCTGTTACTTTTTTCACCCACTGATATTTATTTTCCACATGCTATCCTTTTGGGCCTCATTGTATTTTCAGCTTTTGTGTTGTTACATGAATAGTTATTGCAGCCATAATTTAACCACAAGATGAATCAAGCTTTATTTGCTGTAGAGGAAAGAAAATGTTAGAATCATTACTATCTGCATTTTGACAGCTATATCTAGCTTTAATTAAGCACCTTGGGCTAGGTCAATGTTTTCTTATGGTTTTTCATATTTTTTCTATGGAAAAAAATTCTTATGGTTCTTCATATTTTTTTCTATTTTATATTACTTAGAAAGGGATTTCTGCCAACCTGTGCCATTGTGTGACAACTGTGGCTGGCAACTTTCTAAACTGTTTCAAGCTATATTTTAACAGAGAATGCTACTGTAAATTTTAAATGTAGGTTATATTCAGCATCACTTAAAACAGGAGAACACAAATTGGGGGAAAGTAAGGTACAACAGAAGACTGCAATACCCCAAATGTCATGTAGCTTTACAGTCAAAGGGGGAAAAAAAAAACAAAATACATTTCTTTCCAGTTATTGTATATCTTCCTTGAAAGCTATGAATTTTGGGCTGGAAGAACATTGTTTACTGGAAACTCTTTTAAGTCTGCTTCCTTTAGATCTACATGGAAACAAATTTTGGAGTCTGAGGATTTTATAAAAATAAATTGGCAAACAGACAATGTACATTTTTCAGCCTATTATTTCTGATCCTGGTTGCAAGATGCATGTAGATATGAGTCAAAAGAACTTTACAAATCAAATTATTTCCTCTGTATCTCCTTGCCCAACAACTGCCTTTCATTCAGGCTCCTTTCCCAGTACATAATGATTGATTGATTGATTGATTGATTGCTCCGTTTGCATGACTCCCTGCTGCCCTAGATCCATCTCTCCTCCTCTCTTTCCATACCCTGCCTGCATCATTGACTTTCTGCCACCCATTTTGCTGGCAGGGCCTGAATTGACATTAAATGATCTTTAAACGTCTGTAATGTCACATTCATCACTCTTTATCAGTTGTGACAGGCCTAAATTCAAATGAAAACATGAAATGTAGACTGAATCCAATCCAAATGCTGATAGACTTTTGAATGGCATCCATCAAGAAATGCTGAAGTGGGGAAAAAAATAAAATGAACTGCTATCGCCCTTGGTAAAATTACACCTCTGAAACATTTTTTTTCAGCTATGAGCATTTTCTGTCACAGAATTTAATGAAGAGGATCACAGCTTAATTTTTGTCTCAAAGTAAATGTTCATGTAAGTGTGATGATATATGATGAGCTCTTCATATTTTTTCACTCCAGTTTTGATGAGGTGTAACAGACTTCTTTTTTAAAACTACCAACTAAATGAAGCTACAAAACTGATTTTACTGAAATAGTGCTGAGGATCATACAAATGCATTTTTTTTTTAAAAAAAAATAAAAAATCCAACTTTGTTGTATCCCAAAATTTTATTGTGCTTTTCTTTTGAGCAGAACTTTTATTCTAGGAAAAGGAGGGTTCAAACAGAAGACCACTTAAGCTGCTTACAATTTTTATTCCTAAATGTATCACTAGCTTTCAAATCGATTGGTTTCAGGGCACTTGTGATAACTGTAGAAAAATCGTGGATTAATTGCCAGGAATCTTGGATGTTTATCCGATACAATGAAAAAGAAATTGTAGATATGTAAGGAAGGTCTTTCATGAAGAGATCAAAGATTTATGTAATTCTATATTTTACTTTCTGCTAAATGTATCTGGGAAGCCCCAAAGCTACAACAAAGGACCAATCATCTGCTACTGTCCAACCCAGCTATTGGTATTTGTTATGCTGCCTCTGTATGCAGAGAATCTATACTGCAATCATAACTAAATAGCTATTGATCATTTAATCAAATGGGTCATATATAATAAGCTGCATGAAGATAAAGTCAGGAGCCCAGCTATCCCACTTTCTCAGCTGCAAAGCCAGTTCTGAAGACCTGAATTCGGTTTTCTTGAATTGCATACATTTCAACTGGTCTTTGTAAAAAAAAAAACAAGAAAAAAAACACATTGTTTAATACTGAGAATTAATGCTGTGTTTCATGATGGACATTTATTCATTGCCAAACAGTGAGCAAATACATTGCTTAAAGAAACAATAGTGGATAAAGCTTTGGATGACATAGATAGACTATCTACCTTATATCTAAAGCAGGAGTGGGTTCCACTTATCTTTACTACTGGTTCGCAGCTGGACGGTGCGCACTTCTGCACATGCACAGGTTACCCATGATGACGTCATGGGCAGAGCTTCCCACTGGTTTTACTACCTGTTTATAGAATCGCATAGAACTGGGAGCAACCCACCACTGCTCTAAAGGTACAAATTTTAAAAAATATTTTAAATATGAATGTGATGTAATACATATTGGGAAAGCCACTTACCAAGTAATTATGTATGTTTTACCTAACTTTAGTTGTTCCAGACAAAATCTAGATGCTCTTTCCTTTCTTTTCCTTCCATATATTAAACAGGCATTGCCTATTGCACTGTTTACTGAACATTTTGTTCCTCAGCCAAATATTTAAATATTCAAATCTGGGTCAAGATCTAAATGTATTGAAACAATAATATGCCTCTTATATATTCTCTAATAAACTTCAGGGTCTCATAGGTCTGCTTCTTTGGTCTTAAAAACTACCATATGATATTTTAAAAAATGCAGAGATTAAAAAAATATTTTAAGAATTAACCTTCCCATCCCATCTCCCATTTGTTACAGTTAAATGTGCTTAGTTGGCTGTTAAAAAGATTACATTTTTCTTGTGTCCGTTCCAGTCAAGATAGCACCATATAACTTATTTCACTTGTTACTGGCAATAGGGAGAGAAAGCAACTCTATGGAAACTACTCAGGCAGGGAGTGTCCAACCTTTGGCAACTTTAAGACTTGTGGACTCCAGCTTCCAGAATTCGCCAACCAGCATAGAATTCTGGGAGTAGAAGTCCACAAACCTTAAAGTTGCAAGGATTAGACATCCTGAGTTAGACAATGGAATTAAAAAAAAAAACTTCTTAGAACAATAATACAGATATTAGACACAATATAAAGCTTCATTCATACAAGTAATGTTTTTATAAATGTTCTTACTTATTTTTTTAAGTGGCATTATCACTTCTGAAGGAAGCCAGTTCAACCTACTTCACTAAGAATCTACTTCTTTTTTAAAAAAGGGGGGGAAATCAACTATTTCAAAACTATCTGTTCCTTAATGATCAAAAGCAGTGGCTTCAACTTTTCTCTTTAGAATTTTTGTTGGTTTGTTGATTGAATCATTAAAATTAAAGGGAAGTAAAATCCAGTCAAAAACTAGTTATTCCCATGACTTTTTCTGTCAACATTTGCAGCAGCATACAACGAAGAGGAAATAATAAGATCAAAAGAACCAAAGGCCTTTCCACAAGCCTAAGGGAAGCCCACAAGCAGAACATGAACAGAATTGCATTTCCCACCATTACCAGGTATTTTCCAATCATAGAGATATCTGAGTGTGTGTAGAATCGTAAAATTGGAAGGTGACATTTAGGTTATCAAGTCCAGCCCCTTATTCACTCCAGATATCTAAATTAAAGCATTCCAAATAACTGTATGCCTAGTATTTACTTGAATATATCCAATATTGTCCAAGTAAATGGTTCCACTGTCAAACTGCTCTTCTCTTAGCAAGATTCCCCCCTCCCAAATTCAATGAGACTCTGCTTTCCTATAATATTAAACCATTATTTAATGTTCTACATTCTGGAATGACAAAAAAAAAAACATGTCTTTACCTTCACCTTTACAGTAGTGGCCAGAATTGTGGAAACCTTTTGGGAAAAGTGTATTTTTGAGGTTTGATGGCCAATAACACTACTTTTTTTTTTTTTTTTTGGAATTTCAAGATAATCATATTCCACTGCTGGAATGGCCTGGGAATAGCCCAGACCTTAACTCAATTGAAAATCTATGGAGCCAACTAAAGAAACTTGTTAGTCAGAAGCGACCCAGCAATAAAACCCAGTTAATAGAAGCAATCATTCAATCTTGATTTCATATTATAACAGCTACAGAACTAAAAGACTTGCTTCACTCCATGGGAAGATGTTGTAAGGCTGTAATTCATGCTAAATGTTACCCAATTATCAACTGACAAGGTGATAATTTTTGTATATCTCTTCTTTTTTATGGTGATAATTTTTGTATTACTCATTTTTTCTATGTGTTTCACTTTTCTTCTTTATACTGTAACTGCTATTCTAATAGCAAATCCTTTATAAAATGTATTGCATTACATTCTTGATTAAATTATCTTTCCATTGATATATAATTTTATGGTATTACTCCAAAAAAAGGTGGTGTTATTAGCTAGTTTTAGAAAATACACTTTTCCCAAAATACACGTTTCCACAATATTGGCCACTACTGTACCTACATTTTGAAGAATGCTATCACATCTCCTCCCTCCCATCTTTTCCCAAGGCTAAACGTATCTCCTCCAGTGTCCTTCCACAGAATGTAGCTTCTATTCCCTTCTTCATCTCAGTAGCCCTTTTCTGAACCTTTCCTAATGCTTTTGAATTTTGTCCAATTATCAGAATAATAATGTTCTCATAGAAGTGTGATGAAAACATAAAAGATGTATCATGGATTAACTATATTTCAATGTAGTGCATGAATACAGAAAATACAAATTATTAAAATTATTAAATAATTAATAGCTAAATTACAAATTTATTAAAATAAAACAATATAAGATGGATAAAAAGGAAGGGAGAGGACTTATTTATGTCATTCTCACAGAAAAGACTTGGGTGAAGAGATAAGTTTGTGGTAAGAGCCCCAAGGACATGTTAATACACACTTTCCAAACATTTGAAGAAACGCATTCCAGGCTGCCATCACTGAAAATATCTCCTTATATAGTAATATTTCAATCAATCAGAATAGAGCTGAAAAGAACCTTGGAGGTCTTTTAGACCAACCTCCTGCTCAAGCAGGGAATCCTATACCATTTCAGATAGGTGGTTGTCCAGTCTTTTCTTAAAAACTCCAGTGATAAAGCATCTACAACCTCAGAAGGCAAGCTGATCTACTGGATAATTGTCCTCACTCTTAGGAAGTTACTCCTTAATTCCAGATTGCTCCTCTCCTTGATTAGTTTCCATCCATTGTTTCTTGTCTTGCCTTCTGGTGCTTTGGAAAATAATTGATCGCCTTTTCTTTAGTCCCTCCAGCCCCTCAAATACTAGAATTCTATCGTATCACCCCTAGTTCTTCTTTTCTCTAGATTGGCCATACCCAATTCCTGCAACTGTTTCTCATATGTTTTTGTCTCCAAGCCCTTAATCATCTTGGTTGCTCTTCACTGCTTTATGAAGATATTGAAGGGTATTGGGCCTAAGAAGGAACAGTGTGGTACCCCACTGTTTATTTCCCTCTGTGTAGATATAGTACTATTAAGGACTACTCGTTGACTATGGCTTGTCAGACAGTTACAAATCCATCTAGATTTCATAATACTTATTTATAATTTATTTTTTATGAAAATGAGCAGCTTTAATTCTGATATAGTCCATCCAGTCACTAGGACCAGCGCTCACTCACTCACAATGAGAAAATATTAGCACACATTAGGATTAAAGTTTTAAAAAGTTGACAAAATCGACTTCCGGTTTCGATCTCTTCGGCGCTGGGCGGCTCGTTTGATCGTCCGCCGCCCCCGCCGCTTGTAGAGCCGCTTTTTTACTCCAAAAGCGGCTTGGAACGCTCCCCCTTTGCAGTGGGGGGGAGCGAGAGTGGGCAGCAAAGGTTGAGCCCCAGAAGTGCTGCCAGGGTGGTTTCTAAGCCCTGGTAAGCGCTTTTGTTGGGGCTCCCTATTTAAGCTGCTGAAGCTCCGAGCGGCGCGGGACTTCTGCCTGTCAGAACAAGCTGGAGAGGAACCGAAACGAACGAAGCTAATTCCCAAGTGAAAAACAACTAGCTTGGTGAGATCCTCTGATGAATATAAAGTTCTTAATGAGTTTTTTTTAAAATTTGGAAAGCAAGCTGTTTGAAGTTAAAGTGTGTGAAAATGGCGGCTGATTAAAGCAGAGTCAGTGAAAGCGGAAGGAGAAAGTGAAACAAGAAAGCGAAAGTGTGTTTGGCTGTAATTGGACTTTGTTTATTCACAAGTTTTACAAGTTTTTTACAATAATAGTTCTTTAAAGTATCTTTTCCTCATAAAAGTTAATGGAACTTGCTCCTCTTTTGTAAACCTGGGGAGATCAGGAAAAGGAAGAAGATTCTTTTCTTTTTTGCCTGGATTTAAGCTCTGTACAGGCATGACTTCAAAGAGAGCAGGGGGGGATTCCCCCACACACCAAACAAAGGAAAAGCCAGTGTCAGCTTCAAAGCAGTTAAAACAGACACAGGATTGTGATATAGAAGATTTGAAAGCATTCATACATAAATATATGGGAGAACTCTCTGGCCAAATGAGTAAATTGGATGAAAGGTTGACTAAAAATCAAAAAGAAATGAAAACAGTGGTGGGGGAAGTTAAGGAGCTGGTGGAAGAAAAAACTGAAGGATTACAGCAGAGTGTAACCAAAGTAGCCACGGTTCTTACTGATGCTTTACTGGTGATTGAGAAAAAAGTGGAGGACTTAAATCTTGAAGTTGAAGCAAACAAAAAGGAAGTAAAAGAACAGATGTTTAAGGTGGGGGTGCAGAGCCAGAGGTTTGAAGAGGAGATTACCATGCTACAATTTCGAAATATGGAATTTGCTCTAAGATTAAGAGGCCTAAGAGAAAATAATCGTGAAAACCTGAGGGCAACCTGTGTGGAGGTGTTGGCGAAGATTTTGAAAGTTGAACCAGAGGTGGTGGATAATAGAATAGACAAGCTGTATAGAGCCAACTCACGCATTGCAAAACAGAGAAATTTGCCAAGAGATGTGGTAATTTACTTTACTGAGAGGAAATTGAGAAATGACATTTTGCAATACTCTTTTCAGTCTACGCTTCTACATGGTGGCAATCAAATTGGGGTTTTCAAAGAATTACCACCAAAGATGTTAAGAGACCGGAAAGACTTTGGTTTCCTTGTGAATGAGTTGAAGCGGCGTCAGATTCCATTTAGGTGGGATGTCCCTGTTGGTATTGTTTTAAGATTTGAAGATGTGAGATATCGTATCAATTCGGTGGAGAAGGCGGAACAGTTCTATAACAATGTGTTGAAAAAAGTTCCTTCACCTCGCTCTTCTACGCTTATACCTATTGAAGATATCTCAGTCGAGCAGGTTTTTCAACAGGGACTGCTAAAGGAAGGTCAAGAAGCCCCAAGGGAGGAAATTCTAGGTGCAGTAGGAGGTGTATTAGAAGATTCATTAATAGATATCCCTGAGGTGAAACCAAAGCAATCCAGAGCCACAAGAGAGGTGGAACCGGATTTGGATTTACTGATGCAAGAACCCCAGAACCAACGTATAACCAGAGCGGCAGGGAAACAACGATTGGAAACATATCAGGAGAAGACACCACAGGAGGTGAAGGAAGCGAATGGGAAAAAGTTATACTCAGAAGCTGTGGGAGGAGCAAGACCGAAGACGTCGGCGGTTGCGGGAACTCTTCACGAATTGCTTCGAGAGCTTCAGCCATCGTCAAAATGATACTTAAAATTTTATCTTGGAATGTGAATGGTTTGAATTCACCGCAGAAAAGAAGAAAAATATTTCATTATCTAAAACAATACAATAATGATGTTGTCTGCTTACAGGAAACTCATATAAGAACCCAGGACCAGAAGCTTTTAATCTCAAAAATTGGATTACAATTTATATCTTCTAGTGGGGCCAAAAGAAATGGACTTGTCTTTTACATTGCTAAAAGAATACCAGCTAAACTTATAGAAGCGGATGATGAGGGGAGATATGTTGCTGTCGTAATAACTGTACAGAATGTTGAAGTGCTTCTAATTGGCATCTACGCCCCGAACCAGCAACAGGAAAGTTTTTATAAAATGTTGAATGAGAAAATTTTGCAGTGGAATTACAAATCTTTCTTGATCATGGGAGATTGGAACGGGGTGATTGATGTAACATTGGATAAAAAGACATCTGCCAAGAAAGGGAATAAGTTACCACAGACTTTTTTTGCTATGAAAGAAGAATTAGAGTTGAAGGATGTTTGGAGAATTCATCATCCAGATGAATTGGATTTTACCTTCTTCTCAGATAGACATAAATCTTTCTCGAGAATTGATTTTATGCTGGCTACTACTGATTTACTTAATGTAGTGACAAAAACAAAAATTCTTCCTAGAACTTTAACAGATCACAGTCCAGTCTGGATTGAGATGAACCCAGGCAAGAGAGAAAGGAGATCTTGGCGTATGAATGAGAATATCTTCAGACATGAAAAGTATATTAAGGAGTTAAAGGAACAAATTAAAGAATTTTTTTATATTAATTTGAATAAAGGTACACCCATCGAGATAGTTTGGGATGCATGCAAGGCCTATATGAGGGGTGTACTGATACATATGAATTCTAGACATAAAATAATTCGACAGAAGTCGAGATTGGACTTGGAGACGGAGATAAAGGATAAAGAACAATTGCTCATTAAGAATCCGACTGACGAAAAGGTATTGTTAACTATAAAACTCCTGAAAGATCAATTTCAAATGCTGATGGCTGAACAAACAGCAACTAATCTGCAGTATGCTAAACATAATACTTTTTGTAACGCTAATAAACGTGGCAGATGGTTGGCTTATATTTTGAGGAAACAGCAAAATTCTCGTATGATAAATGCTATTGAGTATAAAGGGAAACGAATACATCAGCAAAACTTAATACATCAAGCCTTTTTAACCTATTATTCGAAATTGTATCAAGCCGATAAAGTTAAAGAAGATCTTATCGATGAATATTTGCAGAAGAAGAGAGTTACAAAAATTTCTAGTACACAAAGTGACAGACTGGAGCGACCTATAACATCGGAAGAGATTTTATATGCAATAAAACAATTGAAATTATCTAAAGCTCCTGGGACAGATGGTTTGACAGCAGTTTTTTACAAGACCTTGCAAGAGGAACTGATAGAGCCTCTTAAAGACTTGTTTTGTAATATTCAACAGGGGGGAAAAATACCTCCCTCGTGGAAGACGGCTTTTATATCATTGATACCTAAAGAAGAAGACTCTGCTATACTTGAAAATTTTAGACCAATATCTCTCCTGAACACGGACTATAAAATTTTTGCTAAAGTATTAGCCAACAGATTGATGCCAGTTATTCAAGATGTGATTCATGAAGACCAAGCTGGTTTTATAGAAGGCAGATACATGAAAGACAATGTCAGGCAACTCATAGATTTGTTGGAATATCTTGATGAAAAGAAACAGATCTCTGCGGTGCTGGTGTTTTTGGATGCGGAGAAAGCCTTTGATCGAGTCAACTGGGATTTTCTAAAAAAGATTTTGCATAAGATGAATTTTGGAGATCAGTTTATACAAGCAATCTCGGCAATTTATCAAGAACAGACAGCACAGATTATTATTAATGGCAGTTTGACTACTAATTTTAATATACAGAAAGGGACAAGACAAGGCTGCCCATTATCTCCACTATTGTTTATTTTGACGCTAGAAGTGCTGCTGAATGCTCTACGGGACTCGGACAAAATGAGTGGAATAGTTGTAAGGCAAATAGATTACAGAACAAAGGCATTTGCAGATGATCTGATTGTTACCCTAACACGACCTTTGGAATCTATCATACAGATGAAAAACATTATAGAGGAATACGGTCTGGTTTCAGGTTTTAGCCTGAACCAGAAAAAGACTAAGATGATAGTTAAAAACATGCTGGAACCACAAAGGAAAGAGCTTGAAAGGGTGGCAGGCTTTGAAATAGCTACAAAGGTGAAATATTTAGGGGTTCAAGTTGCAGCATCTAATAAAAAACTTTTTCAAAATAATTACGAAGAACTTTGGCATAAGATTCAAAAAGATCTTGATACATGGAAAAAACTGCAACTTTCTCTGCTTGGTAGAATTGCAGCTGTTAAGATGAATGTTCTACCTAGATTTCTGTTTCTGTTTCAAATGATTCCGGTGCTTAAAAATGATAAATATCTGATGGACTGGCAAGCAGGCTTAAATAAATTTATTTGGAGTGGGAAAAAACCAAGAGTTAAATTTAAGATCATGCAAGATGTACGTGAACGTGGTGGCCTTAAAGTTCCAAATCTACGTTTATATTATGAAGCAGCAGCATTGATACAGGTCGGAGATTGGATTGGAATAACTAAAAGAGATATTTTGAATATAGAAGGCCATGATTTGCAATTTGGATGGCATGCATATCTACTTTATGAAGATAAGAGAGACAGTGTATTTAATAGGCATATTTTAAGACACGCTTTGCTGAGAGTTTGGAAGAAGCACCAGCTTCAATTGGATTACAAAATACCTTTGTGGTTGGATTTTGGGCATATTTTGCCAAAAATAAAGTCACTCGGGGGGTTGTTGTACAAAGAGATACTTTTTATTGATGGGGGCAGTTGGTGTTTGAAGTCTTGGAATACTCTGTTGGAAGATGGAGTCAATTTAACTTGGTTGCAGTACTTTCAACTTCAAGCGAGATGGAGAGAAGATCAGAAAATTGGATTAATGCTACATGAAGAGGACTTGGTGACTCAGATAAAATGTAAAGGACCGATGCATATTAAACGATTGTACAATTTACTGTTGGAGAGAGATTCAGAGGGGGAGTTAGTTAAAGACTGCATGATTAAATGGGCACAGAATTTTGATCAACCAGTAATGTTAGAAACATGGGAAAAGATCTGGGTCCAGAACGTTAAATTTACGCAAGCACAGAACCTAAGGGAAAATTTTTATAAAATGTTCTATAGATGGCATTTAGATCCCAAAAAATTATCACGTATGTATCCAAATGTTCAACCTAAATGTTGGAGGTGTGATTGTTTGGATGCAACATATTTTCATATTTGGTGGACATGCAGGAAGTTGAAACCATTTTGGATTAAACTTTGGTGGGTGATGCAGAACATTTTGAAGAAGAAGTTGGAGTTTTCTCCTCAGTTCTTTTTGTTGGGAATAGTCAAGGGCTTTTCAGTAATTGATACTAGGTTAATATTGTATATGATTTCTGCAGCCAGATTACTGATAGGTCAATATTGGAAGAAAGACAAAGTGCCTACCATAGAGGAATGGATATTGAAGATGTCTAATCTGGCAGAGATGGCAAAAATTTCTGCATACCTAAAGGAAAGGACCCATGAAGCTTTTGTTAAGGAATGGAGGAAATGGGTTGACTATATGAAGAAGAAATATCAAAGCAAGAAATTTCAGATAGTGCTCAGTTGAATTAGAGTTAGAATGTATTTAAGTAAATGTATGGATAGTTACGTGGTTTATTATTATTATTAAACTGAAGAATTTATAATTGATGTATAGTTTAAAATTTAAGATCACTAAATGTTAGTATACTTAAATAATTGTATGAAAGGTATAGTTATATGGTTAATTATCATTATTAAAATGAAGAGTATATAACTGAGGTATAGATTAAATTTTAAAGAGAATGTATTAAGCTTATTTAGCTAAATTGTCTTAATCTAATATGTTTAGATCTATAAGTATGTGAATGTTAGTGAAGTGTTAATAGTTAATTTCTTATGCAAAGGGATCTCGCCTTTAAAGAATGTTGAATATGATAAGATTAATGTTTGTCAAATAGCGGAAGTCAAGGGAGGGGGGAGGGATAGAAGGGATAGGATGGGGGGGTGGGAAAGGGAGGGGGAAGGGGGGGGTTTTCATATTATAAAATGTAATGTAAAACTTTTTCAATAAAAAAAAAAAAAAAAAGTTGACAAAATCTGTTTTACACACACACACCAAGTATGGAATAACAGTATATTTCAGATGTAAAAAACACCTTAGTTAGCATGCCTATGTTCCAGCATATGGAGTGTGAGGGAGAAAAAAATAACATTTTATGAGCGTGCCTGGAATGAATGATTGTCTTTGCCTTGAAAATTTTCTAATTTTGTCATTTAAATAGTTTACTCTGGATACAGGTAGTCCTCAATTTACAACAGTTCATTTAGTGACAGTTCAAAGTTACGTCACAAAAAGAAGTGAGTTATGACCATTTTTCATACTTAAAATCATTGTGGCATCTCCATGGTTACATAATCAAAATTCAGATGCTAGGCAACATATTTATGATGGTTGCAGTATCCTGGGGTCATGCGATCATTTTTTGCTACCTCCCCATAGTCAATGGGAAGACTGATTCACTTAACAACTGGGTTACTAATTTAACAACTACATGATTCACTTAACAACTGTGGCAAGAAAAGTTGAAAAATGGAGCAAAATTCACTTAACAAACATCTCGTTTACCTACAGAAATTTTGGGCTGAATTGTGGTCATAATTGGAGGACTACCTGTACTTTATTTTTTACTGTAATCTGTGAGGAATATTGTAATTGTGATCAGTAGTAGGAGTGAAATTCACGTACTTTCCTTACTGCTTCGCAAATTTGTGCACGCCATGCGTGTGCGCCCCCTTCACTTGTATGCACCATTGTCTGCCCATATGCAAAGCCTTCTGTGCATGTGGAGAGGCTGAAAATCATCACAAAAAGGGACGTCATGATGTCCCCATGGGTGGGTGGAGCCCCCCGCAGCTGCCACTATCGGTTCGCCCGAGCCGAATAGAACCGGCTGAATTTCACCCTGGTTACTAGCAAATCCAAATAATGTTAACAAAATCAATAACAGCAGCAATAATTAAACAGAGAATAGAAGAAGGCCCAAGAGAAATTAGGAGAATGGGCTGTTATGTAACCCACAGACAGAGATGAGGAACCTAGGAGTGCAACTGACAGACTCTGAGAAGAAAACTAGAAAAACAAAATAGAGCAGGTTGTAATTCTCTGCTCTGGGAAAAAGAAAGAAAAGAATCTCTTTGACTGTTTTATCCCACCAGAACTTTAGACTGGACAATTAAAAGTTTTTCTCATAGATTTTATCATCAGGATAGAAGTGGGTGATCAGATAGACACTGCTAGGCATTGACATTTCTTGGCAAAATTCCTTTTATTTAATTAACAGAATAATCATGTACCTTCACCTAATTCAAACAACTATGAAGGCCCAGAACATCTTTGCAGTTTTGCTTGGCTGCATTTTTTTTCCTGAAAAAGGAAATGAAAATGTTTTGCCAAGACATCTGAGAAATATAGAGAGAAAACATAAAGTAGAAAATATTTCTTTTTCACAGAATCTGATACATGCATGAAGAGGTACAGTATGTTGTGAATCAGCCATGAAGTTACACTTGTTATGTTTACACTTGATGCATTTCTGAAAACCATTGGGAGCTGACAATGTAAAAATCACATTAATAAATTATGCTATAAAATGGAAAGATTTAATTCCAATTTCTTCTCTGAGATTCAAATACAACAAGTTTTGTTTTGAGGTTCAGTATGTAATCAAAGGGTGTAATAAAATAACATGAAATGTGGGCAGCTCTTCCATTTTTGAGGGTAGAATAGAATGAAAATAGAAAAGATGGTAAATAACATTAAAGGATCAGGATTTTCAGTGTAATGTATTTTTTCTATACCTCTTTTAAAGTATAAGTAGCAGGGATAAGGGAAGGACAACACAAGATTCTCCAAATTTTCCAAGAAAAAGCCAGAGAAAGTGTTTCAATCAATGTAGAAAGTGTCCTTCTCCAACTTAAAAAAAATGACTGTTTGAAAAGCAATCTTGTATTAAAATTTTAATCCACTGCCCTTTGGCTGTTTGTTTTACTGGGCTGACAGTTCATTGGCATAGCTCATGGACAAAGTTAGCTGGTTCTGGGAAACACAACTTCTAGAAAATCAAATAAATGCCTAAGAAAAGTACACTATCACCATTGCATATATAATACACTAAATATTTAAAAATGAAACAAACTCTACGAGGCAAATCTTTACCTTTAGGAGGCACGCCATATCATTAAGAGAATAAAATTACCTTATGAAGGTGTAGCAATGATCCAATTCATCTTCAGGTCACTTGAATTTTCTTAAATGCTGTACACTCCCAGGTGAAACAGGAAATGAAGCAATTCAGCAGCTTTGCTTTGCTTTTTAGAGCTGAGGTGAGGGTACCTCTCTATGTTCCTAAAAGCAAACCAGCCTAAACAAATTCTACTAGGAAAATGAGAAAACAAACAGCCACGCATCAAAATAAGCTTTCAAGGTTCTGTTATTATACCCTATGACAATGGTAATTTGGCCTGGCCTACCTCAAAAGGCTAATATAAATCTTGAGAGCCTTTTGGAGTTTTTCTCTATCCAATCTTTTGCCAGAAAAAAGGGGTTCAGACCAGGGGTGAAATCCAGAAGATTCTGACAAGTTCTGGAGAACTGGTAGCAGAAATTTTGAGCAGTTCAGACAGCCTTGGTAGAGCAGAGGACTAAAGAGCTGTTAAATAGCACTTAGCTGCCAGCTGCCTGCAATTACTGCAAGTTCCAATCTCACCAGGCTCAAAGTTGACTCAGCCTTCCATTCTTTCGAGGTAGGTAAAATGAGGACCCGGATTGTGGGGGCAATAAGCTGACTTTGTATAAAAAAAGAACACTGCTTGGGGGGTGGGGTGGCGAAAGCCCTACTAAGCAGGTATATACAAAAGTATGAAGGCTATTGCTTAATGCATTGTAAGCCGTCCTGAGTCTCCGGAGAAGGGTGGCATATAAATTGAACCAATCAATCAATCAATAAATAAATAAATAAATAAACAAACAAACAAACAAACAACAGGTAGCAAAAATTTTGAGCAGTATGGAGAACTGGCAAATGCCACCTCTGGTTGGCCCCAAAGTAGGGTGGGAATGGAGATTTTACAGACTCCTTCCCCTGGAGAGGTGGGAATGGAGATTTTGCAGTATCCTTCCCCTGCCATGCCCACCAAGCCACGCCCACAGAACTGGTAGTAAAAAATTTGGATCTCACCACTGGTTCAGACCTGAACATGGAATGGAAACAGCATTGGTCAGGCTTTCTGCTTATCTCTGGCAGGAGCAGCAGTGGGGTAGTGCATCTACCTGATCTCTCAACCATGGTATCCTTCTGGAGTGGCTTTAAGAGTTGGGATGGGGGGCTGCCGGCTTCGACGCGCGTTAGAGCCGCTCAACAGCTGTTGGGCGGCTCAGAAAATCCCCCTTTTGTTTCAGGAGGGGGCCAGAGCCGGCGAAGCACAGGTAGAGCCCCAGAAGCACCTACAGGGGTTTTTTTTTGCCCTGGAAGGTGCTCTGTGTGAAGGCTCCCCATCTACTTCGCTGAAGCTCCGTGCGCCGAGGGACCTCTGTCAGCGGCAGAGCGAGACGACTGGAGCAATCCCATCCCTTATTATCAGATCCTGCAACGACTTGAATTTTAGGTGAGATTTTTTTTTAAAGGGGAATTTTTCTAAAAGTATCTAAGCCTGCTGAGGGCTAAAGGAAAAAAAAATCTGGACTGGAAGGAACGGAAAATGGCGCTTGGCTTAAAAAGAGGAAACGAAAGTAGAAAGCGAAAGTGATAATTAACAGCTTCAGCCTGCCGGGCTTTAATCTAAAAAGACTTTAAAGATTTTAAAGTAGAAGAATAATTTTGGTTGTTCCCCCTTCCTGCAAAACTGGGGAGAAAGACTGGAATTTTAGGGAAGGGAGGAAGATTTTCTTTTTTTAAGAAATTAAGACGTTCCCCAGGCATGGCTTCAAAGAAAACTGGTGGGGATTCCCCTTCTCACCAGACAAAGGAATTATCAGCCAAGCCATTAACCCAGCCTCAGAGTTCAATGCAAGGAGGAGGGAATGAGGACTTGAAAGCTTTTATGGCTAATTTAACAGCAACTCTTGCTAACCAGATTAAAAATTTGAATGTGAAGATGAAAATAATCAAACTGAAATGAAGCAATTTGTAAAGGAAAAAAGTGACAAGTTGAATCAGAATGTAACTACAGTAGTAACTGCTCTTACTGATGCTTTGGTGGTGGTTGAAAAAAAGTGGATGATCTAAATTTAGAAGTGGAAAAGAACAAGAAAGATGCAGAGGAGAAATTTTTCAAGGTGGATGTGAGGAATCAGAAGATAGAGGATGAAATTACCATGTTACAATTTTGAAATATGGAGTTTGCCATAAGACTAAGGGGACTGAGGGAGAATAACAGACAGGACTTGAGGGCTGCCTGTGTGGACATATTGGCCAAAATTTCAAAGATGGAACCGGAGCTAATTGATAAAAGAATTGACAAGATTTACAGGGTTAATTCCCAAGTAGCGAGACAGAGGAATTTGCCCAGAGATGTTGTGATTTATTTTACTGACAGAATGCTGAGAAATAATATCTTGCAAAGTTCTTTTCATACCAGTATTCAAGTGGAGGGCAATCAAATTGGAGTTTTTAAAGAGCTACCACCTAAAATGTTAAGAGATCGGAGGGACTATGGTTTCCTGGCGAATGAATTGAAAAGGCAACAGATTCCATTCAGATGGGATGCACCAGCTGGAATTATTTTGAGATATGAGGATGTTAGATATTGTCTGAATTCGTTGGCAAAAGCAGAACATTTTTATCAGAACATTCTTAAAAGATCTCCAACACCACCACGTTCATCCACATTGTTATCAGTTGAAGGAGCCTCACAAGACAAAGATTATGAGGAAGGGATTTTAGAACTTCCAAGGGAACAAGAACAACAGGTACTTCAGGTAAGGGCAACGGAGGAAGTTTTAGGAGCAGAAGGCGGCTTAACAGAGGATTTTTTTACTGGCCTCCCAGAGCCCAGAATAAAACATACCAGAGTGACAAGAGAGGTGGATCCGGACCTCGAATTGTTGATGCAAGAACCAAGAGACCAACGTATAACTCGCACAGAAAAGCAGAGACTAGAGATGCAAAAACAACAGAGGTCCGAGGTGCCACAAGAAGTGAAGGGGACGAATGGGACACTACAAAAATCCGAAGCAGTGGGAGGAGCAAGACCCAAGACTTCTGTTGTCGAACAAAGTCTTAGACAAGTGCTCAGCAAGCTTCGTGAATCTTCAGATGGCAGTTAGACTTTTATCGTGGAACGTGAATGGTTTGAACTCCCCACAGAAAAGAAGGAAAATATTTCATTATTTGAAGCAATACAAAAACGAGATTGTTTGCCTACAAGAAACTCATATTAGAACCCAGGACCAAAAATATTTGATGAATTCAAAATTTGGAGCACATTTTATTTCTTCTAATTTGGTGAAAAGGAATGGATTAGTGTTGTATATTTCCAAAAGAATACCAACTAAACTTGTAGAATCGGATGATGAAGGAAGATATATTGCGGTTGAAATAAATGTACAGAATGTTCAGTTGCTTTTGATAGGAATCTACGCCCCTAACCAGCAGCAAGAAACTTTTTACAAATTACTACACAGTAAAATATTGCAATGGAATTATAAGTCTTTTTTGATTATGGGAGATTGGAATGGAGTGATTGATATAAATCTCGACAAAAAGACATTGGCTAAGAAGGGGAATAAATTACCACAGACTTTCTTTGTATTGAAAGAAGAATTACAACTGAAGGATGTATGGAGAATTCATCATCCGAAGGAACAGGACTTTACCTTTTTTTCTGATAGACATAAATCCTTTTCCAGGATTGACTTCATATTGGTTTCTACTGATTTATTTGCTAACACGACTAAGACTAAGATTTTTTCAAGAACTTTGACTGATCATAGTTCTGTATGGATGGAAATGGACTTTGGTAAGAGGGAGAGAAGATCCTGGAGACTTAACGAGAATTTATTTAGGTATGAGAAGAATATAGATGATCTTAAAAAACATGTGAAGGAATTTTTTCAGCTGAATTTGAATAAAGGTACACCTATTGAAGTTGTCTGGGATGCAAGTAAGGCTTATATGAGAGGTGTACTGATTTATATGAATTCTAAGTACAGGTCAATACGACAAAAGACAAGAACAGAATTGGAGGCCGAAATAAAGAGAAAAGAACAATTGCATATAAAAAATCCGACTGATGACAAGCTACAGCAAACTATAAAACTTCTGAAAGACCAATTTCAAATATTGATAGCTGATCAGACGGCGACTAATTTGCAATTTGCCAGACATAATACTTTTTGTAATGCTAACAAGCTGGGCAGATGGTTAGCATACACTTTAAGAAAGAAACAAACTTCTCGTATAATAGATACTATTGAACATAAAGGCAAACAGGTCTTTCAACAGACGTCAATTCATCAAGCTTTTTTAGATTATTATTCTAATTTATATCGTAAAGATAATATTCAAGAGGATCTTATTGATGAATATCTTGGAAAGATGAGAGTTACAAAAATTTCATCGGAACAAAGAGAAAGACTTAATTATTTAATAACGTCTGAAGAGATTTTGTATGCAATTAAACAACTGAAAACAGCTAAAGCTCCTGGGACGGATGGTTTGACAGCAGTATATAATAAGAATTTACAATCAGAATTGGTAGAGCATCTTAAAGACTTATTTTGTAGTATACAACGGGGGGGTAAAATACCCCCCTCTTGGAAGACGGCCTTTATTTCACTTATACCAAAGGAAGACGGTTCTTCAAAACCAGAAAATTTTAGACCAATATCTCTCCTGAATACGGATTACAAAATTTTTGCCAAAGTTTTGGCCAACAGGTTGATGCCAGTTATTCAAGAGGTGATTCATAGTGATCAAGCAGGTTTTATTGAGGGGAGATACATGAAGGATAATGTGCGGCAAGTCATAGATTTATTGGAATATCTTGAGAAGAGTAAACAGATTCCTGCGATGCTGGTATTTTTGGATGCAGAAAAAGCCTTTGATCGAGTCAATTGGGACTTTCTAGTAAAGACTTTGTATAAAATGGATTTTGGAGATCTGTTTGTACAAGCAATTGAGGCAATCTATCAAGAACAGACAGCACAAATGGTTATTAATGGAAGTTTAACCACCAATTTTCATATACAGAAAGGAACTAGACAAGGTTGCCCGCTATCTCCATTGTTGTTTATTTTAACTTTAGAAGTCTTGTTGAATTCTTTACGGGATTCGAATAAACTGAGTGGAATTGTTGTAAGGCAAAAAGATTATAGGACAAAAGCATTCACAGATGATCTGGTAGTAACCCTAACACGACCTTTGGAATCAATCATCCAGATGAAAAAAACTATTGATGAGTATGGTTTGGTCTCAGGTTTTAGACTAAACCAGAAAAAGACTAAGATGATAGTTAAGAACATGACGGAACCACAAAGGACTGAACTGAAAAGGGTGGCAGGTTTTGAAATAGCTACAAAGGTGAAATATCTAGGAGTCCAGGTTGCAGCATCGAACATAAAACTTTTTCAAAATAATTATGAGGTTTTGTGGCATAAGATTCAAAAGGACTTTGAAATATGGAAGAAACTGCAACTATCTTTACTTGGAAGAATAGCAGCAGTTAAGATGAACGTTCTACCTAGATTTCTGTTTTTGTTTCAAATGATTCCAGTGCTTAAAAGTGATAAAACATTGGCTGAATGGCAGTCAGGTTTAAACAAATTTATTTGGAATGAGAAAAAACCAAGAGTTAAGTTTAAAATTATGCAAGATGTTCGTGAAAGAGGTGGCTTTAAAGTTCCAAACCTACGTTTATATTACGAAGCTGCAGTGTTGACACAACTGGGTGATTGGTTTGAAATAACGAAAAACGACATTCTGAATTTAGAAGGCCACGATTTGGAATTTGGTTGGCATGTATATTTGTTTTATGAAGACAAGTTGGATAATGTTTTTAAAAGTCATATATTGAGACAGGCATTGATGAGAGTTTGGAAGAAGCACCAGTTTCAATTGGATTACAAAATACCTTTGTGGTTGGATCTTGGGCAGATTATGCCAAATATAAAGTCACTTGGGGGGATTTTATATAAAGAGATGCTTTTTAATGATGGGGGTAGATGGAACTTGAAACCTTTTAAAACTCTGTTGGAAGATGGGAAGAATTTAACTTGGTTGCAGTATTCTCAACTTCAATCGAGATGGAGAGAAGATCAGAAAATTGGATTAATGCTACATGAAGAAGATTTGGTGATACAGATGAAACAGAAAGGGCCGATGCATATTAAGAGGGTGTATAATTTATTGTTAGAAAGAGATTCAGAGAGTGAATTAGTTAAGGATTGTATGATAAAATGGGCACAAAATTTTGCAGAACCAGTGAAGTTAGAAACATGGGAAAAGATCTGGGTCCAGAATGTTAAATTTACACAGGCACAGAATTTGAGGGAAAACTTTTATAAGATGTTTTATAGATGGCATTTAGATCCTAAGAAATTATCATGTATGTATCCAAATGTTCAACCTAAATGTTGGAGGTGTGATTGTTTGGATGCTACATACTTTCATATCTGGTGGACTTGTAGAAAAGTGAAAGCTTTTTGGATTAAACTCTGGTGGGTTATGCAGAATGTTTTGAAAAAGAAGCTTCAATTTTCTCCGCAATTGTTTTTGTTGGGTATAGTTAAGGATTGTTCACCGAGTGAAACGAGATTGATTTTATATATGATTACTGCAGCTAGGTTACTGATAGGACAATACTGGAAAAAAGATAGTGTACCTACTATAGAAGAATGGACCTTGAAGATGGCTAATTTTGCGGAAATGGCAAAGATTTCTGCATATTTAAAAGATAGGACCCATGAAGTTTTTGTTCGGGACTGGAAGAAATGGATGGACTATGTGCAGAATAAATATCAAACTAAGAAGTATCAGTTAGTATTTGATTGAAGATATAGGAACTAGTCGTTTGGGTATAGGTATTTGAGGGATGTATTAAGGGAGTTTAATTAATATGGTTAATTAATATAGATAATTAGTTTTACTATATTTACTATATTGATATTTAGAAAAAGTGGGTTGATTATGTGTAGAATAAATACCAAATTAAGAATCTTCAGTTAGCTTTTTGATAGGGGTTGAAGAAATATAGAATTATTTTTATTGTTATTATCATGCTAAATATATATATTACATTGTTGTTTAGATAATTATTAACTTGATATAAACTTATATATTTTGGTTACACTGCTGTCTTGAACAAAAAGAAGGGAAAAATTTTATGTTTGAGTTAGGTTTAATGGGGCATTTATAAATTTTATATGTTTAAGTTTTTCTTTTATTTGTAGAGAATTTTGGATTTATCTCATTCTTGTTAAAACTTATGATATATATTGTGGATCTCACCTATATCTAATGTTTAATAATGATTGATATATACTTATGTTTTGCATGTAACGGAAGTCAGGGGGGGAGGGTTGGGGGGAAAGGGGGGAGAGGGGAAAACGTGGGGTTAAAATTGTATTGTAAAACTTTTTCAATAAAAAAAAAGAGTTGGGATGGAGGATACTGTGTTGTCCTGCTTCACTTCCTTCCTCGGGCATTGCTCTCAGTCAGTGTTGATAGGAAATGAGATGTCTGGCCCTTGTCCCTTGCTTTATGGTGTCCTGCAGGGGTCAGTACTTTCTCTGCTTCTGTTTAATATCAACATGAAATTGCTGGGTGAGGTCACCCTCCATCATGGGCTAGGATATCATCAATATGCTCTTAACACCAGTAGTGGGTTCTACTGACCTTCGCTAACAGTTCGGAAACGGGAGCACACGTGCATGCTTGCTTTGCTTGCATGTGGCGCTTCTGTACATGCACAGAAATTTCTGTGCATGCGTAGAGCATCCATGATGACATCAGGTGGGTGGGCAGAGCTTCCTGCCACCACCACTACTGGTTCTCCTGAATTGGGGTGAACCAGTAGAAACCCACCACTGCTTAACACCCAGATGTATGTCTCAGCATTTGGTCAGTTAAGTGATGCCGTAATCTCCCTCTCACAGTTCTTGGAGGCTTTTAAGAACTGGATGGGGACAACAGACTGAAACTGAACCCTAGCAAGATATAATGGCCCTGGATTTGGGTTCTTTGGTCCATGGAAAATTGTCATTTCTGGCCGTGGATAAGGTTGCACTGCCCAACAGACTCAGTGCATAGCTGGAGATTTTCCTGGACTAACAGCCCCTGCTCAAGGAACAGAGGGCAGTGGTGGCCAAGAGGGCCTTTGCACAATTATGAATTATGCATCAGTTATGCCCTTTCCTGGATCAAAAATCCCTGCTCAGAGTTATGCATGATGTGGTTCCCTTTCAATTTGATTATTAAAATGTGCTGTACATTGGGCTGTCCTTGAAAAATATCTAGAAGCTTCAATTGGTTCAAAATGTGGCAGCCTGCATGGTTTTACACAAGCCTAGATTGCACATGTGTCATCTCTCTTGCAGGAGCTGTACTGACTGTTGATTTACTTCTTGGTCCGCTTCAAGTGCTGGTTATCATTTTCAAAGCCCTACATGGCTTGGGACCAGGCTATCTGAAAGACCATTTTTCCCCAGTCACATCTAACTAACCCACCAGAGCAAGAAAATGCCCTCTTTTAAGGAGGTTCATCTAGTACAGGAGTGGGGAACAATGGCTCAGCCAGAAATTCTGGGAGTTAAAGTCTACAAGTCATAAAAGGTCCATCAATTCCCACCCCTGATCTAATGGAGCCAAGAACGGTTTCTCCGTGGTGACTCCTTCCCTGTGGAATATCATCCCTGTGGAGACACAATTGGTCCTTACTTTGACATTCTTTCGTGAGACCTTAAGTGTGTGGATCTGCCAATGGGCTGGGGATCCTATAGTGATGTGGAGCCCATCAAGTGTCTGGTTTGATGGTTGTCATTAGGGGGTGAGTGTTTATTGGTTTCTATACTAGGGCTTTTGTTTTGTTTTGTTTTTTGTAAGCTACCCAGAGTCATCATGAGATGGGCAACCAAATACATTTTTTTAAAATAAACAAATAATTTTTTTTCTCCCTTAATGTTTTTTTTTTTAATTCTCCCCAGGTCAGTTTACTGTCCCCAAAATTATCACCACACCTGCTTCGAGACTCAGTTGCATTTTTCAGGTTGCAGTTTTTCCTTCTGTCACCCAAGGTCATTCCCAATACCATTAGAAGAACATTCTCTGGACAAACTAAAAACTATGCAACAGTGATTTAAAAAAATATTGCAAAATAATCTCATGTTTACTCTGAATTAAGACCATCCAACAAAATCAGGAAAGCAAGTTCATCTTTTCTTCTTGTTCTGAAAAACTGCCTCCCCAATAATGTCACCAATAATATCAACAAAAGTCCATGTGTTTATTTAACTCAGGCATGTGACCTAATTCCTTGCCATACCTTCAACATATCAGAATGATTGTTTGTGCCTTTCATTAAAAAAAAAATCTCCAAGAATGGGATCTGTGGATTTGAGAATTAATAAAATAGGATTCAGAGTACAGAAAGTGAAACTAACAGATACACTGAGTCCTGAGGAATGTCACAGATTTGTATTTTCTTGAATCTTCATTTTTTGCTCCAAGTTCACGTGTATACTGGCACTGAATTTAAAGTTGTTATTTATTTTTCTGGCAGGTATTATTATCGTGTCTGTGTCTGTGTGTGTGTGTGTGTGTGTGTGTGTGTGTGTGTTACTGTTAAATGAAGTCCAGAAAGAACTTCAACCTACTTGGGTTGAGAGTGTTTTATATCAATTGGTTTTGGGAATGCAGATGAGTGCTTGATTTAGTTTACTTTCATATGACAAAATGGCACATTAACAAAAGTGCCATTTTTAATAACAAAATGGCAAAGAAATTAAAGAACCATAAACTAGAAGGCAATTTATTAAAGTCAATGAATTCCAACTGTTTGTTCAATGCAGGATTTTAAATTAAAACACTCTGATGGCATTTTCTTTTAACAAATTCAGAGAAGCAAAGATTTCTGTTTTTCTGGGTAACTAGTTCCACAGCTGAATTGTTCAATTAGGAAAATGTTCTTGCATTTGAAACTGGAATATGCCTTCCTGTACCTTAAACACATTGTTTTGTATTCTGCATTTGACAAAGTAAATAATAGATTTTGGCCTTATTCTTTGTGGCATCTTTTCAAGCATTCAGAAATGCTATAATGTCACCCACTAGTCTTTTCTTCCCAAAAATAAACATTGCCAGATCCTTCAGACACCCTTCTTGGGACATATTTCTACATTTGTCTACTGGTCTTCTTTGAATCTGTTCCAGTTTCTGAAAGAAATTGCATGATAAATAATCATGGTGGCACAATCAGAAGTCAAAAGCAGCAATAAAATTTAATTTTATATAAATCAAAACAAGAGAGGTTCAACTGACATTTCTCTATTTTTCTTTCTGTAGAATCATTTTCAAATGATTATTTGAAAAGTTCCTTAAATTAAAAGAGGGAGGGAGGGACGGAGGGAGAGAGGGAGGGAGGGACGGACTGATGGAGAGACAGAGAGAGACACACACACACAGAGAAGAAAAATGTTTTCCTTCTAAGGTGTTTTTTTTTCTTAGAAACTAAATGCTGAGGACAGTTTGAATATAAATAAGATATAGAAATTGTTCCAGAATGTTTGGCATGACCAAACAAATTTCTGCAATATTGCTTAAGGCTAATTTATTTTCTTTTACAAATCCAACATTTTGCATAATAATTTTGTTCTTCTGTAGAATTGGTAATTTTCTTTCAGACCTACGATGCCTGCTGAATGACAGCAGTACATCTTATCTTGACATCTTATCATTTTAAAATGATTTAATTTTGAATATTGCTATAGAAATAAGCTATTCTGAAAGATCTTACATTTCAGTTTGCTCATAGATGGCATAAAATAAGAATGCCTACGATCAGACCACTTTTGTATATGTTTCCTGATGCACAGAGGTGGATCTATCTAGAAAGTCTATAGATTCAGCAAACATCTTACATGCTGATAGTCAGAAAAATATTTCTGCTATAAAGAGAGATGATCACAGTTCGCTCACCATGCAAAATGTCCCTATTGTGTATGGCCATTGTCATGTACTTTTCATGACAAATTAAGTTCATTCCATATCTTTACAAATCCTGCAAGAAACATGTGTGGGAATATTCAAATGAGCAAATTCTTCCTGGACGCTTAGCTAATCCTGGACACTTACCCTGTGTTAAAGTTTGCAAAACAGGAAAATCTCTTCCATACATGTTGCATGTGTAAGGAAGCAACTTGTTTGTCTGGGCAAAGCAGCATGGCCACTCCACTATTGAGATACTAGTGACAGGTCATTGTACACTTTTGCTTTAACAATACATTTTTCCCAAAGCTGTATTGAAGCAAAGTCCCCATCAAAGCTTGGCATGCCCCTAATCCATACACTTTTTTGTCTGCCCTGTTCTTAATGTTCATATCCCCAACATGCAATCCATAGAAAATGGATTGTTTGATGTGAAGTTTTGAAACTAATCAAGGAGAGAAGCAAGCTAAAACTAAGGAGAAATTTCTTGACAGTTAGAACAATTAATCAGAAGAACGACTTGCCTCTAGAAGTTGTAAATGCTCCAACAGTGGCAGTTTTTAAGAAGAGATTGGACAACCATTTGTCTGAAATAGACCCTTCCAACTTTGTTATTCTGCTTTCTTTAATGTATGAATATACATTCTTGAGAATATTTCCTCTAATAATACACTGCTTGTATTTCTTTTTGAAAGAAAATGGTTTTAAAACAAGCACGCATGCTTTGAGGTCTGTAAGTTGTAAAGGCTTGAAATTGGTAGATTTATCTTAAATGAAAAAGAAATTGTGAGGTGGTTTAATTTCTCACCTATCCTTAGGCCAACGTCTTTTATTGCTGCATTATTTTATATGGCTTGAAGCTTATATGTGACTAGCACTAGAAGCTTCTTTAAATTACTTTGCATGATGACTCGCCCTGTGTGATATTCTGTTTACATTCAGTGAAAGACTGAGAGCTTTTCTTTATACCATCTGAGGCTTCCCCCCACCCCCATATGAAATAGCGTAGAGAAAAATTACCCAATCCATGGTGCAAGTTGCTAACATGCTTTTCATAAATAGTTTTGTTTTCATTTGACGGCTGCTGTTTATTATCACAGTCTAGTCATATATCCACCAGACCAATATATTTGTTTGAGTGTGTATGAATGCACACGCACATGTGTGCATGTGTGCTTGCGTGTATGTGTCCTGTAAAGAGGAAAAGAGTATAACAAAGCCTGAATGATGTTCTGCTAAAAAATGAAAAGATTACACTCTTTATCTCATTTTTTGAAGGAATAGGCTTGGTTATTCAGTCTTTTAAAAACAGCATCTCTCCTTGTAGAGATTCGAATTATAGCCATTCACAAAAGTATACAATAGGAGCAGAAGAGACCAAACTTTTATATACCAAAGGACAAGAAAACTAGTATTTTTTTTTTCTTTTTTATGATGGATGAATAATATATAGGCTGTGGCTTCAGGGAACATTTAGAAAAGGTAGAAGTACAAATTGCTAAATGACTCTGACAATTCAACCAGAACAAACAGAAATCTTGAAATAGTCTCTGTATTTTATTCAAAGCCAAATAGCCATCTCTTCAGGTACTATGGCAGTGTATCCATTCTACATTTGAAATTTATCTGGTCATTTCTTTTCAGTAGCTGCAGTTTTGTGACAATCATGCTCAGCATGAAAGAAACCCTATTTTGATGATTTTGCTGAGGTTTGATTGTTAAATGGTCTATGGCTGAAAAACTAGGGTTCTTTTGAATTAATAGCACGTTGTACTTTTTGACATGACAGGATCAGTCGATGTGGTCCTGCTGCAGTATTTTAAACAATTGCATTGAATTCAATCCTGCTCTCAAGACAGAAAAAGTAGGCAAGAAAAATGCAGGTGCGTGTGACTATGTATAGGTGCATGTTCAATTTTTCTCTAAACTAGAATTATTTTAGTCATATGTATTGCATTTTGCAAATTCATTGTCACTTCTTTCTAACTGAATGGCACACTTCTATCTAGGTCTTTGGTCTTGAATGTTTCTGAAGATGATGTACATAAGCAAATAACAGAAGGACACAGAAAAGTAATCTATAAATAGTCCAATCACTGAGGTTCCATTCAAATCAATACCGTTATCTAGGCTAGGATGTATAAGCACTAACACATTTATGTTTTGCTGTATATTCACTTTTCTTTGGGTTACATCCCAAAAATAGTATAAGGAGCTAGTGTAGCAAATAATGCTATATTATTGTGGAATCTCATATTGCTACCCACTATTAGAGGGGTAATTCACATCTTTGCTATCTAGAATCACTTTACAAGTTTCTTTTAAAAGTACTCTTGAGCTTCCAGAAATGGTAATTGGTTGGTCCTAAACAACACAAGAAAAAAAGGATATTTCAGATTTATAAAGACTAACAGAGTTGGAAGGGACCTTGTAGGACATCTAGCCCAACTCCACCTCCCAAGCTGATCCTACACCATTTCTGATAGATGGCAGTCCAGTTTCTTCTTGAAATCCTTCAGTGATGAACTTCCCACAACTTCTGAAGGCAAGCTGTTCCATTGGTTGATTGCTCTCATTGTCAGGAAATTTCTCCTTATTTTCAGGTTGAATCTCTCCCCGTTCAGTTTCCATTCATTATTCTTTATCTGGCCTTCAGGTACTTTGGAAGATTTCATTTCATTCCTTTCTCCTTACCCTGCTGTTCCAGCTATCTCTCCAATTTCTCAGATTCTACTTTATTCGAGGAAGATGCAGAGACTGGTGGGGGAAACTACAAGTGCAGAAAAACAAGATCATTCGGCCTGGGAATCAAGCTTTTACTGCTCTTTGCAGCGCCTGTTGAATCATATTAGAATAGAATAGAATAGAATAGAATAGAATAGAATAGAATAGAATAGAATAGAATAGAATAGAATAGAATAGAATAACAGAGTTGGTAGGGTCCTTGAAGGTATTCTAGTCCAACCCCCTGCCCAGGCACGAAACCCTACACCACTTCAGACAAATGGTTATCCAACATCTTCTTAAAAATTTCCAGTGTTGGGGCATTCTCAACTTCTGCAGGCAAGTTGTTCCACTTATTAATTGTTCTGTCAGGAAATTTCTCCTTAGTTCTAAATTACTTCTCTCCTTGACTAGTTTCCACCCATTGCTTCTTGTTCTACCCTCAGGTGAAGTATATTTTGACTCCCTCTTCTTTGTGGCAACCCTTGAGATATTGGAACACTGCCATCATGTCACACCTAGTCCTTCTTTTCATTAAACTAGACATACCCAGTTCCTGCAACCGTTCTTCATATGTTTTAGCCTCCAGTCCCCTAATCATCTTTCTTGCTCTTCTCTGCACTCTTTCTAGAGTCTCAACATCTTTTTTACATCATGGCCACCAAAACTGGATGCAATATTCCAAGTGTGGTCTTACCAAGGCATTATAAAGTAGTATTAACGCTATTCTATTCCTCTGTTTGTGCAACCCAGAATTGTGTTGGCTTTTTTGGCAGCTGCTGCACACTGCTGGCTCATATCTAAATGGTTGCCCACTAGGACTCCAAGATCCCTCTCACAGTTACTACTATTGAGCAAGGTACCACATGTACGGTATTTATTTATTTATTTATTTATTTATTTATTTGTTTGTTTGTTTAGATTTGTATACCGCCCTTCTCCTTGCGGACTCAGGGCGGTGAACAGCCAAATAAAAATAGTACATAAAAGTTAAACAATTTCTTTAAAAAGCATATAACTTTGGCTAAAAATTAAAACCATTAACCATTAAATATTTAAAATACCCAACCCTATAATACAGATCTTAAAAATTCAGCGGGGTCAGGCTAGACCAGCAAGCTGAAAGAGATGAGTTTTCAGGGCCCGACGAAAAGTCCGGAGGTCAGCAATTGTTCTCAGTTTTGGAGGAAGATCGTTCCAGAGGGTAGGGGCTGCCACAGAGAAGGCCCTCCCCCTGGGGGTCGCCAGCCGGCATTGTCTGGCTGACGGCACCCTGAGGAGACTCTCTCTGTGGGAACGCACCGGCCGGTGGGAGGCTATTGGCGGCAGAAGGCGGTCCCATAAGTACCCTGGTCCTAAGCCATGGAGCGCTTTAAAGGTGGTCACCAACATCTTGAAACGCACCCGGAAGTCCACAGGTAGCCAATGCAGCTCGCGCAGGAGAGGTGTCACATGGGAGTGTCCCGTCGCTCCCATAATTCCCCGCGCGGCCGCATTCTGCACTAGTTGGAGCCTCCGGGTGCACCCCAAGGGGAGCCCCATGTAGAGAGCATTGCAGTAGTCCAGCGGAGTTACCAGTTATCCAGGTACTCATGCATTTTGTTTATCTTCCCTAAATATAGAACCTTGCTTTTTTTCACTGTTGAATTTCATTTTGTTAGATAGGGCCCAATGGTCAAGTCTGTCAAGATCCTTCTGTATCTTGAGCCTACCTTCTGGAGTGTTGGCTATTCCTGCCAGCTTGGTGTCATCTGCAAATTTGATTAGTTCCCTATCTATCCCCTCGTCCAAGTCATTGATGAAGATGTTGAAGAGTACTGGGCCTAAAACAGAGCCCTGGGGTACTCCACTGCAAACTTCCCTCCATGTAGATCTATGTAGATATGCTTGAGAGACCCTACAAAATATCTTGCTGGAGTTGGTGGAATTCTTGGAATTCCTTATTTAAAACATTGCTTGTTGTTATTTAATATTGCAGCCATTGAGGGTGATGATAGAAAGATACACCAAGGAAAGATCCACTTACGGTGGCCTGGTCAGGTCTTCAGGGATGAAGGAACTAAGGAAGGATATTACTTGTTCTGTATAAGGAATTCTGAGGGGGGAAATGCTTGAGAAAAGTTTGAGAGAAGGTTCTGCCTCAAAGATTACATATTACTTGGCAATGTCGAATAACATTTATTTTCTAATTTAATTCATGGTAAAGATCAGAAAAGAGAATACTTTTGGGAAGGTACATTGGAACATTGATATCCATGCCTGGCATATAAGAGTGGCTTTATGTCTGCTCTGGTTTTTCTGTCTGGTATGCTGATATGTTGATAATACCCAGCTTTATAGCTTTATATCTCAAACTCATGCTGGCAGGGACCACAAGACATGCCTTCTCTGCCATAGCTCCAACCTTCTGCAACCTTCTCACTCCAGTGATGAGGATGGCCTTGACCCTGCTGGTCTTTCAGAAGGCTTTGAAATCTTAGTTTTATGCCCTAATCCACAGTCAAAGTTATGTTATGCTCTATTTATTGTTTTAGATATTTATGGATAACAGTACCAAAGACTAAGATAATCATTTTCACCCGAAGAAATGGAATGAATGATTGTCAGTTATTTATAAATGGTAAAAAACTAAACAACACAGATGTATTGAATCAGAGTTAATAGCCAACAATTTAATATGTTTTTCCTTGCTTCCACTATCCCAAGAATAAGAAAAACCAATGAATTTGTGAGACTTGGTAAAACATCTACTGAAAATGAGAATATAGATGACAAAAATTTCATACATTCAAATAGTAGTAAAAATATACCAAGTAGTATGTCATCTGCTGTGAGAAATGAATGTTTATCAACAGAAGCAAAAAAAAAAAGTAAAAATGTGCTTCTGTCTATTTCATTATATGGAAGTGAGAATTGAGCATCTCAGGAAAAACATAAAAGTAAGTTGAAAGCAGTCGGAATGGGGTACTTCGAAATGTGTGTGATTAAAGAAAAAGAATAAGTGCTTAAATGTTTATGGATTGGGTACCGATGCATGTGACGATTACTACAGTACTGTGTTGTGTTGGTTTGATCATACAGTATCAGTGAAGATCAAGCCTCAAACAAATATATGAAGAAAGAATGAATGAGTCAAAAAGAAGACTGGGGAAATTACAAATGGATGGATAAACTTGATTAAAACTTATAAGACAGCAATGTATAAAGAATGGAAAAGGACAAAGTGGGTATCTCCCAAACCTCCTCCCACAATGATTATCTGGCTTTTGAAATGTGAATACTCCATTGGTTCAAAGGAGAGGAACTGACAACAGGTTCCACTATACTGAATTGATCTAACTGCCAAAAACTTGCTGCAGCCAAATAAATCATCTTGGGGTTTTGTGTTGTTGCATTTCTTTCCTTCTAGCCCACCCTCCACAAATATAATTATTCCTTTACAGTCTCTGTCACACTTTATTTTATGACTTCCTGGCTGGAAGTTTCTGAAACATTTTTAGCACAGAGAACTCTATCATTGCTTCAATTGACAACGTATTGATAACTCTGACAGAGAATACCACCTGATCCCATCAACTATCCAGAGCATACAGCAAGTTAATCAGATTTGTTTTTAGAATTTATTAAAAGATGACCATAAAAATTACTTCCAGCTAATGCAATTTAAAAATGCATCTGAGTTTTCATTTGAAAACATTATGATTGGTCACACAGTCAAATTGGATTTGGCATTCCGCCCCCACCTAGCGAATCCTTCCCAAAGATCTGGGATAGCCAGAGGTTGATGCTTGATGGTGTTAGAGGTATTGTTGCAGGATGTTCCAAGTGAAGTTGCTTTCTGCAATTGACTGATGGTGATTTTTGTCGCTGCCAATGATGTTCAAGTGGTATTTTCCTTCTTTGGGATTTCACCCACAGCACCTACTGTATAATTATTAGTATAATCTTTGCTTTCTTTTTCCACAGTCATTCTGTGTTACTTTATTTTATGGTCTCACCAGTTCTTGTCTCCAGGTAAATCTCTGAAGCACCATTCTGGCTACTTTGTCATGCCCTTTTTGTAGTCAATATATGTTATATTCTTGCAGCAGTTAACCAAGTGGTCCACTGTTTGTTCAGCTTCTTTGAGAGGCAGTGTTTGCTGTCTGTTGCTGTCTTCTGAATTCTGGCTATGTATGTATTTGTTCTTAAAAGTTTGGTCTTGTGCAACCAGAATTAGCCCTTCTTTCTCTTTCTTTCCTGCTCTTAGCCATTGCCAGGTCTTCTTATTATTTGTGTTCCCTGCTACTTGTTTGATGTATCGGCCATGTAATATTTTGTCTTCCCATTTTAGTTTTCTGTTCCCCATTTGGTCTTTTGTGTAGGCAAGTTTGGTCTCTTCAGTACTCAGTAAGCCTTTGTGGTATATTAGCTCTAGTGACTGTGGAGATTGTCAGTCATCCAGGTCATGGTTGTCCCAAAGATCCTTTTTCAAGAGGAAACTGGACTTTTTGCTTTTTCCTCGAATATGTTTTGTTTCTCATCCAAGAACTGAAGAAGCTTCTTGGATGAGAAGTGAAACATCTTCAAGGAAAAAACAAATGAAGCCCAGTTGCCTTTTGAAAAAGAATATTTGGCATTAACTCTAGTGCATTGTCTTTACTGTTTTTCTGATTTTCTTTCAATGCCCTTTCTTCTTCTTCTTCTTCTTCAATTGTCTAGTGTACTTGCACTATTCCATGCCCACCTCAACAGAGCTTATATTAGATTTATTGTCTTCCCTAAAACCTACGGTGTGCATGCTGGCACACTAGGTTTCAGAGATTAATCATTGCTGTACTCTCACTATCACTTAAAAGCTATTTCCCCAATGCCTGTTACTTTTTCATTCATGACCATTTACCATTAATTGTTACTTTCTCAATTGAGTACCTTTGTTACTGTCCCTCCTTTTCATGGAGCAAAAGGAGGAGGGGAAAGGATGAATTAGTAATAGTAATCGTAATCATAATCATATCACCATTAAAAATCTGTACATTGTATCAAAGAAAAAACAAAAAGGAGAAAATGCTAGAAATGTAAAGCTTTGAGAGTAGACTAAATGCAAATGATCATTAGGTCAGTTAAAACTGTAAGTCGCCATAGATCCCCCTTCCTCGGGGCCCGATTGTTGTTTGCCACTTGGGTCACTCACTGGGGCCATTCAGGGGTCTGTCATGGGTGCCCTGTGGTCCTTCCAGGGCTGCTGCCTTGTGGCTGTGGTTTCGGTTTCGGTGACTGCTGCCCTGGCACCATACACTCTGCTGCCCGGTGGCCCAGTAGTTTGCACCAGAAACAGCGTAGTAATGGGTGCTTTGTGGGTCCTGTGATGTTGGAACTGTCCTCACTCCATCTGTCATTGTCGGTCTCTCCGTGGGCTTCTGGGACCCATGGCCCACATCCCCCCACAGATGGAAGTCCTGAAACACAGTGTCCAATTCAATGATTGCCTGAAACCAGACTTGCAGCTGGTGCAGAAGGGCCCAGTAAACACAGGCTTGATGGCTATCACAGTCCAGCCCCACCCTGAACTGGTGGACCAGCAGATGCTCTAGCCATGACCTCAGTTTACCAGCACCCCGGCAGAATTCCCAAACATACTCCTTCGCTGGCCGGCCGGCCTCATTGTTTCAGTGACATGAGCTCCCCTTCCACCTGTTGTGCCTGGTCAAAGGATGGGAAGATGGGGTGAACACAAGTGAGTATAGGAGGAAGTTAGTGTCTTTTCCCCTATAGTCTGATGAAGGGCTCTATTTATAAAAAGGAGAGCAGTTCTATATTGTCAAAGAGGCCTTCACTTCTGTTGTATGTTTGCTAAGATAAAGCCAATGTGAGCTACATATCTAAGCTTCCTCTGCTTGGTTGAACCTAGATTGAATGAGGACTCAAAGTAGACATTTGTATGGTAAATCATGCTTTAAACTAAAGTGTGGATATGGGAGTGGGGGAAGTGCATTTACCTCACCCTAACTCATGAACCTCTACTGTGGATGTATAGTCTCATTCAGCCCTGAGAAGGACTGCTTCATTACCCAGTAATATAGCTAGACAATCATCATTTTCAGCTAAAAAGTTTTGCTAAGAAAAAAATTAGCCATTGCCCCCAAAGAAGCAAAATGCTGGTTAAATAACTAGGGGAATAAAAAACAATAGCACTGTTATTTCTGTTGTAGTAATTGATAAATGGATCAGAATCCAACATTTTTGAAAGAAAGACATGGCTATAGAGGTAGAGGTGGTTCAAAATACAACTGCAAAAACATATAGAGACCCATCTAACATTGCATAAATCCATTTGATGAGAGCCATGATATACATAAACATGAAATAAAAATGGTTTATATAAATCCTTGGACTAATCTAATCCACCTTGCAGCCGTTTTGAAAATAGCAATGTTCTCAATAATTTTAATTTAAAGCTATGTTTTACTTCTTATCCTATGTGTGTTTCATTGACACTGCATTTTCTTCATAAAATGCTTTGTGTTGAAAGGCATCATTGAAAGTGTGAATCATCCTTCACTGTTGTTACAGGTTCAGATAAAATAACAACAAAAACAATGACCTCCATGGACCTCAAGTATTTCTGTGCTCAAAAGAATATTCCTAAACTACCTTCTGTTGAAATTATTTTAAATTGCATTGAGCTACAGTAAGGTTTCTGTATAGCTTCTAATTTATTTGCATTTGAAAATGAATTAATTTGTGTACAGAAGAATATTTAGAAGTACAAATAAAAATTCAAAAAGTAATGGAAGTTTAGTAGTAAAGCATATATATGTAGTATATGGAGATTTGAGATAAGTATATCCCCCAGGTATAATTTTTACAACACTAATACCTTAAAATAAAAATAAATATTTTCTTAGTCTATTGAGTGGGTATGCTGAATTAATACACAACAGGAATGCCACTAGAATTTAAATTGCATTGGTTTTTTAGAAATGGAGGAAACAACATCCAGCAGCCTCATTATTATGGCAATCAAGCTGTCATTTTCCTGCATCATATATCATCACCAGTAGAACTAATTTCAGACTCTCAATGTGTTTCCTACTCTCAGGAGATAGTTGTTGCTGGTGGTGATGAATGAAAGCAAAAGAAAAAAAAAACTCAGAGTGATTGAGTTTATGAACCTGCAGAGCTAAAAGTGGCAGAAGGGGAAAAAATGGTTCTATTTAGAATGCAAACTTATTATGGATGACACCAAGCACCTTTGAAAGTGCCACTGACAGCAGTTTGTGTGTAAGGCTATATAAAGAGCACTGACATCACTAAAGGCATATCGCTCTCCTGGCTTTAAAGCCTAAAATCATTTAAGTGCTATCCTAAATATATTTACTGGGCGATTATAGCTGATTCATACCTTTATGCTTGTTCGCATTGCTCATGTATCATTTCCCTATGACTAAGAAGTCAATGTTTCATTCCTTTTATGTCAGCAATTGGCACGTAGTATGTTTCGACCTTGGAACATGATTGTGTTACACTTGGGAGCATGCTAATCTTCTATGGCCTGTGTTAGACAGTAGCAGCAAAAACAACATAGCACCTGAAAGAGGGGTGTTATTTAAATTAGACCACAATGAGTTCTCATGATATTTCCTCCTCCTTGCCCTTGCAATTCAAAGAACAGGAGATGGGGAAAGATCAGGGCTGTAGTCCACAGACAGAAAAAAGGGAGTCCCTTATCGAACCATCACATTTCCAAGCATGAGTCCAGAGGTAAAACCTGTTATAAGGTTATAAGGGAATTCTTCCTGTAGCTGAATATGTAGACAAGCTAGGAAGCCTACAAAGTTATGGAACTGAAAATAACATCTTCCAGAAGTAGTATTTTCCACAATATCCTAAAATAAAAGCTTTAAAATATTGCCAAGAGAAATTTGCAAATAAGTCTCAGACACGCTGAAATTACATCCCCATGACTTGTCTCAGTAAACTGCCTCTTGAGCATCTTACCATAATCTAAAGAAGACTATACACACTCACTTACTTCAGAGTGAGTGCTTTACTTATAAGAACATTTTAAACTAAATGGCTGCATATCTACAATCTGCTGTTTCATCTACAAGTATGTGAAGTATCATGGATGCGTGAGCTTGCTTTCTCTTTGGATCCTATCTTATAATTTTAGATGTAAGTTTTATACAATATTCCAAGTCTATTGACTGAATTACTATGACCAGATGGATATCAATCAATCAACCTTTATTGTGGTCAAAGACCAGCTTAAGGAAAAAATTAAAACATGAAAAAATACAAACTACACAAAATATATAAAAAGCTAAAAGTATATAAACTTGATCAATACAAATTGGAAGATGGACTTCAATTGATGGAACATTTCTTATATAGAATTCTTTGCTATAGAATTCTTTATATGAAATGCTGACAATATTCACCCTGACATTAAAATATCAAGGTATGGAATCTCTAGAAAGTATCACTGCTTTGTGAGAAGTATCAACATTACATCATGGAAAGATGACCTAGGAAGCTATAGCTGTACACATTTTTGAAGAGGCGCTTCACTGTGATTGAACTGTCAAATCAGTTCTATCCAGAGCTGGAGTGTTTCATTTCCTAAAGGAGGAACAGATTAGTTCTCCTGCTTTGTTTTACCTATAAGAGTGACTTCTGCATATGTTAATAAGCTGCTCTTACTGAATCAAGGTGCCTATCTGAGTCATATTAGCCCTGTCTTGATGCTTTACAGAGATAGAGCATTTCACTTCTTGATGCTTTACAGAGATAGAGCATTTCACCTCTGTTAAATAAAAAACCTCTGCAGAATTAGATACAATCTACACAGAACTGTAGAATAGATGAAAAATAAATAAATAATAGGAGATGTACAATATCTTCTCAGAAGTAAAATTTTGATTTCTACCCTTGTTCTCTCCTCACTATACATTACTCTATATGCAGCTTGACATGCATCCAGTGGTGGTATTCAGCCGGTTCAGATCGGTTTGGGTGATCTGGTAACAGCGACTGCTGGTGGGCCTGCCCACATGCCCCGGCATAATACCGTCCTATTTATCAATGTTTTTGAGGCCAGGCGCTTGCGCAGAAGGTGTGGAAGGTGCTCACATGAGCAAAGCGCATGTGTGAAGGCTGGGCACACATGTGGAAGGCGTGTGTGTGCGCATGGCGAACTGGTGGTAAGAATATGTGCAACCCAGTTCCACATGCATCTAAACTGGGGTACCCCAATAAAACAGTCTGTGTGTGTAGATCTGGATGCTTTATTCAAGGAACAGGATGGGTGAAACTTGGAAAAATAGAAATACACAAAATAAGAACTCTCCTCAGGGTGCCATCAGCCAAACAATGTCGGCTGGCGACCCCCAGGGGAAGAGCATTATCTGGGGGAGCACCGACCGTCTGGAACGGTTTGCCCACCGAGCTTAGGACAGCTCCCAACCTCCTCTCCTTTTGCCGTGAGCTGAAGACGTGGCTCTTTCATCAAATGGACTGACCCATTGAGGGGGTTTTCACACTGTAATAATATTAATCAATTTTAATTGGATTTAAATTTGTATTTTAGTTTTTATTGTTGATTTTTTTTTAATCTTGTAAGCCGACCTGAGTCCTTTGGGAGAAGGGAGGCATATAAATCACAATAAAATAAACAAAATAAATAAAAATAAATAGATACAAAATAAGCAGTGTTGAGTTGCTGGTGAGCATAACAAATATAGATAAATCTAATTTTCCTCTCATAGCTTTACACATCTTTACACAAGCAAAAAACCCTCCTCTTTTTGCCTCTTTTTGTTTAAATTACTTCTCTGTGGTGATAAATTATGAGCTCAAAATCAAAAAGATAAAGAAAGAAGGAATCAACCCTTTTCTCAACTGAGGGACAGCAGCTCTACCCAAAAGAATTTATTCCTGACCCACAAAAGAAAATACAAAAAAGAAAAGTAATATCACAGAAAAACTATGTGGAGTTAGTTTGGTGCGGGTTTTTAAAATCATTTTAGAATAACTCAGTTAATATGGATAATAAATGCAGGTAGATGTGTGATTCAATATTTTTCAAGACAAAGCAGCTTTTGATTCTCATGTCTAGAAAATGCAGAGTTAAAAGCTTTAGAAATTGATTCACACAAAAGATGAAACACTTGCTTGAAAATTCTGATAATGTGACAGAGATATAGTACAAGAGTTTTCTTAAATTATTGGGTTACTCATTTAACTGAGGTAAATCTCCTTTAGACTTTAATATATCTATGGAAATCTATATATGTAATAAGCTTGTGAAAAAAGATTACAGATGATAAAATGAATACTTCAAGAATGATATAGATGGATTTCCTTAAATGTTTTCAAATATTTCAAGTAGATTGATAAATTATTAAGATATAAATGCAATTTTAAAATATACATAATGAATAACTGGATTTATCAAGCACAGGGTATAGCAAAAATTATTACTTTTTTACATTTGAAAGAGTGCTACATGAGATTTACAATTTTGGATTAATGCTAGCTGTTTCTTTTTTGCTTATGACTAGTTCTTTAACAATGTAATGGAAAGAGTAATCAATATCACTTAAGTGGCCGAAGTTTAATTATATTCTTAAAAACTGAGCTTTTTTATATGCATTGTATTATGTTTTGTCTTCTTTTGTTTCTTTTTTCTCTTTCTCCCCCCTTTTTTGTATTTTTTGTATGGTCTTTTCTTTCTGTATTTCAAACCAAAACACACAGGTATTTAGATTTTTCTTGTTACTGAAATCTCTGGGCTAATTTAAAATTCTTTAAACATACTACACTGACATATATGATATTCTTCTAATGAATTTATTTCTAAAAAATGGTTGTTACCAAGGGGCTCTGAATTAGCACAGTATTGTTATATTGTCTTTGTTCCTGAAGAACATACATGGAATATCTGATTTGATATGAGACATCCATAAGAACACCCACCAAGCAACTCTTTAAACTCAGCTGTACAAAAATAAATAAATAAATAAATAAATAAATAAATAAATAAATAAATCAGTAGCCATTGATAAGTTTATTTTAGACTTCAGTAATAATTGTGTAAAACCAAAAATGTTTTATCATTAAATAAACATTTTTTCCCCAAATGTTCAGATTTCAGAAAGGACATTTATTAACACATGGAGATTCAACATAAACTAGGAAGAATTTTGGGATGGGAGTGTCTTTTTTGCCATTCTTCTTACTTTTCCCAAGACATATCTCTGATTCTAGCACATTCTTGACATACTCAGAAGGTTTTGCCAGTCCAGATTTCATAACCAATTGACCCGAATTCCTGATCTCATCAAAAATGTGTAAGATTTCTAACTTTTCAGTTGAATGTAAGGAATGATTCTCATTGCATAGATATTTGCGGGTATCCCAATTTTTTATTCCTTAGGATCCTCTTTAGTTGATTTGACATTGACAGAAAAGTATTGTAGTATTATCTGTAGGGAAATTCTGTGGATACACCCAATAATTGCTTTTATCTTTTCCCAGGTTGGTTCACTAAAGATCTTTAGAGAAATCAAGTCCCAAAATAGAATTCCCAGGCAATATGGCCATTGGTTATTAACTCTTGAAGATTTAAAGCATTTCCAATATTTGTGTTTCCCCAATGTACAGATCTGCACATGGCTTACTTCATTGTACTGCATACATCACATTGCTCAGTTTGTGTCTGGATGTTTTATCCTTGAGGTGGACAAGCTTTTGCCTTAGTGTATTCTTGGGTTTGAAGTGTGCACATATGTTGTGTTGGCTGAAGATCCTCCTGTGCTTTTCTGACATTCCTGCAACTTATGGAATGACAATATTGCTTTGTTTATTGTTCTCTCTATTGTCTATTATTATGGAGGAGCTCCTGTAAGGTATTTTTTGAGATTGATGAAGGCCCACTTGGAAGAGCCACATGTTCTGAGGGCTTCCTTGATATGTTTTAGTTCTCCCCCCCCCCCCTCCATCTTTGCTGGTAGGCAGGCCTTTAGCTCTGTGGTGTAGGATTCTGATGACTCCCATTGTGTGTTCAAGTGAGTGGTTAGAATCAAAATGTAAATATTGATCTGGGGGTTTTCCGTAAACTTCAATGTTAAGGCTTCTGTCTCCCTTAATGTGTACTGCACAATCTAGGAAGGCTCCTTAACATCTTCCTGTGTGAAGCTTCTTTGATGAGAAGTGAATCGTCTTCAAAAAAAAATAAAAATAAAAATCAGAAGGTCCAGTTGCCTCCTGAAAATGCACCTTTGAGATTATTGTAGAGAACTTTATATTTCCCATTGGTTCCAATCAGAATTTAGTTTGTTTTCAGGAACTGAAACAGACAAAAGAAAATAGCAATGGAAAAGATGCCAGATAGGTCTGACAACTTCTCACATGTTTATGCTACACTGATAGAAAGATGTATGGATGGGGGAAGAATTCAACTTGTGTTGATAATACTCGACTTACAACAGCTCATTTAGTGACTGTTCAAAGTTACGTCACTGAAAAAAAGTGACTTATGACCATTTTTCACACTTGCAACCATCACAGCATTCCCCCATGGTCATATGATCAAAATTCAGATGCTTGGTAACTTTCTCATATTTATGATGATTGCAGTGCTCACAAGATCATATGATCACCTTTTGCAACCTTCGAGAAGCGAAGGTCGCCAGTTTCGCTTAGCAACCATGTTACTAATTTACCAACAGCACTGATTCACTTAACAACTGTGGCAAGAAAATGGGGCAAAACTCACTTAACAAATATTTCCCTCAGCAACAGAAATTTCAGGCTCAATTGTGGTCATAAATTGAGGACTACCTGTATTTACCTGGTCATAAATTGAGGACTACCTATTATCACTGTATCATACACACTAAATGTTCTTCTTTTAAAAAAAAAATTGCTGTCAGTCCTACCATTGTAATTATAGCATAAAATTGAGTACCAGCCAGTTAGTTGAGTTTTATGTTTGCTAAAGTAAAATAAGCACACAATTTTTTTCTCCCTCCACACACCCTGTTTTTCTTCTCATTAAGCACAGAAGAATATTGTCTAAGCATTTTTTTTCAAAAGCATATCAGTCCTTAGAGAGTTAAAGAAAGGAAGAGCATATTAATTGTTTGCCCTAACATTTTATGCATCAGTGGAAAAACAGTTTACATATTATAGCTCAGCTGCTCCTTTAAATCAAATGAAAATAATCTCAGGACCTTTTTTTAATTCCATATAAATCAAACTGTTTTCTGTGTTCAGGAACAGAAAAGACTAAAGGCATCATTAGAATTAAAAAAAAAAACTTTGTGCTAATGAATGAGCAGATACAGAAAAGTAACTACCCTGTAAAGAGCATGCATTTGAAAATAATGTGGTTAGTATCTTCCATTTTCCTTCCATGATATGAAAATGAGTGCTGAACACAACACCATTCATTTATATGATGACTCTGGGGCCTGACTTTTGTTAAATATTCTTTAGGGTTACATTCTGGAAAGAGAAGATCCTCTCCTGCCTTGAGATTAATGGGCTATGAACCTCTTTCCCGATTATCTATTTCCAGAAAGGGAAAGCATGGAAGCATTTGAAGATAATAACAAAAGCTTAATGTAATTTAAAAAAAAGAAATCTTTCAGAGGATTACAGATCTCAAGAGACATAAGACTTGGGGGTTTCCTGTGTCTTTGCTGTTGAAAGGTTGACATGAAAGAATGGTTAAAATGAGGACATTATGTCTCTTCTCTTTATCTTTAGAGCCTTCCAAATCCAAGTTTCTAGCTGAGACTGATTTGCTACAAAAGTTGAACGTCAAGTTTGTAGAGAACTTAGCAGCTGAAAACAAAGAGATATTTGCTGAACTTTGGGAACAAAACCAGGACTTGATTGTGGCTGCAGCTGAAGAACATGGGGGAATACTGAGTTTAGCTGGATTGACACCACTGCAGATGGATTATGCTATTTTTAATTTATTTGCTTCCCCTATTCTTATTTGATGTGCATGTAAAATAAACCTAAAACAACACAAGGGAGAAGTTACAGCTGTGAGCACTATTTGTTTAAGCCAGGGGTGTTAAACTCGTGGCCCGCAGCCAGATGCGTCATGTGCTGGCAATGCCCACCCCTGGTTTAACAAAGGGGGGAAAAGTCACAATATGTCATGTGACAACAATGTGATGCCATGAGTTTGGCACCCCTCATTTAAGTTGCCAGCACTTGTGAAATAAATTATAGTTTGACATTTTTAAAATTTTCTATACTCCTCCTCCTTTGTTTTAACATAACCAGTCTAGAAAATTTTTTTATCAAGCTTCCCAACTATTTTACAGTTTAGAACAAACCTAATTACCCTACATTTACAAACTAACAAAGCAAACAGTATATCTATAAATATTTGAGAACATAAGTAGGCCAACATATTCAAATTTTACTTTTATATTTTTTTTAAAAAAATTACAAAATCATGCTTTAACTCCTGTTATAGCAAAACCTAACACAATGTGTGAATCTGAAATTTGTATTCAGGCCTTTAAAATCTTACCAGCGGTTCAATTTTTCACAGCCCTGGATAAATATCCTTAACTATCTATGTCACCCAGTATTGCTAGTTCTTTCTAACTATGAACAAAGAATTATGGGGCAAGTAACTTTTGAGAAATGCATTGCATAAGAAACAGTTTTAAAATGTTTTGTCTTTAAATTTCTAGCTGAACATCTAGCTGAACTACACAGGTTCACTCTGCACTATAGAATAGCCTACGCCAGCAACCCACTGCTAGTTCTGATCCTAGATTTGAAACAACTCAACTAGATTTGAATAATAAGTATATAAATAATACAGTATTTTCTTTTCATGTTAATGGATTGTCAGGCCTCAGTATGATGTAGTCTGTTCCAGATACATGCATGGGTAGGTGTCAAAAAGGAAAAATGGTCATTGCTTCAACTATGTGATACTCATAAAAAACAGGGCAAGGCTCAATCAAATGGTTGCAGACACCTGTTTATTTTTATGACTCCCCCTGCAGATGGCCCTGTCCTTTTCTTCCATTTCAGTGGTGGGCACATTTCATATTAAGCATAGTCTCTGACAGGGCTAAAGGAAATTGTCCTTAGAATGTAAACTTGGCAAATACTACAACTAACTTTACTGAAACTATAATTGTTTATTTAGACAAAAGCAAAAGGACAAAAAGGAGGGAGTCTAGATGCTGCTTTTTAATTAAAGCATTGATTTCCTATACCTAGAAATAAGACCCATTGAACTTACATCGAGAAGGAGATATGCAATAGGATTCAACTCTCTGAACTTGGACAGTAGAAATATATTTGTAAAAAAGCAATTTCAAGGCTAATTAGCTCACGTTATAAATAAGCACAGAGACTGCCACGACTGTCTATAAACATCACCTGACACACTTGCTCTCATTATTGAATATTACCTAATTTAGAGCATTGGCACATAAATCATGAGGCATAAATTTAACATCCACCATTTTATTTATGAAGAATCCTTAAAGCTGTATGTTGGTTACAGCGGCCAAGTAGAAATTTGTTGGTATGAATATCAACGTGCTTCTGAAATGACATGTCATTCTGTTCTTCACAAAGAGGAAAAACATAGATTAGGGTTATGCAAAATCTCAGACTTCAAATCTTTAAGTCATATCAACATATTATTTTAGTAAGGTACATTCAAATTGCTGTAGAGATTTTTTTTTATAGAGTTCCAAAGATTCAGCAGACTTTTTGACTATGTGCTCACTTTTGGGGGTTGGGGGAGAAGGAAGGGATCAACTTTCCTCCATACAAAGTTTTGATTGTGTAGTGGTCTCTGATATTGACATGAATAACCAACCACTGAGTTTCACTAGTTCTTGCAAATTCTGCCTGTTGCAGTGCCTGATAAAATGCTATTATAAGTTTCTTTGATTTGGACCCAGAATCAAATCACTGATTTTCTTTCTTAACTTGGATCCTTAGATAAACTAATCAGAAATTTCACAGCCACAGTATGGCTAGATAAGTCTATTGCAGGAAAGACTAACGTCACTGTCAATGAGAGAGTACAAAATATTTTATTCCATCATAGTATGTGGATTGAATTGTGTCATAGAGAATGGACCATAAACTTTCAGCTTCTTAGATGGTCATGTGGAAGAAAGAAATCTAGTGGAAAATAAGTTGTGATCATCTTCATTAATGAAGTACCTTTCTGATTATGTAACTCAGCAAAGACCACACAAAAGTTTCCATGAGACATAGTTGATTCTTCAGGAGCAAATGGGAAGAAGGTGAAATTGAGGAGCACTGAGAAACAGTTAAAAGTAGGCACGTATAATAACTGTAGATGGCCTGAAATGGTAGCAACTTAATTGAAACTTGAACTGAGTTATATATGAACCTAGTCATGTGTTAAAGATCAGGCTAATTGCTTTGCTGGTGCTTTATATTGTACCAAAGAGTTTGCATTAAAGTACTATTTCTTTTTTATGTTGATTTAGTTAATTCAGGGAGACAGGTGAATTTTCATATCTAGTAGCTGAAAGAGTTTTTAAACAATGTGCTGTGAATGGTCACTGTCAGTATGTATTTATGTTGTGTGTGTGTGTGTGTGTGTGTGTATTTGTGATGATAGACAAGAACTAAAAGACGGCAGTAATGATAGATGTAGTAGTACCAAGTGACAGCAAGATAAGAAAAAATAGTTTGAGATGCTGGAAAAGTATTGAATCCTGAAGGAGAAACTAGAGATGATATGGAAAGTAAAGGCCAAATGGTTCCACTTGTGATAGAAGCATTGTGGCTCTGACTCCTAAGCTATGATAGTGGCTCCAACAATTTCCAGGAACAACGTCGGACCTCTGTCCAGAAGACATCAGACCTCTGTCAGTCCTAGCAACAGCTAAGATTCTGTACAGAACCCTAAAACTCCCAGGCCTCTAATTAAGGACTTGAGAATGAGGAAGACACTGGTCAACCCAAGGAATGAGAAGAGAATTACATGGCATTCAGACAAACAGCCTTGAAGTCTTCATTTCCAGAAATTTGCTCCAGAAAACTGAGGGTTTTCCAGAGCAGATGTGGGCCTCAAAATAAGAGAATGAGAATTCATGAATATCAAGTAGAAATACAGTATATTTTCTTGTATTTATAGAGCTAACTATATCCTCCCACCACTCCTTCAATCATCCCTTTTAGTCAAAGCTAAGGAGACAGCTTGGGGGGAAACAATTGCTGAGTTTCCAAATTGTTTAAGAGTAGCCTCTCTTCCTCTTTCAGCCCAAACAGAAAATGGCAACCTGTTTTGGCTCTAATGGTATCGATCAAACAATTATTTGAGTTATAATTTTGAAAGGAATTGGAAAGATGTTAACTATAATACAGTGCTCCTTTTCATTCCCCCTCTTTTTTTAAAATGTAAACTTTATATAATGTAGTCATCATTGTAGCTTTTATTGAAATTTGGTCTGTACAAAACATTTGATAGATATATATGTATGTGTACGTGTTAATATAGGTTTGTACACATGTGAGTATGTATTATTATACATAGCTCTATGATGACTACGTTCTTTGGCAAGGTGACTTCTGTTTGGCTGTATAATTGTTCTGTTATCAGCCGATCATTTTTGAAGAAGAAATTGAAATGTAGGAGTGACTAGAGGCTTTTAAAGAAAGATGATTGATGAGAAAGGAAGTTCACTTTCCTTGCCCTGCCACCTTAATTATTCTAGAAAGTCGTTTATTCACTATTAAATGGCTGGAAAAAAACCTGCTTTCTTTCTGTTAAGTGCTGTAGGGAAAATACCCACATACTGTAAATAAGAAACCAAAGCATTTGATGATAAATACAACAGGGTGTTTGTTTTTTTTTTAATTGGCATGTACAAACCTGTAATGATCACCAGGTTCTGGATCTGGATTCCTTCCTTTTCAGGATGATCTACCCTGATAGACCTCAATTTGTAGGACCAAATTGTTTTTAGAAATTAAAGGGAAGTCATTCAAAATACTTTTTATCATTTTCCCCCCATTGGTAAACAATTTTCCAAGTATTGTATGCCTAATGTTACCCAGTATTACTGCTGCATCTACTAACAAAGGGCAACTCATCCGTGCACAACAAATAGTACTTTAAATTCTATAGATGAAGTAGAGGGTATCCTACTTTCTAATGTAAGGTCAATGAAGAGGGTTTTTAAAATATATATCTATATATCTATATAAGGTGTGTGGCAAACTTAAATACATTTTCCATTGTTGTACACTTCTAATGACAGATTGTTATGTTTATACTGACAATGAAAGCCATGTCTGAGGTTGCTTTCTGAGTTCATTAGTTGCTATGGAAACAACAATGTCATACAATTTCTAAGTTATTCGGGTTTTTGTTTGTATAGTAAAAAAGGAAGTTAAGGCTGTACTTTAAAATTTACTTCAATGTAAGTTTTATTAAAATCAACATACACTCATTTGTATGCATGTATACATATATATATTATGTATTTGAATAGCTATGGAAAGCTTTTAAAATAATGATAATCATGTTCTCTTTTTCTTTTGTTGTATAGCTACATTGGCCACAATCCTGCTAATAGTGTATTTTTAAAATCCAATTTTCATGGAAGCTTTCACACGTGAGGATTTCTTATTATATAACAAAAATAGAAACTCCATGAGGCCCATTCGCATTTTGTCTTTTGCTTAAAACAACAAAAGTTAGTAAATGTGAAAGTACTACAATACAGTCTACAGTAGAATTAGAATTAGACTAACTGGGGAAAAAAAGCTTTCTTTTATAAAAAATAAATGCTTTACTACAATCTTAAATTTTAATGCATAGAGAAAAAATAAAACTTATTTTCATAGTTTAATCCGAAAACCATACCTTACTTCATGGTTATCTTCCAATAACCCAGCAAATCACAATCAAATGTACTCTACAATGATGACTTTGTCACAGGCAGTTAACAGCCACAGCAGAAAGACAACATCTGTAGCCTCCCCAGACTCTTGTCAATGTGCCACATCTCTGTGACTTTTGCAAGACAACCTTGTGAAAGCAAACTGAGCTTATTCAGCTATTACCAGAGCCTCAGATTCTGTAAGGCATCCATGCTGCCTGACCTTCCTTTCCACCATATGGTATTTTTAGCCAATGGCGTGTTCAGACTGAGTAAGAAAAAAACCCCCTTCATTTATGATATGATCATGGTTGAGAAGACTGGTGAATGTTATGCCACAAAGATATGCTAGGTGAATTGAGAAGGGAACAGATTTGACTCAGGTTTGCTTGGCCATCTATGACTAAGAAGGAGACAAAAAAGTGCAGTCATCTATCAGAATTGTATCTGTCTCCTTAGAAAAACAATATCCTTGCTGAGGTAACCTCTCATATTCAAGGTATGAATTCATGGCACTCAAAGCAACCAAGGATCAGTTTAGACCATTATGTGTCCAAAATGTATTGCAAACCTCAGGACTTGGGGAGATGGCACAGATTAGCATGGTGTGAGTCAACCCACTCTCATGGGTATAGGGGACATTTGAGGTAGCTGTGACATTTGAAGTTTCATTCCTAGGAAGGATGAGGGACCAATTAAAATGACCTATCCTCAGAAATCAATGCTATTTGAAAGTTAAACCAAGTTTCTTTGATTAAAATTATAACCAGATAGATCATTAATGTATGTTAACCAATGTATTTCTATGAGTCATTTGATAGCTATTATTTCACTGTAATGTACATACTTCAAATAACTGGGATACTTTGTCTTGTGAATATGTGGCAGAGACCCTTACACAAAGAATGGTGTGGACCTGACAAAGAACAAAAAGCAAACACTGAAGTCTCTAACATGTAGAGTTTATTTGCTCTATTCCCTGGAGCTTTCAATGAAAGGGGCTGAAAACAAAAATAACTCTTTGGAGTCTCAGCTGTCCAAACCAAGAATTCAGAGTAACATTGAAAAAAAAAAGGAAATGTCTAACTAAGAAAATAAATTGATTTAGCAACAGCAGTTTGAGGCTTGTTCTCCTGCTCTCACACAATACACCTTCCAACTTCATAGCATAGTCAGAGCATAGTCACTGGACCCTCCCTCCCTCCCTCCCTCCCTCCCTCCCTTCCTTCCTTCCTTCCTTCTGAATATTTTTTTCTAGGCATAGGCAATGAGCTGAGTTCCAGACAGCATAGAAGGTAGAGAGTTTGTTAACACAGGCCTGATAGGGTAATCTACCAGGTCCTTTCTTTGCAGGCTTCTCTTTGGCATCCCTTGACACCTGCTATTTCCCCAAACCTTCTTCTCCCATCCTAACTCCTTTTTCTAATATTTCTACCCTGTTTCTGCATTAAGCTTAACTGAGGAGGTTCAGTTTGTGGTCCAGTGATAGTTTGGTTTATAATGTGGTACCCAGAAATAAGATTTCTCAGTGATACCCTAATTGAGGAGCCCTCACCTGAGGAATATTTGATGGTCTACAACAATTGTCTTTTTTAGAAAATAATTGGATTTGATTATTTTCACAGACATTGGTAGGTTGGCAATTATGCTAAAACAAGTGCTGGAAGAAATGTCCATCTGGGTTCAATTCCAAGTGGGGAGAAAGTCACTGGAAACATGGAGACTATTTGGAAAGATGGTTTTAATGGTGAACAGGACCACATGGATTGAGCTCCTGGGCAGAAATGAGAGAGAGAGAGAGAGAGAGAGAGAGAGAGAGAGAGAGAGAGAGAGAGAGAGAGAGAGAGAGAGAGAGAGAGAGAGAGAGAGAGAGAGAGAGCCTTTATACCCTCTTTTGGGCCCCACCTTGGAGCTTCTTGTTCCTGTGAAAGAAATGTATTCTGATTGGTTGTCAGACTTCCATGGGGCCATGCAGGAGTAACTTTGTAAGTTGTCTTGAGTCCCAGGAGAAGAGGAGAGGAGGGGAGGGGAAGGGAGGGGACAGAACAGGGTAAGAAATGTACCCGGATTTTTTAATAAAGACACAAAAGTGAGCTTCAAAGAGCTTTGCTGCAAATAATGACATGTTTTTGTGTAAAAGGTGCAAGTTGGTAATCATTTAAATCTTTTTGCTTATTAAAATAGTTTTAGCTGGTTACTATCCAGTGACCTCTAAGTTTGCAATAATAAAAAAATGATAATTTTAACCAGATCAGTAATGCCTATGTAAATACAGCAGAGGGCAGATAAAAAAACTGGTTACATAGTTAATGTGAAAAGGAGATTGATGTGTGAAAGAAAAAGATGGAGGGAGGGAAAGAAAGACTGCCGGCATGATAAAAGAAGCTATAGAAAAAAAATAAGAGTTATGGAATAGATTAAGAAAAAAAATAGACTACAGTAGGAAAAGAAAAGAAAAAAGGAAAGGAAAGGAAAGGAAAGGAAAGGAAAGGAAAGGAAAGGAAAGGAAAGGAAAGGAAAGGAAAGGAAAGGAAAGGAAAGGAAAGGAAGATAGTGACTAAAGATATAAGTACTTGGGGCTTTGCAGGATCACCTGGTGAATAGGAAAATAATGAATAATTAGCAAATAAATATAGTCATTTGTTCTGGTACTATTATAATATGGAAAGGAATACTAATCAGTCAGTCTTCACTCCTATCAACTGTCTGCAGTTTTCCTGGAAACATTTTCAAAATGCCATTGTCTCGTTCCTGGGTCTGAGAAAGAGAATGATTGTTCAAAGTCATCCAGCTGGCTTCATGCCCAAAGCAAATCTAGAATTCAGTTCCATTTATATAATGTAAGGGACAGGTTTTCTTCAGGATTTCTTCCCCAACGTGGTCCTTCAGGTCTTCCAATGGTGCACTGTAACTGAGTCTATCCAACTTGCTGCTAGCTGTCTTCTTCTTGTCTTTCCCTCCATCTTTCTCTGCATTACAGACTTTAATGGAGTTTAATCCTACTGTAATGTGTCCAAAATATGATAATTTGAGCCTGATAATTTGCACCTCAACTCTGAGTTGATGTTTTTGATAATCTATTTCTTAGCTATCCATGATATTCTCTTCTCCCATACTAAAGTTCAAAAGTATCAATATTGCTTCTTCCAAATCCTGCTTCTTCCAAATCCGCTTTATTATAAGCACTGACCTCCAATGTAATAAATTCATGTTTACTTTTGATTTACATATTGTTGTTTACATCTAAATATGCTTTTTGGAACATGAGAATTAGAATGCAATTGTTTCATAAATATGAACATTTGACAACCATAGATAAATATGAAAAATGTAAAACAACAATAAAACAAAAAAAAAACAGAGAAATATCAGTGCATGTTGTAAAACCATGGATTTTCCCTCACTAAAGGCAAGGAAGTGCAAGACCTAATTTCTCTCTCAGAGGAATGCATGACACATCCTGGATCCCAGAAAGAGAAATGCCTTGATTTTTCTTCTTATCCATTAGACTTGCCGTAACAGAGTTCCCATTGTTTAAAGGTTTGTAGGAGCATTTTCATGAGGAAGGACAGGGATACTAATTATAACATCAACAAAAATAGTTGGCTGGCATGAGATGATAGTTAACAAAAAGAATGTTTGATATAGTACTTATTAAAACCATAATGGGAGTTAAGAAGGCAACATTTTAAGTAGTGAACATTTCAATTATTAATCCAGTACAATTGAGTGGCTAGCACACTATGGTTATTAGGTCTAATTTTTGTCACCGACTAAGAACATATTTCCAATGTCACTGCAGTGTATTTTCCTACACTATGAAACTGAATTGTTTCACTCTCTACAGCCAATTTTATGGTTGACCTCCCTGCTACTTGTCTTCCACATCATTTATCATTTAATATACAGCAGTACAATCTCTCGCTTTCTTTCCTTCCTCTCCATCAAATTATTAAGGCAGAACTTCTGACACACCCTCACTTCACCAGTCAAGCAGCTCAACCGCCTGACAGGAGACAGATCGAGAGGAAGAAAAAGGAAAGACATTTTTTCTCTCCAGCTTCAGAATCGCAATAGCTTCTGTGTCAACCCTTCAACTATAGGAAGAAAAATACTTTTCAGATCAGCAAAGACACAGTAAAATAAAGTGGCGTGAACAGTGGCAATCTCTTTGTAAAAGAGAAAATCTGTAAAAGCCATGGATTGGGTATCTTGAAACTTTCCTGCTAAGCAAGACAATCAGATATTGTTTTTCATGCTCTATGCTTTCCCTACAAAAATATGTGAGGAAAATTGGGAATGAAAATTTGTTGGGTACACAAATCTTTGGATTTATACAATTCCTTATATGTTTTTATTTTGAAGCACTTTTGATTTTCCAGAGAGATAAAGGGTCTTGGAAGTAGTTCCACAATGTGATGCAGAACATTGCAATAAGGTACAAAGTATGGAATGAAGACTTTACTGTCAGTATTCCTAGTTCAAGACTCCTATCATATATATGCAGGACCCTTAAAGTATTTTAAAACTAGAACTCATATTTAACATATGGTGAAGTCTAATACTATATATACTTTCATTTTAGTCATTTCATTAAGACATGACTGCAAGTGATAATCTTACTACTGCACTGTATATTGGACAAAATAGTGAGATAGTTACTGATAACATAACATGTTCCCTTCTTCACTGAATTTCACACAGAGAAAATTCCACTCCAAAAGATAATTAGCATTAAATAAAATACATACTCACAATGAGAAAGATTTAATGTGATCATGAGCAGGAAAGGAAAACTTAAAGTCACATATTGCAATCTGGATTAAAATCATGGAAATTAAAGAATGAGATAAATATAAAATATATCAAATCTGAAAGATTGTTCAAAGCCATTTTGACAATTTTGGTTGTTGTTGTTGTTATTGTATATCTTTAATGATACTTTTGTAAAAAAAAAAAAACAACTCTGTTTGAATAATGCTTATGTAACAGCCATTATGTACCTTGACAAAAACGTGGTGCACTATACAATAAGGTATCATATCACTTCTTTGCTATATATGGAAACTAATGCTGATAGGAATTCTAGCATAAAGATTGCAAACTATATTACTTTCAAGCCTACATACCAATTTACAATCTGGTTTTATAAAAGATATACAGATTTCAGATAAAATTAGATACAATCAATAATAATGGTGTCATTGGATATGGAAAAAACTTTTGACATAATGAAGATGGGGGGAGGCAGTTTGGTGTAGTGGTTATGGTGCCAGGCTAGAAATCAGTATAATGTGAATCCTAGCCCCACCTTAAGTACAAAGACAGCTGGGTGACCTTATGCCAGTCACTGTTTCTCAACCCTAGGAAGTGAGCAATGGCAATCCACTTCTGAAATCTTACCAAGAAAATTACAGGAACTAATCTAGACTGTTGCAAGGAGTCAATACTGACTTGAAGTCACAACCATATAATAAAAATGAGGCAGGTTTTTTTAAAAAAAAACTCTTGACAAAAATTGGATTTCTTTTGTTTTTATTAGAGTTTCTTGTCTAAAAGAAGAGAAAAGAAACAGACTGACAGAAAAAAAATTACATTTTCTTTTCAATACTGGCCTGGTTGTACGTATTACTCTAGTCTTGAAAAGTCAGTGTTAGATGGATCCTCCCACCATTGGAAGAGAAGGAAATTAGGAAGAGCCTATTGATTGATCCTTGTTCTCTTTGGTTGGATTTTTATGAAGTTCTGTTTTCTTTTTGTAGCTTGGACCAGAGTAGTTTGAAGAATAGACACTGGTACACTGTTGCTTTGCAACTGATTTAGTGAACTAGGCTATAAGACTAGCACAGAAGAGCTGCTTCAGGGATCTAGAAAACAGTGTTTGCAAAAATCTAAGAAGAAACTGTACTGGAAGAGTTGAGTTCTGCTTTTGTAAGATCCATCAACTTCTTTACAGTTTTCACTAAAAGTCTAATTCAGTGGAGGATCCTGGCAGGCTGCACCCATTTGAGTGTCATACTGATTAGGTTCAATTAATCCTGGACTTCTTGGTGTGGAGCAAAGTGTTTGGCTTCAGTTAGTTTTCAGAGGTTTCTTTCAACAAAAAACCAAAGATTGGAAAGTTGAGCATTTATTGCTCTTCTCTTCATGCTCCTGAGAAACTTCATTTATTAATAGATTTTTAAAATTGTAAAAAAAAATCAGAGAGAAAAAAAGACTGGGAAATGCTGGGTTTGTAATTAACTATGCCTCTTCCTAATTCTACTCCAAGTGTAGAATATGGCATAATAGGTTTGAATTGCAGAAAACCAGATTTACAATGAAGTTACTTTAAATAAATCGTAATAGTATGATCAAATAGGCAAAAAATAAATTACTAAGAAAAAGAGTTTCCCCCCACTTTGATTATATTCAAGCAAAGGATGGAAAGTCAGTTTTCATGGATGCTTTGATTATTATTTCTGTATGGAGGAGAGTTTGCAGATGAGGGTCAAAATAGTCCCTTCAAGTATATGGTTCTGTGATTCCATTGACACAAACACTTGGAACTTTTCACATAATATATCCAGAATTGATAAGAAGATACCGTTGGGGAGACTTGGATAATTATAAGGCACAACTCAGAAACAATTTCATTTATGAACATAGACTAAATATGCAAAATGTTCAGACATTTTACGTGGGTAAAATCTAAAATTTTTTGCCACCGGTTCTTGGTGGGCATGGCGTGGTGGTCTTGTGACCGGGTGGGCATGGCCAACATGACATCACCCTTTCTTTCTTTCTTTCTTTCTTTCTTTCTTTCTTTCTTTCTTTCTTTCTTTCTTCTTTCTTTCTTTCTTTCTTTCTTTCTTTCTTTCTTTCTTTCTTTCTTCTTTCTCTCTCTCTTTCTCACACACACTGGGGGACCGCCAGGAAGGCAGTGTGAAGGCAGGCATGCATGGCAGGGCTGCAGGGAAGGGAGTAGGCTGCTAGCTCCCTTCCCCGCAGCCCTGCCATGCTTGCCTGCCTTCCACGTGGCCTTCCGCTTGCCTGCCTTCACAAGCTGGCCACAGGGATGCCAGGAGGGCTGCGTGGAAGGCAGGAAAGCATGGCAGGACTCAGACTATGGACTGGTTTGGGGGCATGGCCAACCAGCAGTTGCTACCAGTTCAGCAAACCAGCCCCAATCTCCACTACCACCCAAACTTGTCCGAACCAGTAGCGTTTTACCCCGGTACAAACTAAATTATACACTTAAGCCAGTATATGTAAAATGTGTAATGACCATGTGAAAAATTAGAAAGGAGGATCATGTCACCATGATCTTCCTGTCACACAGATGGAATGCATCCTTTCATATTTACTTTAGATATGAAAATGCATTTTAAAAAGGAGATAGATTTTTTTATTATTATTCTGCATTCTGAGAACCCAATCAACCCTTCTGGCTGCTCTGCTTATAAGGTTCAATTGATAAAACAGCACTTATCCTCCAAAAAATTAAAAGATGTCAGACAAGAGGGTGACAGGTGCTTTGATTGAGTCTAAGAAGCAGGCAACAGAAGGCTATATGATCCAATTTCAAAATAAGCAGAAAATGAATATTCATCAGTGAAACTGCTGATTGAACAACTTCTTCAATCAGCCCACTTCTTCTAAAAAGGTATGCACTGCAGTGTGATAATTCACAAGATGAATGTGTATTTGTGGGGGTTATGTGTGTGTGTGTTTGCAGAGAAAGGAAGGAAAGAAAGAAAGAAAGAAAGAAAGAAAGAAAGAAAGAAAGAAAGAAAGAAAGAAAGAAAAAAAGAAAGAAAGAAAGAAAGAAAGAAAGAAAGAAAGAAAGGGGGAGGGCTTGTAAAGAACTATTATAATGGTTTTAACCGCAAAAAAGAAAATAATGATTTTGATTAGAAAAGAGCCACTTATATGAGAAATAAAGCATGTGACTTTGAACAAATTAGCTAAACTTCATCTGTCAGTCAACTTCCTTCCTGATTTTTCTTGTGAGTTATTAGATAGAGAGAAGTGCAAATCATCAGTTCTTACAATGAACACTTGAGGATTAGGGGTAATCCATCCAATTTTCATTTTGATATCACAAGTATTTTTGATTCTCAGAAGGGATATATTGCTGCTTTAGAATGATTTTCTATTAAAGTTGGGATTTAGCATTTATGATGAAGTTTCCATGATATTAAATAGGTTTATAACCTTATAACTCGCACCCTCTGGGTTATGAGGAAAGGCCTGTTCATCTAGGTCCTAAAGTAATAGAGGTTAAAGTATTTTGGTCATTGTCTAGGAATACTCCTGTTTGTATTAGGCAATAATAGTCCTGAATCAGAACATGAGATCTTTCGCCTACTCTTCATCTTTCCATTTTTCTCTCCACACATATGCCCCATTTAAGAATGGGTGCAGGGATGTGTATGGCTTAGTTCATATATAATTTTAAATTATCATGTCTTTTTAAATTATTAGGCATTAGAGTTCACATTATGAACAGGTCAGACATTATAGCTTAGCATGAACCAGGCTGCATATTGATCAACAAACTAGGTGTGATGCTTCCCCAATTATCTCTCCAGATGTCAGTCAGGGGAAGATGAATTAGTTCCAGGCACATCTGGAAAGGAATTGGCTAATGGCTCTAAGCAGCTGTCTGAGAGGGATTTGGCTAAAACATAGCTGCAGCAGGATAGCCCTGAGGCTTTAGATGGAGAAAGCAGGCAGCTGGAGCCAGTCAGTGATAAGGAAGAGGAACTTCAAGACAGAGTGGCTGTGGATACCGGCGTCCCATGATCTAGCTCCCCCATCACTATTGATGGGAGGGGAGTGTCTTGCTCCCTCGGAAAGGGTTAATAATCTTGGTGTCCTCCTTGATTCACGGCTGTCTTTAATGAACTATCTAACGACCATGACAAGGGGGGCATTTGCACAGGTTTGCCTGGTGCACCAGTTATGCCCTTCTCTAGACAGGGACGCCCTCTGCACTGTCACTCATTCTCTCATTATCTTTCAGTTGGATTACTGCAAAGCCCTCTACATGGGGCTGCCCTTGGGGTGCACCCGGAGGCTCTAACTAGTCCAGAGTGCGGCCACGCGAGTAGTTATGGGTGTGTCCCGCTACTCTCATATAACATCACTATTGTGAAGCTGCACTGGTTGCCAGTGGTCCTCCGGATCTGCTTCAAGGTGCTGGTACTCACTTATAAAGCCCTTCATGGCATGGGCCCAGGGTATTTGCAGGATCACGTCCTACCGGCCTCCCACTGCCCAGTCCGCTCACATAGGGCGGCCCTCATTCAGGTCCCCTCAGCCAGACAGTGTCATCTGGCGGTCTCCAGGATGAGGGAATCCTCTGGAATGGGTTGCCCACCGAGCTCTGGATGGCCCCCGACCTCCGCACCTTCCGCTCCAACCTAAAGACATGGCTCTTTCAGCAACTGAAGGTCGCTTCAGCAACTGAAGGTCGACTCAGCCTTCCATCCTTTATAAGGTGGGTAAATTGAGGACCCAGTTTGTTGGGGGCAATAAGCTGACTTTGTATAAAATATAAATATACAAAAGTATGAAGGCTATTGCTTAACATACTGTAAGCCACCCTGAGTCTCCGGAGAAGGGCGGCATATAAATCAAATTAAAAAAAAAAAAAAAACTTCCTTGATCTGCCGTGTATTTTAACTTGGGGATTTGGGGATTTTAAATTGGTTTTTAATATTATCTAATTTTATCTATTGTCAGGTTGCTTTATTGTTGTGAGCCGCCCCGAATCCTATGGGAGAAGGGCGGCATATAAATCTGACAAGTAAATAAATAAATAAACTTAAAAATAAATAAAAATAAATAAACTGATCCAAGAGCATGTAGAGTAGAGAAGAGCCAGGAGCAGAGAAGGTCATTCAGATTACTTGTGAAGAGAAAGACTCAGCCTTCTTGATGGGCTGCATTAGAAGAGATAGAGAAGTGATGTTGGGAATTATGTTTCTGCTGGTGGCTGGACTTCATTGGGACAGTTCTGGGATTTTGGTGAAGTGAGTTGCAGGGGAATATTAATAAACCCACTAAAACCCACACAAAGTATAACACACTAGGGCTAAAACTTATTGGTTAATATTAGATATACATATAGCCTAGGTATATTTGTGTATTAAAAAATAATAAACTTGTGAATAAGTTTGGTAATGGGTTTTATGAGTGAATCTAATGGCATCACTACAATAAGGAGACAGACCAATTTTTGATCTTGACTGGCTAGTATTCCTTGCTTAATTTTAGCCATGTGTATTATTATAGTTAGAGCCATTTTCACCTTAAAATGGTCATGAGAATTTACCCTTATTCTATTTCTCAGTAGCATTTTATGGTATTAATTTTTTAGCTTTTAATTCACTTCAGCCTCTACTATAGTCGTTTATATTCTGAAAATGATGAAGGTCATACTGCAGAGGGAAATGAAAGAAAAAAACAAGTTTATGTCAACAAATTAAAATATCATGTACTTAGGAACAGAGCAAAAAAGAAAAGTTTTCCATCTTTTTTATTTTGAAAGACTCTTTACATTATATCTGGAACATTAGGCAAGGCACTGAGAACCATTCAAATTAATTCCTCTTAACTTTTGCCAAATTTTGCACATTTAACAGATACCACCTCTTCAGAGTTTTCATCATCCATTTAAATAAGTTTAACCCACTGTCCCTGAAAAATATACTGCCTAGCTACATATGGTCTAGTACATTATTTCATCCAAAGGGAAAATTGTTTTCATAGTCGACATCTTTTTGTTGTTGTTGTTGTTATGGCTGTCATCTACAAATCAAGAAAAGATGAGTAGGGCAAACTATTTTCCAAGCCACCAAAAGGCAAAACAAGAAACAATAGATGGAAACTAACCAAGGGGACAAGCCACCTAGAACCAAGGAGAAAATGCATCATGGTGAAAGCAATCAACCAATGGAATAGCTTGCCTTTCAAAGTTGTGGGTGTTCCATCACTGGAGGCTTTCAAAAAGACACTGGACAGCTTGAAATCCACTTCGGCGCTGAACTGAGCATCTCCCACTTCTTCAATCACCAAATCTGTCATATTGGAATGAAGAGATGTCAGGATTGGTATAATCATAAGAGTGCTGGACCAGTGTAGCAGATGCTACGCAAAGTATAGTATGTTCAGGGGTGGGTTCTACTTATCTTTACTACTGGTTCACAATGGGATCGTGCGCGCTTGCTTGCATTGCTTGCACGTGTGCCTTGCTTCTGCACATGCGCAGAAGCTTCTGCGGATGTGCAGATTGCTTCTGATGACATCAGGGTCAGTGGGCGGAGCCTTCTGCCAGTTTTACTACCAGTTCTATAGAACCAGTCCGAACCGGGGACAACCCACCACTGGATATGTTGCAGAGAAGTGAAATCCTCTGATGTTTTGCTTTAAATGTTGAGCTCGACTTTTATGTGGTTATTGGTAGGATGGCTTTTCCAAGTTGGGAATGAGGAGAAGAGTTGTTCCTTCACAATTCATTCAGTTCAGTGGGTGTTGTGACACTTCCTGTTCATCTAATCCAAAATAAATTGAGAAACAATGTTTTCCTTTCAGTCATCAGCATGCTTTCTAAGGAGACAACTGCAGTCTTCAAATGACTAAAATGGAAATTCATTGCAACTACTTTGATTTACTAAAATGGAGATTAGTTGCAATAATTTATTTATTCAAATCAGATTAATGCTGGACTGTTGCCCTTTTTTATCAATATAATTTATGCAATAGGTATTTTATTAATCACAAACTGATAAGAATGGGAAATCGCAAACTGATTTCCCATTCTTATCTGCCCTTCTAGATTGAGGAATTCACTCCCACTTCTTCATTTGCTTGGATCAGTGGTGAAATCCTCCCTGGGTTACCACCAGTTCTCTGCCTGCACGTGCAGGGAGCACACCAAACACATGCTTCATGCAGAAAAGGAAGACTTAAGAAGGTAAGTAAAACAGTGAGGGAGGGAGGAAATCCTGCTTTCTAGCGAATCTAAATCGCGCGGCACAGCTGATTGTCAGAAATACCAGTTCAGATGAATCGGTAGCTTTTATTACTAACAGTTCACCCGAACTGATGTGAACGGTAGCATTTCTCCCCTGGTTTGGATTGCCTCCCGTTTCATCCTCATCTTTCACAAATGGGGTGAGTGAAAGGAAAGTGAGCACTTCACCAATGCATGAGATGAAACATGTGAAGCCAAATTATCAGATTCTTTAAGTGCCTAATGCAAATCACTTCATCAAAACTGAGTTTTTAACTTCCAGTATTTCTTTTGACAGGAGATGCCTATACTTGGTTGCCAGCTTTCTTTATAAAGCATCCCTTGAGAAAATATGTAATTCAGTTTATCAAATTATTATTCACTTTAAGAGGCAGTGTGTAAATTCCTGTGTCACTCTCATGGATTTGAAGCTTAGAGGTGAGAAGGACTCCTCACCCCCACAATTCAATGTGTTTCATGTTTAATTAATAATACAAGATTAAAAAGATAGGAAGGTTGCACCTTCATGTTTGTCATCTTTGTGACAAATACTAAGGATCCATTCAGCAAAATGCTCAAGAGAACCATCAGTGTATCTAGCATTGCACACCTCATTTAACAGTACTGTAAGTTAGATGATATACTTTACCCTCAACTGTAAGTGATCTGCTCCCTGAATGTTAAATGCAGAATATAAAATTATGTATCTGAATGAAGAGGACAGAGGAGAAAAAATGGAACTAATTAAAGTTTTACTTTGGTGGTCAGATGTTTCTACAGCATACAGCCGTAATGATAATACTAGTTATTATAAATATTTATGTATCATTTCATAATTTAAATCCCAAAGTGGTTTATAATGATGCTGAAATATGCAAGATGAAAATAGAATAAAATCAAATGCCAAACATTTTTTTTAAAAAAAAATATTTAAACAGCGTGAGAAAGGAATCAAAATACCCCAAAATATGGTGTGCGGGGTTAACAGCTGAGGAAGGCCAACAGAAAAGATGATTTTTTAAAAAAAAGATATCTAAAACTTATCAGTATTGGGGTTTGATGTATCGTAGAAGGAAGGGCATTCTGTAGAGCAAATACAGAAAAAAACTTTGCCCATATCACTATCAATACTACCCACATAAGTCAGAATGACAACTTGGAAAGGATTTGTCAGTTTTGAGAGTGACTGGTATGTTATGTCTCTTTAAGAAAAAATCACCCTAGTGACTGAAAATGTCTATTCTTTTTGTTTTCGCTCTGCATATAAATAAAGATGGTGACATTCTTATGGTTGCTATTTGGGAGTCATGTGATGCATTGTGGGGATTTTCATTTGTACAAGAAGAACAGACATAGGCATGCTGTGTTTATCTCATGGTATCTCTAGCAGCTTCTACTCATATACTGTAGCTGTCTAACTCTACTTTCAGAAGTAAGAAAAATACATTAATTATTATATCTACATTGTTCACATGCTCCTCTGTATGCCAGCTCCCCCACCCCTGGGAGAGTCTGGGAGAACAAACAAGCCTTGAAGCTTGCCTGTAGTGTCAGCACATTCCAGGTTGATGAACAGAACAAACTCTACAAGTTGAGAATCCCACACTGAGAATAGCCCTCTGTGGGACCTTTTATGATTAAACTAAAAAAGTTCCCAACACAAGTCTTTAGAAAGATCTTCACTGTCATAATATCTTACTTTCTAGGATTGATGTACAATCCTCTGTAGCCCAAGGAAGCCAAGTATTGTGCAGGAATGAAGGCATCAGATGTCAAACAGAAACTTATTCAGAATTAACGTTTGACACTACCCCTCCCCAATCCTGTGGAATGGTTGGTGAAGATGATGGAGGTTGCAGAGATGGCTAAATTAACTTTCTGGATAGGAGAAAAGATCATATCTGCATTTATGGGTGACTGGAAACCCTGTATAGACTAGGAAATGGGAAAAAAAACACACGACTTGTAGTTTTAAGAAATAGAAAAATAATAATAATAAAAAAGTCAGCTTGTTTGTAGTCATAGAGTAGGACAGTGATAGCTAAACTTTTCCGGACTGAGTGCCCAAAGTGCACATGTGTGTGACCCTCAAAATGCAATGCACATATCTCCCCTGCATGCCCCCCTGCATGCCTGCATGCCCTCACATGCCCCCCGTGCATGCGCATGTGTCCCTGCATGCCCCCTGCATGCATGTGTGGCCCCGTGCATGCGTGCCCCATGCATGCGCCACTCCTGCTCATGCACCCCGTCCCTCGCACATGCATGGCAGAGATCTGAAGACCAGGTCACCGGCAGGAGACACGTGTGCATGCATGGCAGAACTGAGCTGGGACCACAGCTCGCCTGCCCACAGAGAGGGCACTGCGTGCCACCTCTGGCACGTGTGCCATAGGTTCGCCATCACTGGAGTAGGAGATAATTTTGTAATTATATTTCCTGCAGAGGAAATCAAAAGTGTCTTTCTTTTTGTGTGTTCTTTCTCACTGCACTTTTGGTTTTTCTCCCTTTTTCCATCTCTCTTTCTTTGTTCTTTCTTTTTTGTACAAGTAGTCCTCGACTTGTGACTACAATTGAGCCCCAAATGTATGTTCTTAAGTAAGGCATTTGTTAAGTGAGTTTTGCCCCATTTTACAAGCTTTTTTGCCAGAGTTCTCAAGTGAAGTTGATAAGTTAGTAACACAGTTGTTAAGTGAATCTGTTTTCCCATTGATTTTGCTTATCAAAAGGTCATAAATGGTGATCAGAAGACCCTGGAACACAATAAGGGCAGGGGTGGGTTCTAAAGTTTTTTACTACCGGTTCTGTGGGCATGGCTTATTTTGTGGGTGTGGCTTGATGGTCATGTGACAATTCTTTAGGATTTAGCAGACGTACTGGTCTACCAGGCTTTTAACTGCTTGCAGAGCTGTACCGGTCTACCCATTTATTTTTGCAGGAACTGGTCTACTCATGTATAATAATAACTTTTATTTGTGGTCACAGACCAAAATACAAATATAATTGCAAAGGAACGTGGGGAAAGTAACATCATAAACAGTTGGCTACCAAAAGCCTTGGCTGAGAGGAATTACATCGCTCTCCTCTAATAGTTACAGCTCTTAAAAAAATTGAGAAACCTGAAAAGTAATATGTGAGGAGCCATCCCCTAAACAATATAAGGTCAAATTGCTAGCATTGGCTCCAGAGATATCTGTTTCTAAGAGAGACAGTAATTTAGTCCTGCCTGTGTTATACATAGGGCAGTATAAAAGAACATGCTCCACCATTTCAACCTCAGTTCTATCAAAGGGGCATAACTGTTCACTTATCGGGAGCCTCTTAAATCGCCCATCCAGCATTGCTGAAGGCAAGACATTGAAATGAGCAAGGGAAAAGACTCTTCTATACTTAGGAATGGTTAAAGTGTAAAAATATGAGTCCATCCTCAGTCCGTAATTGTTAAATTGGCTGAAGATCAGAGGGGAGCAGGTTTAGCACTAGCTCTTAGATATTGCAAGTCTATGTCCACAAGCCATTGGATACCCTAGATTGGGCGTCCTTAAGGCCATCGTCTCCCAATGCATCCCCAAAAAAACCTAGCAGGTGGAGTTTCTTCATCAGCTCCCTCTCCCATCAAGAAGTATAGGAGTCAGCTAACAAAAGGGGGTAGTAGCTACCAGGGGCTGCCAAAAAGAGCACCCAAAACCACTATTTAAAGGTGTTAATCCACGCCATGCATTCAACTGGTCGAATGCCCAATTCCAGGTACATCAAAGCAAAGCCAACACAGGGAGGGAGACCCAAAAGTTTCCTTAAAAAAGCAGCCTGAGTTCTTTCAATACACTCCTTGAAACCCCGTATCCATATAGGAATTCCGTAAAGAGTTTGGGCCAGGGTTTTGGCTTTGTAAATACACAGAGCAGAAGGAATAAACTGGCCTCCTTGAGTATAGAAAAATCTTAGAATCTGCTGATGGCTACAGGAGGACGAATTCAGCACCTGAGTTCGATGTCTAGTCCAAGCACCGGTGTTCTGGAAATGGATACCTAAATACTTTTAAATGGAGAACCT